>CM039675.1:208420267-209046707 GCA_022496015.1 Hordeum marinum | reverse complement strand
ATTCCACTCCAGACTCTCTCGAGAGTGTTACTCGACAGTACGCTAACACAGGCAGGCACTTCTTCGTCGGCGTCGTTGCCCACCAGGAGAGGAGGTTGGGGAAGATGAGAGATAGTAGAGGTACACGTATCCACGGGAGAGGTAAGCAGACTGCTACGCCTTCCCCGCCGCCACACCCAGCTGATTCACCCAATAATAGGACTACTATGGTGGACCCGTTTGAGGTGGAGGCTATGGGGACTCCTGTCCACGAGCCTCGTGTCGATGAGCCTTCAACCCACGAGACTCCGGATAAGAGTAGGGATTGGGCTACGTCCTAGCAGAACCGATGGGATATTTGGCCGGAGCCGAGTGGCAATGCTGATGGTGGCAGGGATCGGTTTTCTGATAGCGAGGAGGAGGTGGTTGAGCGGGCCACCCTCTACTAGTGTGGCAGTACACGGCTCCCGCCCGTGCTAGTGACCCGCGAGCAGAGGTGGTCGATTAGTGTAAGTGCATATAGTGCCACCCTTTGTTGTATTTGCGGTATTGAACACAAACATGGTTGAGGGACTAATGTGTTTGTGAGAGTTCACACGTTAACACAGATATAAGTCCCTGGAGTTGCGGTTTAACCGTCGAAGATGACCCCCAAAAATTTCCGAAGACAGTGACGACGGCTGAAGCCATAGGTGGTATGCGAAGACATTCGTCCGAACACAATGAAACGCGAAGACGAAGTCTTTTGGTAGTTTTGTTTGTTCTTTCCTGAGTCATAGGAACCACTGTACTGTTGAGTGGGGTCGAAGTGATTGAAGTCAGATGCTGACATGATGCTCAACCGATACCTATGTCATTGAGTGAAGACAATGAGAGGAAAACTCTTCCAGAGCTGGTTGAGTTAGCTTTACTTGTAGCCCAAGTAAAGTTGTCGCATGCATTGAAAATCCGAACGTTGTCACACATGTCAGTTGAACATTGACCTAGGGTTATTTCGGTCATATCTTGTCGGGTTGCCCACTGGCTATAAATAGCCCACCCCCTCCACCATGATAAGGTGGCTACTCAGAGAGAGATACGGCTGTTGTCATTTTGGAGCAACCTACCTCGAATAAATTGAGAGAGACACATCCTGCGAGGATACACCTAAACACCTAGAGCTAGAGTGTTTGAGCATCACTGAAGAATTTCTGTTCTGAGAGAACTGAAGACTTATTACACTTGAAGGTTGTGATCTTCCAGATGGTTAGGGGTGTGGGTCTAGAGCTTCCAAGAGTCATTGTAGACTGCCGGGTGACCAAGTTTGTATGGGTTTTGGAAGTCTCCCTTGAAGATTTACCAGAGTGATTGAGAATTGTCTAAGTGTCTTCAACACAAGGGGAATAACGTGAAGACGAGGTCTTCTGAGTTCAATCTCAGCCTCCCTAATGATAACCCACAAGTATAGGGGATCGCAACAGTTTTCAAGGGTAGAGTATTCAACCCAAATTTACAGTTGAGAATATTACCAGTTGAATTATCAATTCAACCACACCTGGAGATAAATATCTACATCAAAGTGATCAGTAGCGGAGTAATACGATAGATTGATAGTAGTGGCGATAGTAACAGTAGCAGTAACAATAGTAGTAATGATTTTGTAGCAAGCGTAACAGTATTAGCAACAATAGTTACTTAGCAAGAAATATGTGAAAAGATCATAGGCACTGGATTGGAGTATTCGTTGGATGATATTCATCATAAAATCGTCATAACCTAGGGCGACACAGAACTAGCTCCAGTTCGTCATTGTAATGTAGGCATGCATTTCGTATATAGTCATACATGCTTATGGAAAAGAACTTGCATGACATCTTTTGTCCTACCCTCTTGTGGCAGCAGGGTCTATAAGGAAACTAAGGGATATTAAGGCCTCCTTTTAATAGATAACCAGAATAATGTATTAGCACTTAGTGAATACATGAACTCCTAAAACTACGGTCATCACCGTGAAGTATCCCAAATATTGTCACTATGAGGTTGACAGATCATAACACGTAATAGGTGCATATGACTAGGCAAGATCATATCAAGAACATACATATAATGATGATAACATAAACGGTTCAGATCTGAAATCATGGCACTTGGGCCCTAGTGACAAGCATTTAGCATGGCAAAGTCATAGCAACATCAGTCTTAGAACAAAATGGATACTCGGGATCAAGCCCTAACAAAGCTAACTCGATTCCATGATGAATCTCATCCAACTCCTCACCGACCAGCAAGCCTACAAAGGAATTACTCACTCCTACTGGGAAGCATCATGGAATTGGTGATGGAGAAGGGTTGATGACGACGAAGACCGAAGATTCCCCTCTCCGGAGCCCCAAACGGACTCCAAATCTAGCCTCCTGATGAAGAACGGGAGGTGGCGGCGGCTACATATCGTGAAACAAGGTAAAACCTCCTCTCTTATTTTTTTCGGGGAATTTTGAATTTATAGCATTGGATTTAGGATCAGGGGACCCACGAGGTGTCCATCCTCCACCAGTCAACGCCAGGCGGGCCTGGTGCGCCCTGATGGTGCGTGAGCACCTCAGGCCCCCTTTCAGATAGCTTATGGCTCCATAATTTTTAAATGTTCCAAAATAAATCTCCAAAAAAAATTGTTCATTCCAAGAACTTTTATTTCTGCACAAAATCAATACCATGGTAGTTCTGCTGAAAACAGCGTCAGTCCGTGTTAGTTTCATCTAAATCATGCAAATTAGGGTCCAAAACAAGAGCAAAAGTGTTAGGAAAAATAGATACATTAGAGACGTATCAACTCCCCCAAGCTTAAACACTTTCTTGTCCTCAAGCAAATAAGTTGACTTTTGTTCTTGTTTACATATATGCTTAAGTACCACCCAGGTTTTCAGCAAAGATCATGACTAACCATGTCAACAATAACGCTTAAAGACTATTTAACTCATATCAATAACACAAGCAACCAGAACGCAATAATAAGATATCTCAAGTGCAAATAATTTATCAAAACAATCATGATATAATGTGACAATAGTGGTATCTCGCTGGCCCTTTCTGAGACCACCAAACATAAATGCAGAGCACCTCCAAAGTTCAAGCAGCGACTAAACATTGTAATTCATGGTAGAAAAGATCCAGTCATGATGCATCCAACATTCACTATACACAATTTCATGAGGATGACAATAGTGCTCTCAGATCTAGCTCTTATTTTAGAAGAAGATGACTCAACATTAAAGTAAATAGATAACCCCTTCGCAAAGGGAAGTAGGGATTTGTATAGGTACCAGAGCTCAAGGATTAAATACGACATAAGTATAATTTTAAGAGGTACACCCTTCTTGTCAACGTTACAACCAAGAGCTATAAATATCTTCCATGTTAAACAAATTAGTGGCGGTTCCCAAGCAATAAAAGTAAATGTTTACTCCCCCTCCACCA
Source organism: Hordeum marinum (assembly GCA_022496015.1). Lineage (NCBI taxonomy): Eukaryota > Viridiplantae > Streptophyta > Magnoliopsida > Poales > Poaceae > Hordeum > Hordeum marinum. Next base: position 209,043,275 of record CM039675.1, on the reverse strand, counting down.
ACAAACACATTCCGCGGCGAGCCGAATCCGCGGGTACCGTCCAAACCAACAACATTCCTAGGGGAGGTTTGTTTAGTTATTTGCATTTATTTTGATTTTGGGACTAAGAATCCCTATTATCGCCCTTCTCGTGCAAGGACGAGTGAATAAACACTCATCATAAGAGTAACCCACTTAACATGGAAGATACTAACCACCCCCTGTCGCTCCATGAGCGGTCCAGGCACAGAAAATAGATGTTCATTTGAAATTTTAGAGATGGCACATGCAAATTTACTTGGAATGGCAGGGTAATACCGCATATAGGTAGGTATGGTGGACTCATGTGGAATAACTTCAGTTTAAGGGTTTTTGATGCACAAGAAGAATTCCCACTTAGTACAGGTGAAGTCTAGCAAATAGATTGAGAAGTGTCTAGCTAGAGAGCGAATACGGTCATAAACATGCATTACAAATAATAAACATTGAACACTATCATGAGTTGGATGTGGACACCATGAACATAAATACCATGAAGGCTATGTTGGTTTTGATTCAACTACATGCGTGAACATGTACCAAGTCAAGTCGCTTGAAACATTGAAAGGAAGATACCATATCATCATACTACATCACAACCATTTTAATGCATGTTGAGATCCAAGATAAATCATTATTCACTCCTAGATACTTGAGCATGGCATGAATCACTATAATCTCTAATTGTCATTGCAAACACGTTCAATCATAATGTGCTGAATCATGGATACCAGGTTAAACATATTTACAAAAAGAAGAACAAGTTGAGTTCATACCCGCTTTTCTCTACCACAGTCAACTCATCCAATATCATCATTATTGCCTTTCACTTTCACATTCGAATGATATGAAAATAATAATGGTGCAAGAGTGTCGTGGACTAAGCTGGAATCTGCAAACACTTTATTCAAGAGGAGAAAACAAAGTAATATGGGCTCTGTGTTAGATCAACAGTAATGCATAAGAGAGCCACTCACCATTTTCATTATGGTCTTCCCCTTGGTATGACTCAATGAAACACACCGAAATATTTTTGGAGTTTTTAGTTTTTTTTGAAGAAAGCAAAAAAGAAGAGAAAACAAAAACGAGAAAAACTATTTACACGGGAGAACTACCAACAAGAAAAAAAAAGAAATGGGAATTTTTTGGGGTTTTCTTTTAATACTACAACTAACTAAACTGAGAAGAAAAACCTAAAAGAAACAAGAAGTATTTATGGATTTTCTCAAAAAAAAATCAAAAACACGAGAAGAATAAATCCAGCATGGATAATAAAATGAAAGAGTGAACATCGACAAGTGAAATGAAATGTATTAACATGAATGTAATGTTTGTGGGAATATGTACTCCCCCAAGCTTAGGATTTTTGCCTAGCTTGGTAATCACCATCTGTAGCCTGGATCATGGCTTGAGTGATAGCCTGCCAAGGCTCCTCGTGCAACCACCTCAGTCCTCCTGGCAGCTTCAACCTCTGTATTTTACGCACGAGCCTCGCTCTCATAGACGTAGTATCTTCCCTTGCTGTTAAAATCTAAGAGAGTAGGAGCAGCCAATACAATAGGCACAATGGGACCGTTATCAAACCTCAAGTTGCAGGTATAGTTATTAACTGTGCATGTAAGAAATTTATGGCGTTTCATGGCATCAAAGTCTAAGTACTGGTTGGGTAAGATAGGATCATTATGCCAAGGGGACACTCCCAGCCCCGTAGCGAGGCGAGAAGCATAAATCCCTCCATAGAAATTACCATTAGAAGCATTGAGAGTGAATCTCTGTGCGATTATTGCTCCTAAGTTGTAGTCTTTAGTTCTGGTTAAAGCAGTCTAAATAAGACTCTAATTTTGGGCACAAAGCGTGCTACAATCTTGCTTGCCTACAATGCGTTTACCATTAAAGAGTGCAAGGTATTGAATAGACAGAAAATGGATGCTTTTTATCCTACCTTGTGTCACTCCTCTAATTTGACAACAGCAAAGGGTTCTCAAGAATGATTCAAACTCAGGTTTAGTTGGTTTGTCTAGCGAACCCCAATATGGAATATTACACGCGTCAAAAAATACGTCTAAAGGCATTGTGAAGGCATTATCATACAGACTAAATGAAACTCTTGACTCATGAGGAAAATATTTGAATTTCTTAGTAAATATCTCCGTGAGAGTGAGGTGTTGAGTGCACTAATCTTCAATGAAGGGAATTAGATAGTCATTGCGAGCATACTGCTCAAATTCTTCCTTAATACCTGCACTTTCCATGAAAGTGTTACATGGCCAAAGGCTTGATTTAGTTTGAGCGTCCCGTATTGAGCTTGCACTTGGCTCAACATACGATTGTTATATGGAACTTTCAGTTGATGATGCCCCCGAGGATCTCCTCTTCGAAGAACTCTTGAAGAATTGCATTTTATTTGCAAACAGTTTCTGGAAAAAATTGCGACACAAATTTTTGTTAACAAAATGAAATAGGATTGATAGAAACTAGTCCTAGGGATGCATATAGGCCATATCAAGCATTCAAACTACTTACAACTCTAAAATTTCAACATGCAAGCTCATCTACAGCAACATCAAGAGTTGCTAATTATTCTGAAAATAAACCACTAAGTAAAAAACGAATTGGAGTAATGGGGGAGTTACATACCGAGAAGCAATCCCCTAAACAGTTTCGGAAATAGAGCTTTGAGCAAAGAGATCGAAATCCACGGGTTCTTGAGCAAGAACACGAGGGAGAGAGCAATGGTGATTTTTCAGGAGGTAGGAGATGACATGGGCGAAAGAGATAAGTCAGGGGACCCACCAGGGGCTCACCGTCTACCAGGCCACGCCAGGGTGGTCTGGAGCGCCCTGGTGGAGCGTTGCCACCGGGTGCACCCCCTCTGGTGTTCTTTGTCCCAGAAATTCTTAAATAATTGGAAAAAATTCGTGTTAAATTTTCAGGGCATTCGGAGAACTTTTATTTTTGGGACATTTTTAATTTCACGGGAAAAACAGAAAACTGGAAAAGCATGTCATTTATTTTATTTAACTAAGAAAAACAAAAAAACTAAAAGTGGATACAGAGCATTGTGTCTACTAAATTCATCAACTTCATACCTCTCGAAAATGATTCATTAATAAGGTTGATCAAGTCTTATTAACAACCCTTCCAATTAGCATGAAACCGAAGGAGTTTCATAAAACAGTAGGTTACCTCAATAGGGATAGGCATATCCCCAACCATAATGATATCATATTGCTTTTTGACAGTAGGTAGAGGTAATTGGAAGCTACCACTAATGAGTATCGAAAGAATTTTCAATAACATTCACTCCATTCACTTGGAATTGTTTCTTCGGAAAGTGCATCGTATGCTCATTACCGTTGATATCAAAGTGACCATGCTTTTATTGCAATCAATAACAACCCCTGCAGTATTCAAAAAGGGTGTACCAAGGATAATCTACATGTTGTCGTCCTCGGGTATCTTAAGAATAACAAAATCAATTAAGATAGTAACATTTACAACAACAATAGGCACATCCTCACAAATTCCGATAGGTATGGCAGTTGATTTGTCCGCCATTTGCAATGATATTTCAGTAGGTTTGAGTTTATTCAAATCAAGTCTTTTATATAAAGAGAAAGGCATAACACTAACACTAGCTCGTAAATCGCCCAAAGCAGTTTTGACACAATTTCTTTTAATGGAGCAAGGTATAGTTGGTATTCCAGGATCTCCAAGTTTTTTAGGTACTCCATCCTTAAAAGAATAATTAGCAAGCATAGTGGAGATTTCAACTTCACGTATCTTTCTTTTGTTAGTGATGATGTCTTTCATGTACTTAGCATAAGGAGGTATCATTAAGATATCCGTTAAACGGGTACGCAAAAAGACTGGCCTAATCATTTAAGCAAAGCGTTCAAATTATTCATCATCCTTTTTCTTAGAAGTTTTAGGTGGAAAAGGCATGGGTTTCTGAACACATGGCTATCTTTCGTTACCATGTTTTCTAGCCACAAAGTCTTTTTTATCATAACAGTTTTTTGGTTGTGGGTTATCAAGATCAGTAGCAGGTTATATCTCTACATCATTATCTCGTTCTTTCTCATTACTAGGTTGAGTATCCTCATGAACATCACTATCATTATCATTATCATTAGGTGGATGTTCATTACCATATTGAGTTTCAGCATCAGAAATAGAAACATCATTAGTATCATTAGGAGGTTTTTATATCTCAGGTTCACTAGAAGCATGCAAAGTCCTATCATTTTTTCTTTTTCTTTTTCTTCTTAGAAGGACTAAGTGTGTCAGCATTAATTCCTTGATATTATTGTTCAATTATTTTAGGATGACCCTCAGGATAAAGAGGTTCTTGGGTCATTCTACCTCCTCTAGTTACTACTCTAATAGCATGATCATTCATATTATTATTCATTACATCAAGAAATTCTCTTTGAGATTTAGCAACTTGTTCTAATTGAGTTTGATCCATAGACGCATGTATTCCTACACCTCTAACATCATTACTGATTCTAAACAGCAAGTCACTCAAGCGAGCAATCATATCGGAATTATATTTCAAGTGTTTGAGAACATTTGCATTGAAGTGATCTTGCTTCATAATGTAGTTATCAAACTCATACAAGCATTGACTAGGGTGTTCATTGTAAGGGATATCACCTTTATCAAACTTTAATAAATAATTTACCTCTACCACCTGTGGAGGTGGTGGTGTGTTGAGCCCATGTTTTTCTTCAATAGGTGGTAAATTCTTAACATCCTCAGCTTTAATACCCTTTTCCTTCATACATTTCTTTGCTTCTTGCATATCTTCAGGACTGAGAAATAAGATACCCCTCTTCTTCGGAGTGGGTTCAATTGATGGTTCATGGAGAGTCCAATCATCATAGTTCTTCAATATATTATTCAATAGTTCCTTAGCCTATTCAATAGTTTGTTCCCTAAAAACACAACCGACACTACTATCTAGGAAGTCACTAGAAGCATCAGTTAGTCCATTATATAAGATATTAAGTATTTCATATTTCTTAAGAGGATGATCAGGCAAACCATTAAGCAACTCGAGAAGCCTCCCACAAGCTTGTGGGAGACACTCTTCTTCAATTTGCGCAATGTTAAATATCTCCTTTAGGGCAGCTTGTTTCATATGAGCAGGAAAATATTTTTCAAAGAAATAGTAAATCGTATCCTAGGGACTACGCACCCAACCTTGAGTAAGAGTATTGAACATATCTTAGAATCACCCTTTAATGAGGACCAAAATAGTTTGAGAGTATAATAGTAGAGAATTTTCTCATCATGAGGAAATAGGGTGGCTAAATCATTCAGCTTAGTAAGGTGTGCTATGACGGTTTCGGTTTCATAGCCATGAAAAGGATCAGATTCAACCAAAGTAATTAACTCTGGGTCGACATAGAATTTATAATCCTTATAAATAACAAAGATGGGTGAAGTAGCAAACTTAGGATCAAAATTCATTTTAGCATTCAAAGTCTTTTCTTTATACTTGCATAGTAGTTTATTGACATCATTTCTATCCTTACAAGCAAAAATCTATATAGCTATTTCTCCATCTAAAGCATAACCTTCAGGTATCTTATACATTTCAAATCTAGGAGAGCTTGGTCTCTTAGGTGTTTCATAATCATCAGTTTCAAAGTTCTCATCAGTTTTAGCAGATTCAATAGTTTCAGTAATTTTATTTTCTCTAGCTCTAGCAATTTGTTCATCAAGAAATTCACCTAATGGCACATTTTCATCAAGCATGGTACTAGCATCATCAGAAGCATCATTCATAGAAGAAACTAGTGATCTCTAGTACTCAACCTTCTTCTTATAGACTCGTGTTGGGCCTCCAAGCACAGAGTTTTGTAGGATAGTGGCAATTTTCCCTTCTTCTAACATTTGAGCACAATTTTCCTTTCCATCATTTTCATGAAAGACATTTAAAAAATGAAGCATATGAGGCAACCTCAATTCCATATGTTTTTGTAGTTTTCTTTTATAAAACCAAACTAGTGAATAACCAAGAAACTAAAAGATTCAATTGGAAGATCGAAAGATATACCTTCAAGCACTCACCTCCCCGATAACGGCCCTAGAAAAGATCTTGATGTCTACTACGCAATCTTCTCCTTGTAGACTCGTGTTGGGCCTCCAAGCGTGGAGTTTTGTAGGACAATGGCAATTTTCCCTCAAGTGGATGACCTAAGGTTTATCAATCCGTGGGAGGTGTAGGATGAAGATGGTCTCCCTCAAACAACCCTGCAATCAAATACAAGAAATCTCTTGTGTCCCCAACACACCCAATACAATGGAAAATTGTATAGGTGCCCTAGTTCGGTGAAGAGATGGTGATACAAGTGCAATGTGGATGGTAGATATAGGTTTTTGTAATCTGAAGTGAGCACAAACGATACTGCAATGCTTAAAAACAGCAAGGTAACTAATGATAAAAGTGATCACAAACGGTATTGCAATGCTTAGAAACAAGGCCTAGGGTTCATAGTTGAATCATATGTAAACACATGTCCTGCGATAAAGAGTTCACTCCAAAGTCAAAAATAGAGAAGAACTAACAAAGAAATTATTGTGGCGTACGAAACCACCTCAAAGTTATCTTTTCCGATCAATCTTATGAGCTATCCCTATAAGTGTCACAAACAGCCCTAGAGTTCGTACTAAAATAACACCTTAAGATACAAATCAACCAAAACCCTAATGTCACCTAGATACTCTAATGTCACCACAAGTACCCATGGGCTTGATTATACAATATGCATCACACAATTTCAGATTCATCATGTTCAATCCAACACAAAGAACTTCAAAGAGTGCCCAAAGTTTCTACCGGAGATTGAAGACGAAAACATGTGCCAACCCCTACGCACAGATTCCCGAGGTCACACAACCCTCAAGTTGATCACAAAAACATACATCAAGTGGATCAATAGAACATCCCATTGTAACCACGAATATCCCAAAGCAAGACATATATCATGTGTTCTCAAATCCTTAAAACTCAATCCGATAAGAAAACTTCAAAGGGAAAACTCAATTTATCAAAAGAAGATAGAGAAGGGAAAACTCCATATGATTCATCTATATCAATAAAGCTCACGGTACATCAAGATCGTGCCATATCAAGAACACGAGAGAGAGAGAGAGAGAGAGAGAGATCAAACACATAACTACTAGTACATACCCTCAGCCCCGAGGGTGAACTACTCCCTCCTCATCATGGAGACCGCTGGGATGATGGAGATTGCCTCCGGTGATGGTTTCCCTGTCACGCCGAAGATGCGCGCCTATCCATATTAAGGAGCGAGGCCTCGACAGGGATAGAGGCGCATCTTGTCGTTCGCAAGTACAGTATCATTACATATATTTAGGAAGAGAAGAGTATATGAGTTGGCTTACACTCGCCATATGCTAAATTACAAATCCACACAATTATTCCAATCATCAATACAAAGGCAGGGTTCGGGTACGGACAAAATCAAACGATAAAATGATGCAATGACACTAGCTTGCTAGCCCAGAGATCTCAACCACGGCCACTCTACTCGTCTGGATAAGTGACTTACATCCTGCCACGCTCCTAGTCATACTCCCACTGGAGCTCCGTCACATCATCTGGAACAATCTCATTTGTACCTGCACCTGGATTGTTGTAATAATCTATGAGCCACGGGGACTCAGCAATCTCGCGCCCGGGTACTGAGACTATTCAAGCTTATAGGTTGGAATGGGGTATGTGTTTACTTTGCAGCAGCACGAAGCATTTATGGTGGCTAATCTTACAAAACATGAAAGTAAATATGTGGTCTATGATAAACGTTCGAGAACTAGAGTGACCTCTAAGAGATCCTGAACACCTACTTACGTCAATCATAACCCCACCGTTCTCTCATGGATCATGTTCACGAGCAGAGACGATCATGGTTACTCACACAGTTGGTATATTTTATTAGAGTTTACTTCAAGTTAACTATAATTGGGTGTTAAACAAATATCCTAGTTGCCACATAACCGCGGGCACGGCTTTCTGAAAGTTTTTAACCCTATAGGGGTGCTCCAACTAGTCCATCATAAATTAACCACAGTCCGTGCGAATATCCTCGACCACGGATGTCGTGATCATCCTAGGCAACTCCAAAGGAATTCCAACACCTCGAGATAACCCGAAGAAAATCGGAGTTCCACACACAAGCCACTCGATAGAGGTAAAACAAGTCCAGCAAGACCACCTAGTGAGCCAGATACGCTTCTAGATCTGTGCGCTCTCTATCAATGGGCATCATCCGGCTATGCTAAGTGGATGGTTGCCTGAAAATGACTCGAGTTGCCCCAAGGTGGCACCACCGACTGCTAGGTGGGTGGACCAACACTCATGCGGAGCACTGGCCCGGGGATTGATTAATTATCCATGGGGTTGCAAAGCCCTATGCAAATTTTATTAAGTTGTTTAAGCAAATAGTACCAATGTTGGGTCTTGCCAGACAAGTTTTAATCTCAACCGAATAATCAAGGGGATCCCCATAACAACCCCTAGCATGTTAGGAGCGCAAAATATGGAAACATAACATCGGTAACAAGAAACTATGGCGGTAAAAGAGGAACAAAACAACAAGCAAAAGGCCAAGCCTTCCATCATACCAAGATATATATGTGCATTAAATTAAATAGCAGATAATATTGTGATATGCCAAATCCATGTTGTCACATGGATACGACTTGCACCTGCAACTAAGAACGCTATAAGAGGGGTTGAGCAGCGGTAACTTAGCCAAACGAGGTTTGCTAGGATGTGGAGGGTTAGAGGCTATCATGGCAATGTAGGAGGCTTGACATTCATGTGGTAGATAACACATATGTAATGATAAGAGCGAGACATCTAGCAAAGCAAAAATAGTGTCGGGATCCGGGTACGATCATCTTGCCTGTTGATTCTTCAGAGGGACAAAGAGCGGGGTCATTGTAGTGGTACTCTCCTGGATCCTCGTACTCAGTTTCAACACTCGCATCTACCCAAGAGAAAAAACAACAATAAACATCCAACCAAGGTGCAATGCACAAACAATATGATGCATGATTCATTTGAAGAATTTAACATGGCAATCCTAAACTAGTCATGTTTCACATGCAATTGTTTGGTTATTTACAATTCTGGACAGAACCTCATGTTAAGTTGTTTAAACATGCATGATCAAGGATATTATGGATGCTTCATGCAAAAGCGATACAAATGCATATGTAGAATGTAGGAAACAGGGTTACGGTTCTCACGCTACGCTCTCGACAAGTTATGAAGGCAAAACAAAAGACAAAGAAGGCCATGGGCTATTCCTTGGCATTCCAAGGTAGCCACTAGATAGGTGAAGAAAAACCAAGCACAATGGAGTCAAATATCAAGAAATTCCATGGAGTATAGCTCCCACAAGTCACAAAACACTAAAACAAACAATCTGCCACAAAACAGCAACATATCAACTTTCACAGCCAATAACTAGAGCTACACGAAGTCTCCAACCACAAACAAGGCATTGAAAGAAACTACATAGCATTCTTATCAAATTATCCAACTACACAATCTGGAATGGAGGCCCACATCAATAAGCATGAAGCTCACAATTTGGCATGATGAAACAGATTTTAGGGACCTAGTGAAAATAATAGTTTTCTGGAATCTGAGTTAAGCTGATAGCAAGTTGACAGCAGAAACTAATGGTGATAGAGACCACCTCATGGCATGAAACTTAATAGGATCATAGAGGACAACATCTAATTCAAAACACTAGCACTATGCTTGAGCGAATTCTCAACATATCACTTGGTAGCATCCACTCTACATGGCATAAAAATATTAACAGATTCTGAGACTTGGAAATATTTAGCATGTTTGAAAACAGCAACATTTTAGTAGCTCCTTTAGAGCATGGTCCCCACTTATATGCAAGTTTAACATGATAAAAATAAATACCATGGCATTCTACTCATGAAAAGCTAACATTTTCATGTTGACACCATTATCATATCATGCATGGATTAATTATAACTCAAATGCCAAAATGGAACTTTGGGACAAAATGACATTTTGACAAACTTGCTCAAATGACCAAACGGGTGCACCAATGAATTTCTTGGGTGATTATACCCCAAAATCATATATCATACCCCTATACTTGCTTGGAACAACATGGCAAAATACTAGCTAGAAAAATGCCGACAATTCCTATTAGTGAAAAGTTGCCAAATAGGTCCATGTTCATAATAGCAGATAACCAGAAATGGAAATATACCAGAAATAAAAATAACCTAATATAAAAATTAAAACAGTAAAAATATTAAAAGGAAAAAACCAACAATTAACAGGGGGGCACCTGGCATAGACACCAGGGCCCCCTAGTGGATGACAAGTGGGGCCTAGGCCCACTTGTCATACTCACAACACCAGCCACACACATAGAAATACACACACATACACATACACATAACCATACCAGATCCCTGCTGGCCACAGGAAATCCTGCACACACGCCAACACACACCACACATACACACCACCACACCAGATCCGGGTGTTACCACACCGGATCCGAACACCACACACACACACAGCTAATCAATTAAAAGGAAAAACAAAAGGGGGAGGCTGGGACCGAACCCACGACCTGTTGGTCGTCTCCCCTGCGCTCACACCACTGCGCTACCGCTGCGCATCTCAATAGAGAGGGGGAATGCCTCCTTTTGAGGTATCCCAGTTGTCTTATCTGACGAAACTGAACATCAGCTACACACGCACACACGACAGGAACGTAGCATCAACTCCGATGATGAAGGTACTCTTCAGCGAGGGGGGGAAAACACGGCGAGGATGCGGGACGCTTGGAGGAACCCATCCCCATGGCAAGGGAGCGCCGGCACGGCAGCGAGCACCAAACCACGGGCCCAAAGCACCACCTTTCGGCCATGGCCCACGCAGCGACAGGCAGCGGACGAAGGTGACGAAGTGGCAACACTACTGCTACGCGATGCTATGGAGAGATGCAGAGAGGGGGAGGAGCCGCATATGCTCACAGCGGGCGATGATGTGGAGTCGAGGACGATTCGGGCGGCGACGATGGCTTCGGGAGTGCGGCGCCGGCGAGCAAGAAGAGGGCAGCAAGGTCCTTCCCACGGCACCCTAGCACCGGGAGCGGGATGCGGGAAGGTTCCTCACCCTCTGCGACATCCGCTCGACGAGGACAAAGCACCGGCAGGACCGGGACAACATCGAGGTCGACCAGCGACGAAGACCTCTGACCAAACTCTGCTCTTCCTCTCTGAAACCTACCCCAAGAGAAGAAGGAGGAGGAGGAAGAGCAGAGGCGGCAAGGGGGAGAAGGAAGGAACCCTAGGAGGGCATGCATGTCGAGGCCTTTTAAAAGGAGGTCTAGACGGTGCTCCTCGACGTCTGTGATCGCGGGCGCTTGCTCACTCTCTCTAAACCTGACAGGGGAAGGAGACGGCGAGCAGGTAGCCGTCAGACGCGGGGGCTGGGCTGCGCGCGCGCGTCTCGTTGGGCCGCGGAAACAGGCCCAGCTCCTGCTAGCTTCTCATAGGGAAAAGACACGGGTTTTCTTTTAAAAACACAGCAACACAACAAAAACCCTCCAGAGGAAAATAAAAGGTTTTTTGCAAGAACAAAAATACTTTGACATTGAAATAATGTGCACTATTTAATGAAAATAACAATTTGATTTTTGGGACAAAGTTTTTAAATACTTTAAATATGAACAACCCCTGTTATTTAGCAAAACCCCATGAGCCCAGGTTCAAACATCACAGAGAGCAACACATACAAACTCAAAATAATATATCCTACGCCTTGAACATTTTTAACAGATTTTTAGAGAAAGTTAATTCAGTTAAGGAAAATAAAAGGAAATAAGCATAGGTTTAGATATTTGAAATTAAGGGAGAGGAAGGAAGTTAATGCCCACACATGCTCTCATCAGAAACCACACAAGAGCTACTCCACCTCTCAAGAAGATCACACGGAAGCACACCACATAAAATTATGCATGACATGATGAGATGCATGATGCATGATGCATGAGACAAAGACATGGTAAAGGGGCAAGCTCAATTCATACAACTCATGACACAAGGGTCCACATAGATTACATGGCCATAAAAGGCAGGGGCAGCACTTGGGCTGTCACATTCCCCCTCCGACAGGGTGCAAGAATGGGATCCCGATTGGTTTTTCGTGGCTTTCGAGGCTTGCCACGGTGGAACTCCTGATCTAGGTTTATTTTTGGAGGTTTAGGTATTTATAGGAGTATTTGGCGTTGGTCCCACGTCCAGAAGGTTCCCTAGGAGGTCACAAGCCAGCTAGGTGCGGCTAGGGTGGTGGTCGCACCCTGGTGGCTTGTGACTCCCTAGGGACTCTTCTGCGGAATAATTTTTGCCCAGTATTTTTTATATTTTCCAAAAATATTCTCCATCAATTTTCTGCCCATTCTGAGAACTTTTATTTCTGCACAAAAACGACACCATGGTAGTTCTGCTGAAAACAGCGACAGTTCGGGTTAGTTCTAATAAAATCATACCAAAGTCATATATAATTATTGTAAACATGGCATGAATACTTCATAAATTATAGATACGTTGGAGACGTATCAACATCCCCAAGCTTAATTCCTGCTCGTCCTCGAGTAGGTAAATGATAAAAGGAACAATTTATGAAGTGTGAATGCTAGCATAGTGCATAAATTTGATCAATGATAGTTCTAAAAACTTTTTCTAGCATCATTATATATCATAAACAGTAGCTCATCTCATAAAACTTCTCATGATGAGGTAACAAGCTATTCACATGTTAAACTATAGACCATAAAGTTTCTTGAAAAATAACAAACTATGCTTTCAGTCACCAAACAATTGCAATTCATCTTATTTTCAGGAAGGGTCTATGTAAGAGCTTTGATTTAGTAAATTCCACATACTCAACCATCATATAGTCTTCCATGATTTCTAACACTCAAAGCATATTTTTAGAGCAAATGCCATCCGTCGAACACAAAGAAAGATAGGGGCTTAAAGTTTCACCTCCCCACTTATTTATCATATAGATAATTGTCAACAATAATAATTCATGATCAAATATATTTGAATGGCCATATAGGTTTGGATCTTTCCCCACCACATGATGCTAGGCAAGAGAAAAAGGCGAAATATAGGAAGTGGCGATGATCACCATGACTCATGTATAAAGGTAAGTACTAGAAAGTAAAAGATAGGCCCTTCGCAGAGGGAAGCACTAATTTGCAGAGGTTCTAGAGCTCAAGCTTTTAAAAAATAGATCAATAATAATTTTGAGTGGTATGCCTTTATTTTCAACATAACAACTGAGAGATCTCAGTATCTTCCATGCTAGATACATTATAGGCAGTTCCCAAACAGAATAGTAAAGTTTTTACTCCACCTCCACCAATCAATAACACTCCACAGCGAGCCGAATCCATGGGTACAAACAACAATCCTGGGGGAGTTTGTTTCATTATATTTTGATTTGATTTTTGAGCATGGAACTGGGCATCCCGAATACCAGCACTTTCTCGTGAATGATAGTGAATCAACACATATCATGAGAATAACCCACCTAGCATGGAATATACTGACAGCCCCTAGTCACTATATTAGCAATTCGGGCATACAAAACAGACTATTATTTGAAGGTTTAGAGTTTGGCACAGGCAAATTTACTTAGAACGGAAGGTAAATCCTCATATAGGTAGGTCTGGTGGACTCATATGGAACAACTTTGGGTTTAAGGGTGTTTGCATGCACAAGTAGTATTTCTACTTGGTGCGGAATATTTGGATGGTATGAGGTGGAAGCAAGCACGACATGTTGGAGGATCCATAACAATATAACTTCTATACAAATATACCTAAGCACAACTCATTACGTTGTCTTCCTTGTCCAACTTCAACTAATTTGCTCAAGTTTGAAAATAATTAATGGGTATTCACAATCATAGAAGATGTCCAAGATAGTATATTTATATATGAAATCTCTCTTCCTTCAATATTCTTTCATGAATTGTTCAAGTGACCAATGCGGTGTTCGCTAATTTTCAATAAATTTTACCAGCTATACTTCTTATATGTGAAGTCATTACTCCCCATGGGATAAGCATATAAAACATATATAATTTCAGATTTATGATATTCAATTCATTCAACCATTTACTCATAGGATATAAGTGAAGCACTAGAGTAAATGACAAAACTACTCCAAAATATATAAGTGAAGATCAATGAGTAGTCAAACAATTAAGTAGCTATGTGAGGACTTTATCTCTCTCTCTAAATAAAAAAATTAAGAATCTGAGTATTTTATTTAAACATAAAGCAAAAGAAAAATAGCACTCCAAGAATAGCACGCATCATGTGAACAAATAAAAATTTAGGCTCAACATAGGCTAATCGATAATTGTTGATGAAGAGAGATGGGATGCGTCGTATCCCCAAGCTTAGATGCTTGAGAGTTCTTGAAATATTTACTTGGGGTGCCTTGGGCATCCCCAAGCTTGAAATTTTGTATATCGTTCAATCCTCTCATATCATGGTTTCGCCTGTTCTCAAAAACTTCATCCACACAAAACTCGAAAAGAACTCGTGAGATAGGTTAGTACACATAATAATAAATGAACTCTTTATGTACTGCCAAGACAAGTTGCATAATAATTTTGAAACATTAGATACTGTATACTATCATTTCCACAATTTATCTCTACCAATATAGGCTATGGGAACTATAGGAAAAGTAGATAACAAAACTATGATAGTCATCTGTCCAAATAGAACAGTCTATAGAAATTTATGAAAATAGTGTACTTCTGTAACTCAAACAATTATGAAAAATTAGGACATGCTAAATAATTTATATAAAAATACTGTGTTAAAATTTCAGTAACTTTTATTTTTGCACAAAAATGACACCATGGTAGTTCTGTTGAAAACAACGTCAGTCCGGGTTAGTTCTAATAAAATCATACCAAAATCATATAGAATTTGTCGGGGAAACGACACCTATGGGATCAGAAGGATCCTTTTACGATTCAGCAGAGAAGAAGGCTCACACAAAGAGCAGATCTGATGATTAACGCGCAGGATTTTACCCAGGTTCGGGCCGCAAACATGCGTAAAACCCTAATCCTGCTTGGTTGTATTGGATGAGTTCTAGCTCAGGTTCTGGGAGCGCTACACTACACAGCTGCTACTGATGCAGAATTGGCCAGCCCAGATCCCCTGTAGTCGTGCCTTGGGCCTCCTTTTATACTCTCGAAGGGGTCACCAACAGTGGCATACAACGCATACATGAGGTGTAAAGTGCTACAGTGTTATCGTACCTAATACTGATGGTGTAAGACAAATGCATTTAATGCTCCATCAGGCGTCCCTGACCTTCTACGGGAAGGGTCAGGAGCCCGTCCCATCGGCACCGCTTAGCCTCCTCCATCCTTGGCGCCTCGACACGTACCTAGGTGGGACGACACCTGGTCTCTGTGCTGGCAGGATGGCGGGGCCTTGCCGGGTGCACTTCTTGCCGGGGCTCCGTAGGCCATCCCGTCAAGATCTTGCCGGGGTCCCAGCCTTCGATCTTCGGTCCTGATTGTTGGCAAGAATGCTTTCTTGACTTCCTTGTGCTTGCATCCGGTAGTCCCTGATACGTCTCCGTCGTATCTATAATTTTTGATTGTTTCATGCCAACATTCTACAACTTTCATATACTTTTGGCAACTTGTTATACTATTTTTGCCCAGTGCCCAGTGCCTGTTCCTGTTTGTTGCATGTTTTTTCTTTTACATATTGATACAGTGCCCAGTGCCTGTTCCTGTTTGTTGCATGTTTTTTGTTTTACAAAAGTCCATATCAAACGAAGTCCAAACACTATTAAAACTTATGGAGATATTTTAATATATGTGATTTTTGGAAAAAGAATCAACACGAGACGATGCCCGAGGAGGTCACAAGCCTGCTAGGCATGGCCCACCCCCCTGGCCGCGCCCTAAGGCCTTGTGGCCACCCCTTAGGTCGGTTGTAGGTGTCCTTTGGCCATAAGAAAGATATGTTTATAAGGAAAATCCCCTCAAAATTTCATCCCGGTCGGAGTTATGGATCTCTGGATATTTAAGAAACGGTGAAAGGTCAGAATCTCGGAGCGCAGAAATAGAAGGAAACAGAGAGAGAGAGAGAGAGAGAGAGAGAGAGAAAGAGAGATCCAACCTCGGAGGGGCTCTCGCCCCTCCGACGCCATGGAGGCCATGGACCAGAGGGGAAACCCTTCAGGGGGAAGGTCAAGGATGAAGAATAAGGAGGGGGCCTCTCTCCCCCTCTCTCCCGGTGGCACCGGAACGCCGCCGGGGCCATCATCGTGACGGCGATATACTCCAACAACTCTGTCATCTTCACCAACACCTCCATCACCTTCCCTCATCTATCTACAGTGGTCCACTCTCCCGCAACCTGTTGTAACCTCTACTTGAACATGGTGCTTTATGCTTCATATTATTATCCAATGATGTGTTGCCATCCTATGATGTCTGAGTAGATTTTGGTTGTCGTGTTGGTTTATTGATGATCATAATTGGTTTGAGTTACATGTTTTATTATTGGTGCTGTCCTATGGTGATCTCCTATCGCGCAAGCGTGAGGTATCCCTGATGTAGAGTTTGCAATATGCTTATGATTCGCTTAAAGTGGGTGTCCTGAGTGATAGAAACACAGACCCGAGTAAGTAGGTTTTTTGCGTATGGGAATAAAGAGGACTTGATACCTTATAATGCTATGGTTGGGTTTTACCTTAATGATCTTTAGTAGTTGCGAATTCTTGCTAGAGTTCCAATCATAAGTACATATGATCCAAGTAGAGAAATTATGTTAGCTTATGCCTCTCCCTCATATAAAATTGCAATAATGATTACCGGTCTAGTTATCAATTGCCTAGGGACAATTCTGCAACTCCTACCACCACTTTTCCACACTCGTTAAACTAACTTAGTTGTTTCTCTATCTTAGCAGCCCTTTGTTTTTATTTACGTCCTCTTTATTTTCTTACAAACCTATCGTATCACACCTACAAAGTACTTCTAGTTTCATACTTGTTCTAGGTAAAGTGAACGTTAAGCGTCCATAGAGTTGTATCGGTGGTCGATAGAACTTGAGGGAATATTTGTTCCACCTTTAGCTCCTCATTGTGTGGGGTGAATATTCTCGTGTGTGCTTGTTTGCTTTATCACTAAGTAGATTTTTATTTGTTGTTCTAAGTTGTTTTCTATCTTTAGATATGGGTAGGAAACACAAAATACCCCCAAAAAATAGTTGTAGTTGCTGCTCCAAAAGTTGAGGAACCACTTGTGTTTCGTACCACCGATGAATATTACTTGGGTCATCTTCGATCCACTTGTGCTCGTGCTGAAAACCCAACTAGCTTAGTTGAGGGAAAATCATTAAATGAGCATGCTCATTATGTGCGACACAGCATATCTCAAAAAGGGAAACTCTTGTGGAATCGAATTAATACTTTGTGTTGCTATGCTTGGAATCTATGTGAAATTTATGATTTTACTTGTTGTTCTAAAGAAGCTAAAAAACACATTCCCAACCAATGTGTGTTTAATGATAATGAAATATTATCCTCTTATGCCAAGGAGGCCTATTGCTATAATGATGTTGAACAAATTCAAGAATTTATTTCTTTTAAGGGTGCCTATGAAATTGCTTCTTTCATTGAAAAGTATGATGCTACCCTTTATGAATTTGAAAATTTTGCCATACTTAAATATTTCTATGAAAACTATGCTTCTAATGCTTATGTCAAAGAGTTTATTGCAAGAATGACCGCTACTTTGGAAGATATTAATATTTTGCAGGAATCTATGGAAGAAGAAATTGCTGAAACTGTGAGCTCATTAGACGAAAAAGATGAGGAGGAGAGCGAAGAACAAAAGGAGGAAGAGCGGATTAGCTACCCGTGCGCACCTTCTCATGAGAGTAACTCTTCAACTCATACATTGTTTAATTTCCCTTCGTTCTGACCGAAGGATGAATGCTATGATAATTGCTATGATCCCTTGGATTCATTTGAAATATCCCTTTTTGATGAACTTGATGCTTGCTATGCTTGTGGCCATGATGCCAATATGAATGATGCTTATGGATATGAACTTGCTATAGTTACTTATGTTAAGAATAAAATTGTTGCTATTGCACCCATGCATGATAATCCTATTATCTTTTTGAATTCTCCCAACTACACTATATCAGAGAAGTTTGCACTTATTAAGGATTATATAGATAGGTTGCCTTTTACTATTACACATGTTGATTTTGATAGATATAATATGCATGTGCTTGCTGCTCCTACTTGCAATTATTATGAGATAGGAACTACATCTCCACCTCTCTATGTTTCCAATATGATAAAATTGCAAGAAACTGCTTATGCTATGTATTGGCCTTTACTTTGTGTGCATGAATTGTTCTTTTATGACATGTTGATGCATAGGAAGAGAGTTAGACTTCGTTGTTGCATGATATATGTTAATTTGTGCTCACTACTAAATTAAAAATCATTTTTAATTAAAATTGCCTTTGATATACCTTGGGATCCGGGTGGATCCATTACTTGATCACTTTATGCCTAACTTAATGGCTTTAAAGAAAGCGCTGCCAGGGAGACAACTCGGAAGTTTTAGAGAGTCATTTTATTCTGTTGTGTGCTTTTATATAGTTTAAAAACAAACAAATAAAGAGGTCAGCCTAAAACTTTTTCAAAAAGAAAAGTGAATGTGAGAGAGACGAGCATTGTGAAAGTGGGAGCTAGCCTTGAACTTTGTTCATGCCCATGGAAACTTTGCAAATCTTGATTACAGAAACTTTTCAACAAAAATAATTATACCCTTGTATAAATCCATTGTATTATAAAATAATGTGCCAAGATTTTCCTTAGGATGATTAGATTGCTTGTTTGGTGTGTGAAGTGCAAAATCAGAAACTTTGGCTGTAGTGCGTGAATTTAAATTTTTACTGGAATGTCAAAAGTTTCTGCAATTTTTACACAGTACTGATATGCAAATTGTTTATTTTTTTCCTAATGTTTTAGAAGTTTTAGAGTTACAGAAGTATGGTGAATGCTCATATTGCTATACACTATCTTGTTTAAGACAGATTCTGTTTTTGATGCATTGTTTTGCTCGTTTTGATGAAACTATCGATTTTATATAAGCCATGGATAAATTGTAATACAGTAGCTACAATGCAAAAAACAAAATATGAATTGGTTAGCAACAGTACATGAAGTGGTGATTTGCTTTATTATACTAACGGATCTCACGAGGGTTTTGTTAAGTTTTGTGTGATTGAAGTTTTCAAGTTTTGGGTAAGATCACGATGGATGAAGGAATAAGGAGTGGAAAGAGACTAAGCTTGGGGATGCCCAAGGCACCCCAAGGTAATATTTAAGTACTCCCAAGAAACTAAGCTTGGGGATGCCCCGGAAGGCATCCCCTCTTTCTTCTAACAACCATTGGTAATTTTACTTGGCGCTATATTTTTATTTGTCACATGATATGCGTAAATCTTGGAGCGTTGTGTGCCTTTTATTTTTCTTTTAATAATTAACCATGCTGGTATGATAAAGTCCTTTCTTGATTTATAGAAATCTCTTTGCACCTCACTTATATCTTTTGAGTATGGCTTTGTAGAATGCTTCATGTGCTTCACTTATATCATTTGAAGTTTGGATTGCTTGTTTCTCACACATAGAAAACCGCCATTTGTAGAATGCTCTTTTGCTTCACTTATATTTTTTAGAGCATGGGCATATCTTTTGTAGAAATAATTAAACTCGCATGCTTCACTTATATCTATTTAGATAGTTAACAGGAGTTGGTCATTCACATGGTTAGTCATAAAATCCTACATAAAACTTGTAGATCACACAATATGATATGTTTGATTCCTTGCAATAGTTTTGCAATATGAAGATGGTAATATGAGAGTCATGCTAGTGAGTAGTTGTGAATTGGAGAAATACATGTGTTGAAGTTTGTGATTCCTGTAGCATGCACGTATGGTGAACCGTTATGTAACGAAGTCGGAGCATGATTTGTTTAATGATTGTCAACCTTTGTGTGAGGGTAGGGAGCGCGCGATGGTTAACTCCTACCAACCTCTCCCCTAGGAGCATGCGTCTAATGCTTTGTTTGATAACTAATAGACTTTTTCAATAAGTATGTGAGTTCTTTATGACTAATGTTGAGTCCATGGATTATACACACTCTCACCCTTCCACCTTTGATAGCCTCTATAGTACTGCGCAACTTTCGCCGGTGCATCAAACCCACCTTCCTCAAAACATCCACCATACCTACCTATTATGGCATTTCCATAGCCATTCTGAGATATATTGCCATGCAACTTCCACTGTTCTGTTTAGTATGACATGCACCATCATTTTCATATTGCTTTGCATGATCGTAAGACAACTTGCATGATGTTTTCATGGCTTGTTCGTTTTTTGATGTCATTTGCTACGCTAGATCGTTGCACATCCCGGTATCCTACCGGAAGCATTCATATAGAGTCATATTTTTGTTCTAGGTATCGAGTTGTAAGTAAATAAAAGTGTGATGATTTTCATTACTAGAGCATTGTCCCGTGTGAGAAAAGGATGATGGAGGCTATGATTCCCTCAGAAGTTGGGAGGAGTCTTCGGACTTTACACAAAAAATAAAAGAGGCCAGCGAAGCCCAAATACATAAATAAAGAGGCCAAAGATGCCCACCAAAATAAATAAAAATGAGAGAAAGACAGAAAGAGAGAAAGGACAATTGCTACTATCTTTTTCCACACTTGTGCTTCAAAGTAGCACCATGATCTTCATGATAGAGAGTCTCCTATTTTGTCACTTTCATATAACTAGTGTAATTTTTTGCACGACCACTTAGTTTTCTTTTTGAGATTTCATACACTTATAGCTCTAAGTTCATTTGTTGCATGGCAATCCCTACTCACTCACATTGATATGTATTGATGGGCATCTCCATAGCCCGTTGATACGCCTAGTTGATGTGAGACTACCTTCTCCTTTTTCTTCATACCCTCCACCATATTCTATTCCACCTATAGTGCTATATCCATGGCTCACACTCATGTATTGCATGAGAGTTGAAAAGGTTTCAGGACATAAAAGGTGTGAAACAATTGCTTGACTTGTCATCGGGGTTGTGCATGATTTAGATACTTTGTGTGTGTAAGATGGAGCATAGACAGACCATATGATTTTGTAGGGATAACTCTCTAAGGCCATGTTATTTCGAAAGGACATGATCGCCTTGTTGGTGTGCTCGAAGTATTACTGTTGTTATGCCAATATAGCCTATTGCTTTGAATCAATCGTGTCTTAATATTCATGCCATGATTGGATTATATGATCAAGATTGTGCTAGGTAGCATTCCACATCAAAAATTATCTTTTTTAATCATTTACCTACTCGAGGACGAGCAGGAATTAAGCTTGGGGATGTTGATACATCTCCGTCGTATCTATAATTTTTGATTGTTTCATGCCAATATTCTACAACTTTCATATACTTTTGGCAACTTTTTATACTATTTTTTGGGACTCACATATTGATCCAATGCCCAGTGCCAGTTCCTATTTGTTGCATGTTTTTTGTTTAGCAGAAAATCCATATCAAACAAAGTCCAAACGCGGTAAAAATTATGGAGATTTTTTTGTAATATATGTGATTTTTGGAAAAAGAATCAACGCGAGACGATGCCCGAGGAGGTCACAAGCCTGCTCGCCGCGTCCCACCCCTGGCCACGCCCTGAGGGCTTGTGGTCACCCCTTAGGTCGTTTGGAGGTGTCCTTTGGCTGCAAGAAAGATATTTTTATAAGGAAAATCCCCTCAAATTCAGCCCAATCAGAGTTACGGATCTCCGGATATTTAAGAAACGATGAAAGGTCACAATCTGGGAGCATAGAAATAGAAGGAAACAGAGAGAGTGATGCAATCTCGGAGGGGCTCTCGCCCCTCCACCACCATGGAGGCCATGGACCAGAGGGGAAACCCTTCTCCCATCTAGGGGAAGGTCAAGGAAGAAGAATAAGGAGGGGGTGCTCTCTCCCCCTCTCTCCCGGTGGCACCGGAACGCCACCGAGGCCATCATCGTGACGGCGATCTACTCCAACAACTCTGTCATCTTCACCAACACCTCCATCACCTTCCCCCATCTATCTACAGCGGTCCACTCTCCCACAACACGTTGTACCCTCTACTTGAACATGGTGCTTTATGCTTCATATTATTATCCAATGATGTGTTGCCAACCTATGATGTCTCAGTAGAATTTTGTTGTCCTATTGGTTGATAGATGATCATGATTGATTTGAGTTGCATGTTTTATTATTGGTGATGTGCTATGGTGCTCTCTGTGTTGTGCGAGCGTGAGGGATCCCTATTGTAGGGTTTGCAATATGCTTATGATTCGCTTATGGTGGGTGGCATGAGTGATAGAAACACAGACCCGTGTAATTAGGTTGTTTGCGTATGGGAATAAAGAGGACTTGATACCCTATAATGCTATGGTTGGGTTTACCTTAATGATATTTAGTAGTTGCGAATGCTTGCTAGAGTTCCAATCATATGTGCATATGATCCAAGTAGATAAAGTATGTTATCAATTGCAATAATGATTACCGGTCTAGTTATCAATTGCCTAGGGACAATTCCGCTACTCCTACCACCACTTTTCCACACTCATTAAACTAACTTAGTTGTTTATCTATCTTAGCAGCCCCTAGTTTTTATTTCCGTGCTCTTTATTTTCTTGCAAACCTATCCTATCACACCTACAAAGTACTTCTAGTTTCATACTTGTTCTAGGTAAAGCGAACGTTAAGCGTGTGTAGAGTTGTATCAGTGGTCGATAGAACTTGAGGGAATATTTGTTCTACCTGTAGATCCTCGTTGGGTTTGACACTCTTACTTATAGAGAAAGGCTACAATTGATCCCCTATACGTGTGGGTTATCAGTCGCTTGGTGGGCCTTGCCACTGGTGCGGCCACAACTGCCCGTGCACAAGTAAGGGGTAGTAGAGGACCCAAACTTTAGTACACCGATAGAATTATAGTGAACATGGCATGAATACTTCAATAATTATAGATACGTCAGAAAAGTATCAAGTATCTTGATCAATATCAGGATTAATAGCATGTGGAGAGCTAGATGGCAGTTCCTTACCTCCCCATGTCTTAGACGAAAAAATCTTGATTTTAGTATCCTTCAAATTCTTCATAGTGTTCAATTGATATAAATCCCAAGTGACTCAACAAATATAGTTAGGCTCCCTGGCAACGGCGCCAGAAAAAGGTCTTGATAACCCACAAGTATAGGGGATCGCAACAGTTTTCGAGGGTAGAGTATTCAACCCAAATTTATAGATTCGACACAAAGGGAGACAAAGAATATTTGAGAGTATTAGCGGTTGAGTTGTCAATTCAACCACACCTAGAGATAAATATCCGCAACAAAGTGACTAGTAGCACAGTAATATGATAGTTTGATAGCAGTGGTGACAGTAACAGTAGCAGTATTGATTTTGTAGCAAGTGTAACAGTAGCAGCAACAGTAGTAACTTAGCAAGAACAATATGTGTAAAGATCGTAGGCACTGGATCATAGTATTCGTTGGGTGATGTTAATAATATAACAGTCATAACCTAGGGCGACACAAAACTAGCTCCGGTTCCTCAATGTAATGTAGGCATCTATTCGTATATAGTCATACGTGCTTATGGAAAATAACTTGCATGACATCTTTTGTCCGACCCTCCCATGGCAGCAGGGTCCATAAGGAAACTAAAGGATATTAAGGCCTCCTTTTAATAGTGAACCGGAACAAAGGATTAGCACTTAGTGATTACATGAACTCCTCAAACTACGGTCATCACCGTGAAGTATCCCAAATATTATCACTATGGGGTTGACGGATCATAACACGTAACAGGTGCATATGACTAGGCAAGATCGGATCAAGAACATAGATATAATGATGATAACATAAATGGTGCAGATCTGAAATCATGGCACTCAAGTCCTAGTGACAATCATTAAGCATGGCAAAGTCATAGCAACATCAATCTTACTCCCTCTGTCCCACAATATAAGAGCATTTTTGACACTAGTGTAGTGTCAAAAACACTCTTACATTATGGGACGGAGGGAGTAGAGCATAATGCATACTAGGGATCAAGCTCTAACAAAACTAACTCGATTACATGATGAATCTCATCCAAATCCTCACCGACCAGCAAGCCAACGAAGGAATTACTCACTCCTGGTGGGGAGCATCATGGAATTGGCGATGGATAAGGGTTGATGATGACGAAGACCAAAGATTCCCGTCTCATCAGCCCCAAACAGACTCCAGATCCGGCCTCCCGATGAAAATGGGAGGTGGCGGCGGCTCCGTATCGTGAAATGAGGTAAAACTTTCTCTCCAATTTTTTCCGGGGAATTGTGAATTTATAGCGTTGGAATTAGGATCGAGGGACCCACGAGGTGTCCACACTCCACCAGGTTGTGCCAAGGGGGCCTAGCGTGCCCTGGTGGAGCGTGGGCACCTCGAGCCCCCTATGAGGTAGCTTCTGGCTCCATAATTATTTAAATATTCCAAAATCAATCTCCAAAAAAATTTGTTCCATTCTGAGAACTTTTATTTCTGTACAAAAACAACACCATGGTAGTTCTGCTGAAAACAACATCAGCCCAGGTCAATTTCATTCAAATCATGCAAATTAGTGTCCAAAACAAGAGAAAAAGTGTTAGGAAAAGTAGATACGTTGCAGACGTATCACCTAACCAGACATACAGTTGTCACAGCAACTGGAACTGGTCCAAGAACTCCTGTGTCTTCGTCAAGCAACTTGTTCTATCCTTCAATCTCTTGCATTCCTATTCTGAGTGGTGAAGTCATTGCTTGCATGTTGCTTGAAGACTTTCTCTGTAGACACTGATATCTACTGTCCAGGTTTTGTTTGACTCATCTTAGTATGCATGATGATGATGCTTGGTATGTCTTCACTGTGTTGCATGCCTAGACTACATCCTTGATTACTATCCCTACCTGATCATGGTTACGTTTCCACATTATTCGAATACATTCATTGTTTCAAAGACTTTCATAAAAATCGCCTATTCACCCCCCCCCCCTCTATTCAATAAGTAGCACTTTCAATTCATAGCAAAGTAAGGTACTACCTTGTTCCGTGTTTCGGTTTAACCACCGTGGAGTTTTAGCTCTGTCGACTGTAGGGATAATCAAGTTCTCTACTGTGTGCCCTGTCTTCGATGGCATTGACTACCCCTACTGTAAGAACAAGATGC
The DNA here is from genome assembly GCA_022496015.1 of Hordeum marinum. Classification (NCBI taxonomy): domain Eukaryota; kingdom Viridiplantae; phylum Streptophyta; class Magnoliopsida; order Poales; family Poaceae; genus Hordeum; species Hordeum marinum. Next base: position 209,017,807 of record CM039675.1, on the reverse strand, counting down.
GCATGCATCTCGAAGCCATTGACAATGACCTATGGTATGTTGTCATGGCGGGCATTCTCGAAGTTGGTGAAGGTGTTACTACTGCTGACGTGAAGAGGTTCGCACAACTAGACTCCATTACCAAGAACATCATTTGTGGTACTCTGACCAATGGATAATATGGTCGTGTGAGTGAACTCAACACCTCCAAGCAAATCTAGGAATGGTTGTCCAAAGTGAACGAAGGTGTCTCATCTCAAAGAGACTCTCGTGTTGATGTGATTCGCAACCTGTTCCACCATTTCAAGAGACTCGACAACAAAAATGTTCAGCTCACCTTTGATCGTCTCACTAACATCTCAAATGACCTAAATGCACTTGGCGCCACTGATATCACCAAACATGAAGTCGTAAAGAAGCTACTCAGATCACTTGACAGTTCCATTGATACACTTGCACTCATGATCCAAGAGCACCCTGACTTCAAGAGTTTGGATCTTGCTGACATTCTCGAGAGGTTGAACACCCATGAATTCCAACAAGGTGAGAAGAGAGACATCTATGGGCCCAGCTATAGTCGCTCTAGTGCATTGAAGGCCAAGGTTGTGTCTTCATCTGTAGACAACTCTGATTGCATTTCTGATGGTGCTGAAGACTTTGGAAAGTAACTTGCCTTGCTTGTAAGGAAATTCCGGAAATTTGCCAAGTCAAAATGCTATGCAATATCTTCAAGACATGATTCCATGAGGTCTGGTGAAATGTCTTCAAAGGACAGGAAGAAGCAAACATGTCACACGTGCAAGAAAGCTGGTGTAATAGCCCGGGACCGACGCTCCAGAAGATTCCCCTTTTATTTAGTTGTCATCGTCTGATTCGTTCAGTTGTCGCATTCAGCATCGCATCATTCGCTTCATCTGCATAGCATCGTCTCTCGTTTTTGAAAACTTGCATCGGTTCATAGTTGACGGTTCTCTACGTTCATGTTGTGGATCGTTATGTGACCAACGACACATGCATGCGCCCGCGACATCGATAAAATATTTTTTTTTAAAGTTCGTGGAAAATATTCTCGGATTGGCTCGAAACTTTGCATGCAGTCTTGTTATATTGTAGGTAGACCATGTGCCAAATTTCATCTCGCTCGGAGGTCATTCGATACCCAAACCATTAAATTTATAGCGGCACTATCATCGGTTTATTTGTCGGTTGTTTCGGGGTTTTAAAAACCTTCTTGTCGGGTCGCCCGTCTTCCCTCTCTACCATGTCTATCCTTTTTTCCATCGACCATCCGATCTAAATCGGAAGATCCAGATAGCTCCTAACCTAACCTACCTACTATATATAGCAGTCAAACCCTAGAATCGAGAAAGCCTATCCCATCCTCCAACTCGCGTTGCCGCCACTCTCCCTCGGGATCATCTCCCAGCCAACCAGCCACCTCCTCATTTTGCTCTTGAAGCCAATCATCGTCCAGCTCCTAATCCACCTCCAATTATGCCCGAGGCAGCCATTCCCTAAGCTCCTCCTTTGCTTCTTCCCATGCGCCCGAGGCCTACCTCCTCTTCCCACGATCCCAGATGGAACGTGAGCACCAGGAGCTCCTCCGGTGCCCGAGCTCCCTCCAACCACGCGCCGTCCCTGCCCTTCACGTCCGGCCAGTCGATGAGCCGCGGGACACCATCCAGGCCCGTGTCACCCCTCTCCTCCCTGAACTCCTCCTCTGTCTATCTCTCTCTCCTTCTTTCTCTATCTTTCTCTCTGTCGTACAGGAGCCATGGTTGAAGCTCCAACGCGATAGTCGCCTCATCTCCACCCGATCTGCCATGAGCCACTTAAGAACGGAGCTCCACCGTCGCCTTGGCCTCGGATCTGGCTGCTTCCTACGCTCCCCGCCCCTGCAAGCCGTGCTGTCGCCGGTGAGAGTCCCCATCGGAGCTGCTCTGCTTCCTCTCCTGCAGAGGACGAGTGCCTGAACACACTGCATCGTGAGAAGTAGTAGTTTGGGTAGTGGAGGAGGACGCCCTGGCCTCGTCGTCGCCAGCTCAGCTGCGTGTCCCATCTCGTATGCCTCCCCAAGGCCCAACGCAGCTCTGGATCGCCTCGGCCTAGCATCCCCATGACCACTGGCCTCTTCGTTTCCCTGCTGTGAACAATTCCCCCGTTCTTGCTTTTTCTTAGATCCCCTCGTGGCATGTAATTTTACTGAGTATTGTCATTAAGTTCCTGCAAGAACCCATGACTTACCGCAGTGGTGAGCGCCTTCTCCTTCCACCAGGAGGCATGGTTCGAATCCCAGCACGCACACCTTTTTCATTGCATTTTTTGTTGCATTTTCATCCAGTTCAACGCTAGCATATGGTTCACATCTAGTAAACTCCCCAAAGCATCATAAACTGAACCATAGCACAGTGGCTAGCACGATTGGTATTTACCCATGTGGCCAGGGATCAAATCCCCACAGTTGCACCTCATTTTTGCCTATGTTTGTGTCCAATGTATTGCATATTTACAAATGTATCTTTTAGGTTGCTATTAAGCATATAACCGTGCATCATACGAAGATGTTCTATATATGAATCTTGTTTAGTTTTAACTCTATTTTCATAATATCCAGGTTTCAAACCTATTTAAAATGTTTAAACTTGTTGTTTGCATTAATTTGCGTGTATGCCATGTTCAAATGATTTATTTCATAACTAATTAACTATAGCTCCATTGAAAATGTTTTATATATGTTACTTGACTAGAAAAATGTGTACAATATCATGGTGCATTTTATTTTCCTTTTTAACCAATATAAAATATGTGTATTTAAGATTTGTACCAAAATCATAAATTGCATATGGGGTCATTTTGAAAGTGTTATATGTTGTATCTGACCTCATTTAAGATGCCTAGATAGATAGTTGACTTATGCTTCACCTCTTGCCATGTTTAACAACATTTAACATTGATGTGTATCTAAACGAGAGTGGACTAAATATTTGAATGTAGAGTTTTGTGAGTATGCAACTCGTTGCATATTGAACTTCACTTAATGTGTAGCATTTGTTATGTGCTTTGTCATGCCTTGCATAATCATATGAACATGCATCATAGTTGTTTGTGCATCATGTCATGCATATGTTGTGATGTACTGTGTGTTGATTGTTATTTTCAGATTGTTCCTTCTTGATAGAGTTCCAAAAGTATCCGGAGTGTGAGGATTCGTTCGGCTACTTCATGGATCGTCTTCTTCATGGACCCGTTCGTCTTCTAAGCAGGATCTCAAGCAAGATGATCATTTCCCTGGATACCACTACTATCATTGCCATGCTAGTTGTCTCGCTTCTATCATTATGTCACGCAACCTTCCGCTTGTATGTCAAGCCTCCAAAAATTGCCATGAAAAGCCTCTAACCCCTCCACATCTCACCAAACCTTCTTTGGATATGTTACCACTTGCTGAACCCTTCTTATGTCGTTTCTAGCTGTAGGTGCAATTGCTTCCATGTGACAACATGGATATTTTTTTATATCACAATATTATTGCTATTTGATTTAATGCACATAGATACTTGGTAAAATGTGGAAGGCTTGTCCTTTTGCTTGGTGTTTTGTTCCACTGTTGATGCCCCTAGTTACTTGTGTATCGGTGTTATGTTCCATACTAAGCGTTCCTAACATGCTCGGGGTTGTTATGGGGAACCCCTTGATTTTCATTTTAGGATAAACCTTGTCTAGCAAGGCCCAACATTGGTACTACATTTCCCTAATAACTAATAAAATGCATAGGGACCCGCCCGCACCAGCGGATAATTTAATCAACCCCCCGGGCATGTGGTCCTCATGAGTGTTGGTCCAAACTAGAGTTGTGTATGGGGCCAACCTGGGGAAACTCGGGTGATTTCTGTCAGGCCACTGTACGATGTGCTCATCTCGTCGTGCCCTGAGAATGAGATACGCGGCTCCTATCGGGTTCGTCGACACATCGGGTGGGCTTGCTGGATTTGTTTTACCTTTCTTAAACGTCTTGTGCGAGGAATTTCGAGAATACTTCGGGATATCTCGAGGTTGCGGTTTTCCAATGGAATCGCCTAGGAATTCACGTGATTCATGATCGAGGTTATTCCCGCGGCGTGTGGTTAATTTGTGATGGATGAGTTGGAGCACCCTTGCAGGGTTAAATCTTTTGGAAAGCCGTGCATGCGGTTAAGTGGCAACTTGGAAACTTTGTTTAACACCCGGCAATAGCAAACTTCAAGTAAACTCAAATAAATTACATCAACTATGCGCATAACCGTGAATGTCTCTTGCCATGAGTCCTTATCCGAGAGAGAACGCGGTGGGGTTATGTTTGACGTAAGTAGGTGTTCAGGATCACTTAGTGATCACTATTAGTTCATGTCCGTTATGTATAGACCACCCACTTTACTTTCTGTATTCCTAAGTTAGCCACTCAAATATATGCTTAGTTGCCTGTTGCAGCCTCACCACTTAACCATACCTCACCCATTAAGCTTAACTAGTCTTGATACCCTTGGAAATGAGATAGATGAGTCCATGTGGCTCACAGATTACTACAACAATAGTTGCAGGTACAAGTAATGTGATGCTTTGACGTGAGAGCAATGCTTGTTTGATTTGGAGTTCTTCTTATTCCTCATCATCGATCAAGGATGGGTTCCAGGTGGTAACCTGGGATAGCAAGGATGGAGGTCATTTTACTGTTTGTTTTCGTCCGTAGTCGAACCCTGCTCTTTTCTATGATGTTTGAATATGTTGTATTGATGTGACTTTGGTGTAGCTTGTGGTGAGTGTAAGACAATTCCATATACTCATCTCTTCTATACATGTACTTGTAATGATATCCATTCTTGCGAAACGATGAGTTGCGACTCTATCCCTGTCGAGGCCCTCGAGCCAATATAAGGATAGGATCGCATCTTGGACGTTACAAGTTGGTATCAGAGCATGTACCGACCTAGGAGCCACCTTGATTAATCGAACTTGATCGAGTCGAGTCTAGTAAACAAACTATTTTGAGTCTAGTTATGTCAGAGAGTAGGATTCTTTTTACTCCTCTTATATGCTCTCGTGAGGAATTACGACTTAGGAATTTTCTATTCTACCTCTATGATGTCGATATTTTGGATCACACGGATATTTTAGAATCTCTATGATGTCGATGTGATGGAGTTCTATACTTGGTGCCTCTTTTTATTAGGGAGTAGAGCTCGAGGGGATTCTTGACACATCATTATCGTTCTATTTCCTTAGTATCTCTGGATGGAGGATGTTCGAAATTGCTTCAATACTAGTAGTGGCGAGAGGAGTCTGGCATCCCCAGTACTGGTGGAGAGAGTTCAGATGTACTACCATACTTAGTATCGTTGTGTTTTTGAGGGTCTGAGGTAGATGAATTTCCAAGACCTCTGGTTATGTGTTGATGAATGTGTTACATTGGAGCATAGTATCATGTTAGGAGTTGAGTGATGGATTTTGCTCCTTATATCCGTGGACCCGATTGCATAACCGGATGTTTTGGGAGTTCTCAGGTGGGAATTCAAGTAGTTACCTAGGCTATCTTTCAACAAATGTGTGATGTGAGGTTGGAGTTTGACATCTAGTGGATTTGTTTGTTCATGGTCGTTCTTACAGAGGACAGTCTCGATATATGTCATCAGATATGCTTCGTCAAGCCTTGTAGTTCTCTATGCCTAGGAAGCATATTCGAGTGTCATTTCCATATGACAATCCAATGTATGATCAAGTTCGTGCGAACCTTACCATGAAAATATCGAGCGGAATCTCTGTCATGAATTTGTTCTAGCTTGTTTCGTAAGCCCCATCTTTTGTTTTGTTTTGTATCTGGTAATACTTGGTGCTTCGATGTCAACTAGTGATCTCATATCTTTCTGAAGCGGTGTTCTGATATTTCTGTGGGAATGCTAATTCTTTTTCTCAATAAAGTTTTCATATCAATTCTTTTCATCTGGTGTTCTCTCTTCAAGTAATTCTATCCTTTTAAATATTGGCAAGATCAATCCCCATATTCTTTTCCAGAGTCTGCCTCATCTCGGCCAAGTTTTCTTTGTTTCCCACCCTCACACCCTTTTTCTTCAGTGATTAACTTCTCATCCAAGTGCCTTTTCTATTCATGTGACGCTTCCGCTATCTTCTCTTCTGTTTTGTACCCGGTGATTCATGTGAAGATGCTCAGGAGCTTCAAGTTCATCATTTCTTTGTTTTTGTTTTATTACCCAGTGGATTCGATTCAACCTCTTGGTGTTCGACATATCCTTGTCATTTGCTAAGTGCTTTCCCATGTTGGAAATTTTAGTCAAGCCTCTCATGTTTATTGGCCTCTATCTATTCTATCCGGGGTGCTGAAGATATCTCTAAGGATTCGTGTTCCCATCCAACTCCTTGCAATTATTTTAAGGTTCTCACCTCATCAAGTTTCAGTTTGTACCGGTGAAATCTCTCCTTTTAAGAAACCGTTTCAATGGTGTTTCTTTTCAGTGGGCCCATAACCCATAAGTTTTTCCCCAGGATCTTACCTGGCTCTTCTAATCTTTTCCAAAGATGTCAAGTTCTTTTCAAAGATGACGTAAGGATGATTTTATCAGTCATATTCATTATCCAAGATCCCTTTGAATTATTTTCATCATTGGCTCAACCTTTATTTATTCATTATTCCGGAATATCTCAGTAATTCATGGTGTTGTTTCTCGTCATCATTCTCAGCATTAAAGACCGAAGTAGATTCTCTCTTAAATCTTTGGTCTTTCTTCTGAAGATTCATGGGTTCAGCTTGAAGCTATCATCTTAAATTGTTTAGATCATGAGTAATTCTTTCCATATCTATCCGGAGCATTTCAGAGTTTTCATTTCTCGATCCTCCGAAGTCCCATCATTTCAGAAGATTTCTTCGTCCTCAGCTTTTAGCTTTCATTCTCAAATTCTTCTCCATTGTTGTCTCTTAGTTCATCTCTCAATTAATCAAGTGCCTTGTTCAAGATTATTTAGGCGGATCATGATCTCTTTGTTCTAAAGTATCTCCATTCATTCTTGGTATCCTCATTTGTTTGAGAATTCTTACCGGTGTTTCGCTCAAGATGTCTCCAAGCTTATTTCACCTCTCTTCAATACTTTGACAGAAGAATAAGTTGTATGCCAAATCCGTTGGTTGTCATCAATTTAACTTGATGAAGGATAAGCATAACATAATTCTTGTTCTTGTTTCATCAAGTATTTTCAATCCTTCTTCGGGAGTTGTGCATGATATCAAATTCCTTGTCCCAAGTTCTCATCATTTCTTTTCTGGAGTTCTTAGTTTTCTCAAGTATCTCGTCGCAAAGCTTCATCTATATCTATGCAAGGTCATAATCTTATTCTTTCCAGCCTTCATTTATTTGCTCCATTCTTTTGTATACGGAGGCTCTTCATGGCATTTCGTCAAGGATGTATTCATTATCTAAGTGTTCTTCCAAGATTTTTTGTTGGAAGGACCCAAATATTCTTGTCTTGCATTTCAAACTGCAATTCTTTCTCCCTTATCTTTTGAGGTGGTGTTATAGCATTCTTGAGTCATGAGGAGTCTTGAAGGGAGTTTTCAAGAATGAAATAGCCAAATAGGTAAACCCATCTTTTCTTTCTCAGAGTTATCTTGGATTGGATTTCACCTAAAGCTTGTCCTATGGATTGTAGCTATCATGGTGTTTATCGATGATCCAAGTTCTCTATGTAACCTATTGGTGTAAGAAATTTTGCATATATTGTTGCTTCCAGGCAGTCAATTGTTTCTGTTAGTGGTCGGTTGTCACCTCATAATGTTTAGATGCTCTCCATAAGCCCACAACAAGTTGTTCTTTCCGTTGTTGGTGTTCCAACAACTCCGTTCAATCTCTTCATTCTAAGAATGCTTTTCAAATTCATTCGTGGTAGAAGTTGTCATTTTATTCTCCGTTCTCTTCTCTCCAACGATCAAGCGTCTATTCTTTTGTTCCGGAGGCATTCTTGATTCATGTTGCCCTCTTCGACTTGTCATCTCGCTTTGTCAATATCATATTTGTTTCCTTGCTTATCCATTTAATCGGAGTGTTGTGTCCTTGCTTCAAGACCTTTCTAGCTTATCAAGTTTTGCCTCTCTTTTCTACCAAAGTGCTGCCCAAATTTCCTTTGAATTCTTGTTTGTTTCTCATATCATCCTTCTTCTCTTGGTTTCACTCGTTTGTCAATGAAGAAACTAAGTTTACCTCTTCCTTTATTCTTCCTCTTCCCTTTCTCATTCTACGATCTGGGGTCGAGATCTCTTGTAAGTGGAGGACAGTTGTAACAGCCAGAGACTGATGCTCTAGAAGATTCCCCTTTTATTCCGTTGTCATCGTGTGATTCATTCGGTTGTCACATTCATCATCGCATCATTCGCATCATATGCATAGCATCGTCACTCATTTTTGGAAACTTGCATCCGTTCATAGTTGCAGCTTCTCTCCGTTCGTGTCCTCAACCGTTTCATGACCAACCACACATGCACGCGCCCTAGGCATCGATAAAATAGTGCTTAAAAGTGCATGGGAACTATTCTCGGATTGGATCGAAACTGGGCGTGCGGTCTTGTTATATTGTAGGTAGACTGCGTGCCAAATTTCGTCACGTCTAGAGGTCATTTGATACCCGAACCGTTGGATTTATAGCGGCCCTATCGTCGGTTTATTTGTTGGTTGTTTTGGTGTTTTAAAACCCTTGTTGTCGGGCCATCCATCTTCCCTCTCTTCTATGCCTAGACTTTTTCCATCGACAATCCGATCTAAATCGGAGGGTCCAAATAGCTCCTAACCTAACCTACCTACTATATATAGCAGTCAAACCCTAGAATCGAGGAAGCTTGTACCATCCTCCCACTCGCGATGCCGCCACTCTCCCTCGGGATCATCTCCCAGCCAACCAGCCCACCTCCTCGTTTTGCTCTTGAAGCCAATCATCGCGCATCTCCTGATCCACCTCCGACGGCGCCCGAGGCAGCCATTCCCCAAGGTCCTCCTTTGCTTCTTCCCACGCTCCCGAGGCCTACCACCTCTCCCCTCGATCCTGGATGGAAGGTGAGCAACAGGAGCTCCTCCGGTGCCCAAGCTCCCTCAAACCATGCGTCGTTCCTGCTCTTCGCGTCCGCCCAGTCGGCGAGCCGATGGAGACCAACCAGGCCCGTGTTGCCCCTCTCCTCCTTGAACTCCTCCTTTCTCCGTCTCTCTCTCATCTTATTTCTCTCTCTTTCTCTCTGTCGTACAGGAACCATGGCTAAAGCTCCAACGTGATGGCCACCTCGTCTTTGCCCGATCTGCCGTGAGCCACCTCGAAACGGAGCTCCGCTGTCACCTTGCCCTCGGATCTGGCCGGTTCCCGTGCTCCTCGCCACTACAAGCCGCGCCCTCGCCGACTAGAGTCCCCGTTGGAGCTACTCTGCTTCCTCTCATGCACAGGACGAGCGCCTAACCCACTGCATCCTGATTAGCAGTAGTTTTGGCAGCGGAGGAGGATGCCTCGGCCTCGTCTTTGCCATCCCAACCGTGCATCCCATTCATGTGTCTCCAACGTATCTATAATTTTTGATTGTTCCATGTTATTATATTACCTGTGTTGGATGTTTTATATGCATTAATATGCTATTTTATATTTTTTGGGGGAATAATCTATTAACCTAGAGACCAGTGCTAGTTTCTGTTTTTTCCTTGTTTTTGAATATTGTAGATAAGGAATATTAAATGGAGTCCAAACGGAATAAAATATTCACGATGATTTTCATGGACCAAAGGACATCTACCAGACTTGGAGAGGAGGGCAGGAGACCTACAAGGAGGTCACGAGCCACCCTGGCACGGCCAGGGGGCACTCCCTGGCTTGTGGCCCCTGCAGGTCCTCCAACCCTAATCTTCAGCCTATAAATTCCCAAATATTCCCCAAATACCAAAAAGATCCATGATAATACTTTTATACCGCCGGAAGCCTCCGTTCCTGAGGGATCCAATCTTGGAGCCTATTCCGGTAATCTGCCGAAGGGGGATTCGATCATCGAGGGCATCTACATCAACTCCATTGCTCCTTCGATGATGTGTTAGTAGGCCATGACAGAACTACGGTTCCATAGGTAGTGGATATATGGCTTCTTCTCTCTCTTTGTTCTTCAATACCATGTTCTCCATGATCTTCATGGGGATCTATCCGATGTAATACTCATTTGCGGTGTGTTTGTCGAGATCCGATGAATTGTGGGTTTATGATCAGCTTATCTATGAATATTATTTGGTTCTTTTCTGAGTTATTATATGCATGATTTCATATCTTTCCAAGTCTCTTAGAGTTATTGGTTTGGTTTGGCCAACTAGATTGGTAATTCTAGCAATGGGAGAAGTGCTTAGTTTTGGGTTCAATCTTGCGGTGTCCTCACCACGTGACATAGTAGGGGTAGCGAGGCACGTATTGTATTGTTGCCATCAACGATAAAAGATGGGGTTTTCATCATATTGATTGAGTTTATCCCTTTACATCATGTCATCTTACGTAATGCGTTACTCCGTTCTTCAAGAACTTAATACTCTAGATGCAAGCAGGAGTCAGTCGATGTGTGGAGTAATAGTAGTAGATGCAAAATCGGGTCGGTCTACTTGACACGCACGTGATGCCTATATGCATAATCATTGCCTTGTATATCGTCATAACTATGTGCTTTTCTATCAATTGCTCGACAATAGTTTGTTCACCCACCGTATAATTTTCCTTCAAGAGAGAAGCCTCTAGTAAAACCTATGGCCCTGGGTCTATTTTCCATATTATACTTTCAGATCTATACACGAAAAATACCAAAAATGCCTTCCTTTAATTTTATTTACCTTTTACTTCTCGCAATCTTCCATATATATATCTCTATAAGATCTAATCCTTGCAAGTAATCGTGAAGGGATTGACAACCCCTTTATAGCATTGGGTGCAAGTGTTCGATTGTTTATGTAGGTGCATAAATTCGTGACTTGCTTGTTCTGTTGAAAATATGCCCTAGAGGAAATAATAAATGGTTACTATTATATTTCCTTGTTCATGATAATCGTTTATTATCCATGTTATAATTGTATTGACTGGAAACACATTGCATGTGTGGATACATAGACAACACTTTGTCCCTAGTATGCCTCTAGTAGACTAGCTCATTGATCAAAGGTGGTCAAGGTTTCCTAGCTCGTTGATCAGAGAAGGCGGAGATCGTCGCTCCCTCTTGCTGGATCAAGAAGGCGGAGATCGTCATCGAGCTATACGTGTGCTGAATGCGGAGGTGTCGTCCATTCGGCGCTAGATCGGGACAAAATGTGATTGGATCGTGGGACGCTCGGTGATTTCGATCGCGAAGACATTCGACTACATCAACCGAGTTTCACATCAACCGAGTTTCTTAATGCTTCCCGCTTAGCGATCTACAAGGGTATGTAGATGCACTGTCCCTCTCATAGATGCTCGTCACCAAGGATAGATCTTGCGTGTGTGTAGGAAAAAAATTTGTTTCCCGTGCAACATTCCCCAACAATGGCACAATGGCATCATGATCTAGGTCTATGTGTAGATCAGATCACGAGTAGAACACAAAGGAGTTTATTGGCGTTGAGTCTTAGATTGCCTCCTCCCTTGGTTTAGATGGCTGGCGGGTGTATGTCTCTCCTACTCTAGTCAAATCGGATTCGACAAAGGCGGTCCTTGAGAAGGTTTAATATCTATTTGTGTATCACCATTGTGGTTCATGTGTAGGTGAGAATTGTTCTTGCTAGATACTCGTAGTAGCCGCCACGTAAAATTTGCAACAACATTTAGAGGACGTCTAACTTGTTTTTGCAGGGTATGTTGTGATGTGATATGGCTAATTACATGATGAGATATATGTGATGTATGAGATTATCATGTTTTGTATAGAATATCACGACTTGCATGTCAATGAGTATGGCAACCGGCAAGATCCATAGGGTTGTCTTTAAATATTTTTGTCGTTTTTGCTTTACTTTAGCACTATGAGTTAGCAATAGTCGTGGAAGCAACAGTCGGTGCGGCAACCCCGATGGCGACACGTTAATGGAGATAAAGATGATGGAGATCATGGTGTCATGACGGTGACGATGGAGATCATGCCGGTGCTTTGAAGATGAAGATCAAAAGCACAAGTTCATGGCCATATCATGTCACTTATGATTTTCATGTGATGTTAAACCTTTTATGCACCTTGTTTTGCTTAGGACGACGGTAGCATTATAAGGTGACCCCTCACTTAAATTTTAAGATGAATTGTGTTCTCCCCGAGTGTGAACCATTGTGAAAGTTCATCGTGTCGAGACACCACACGATGATCGGGTGTGATAGACTCTATGTTCACATGCAACAAGTCCAAGCTAGTGTTGCACGTGCGGAACACTCAGCTTAAACTTGACGAGCCTAGCATGTATAGACATGGCCTCAGAACACAAGAGACCGAAAGGTCAAACATCAGTCATACAGTAGATATGATCAACATGATGATGTTCACCATTGAAACCACCTCAACTCACGTGATGATCGGACTTGAGTTGATGAATTTGGATCATGTATCACTCAGATGACCTGAGGGGTGTCAATTTGAGTGGGAGCTTTAGTAATTTGATTAACTTAACTCATTATCTTGAACAATAGTCTTAGTAACCTTTGCATATTTATGTTGTAGATCAATGGCGCACGCAGTAGCACCCCTGAATTTTAATGCATTCCTATAGAAAGCTAAGTTGAAAGATGATGGAAGTAACTTTGTGGATTGGGCCCGTAATATGAGGATTAGCCTCACGGCTTCCTAGAAGGCTTATGTCCTTGATGCACTGCTTGGTGATCCACCCGCAATAGTGGAGTTTGCAGACGTTGCGAACGGCTTGCAGGCACATTCTGATGATTACTCAATGGTTCAATGTGCAATGTTGTATGGCTTAGAATCGGGACTTCAAAGACGTTTTGAACGTCATGGAGCATATGATATGTTCCAGGAGTTGAAGTTTATCCTTAAGAAGAATGCCCGGATCGAGAGGTATGAGGCCTTCGATAAATTCTATGCTTGTAAAATGGAGGAGAACGGGTCTGTCAGTGAACACATACTCAGAATGTCTGTCTATTCCACTGGTCTGGCTGAATTAGGGATGCCCCTTCCGGCAGAGGCGATCACTGATAGAGTTCTTCAATCATTGCCATCTAGCTACAAGAGCTTCATGTTGAACTATAACATGCACAGGATGAACAATTCGGTCACCGAACTGTTTGCGATGCTACAAGTCGATGAGTGAGAATCAGAAGGAGCATCAACTGTTGATGGTCAATAAAACCACTAGTTTCAAGAAGAATGGCAAGGATAGAAGGGTAACTATAAGAAGAGTGCCAAAGTAGTTGCCCCTCCCGCGAAGAAACCCAAGGCTGGACCAAGGCCAGAAACTGGGTGCTTTCATTGCAAGGGAATTGGTCACTGGAAGTGGAACTGCCCCAAGTATCTGGCCGACAAGAAGGCAGCCAACACCAAGCAAGGTATATATGATATACATGTTATTGATGTGTGCCTTAACAACTCTTGTTGTAGTGCCTCGGTATTTGATACCGGTTCGGTTGCTCACATTTGCAACTCAAAACAGGAGCTACGGAATAGACGAAGGCTGGGAAAGGATGAAGTGACGATGCGCGTGGGAAATGGTTCCAAGGTCGATGTGATCACCGTCGGCACGCTCGCTCTTCGATTACCATCGGGATTGGTGATGAACCTGAATAATTATTATTTAGTGCTTGTGTTAAGCATGAACATTATATCTGGATCTTATTTATTGCGAGATAGTTACTCATTTAAATCAGAGAATAATGGTTGTTCTATTTATATGAGTAATATCTTTTATGGTCATGCACCCAATGTGAGGGGTTTATTCATATTGAATCTCGATAGTGATGATACACATGTTCATCACATTGATGCCAAAAGATGTAGAGTTGATAATGATAGTACTACTTTCTTGTGGCACTGCCGTTTAGGTCATATTGGTGTAAAGCGCATGAAGAAGCTCCATGTCAATGGACTTTTGGAGTCACTTGATTTTGAATCACTTGACACATGTGAACCATGCCTCATGGGAAAGATGACTAAAACTCCGTTCTCTGGAACAATGGAATGGGCAAGTGACTTGTTGGAAATCATAAATACTGATATGTGCGGTCCGGTGAGCATTGAGGTGCACGGTGGATATCATTATTTTCTCACCTTCACTGATAACTTAAGTAGATATGGATATATTTAATTAATGAAACACAAGTCTGAAACGTTTGAAATGTTCAAGCAATTTCAGAGTGAAGTTGAGAATCATCTTAACAAGAATATTAAATTCCTACAATCTGATCGAGGAGGTGAATATCTGAGTTATGAGTTTGGCAGTCACTTAAGACAGTGTGGAAGTTTTTCACAATTGACACCACCTAGAGCACTGCAGCGTAATGGTGTGTCCGAACGTCATAATCGAACCTTATTAGATATGGTTCATTCTATGATGTCTCTTGCCGATTTGCCACTATCGTCTTGGGGTTATCCATTAGAGATAACTGCATTCCCGTTAAATAGGGTACCATCGAAATCCATTGAGACGACGCCATATGAACTGTGGTTTGGCAAGAAGCCAACGTTGTCGTTTCTTACAGTTTGTGGATGTGATGCTTATGTCAAAAAGCTTCAACCTGAAAAGCTGGAACCCGAAGCGGAGAAATGCGTCTTTATAGGATACCCAAAAGAGACAGTTGGATATACCTTCTATCTTAGATCTAAAGGCAAAGTTTTTGTCGCTAAGAATGGAACATTTCTTGAGAAAGAGTTTCTCTCGAAAGAATTGAGTGGGAGGAAGATAGAACTTGATGAGGTTGTTGAACCTTTGTTTCAACCAGAGAGTAACACAACACAGAAAGATGTTTATGTGAAGCCTACGACAGTTGAAGAGGAAGTTAATGATGATGATCATGAAGCTTCGGATCAAGTTACTCCCGAACCTCGTAGGTCGACAAGGGCGCGCACTGCTCCTGAGTGGTATGGCTACCCTATCTTAGAGGTCATGTTGTTAGACAACGATGAACCTACGAGCTATGAAGAAGCGATGATGGGCCCGGATTCCGAGAAATGGTTAGACGCCATAAAATCCGAGATGGGATCCATGTAAGAAAACAAAGTATGGACTTTGGAAGTATTACCTGAAGGGCGAAAGGCCATTCACAACAAATGGATCTTTAAGAGGAAGACGGACGTGGACAGTAAAGTCACCATCTATAAAGCTCGACTTGTGGCAAAGGGTTTTTCACAAGTTCAAGGAGTTGACTAACATGAGACCTTCTCACCCGTGGCGATGGAGGTTTTGTCGATCAGGAGAATGCTGACAAAGTTTGCAAACTCCAGTGATCCATTTATGGACTGGTGCAAGCATCTCGGAGGTGGAATCTGTGCTTTGATGAGGTGGTCAAAGCGTTCAGGTTTATACAAGTTTACGGAGAAGCTTGTATTTACAAGAAAGTGAGTGGGAGCTCTATAGCATTTCTAATATTATATGCGGATGACATATTGCTGACTGGAAACAATATAGAAATGCTAGAAAGCGTGAAGGAATATTTGAACAAGAGTTTTTCAATAAAGGACATAGGAGAAGTTGCTTTCATATTAGGCATTAAGATCTATAGAGATAGATTGAGACGCTTAATAGGACTTTCACAGAGCACATACCTTGATAAAGTTTTGAAGAAGTTCAAAATGGATGAGTACAAGAAGCAGTTCTTGCATGTGTTACAAGGTGTGAAGTTAAGTAAGACTCAATGCCCAGTGACTGCAGAAGATAGAGAAAAGATGAGTGTCATCCCCTATTCTTCAGCTATAGGCTCTATCATGTATGCAATGTTGTGCACAAGACCCGATGTCAGCCTTGCCATAAGTACAGACGAAAGGTTTCAAAGTGATCCAGGAATGGAGCACTGGACGGTGGCCAAGAATATCCTTAAGTACCGGAAAAGGACTTAGGAAATGTTTCTCATTTATGGAGGTGATCAAGAGCTTGTCGTAAAGGGTTACGTCGATGCAAGATTTTCCACTAATCCTGATGACTCTAAGTCACAAACCGTATACGTATTTATTATCAATGGGGGAGTGGTAAGCTGGTGCAGTTCCAAGCAGAGCGTGGTAGCCGATTCTACATGCAAAGTGGAGTACATCGTAGCCTCGGAGGTGGCGAAGGAAGCTGTCTGGATGAAGAAGTTCATCATAGATCTTGGAATAGTGCCCAGTGCACTGAATCAAGTGGATCTATTCTGTGATAACATTGGTGACATTTCCCTCGCCAAGGATCTAAGGTTTCACAAGAGGACCAGACACATAAAGTGATGCTTGAATTCCATCCACGAGTACATCAAGGAGGAGGACATAAATATTTGCAAAGTGCACATCGATCCGAATATTGCAGACCCGTTGACTAAACCTCTTCTAAGGGCTAAACATGATCAACACCAGAGCTATATGGGTGTTAGATTCATTACAATGTAAATCACATGGGAGACTGTTGGAAATATGCCCTAGAGGCAATATGCCCTAGTGCAAGTGGGAGACTGTTGGAAATATGCCCTAGAGGAAATACTAAATGGTTATTGTTATGTTTCCTTGTTCATGACAATCGTCTATTATCCATGCTATAATTGTATTGATTGGAAACACATTGCATGTGTGGATACATAGACAACACTTTGTCCCTAGTATGCCTCTAGTAGACTAGCTCCTTGATCAAAGATGGTCAAGGTTTCCTAGCCATTGACATGAGATGTCATTTGATAACGGGATCACATTATTGGGAGAATGATGTGATGGACAAGACCCAAACTATAAACATAGCATATGATCAAGTCAGTTTATTGCTATAGTTTCTGCATGTCAAGTATCTTTTCCTATGACCATGAGATCATGCAAATCACTGACACTGGAGGAGTGCCTTGTGTGTATCAAATGGCATAATGTAATTGGGTGACTATAAAGGTGCTCTACAGGTATCTTTGAGAGTGTCTGTTGAGTGGGTATGGATTAAGACTGGGATTTGTTACTCCATGTGACGGAGATGTATCTCAGGGCCCACTCGGTAATACAACATCACAACAAGACTTGCAAGCAATGTGACTAAAATTTTAGCCATGGGATATTGTATTGCGGAACAAGTAAAGAGACTTGCCGGTAACGGGATTGAACTAGGTATACAGATACTGACGATCGAATCTCAGGCAAGTAACATACCGATGAACAAAGAGAACAACATACAGGATTAACTAAATCCTTGACATAGAGGTTCAATCGATAAAGATCTTCATAGAATATGTAGGAACCAATATGGGCATCTAGGTCCCGCTATTGGTTATTTACCATAAAGGTGTCTAGGTCATGTCTACATAGTTCTCAAACCCGCAGGGTCTGCACACTTAAGGTTCAATGACGTTCGGTAGTATAGAATTACGTATGGTGGTGACCGAAGCTTGTTTGGAGTCCCGAATGAGATCTTGGAAGTCACGAGGAGCTCCAGAATGGTCAGGAGGTAAATACTGATATATATATATAGGAAGTCCTGTTTTGGTCACCGGAAAAGTTTCGGGCTCATCGATAGTGTACCGGGAGTGCCGGGAGGGTACCGGGGGACCATCGGGAGGGGTGTCTTGACCCAAGGGGCCACATGGGCTGTGGGAGGAGGTAAACCAACACATGATGGGCTTGTCGAAGCCCCACTAAAGGCCCATGCGGCTGGCATGGAGAAACCCAAAGGTGGAAGGAGGAATCCAAGTGGAGAGAAGGTGTACTAATCCTACTAGGATTGGAGGAGGACTCCTCCTCTCCACCTTCGGTCGAAGCAAGGGCTGGTCCCTCGAGAGACAATCCTACTCCCTCCCTCCTCCTATATATACTATAGGTATTGAGGGGTTTTCAACATAGAAAACAGCCACATACTACCCTCTTTCTCCAGATCGTAGTTTCTCCTCTAGATCGTTCCGACGGTGCTTGGCGAAGCCCTGCCGGAATAGTTCCACCACCATCATCGCCACGCTGTCATGCTACTGGAGAACTCATCTACCTCTTCGCTCCCTCTTGCTGGATCAAGAAGGTGGAGATCGTCATCGAGTTGTACGTGTGCTGAACGGGGAGGTGTCGTCCGTTCGGCGCTAGATCGGGACGGATCGTGATTGGATCGCGAGACGCTCGGCAATTTGGATCGCGAAGACGTTTGACTACATCAACTAAGTATCTTAATGCTTCCCGCTTAGCAATCTACAAGGGTATGTAGATCTACTCTCACTCTCGTAGATGCTCATCACCATGGATAGATCTTGCATGTGCGTAGGAAAAAAATTCCCATGCAACGTTCCCCAACATTTTCCTCCTTCTGGATAGATACCTTGGTTCTCAACAATAAGGTAAATACTTATCTACTTTGCTGCATCACCCTTTCCTCTTCAAGGAAAACCAACGCAAGCTCAAGAAGTAGCAAGAAGGTAGCCATTATCGGGGAGGATACACATCAAGCCTACCAAGTACCCATCACAAACTCATCTATTGCATTTACATTAGTTGCCATTTGCCTCTCCTTTTCCTCTCCCCACTTCTGAAACGATTTTCAGAAAAAAACAAAAAGATTTGCCTTTTTATTCGCCCTTCTTCCATTCAACTTTTCGTTTGCTTTTTGTTTGCTTGTGTGCTAGATTGCTTGCTTTGTCATGATGTCCGAGAATACCAAATTGTGTGATTTCTTCAATACTAATAATAATGATTTTATTAGTACTCCGATTTCCCACCACTAGTGCGGAATCTCATGAAACTAATGCCGCTTTGCTTAATCTTGTTATGAAATAACAATTTTCTGGCCTTCCTAGTGAAGGAGCCCCACCCCATCTAAATACTTTCATGGAGTTGTGTGACATGCAAAATAAGAAAGATGTGGATAATGATATTTTTAAATTGAAGCTATTTCCGTTCTCACTACGAGATTGTGCTAAAACTTGCTTTTCATCTTTGCCTAAAAATAGTATTCATTCATGGAATAAGTGTAAAGATGCTTTTATTTCCAAGTACTTTCTGCCCGCTAAGATCATCTCCCTCAGGAACGATATAATGAATGTTAAGCAAGTTGATCATGAGCATGTTGTACAATCTTGGGAGATGATGAAATTAATGATTAGAAATTGCCCCGCACATGGTTTGAGTTTATGGATGATTATACATATTTTTTTATGCGGGATTGAATTTTGCATCTTGGATTCTTCTAGATTTCACCGCGGGTGGTACTTCTATGGAAATCACATTAGGAGAAGCTACTAAACTCCAAGATAATATTATGGCAAATTACTCTCAATGGCATACGGAAAGATCTCCTACTAGTAAAAAAATTGCACGCTATTGAAGAAATAAATACGTTGAATGAAAAGATGGATGAATTAATGAAATATTTTGCTAGTAATAGTGCTTCGATTGATCCTAATTATATGCCTTTGTCTTCTTTTATTGGGAATAATAATGAATCTATGGATGTGAATTTTGTTGGTACGAACAATTTTGGTAATAACATGTATAGAGGTAATTTCAACCCTAGGCCGTTTCCTAGTAATTCCTCTAATAATTATGGTAATTCCTACAACAATTCTTATGTAAATTATAATAAGATGCCCTCTAATCTTGAGAATAATAATAAAGTATTTATTAGTTCTCAAAAGGTTTTCAATGCTTTGATTGAAGAAAAATTGCTCAAGATTGATGATTTGGCTAGGAACGTTGATAGAATTTTGCTTGAGATTGATTTTTGAAAATTATATCTACTCCACCAAAGTATGATATTAATTATACTTTACAATCTATGAGAATTTCTGTTGATGAGTGTAAGGAAAGAACCGCTAGAATACATGCTAAGCGTATATGGCTTGAAAAGGTGTGTTCCCGTGATAATAATGATGAAGATCTTAAAGTGATTGATGTGACTGCTATTTAATCTTTTTTCCTAATTCAAATCTTGCTAAATATGGGACTGAAGATAATTCAACATTAGTTAAAAGTCATCCCAATGATTCGGAGGTTATAGATCTTAATGCTAAACTCGATAAAAGTGGGATTGAAGAGGTCAAAACTTTAAATAGCAATGACCCACTCTTTTGGATTTAAAGGACTTCAATTATGATAGTTGTTCTTTGATTGATTGTATTTCCTTGTTGCAATCCATGTTGAATTCTCCGCATGCTTATAATCAAAATAAGGCTTTTACTAAACATATCGTTGATGCTATGATGAAATCTTTTGAAGAAAAACTTGAGTTGGAAGTTTTTATCCCTGAAATCTTCATGATGAGTGGGAACCTACTATTAAGATTAAAATTACAGATTATGAAGGTCATGCTTTGTGTGATTTGGGTTCTAGTGTTTCCACGATTCTGAAAACTTTATGTGATGTGCTAGGTTTCCATGAACTTGATGATTGCTCTTTGAATTTGCATCCTGCGGATTCGACTATTAAGAAACCTATGGGAAGGATTAATGATGTTCCTATTGTTGCAAATAGGAATTATGTGCCCATATATTTCATTGTTCTTGATATGGGTTGCAATCCTACATGTCCTATTATTCTTGGTAGACCTTTCCTTAGAACGATTGGTGCAGTTATTTATATGAAAGAAGGAAATATTAGATTCCAATTTCCATTAAGGAAAGGCATGGAAGAATTTCCTAGCAAGAAATTAAGATTGCCTTATGAATCTATTATAAGAGCTACTTTTGGATTGCATACCAAAGATGACAATACCTAGATCTATTTTGTTTTGCCTAGCTAGGGGCGTTAAACAATAGCGCTTGTTGGGAGGCAACCCAATTTTATTTTTATGTTATGTTTTTGAGTGTTTCAAACATTATTACCTCTGTAGTAATTGTGTTTTGGTGTCTTAATTAGTGTTTGAGCCAAGTAAGACCTCTGGGATGGTCTATGGTGGTTGTTGATTTGATCTTGTTGAAAAACAGAAACTTTTGCGTCCAGTCCAGGAATTTTATAACTTTATCAGATACATGAATGAGTCTCAAAGTTCTACACAAGATTGATATACAAATTTCCCAGGTTGTACCAATTTTTGTGAATTTTTGGAGTTACAGAAGTATACAAAGTTTCTAGATTGCTACAGACTATTCTGTTTTTGACAGATTTTTTTCTTTGTGGTGTTTACCTATTTTGATGTATCTATGGGTCATATCAGGGGGTATGAACCATGGAGAAGTTTGAATACAGTAGATATTAAACCAATATAAATAAAAAATGAGTTCACAATAGTACCAAAGTGGTGATTTATTTTCTTATACTAACGGATCTCACGAGTTTTCTGTTGAGTTTTGTGTTGTGAAGTTTTTAAGTTTTGGGTAAAGATTTGATGGACTATGGAATAAGGAGTGGAAAGAGCCCAAGCTTGGGTATGCCCAAGGCACCCTAAGTATGCTAAAAAACCTAAGCTTGGCATCCCCTCTTTCGTCTTCAATTTATCGGTAAATTTACTTGAGGCTATATTTTTATTCACCACATGATATGTGTTTTGCTTGGAGCGTCTTGTATGATATGAGTTTTTTATTTTTAGTTTTCCACAATCAACCTTTCTGCACACATATTTTGAGATATACATGCATGAATTGTGAATTTATTAGAATACTCTATGTGCTTCACTTATATCTTTTGAGTTAGGCAATTTTGCTCTAGTGCTTCACTTGTATCTTTTTAGAGCACGGTGGTGTTTTGTTTTATAAATATAATTGAATCTCGTACCTCACTTATATTATTTTGGGACTCTTTAAATAGAATGGTAATTGGTTTAGGTTTTGAATTTAGTCCTAATATAATGGGAATCCAAAAGTGATATAATAAAAACTTTCATATAAAGTGCATTGAATATTATGAGACGTTTGATTCCTTGCATAAAGTTTTGAGATATAAAGATGGTAATATTAGTCATGCTAGGAAGTAATTGTGGATTGGTAAAAATACTTGTGTAAAGGTTTGTGATTCCTGTAGCATGCACGTATGGTGAACCGTTATGTAAGGAAGTCAGAGCATGATTTGTTTATTGATTGTCAACCTTTGTGTGACGGTCGGGAGCGCACGATGGATAACTCCTACCAATATCTCTCCTAGGAGCATGCGCCTAATACTTTTCTTTGATGACTAATATACGTTTGCAATAAGTATGTGAGTTATTTATGACTAATGTGAGTCCATGGATTATACGCACTCTCACCCTTCCACCTTTGCTAGCCTCTCTAGTACCGCGCAAGTTTCGCCGGTGCATTAAACCCACCATATATCCTTCCTCAAAACAGCCACGATACCTACCTATTATGGCATTTCTGTAGCCATTCCAAGATATATTTCCATGCAACTTCCACCGTTCCGTTTATTATGACACGCACCATCATTTTCATATTGCTTTGCATGATCGTAAGACAGCTAGTATGATGTTTTCATGGGTTGTCCTTTTTTGATGCCATTTGCTATGCTAATCATTGCACATACCGGTACACCACTGGAGGCATCCATATAGAGTCATATTTTGTTCTAGATATCGAGCTATAATTCTTGAGTTGTAAGTAAATAAAAGTGTGATGACCATCATTATTAGAGCATTGTCCCATGTGAGGAAATGATGATGGAAACTATGATTCCCTCACAAGTTGGGATGAGACTCCGGACTTCATGAAAAATAAAAGAGTCCAATGAAGCCCAAGTTAAAAAGAGGCCAAAGATGTCCACCAAAAAATGAGAGAAAAGAGAGATGGGACAATGCTACTATATTTTTATCCACACTTGTGTTTCAAAGTAGCACCATGATCTTCATGATAGAGAATCTCCTATTTTGTCATTTCATATAATAGTGGGAATTTTTAATCATATAACTTGGCTTGTATATTTCAATGATGGGCTTTCAAGTTGGATGCACACCCATTTAGTTTCTTTTTGAGCTTTCATACACTTATATCTCTTGTGCACCCATTGCATGGCAATCCCTACTCACTCACATTAATATCTATTAATGGGCATCTCCATAGCCCATTGATACACCTAGTTCATGTGAGACTAGCTTCTCCTTTTTCTTCACAACCTCCACCATATTCTATTCCAACTATAGTGTTATATCCATGGCTCACGCTCATGTATTGCGTGAGAGTTGAAAAGGTTTGAGAACATAAAAGGTCTGAAACAAGTGCTTGACTTGTCATCAGGGTTGTGCATGATATAAATACTTTGTGTGGGGAAGATGGAGCATAGCCAGACTATATGATTTTCTAGGTTTAACTTTCTTTTTCCATTATATTTTGAAGAGACACAATTGCCTTGTTAGTATGCTTGAAATATTATTGTATTTATGTCAACATTAAGCTTTTGTTTTGAGTCTTATGGATCTGAACATTCATGCCACAATAAAGAATATTACATTGATAAATATGTTAGGTAGCATTCCACATCAAAAATTCTATTTTTATCATTTACCTACTTGAGGACGAGCAGGAATTAAGATTGGGGATGCTAATACGTCTCCAACGTATCTATAATTTTTGATTGTTCTATGCAATTATATTATCTGTTTTGGATGTTTTATACATATTAATATGCCATTTTATATTTTTTTTGGGACTAATCTATTAACCTAGAGCCCAGTGCCAGTTTCTGTTTTTTCCTTATTTTTGAGTATTGTAGATAAGGAATATTAAACGGAGTCCAAATGAAATAAAATCTTCGCCATGATTTTCTTGGACTAGAAGACACCTACCAAACTTGGAGAGGAGGGCAGGAGACCTGCCAGGAGGTCACAAGCCACCCTGGCGCAGCCAGGGGGGCACCCCCCTGGCTTGTGGCCCCCCTGCAGGTCCTCCAACCCTAATCTTCGCCCTATAAATTCCCAACTATTCCGCCAATACTAAAATGAGCCACGATAATACTTTTCTGCTGCCGGAAGCCTCCATTCCCAAGAGATCCAATCTTGGAGCCTTTTCCGGTAATCTGCCAAAGGGGGATTCGATCACGGAGGGAATCTACATCAACTCCATAGCCCCTCCGATGATGCGTGAGTAGTCCACCCCAGACCTACGGGTCTATAGCTAGTAACTAGATGGCTTCTTCTCTCTCTCTCTGTTCTTCAATACCATGTTCTCCATGATCTTCATGCAGATCGATGTGATGTAATACTCTTTTGTGGTGTGTTTGTCGAGATCCAATGAATTGTGGGTTTATGATCAGCTTATTTATGAATATTATTTGGTTCTTTTCTGAATTCTTATATGCATGATTTCATATCTTTGCAAGTCTGTTCGAGTTATTGGTTTGGTTTGGCCAACTAGATTGGTAATTCTTGCAATGGGAGAAGTGCGTCATTTTGGGTTCAATCTTGCGGTGTCCTCACCCAGTGACATAGTAGGGGTAGATAGGCATGTATTGTATTTTTGCCATCAAGGATAAAAAGATGGGGTATTCATCATATTGCTTGAGTTTATCCCTCTACATGATGTCATCTTACTTAATGTGTTACTCTGTTCTTCATGAACTTAATACTCTAGATGCAGGCAGGAGTCGGTCGATGTGTGGAGTAATTGTAGTAGATGCAGAATCATTTCGGTCTACTTGACACAGACGTGATGCCTATATGCATAGTCATTGCCTTGGATATCGTCATAACTACGCGCTTTCCTATCAATTGCTCGATAGTAATTTGTTTAAACACCGTATTATTTTCCTTCAAGAGAGAAGCCTCTAGTGAAACCTATGGCCCTCGAGTCTATTTTCCATATTATACTTTTAGATATATATACCAAAAATACCAAAAATACCCTGATGCAATTTTGTTTACCTTTTACTTCTCGCAATCTTCCATATCTGCCTCTATCAGATCAAATCCTTGCAAGTAATCGTGAAGGGATTGACAACCACTTTATAGCGTTGGGTGCAAGTGTTTGATTGTTTGTGTATGTGCACAAATTGGTGAATTGCTTGTTCCTCCTAATGGGTTAATACCTTGGTTCTCAACAACTGAGGGAAATATTTATCTACTTTTCTGCATCACCCTTTCCTCTTCAAGGGAAAACCAATACAAGCTCAAGAAGTAGCACCCATCTCCAATGCCTCCCCTACGCCCAGCGCAGCTCCTGATCGCCTCAGCCCAGCATCCCCAAGCCGCTCTCCTCTTCGTCACCCCGCTGTGAGACAATTCCCCCGTTCTTGCTTTTCTTAAATCTCATTCTAGCATGTAATGTTATTTAGTATTGCCATTAAGTTCTTGCAAGAACCCATGACTTACCGCAGTGGCAAGCGCCTTCTCCTTCCACCCGGGAGGCCTGAGATCGAATCCCAACGCGCACACCTTTTTCATTGCATTTTTTGTTGCATTTTCGTTCAGTTTAGTGCTAGCATATGGTTCACATTTAGTAAACTCCCAAAGCATCATGAACTGAACCATAGCATGCTGGCTAGCACGATTGGTATTTACCCATGCGGGCAGGGATCAAATCCCGACGGCTACACCTCATTTTTGCCTCTGTTTGTGTCCAATGCATTGCATATTTACAAATGTCATGTTTTAGGTTGCTATTAAGCATATAACCGTGCATCATATTTATGAATCTTGTTCAGTTTTAACTCTACTTTCATAATATCCAACTTTCAAAGCTATTTCAACTGTTTAAACTTGTTGTTTGCGATAATTTGCATCTATGCCATGTTAAAATGATTTATTTCATAACTAATTAATCGTAGCACCGTTGAAAATGTTTTATATATGTAGCTTGACTAGAAAAATGTGTAGAATAACATGGTGCACTTTATTTCCCTGTTTAACCAATATATAATATGTGTATTTCAGATATGTACCAAAATCATAAATTGCATATGGGGTCATTCCGTAAGTGCTATATGTTGTTTCCGACCTCATTTAAGATGCCTAGATAGATAGTTTACTTATGCTTCACCTATTTCCATGTTTAAGAACATTTAACATTGATGTGTATCTAAACGAGAGTGAA
Source organism: Hordeum marinum (assembly GCA_022496015.1). NCBI lineage: Eukaryota > Viridiplantae > Streptophyta > Magnoliopsida > Poales > Poaceae > Hordeum > Hordeum marinum. The sequence goes on along the minus strand of CM039675.1, from coordinate 208,991,743 downwards.
CTAAATATTCGAATGTGGAGTTTCGTCAATATGCAACTCGTTGCATATTGGACTTCACTTAATGTGTAGCATTTGTTATGTGCTTTGTCATGCCTTGCATAATCGTATGAGCATGCAGCATAGTTGTTTGTGCATCATGCCATGCATATGTTGTCGTGTATCGTGTGTTGATTGTCATTTTCGGATTGTTCCTTCTCAATAGAGTTCCAAAAGTGTTTGGAGTGTGACGATTCATTCGTCTACTTCACGATCGTCTTCTTCATGGACCCGTTCTTCTTCCAATCGGGATCTCAGGCAAGATGATCATTTCCCTGGATACCACTACTATCATTGCCATGCTAGTTGTCTCGCTTCTATCGTTATGTCACGCTACCTACCACTTGTATGTCAAGCCTCCCAACATTGCCATGAAAGGCCTCTAACCCCTCCACATCCCAGCAAACCTTGTTTGGATATGTTAGCGCTCGCTCAGCCCTTCTTACAGCGTTTCTAGCTGCAGGTGCAATTGCTTCCATGTGACAACAAGGATATTTTGTTATATCATAATATTAGTGTTATTTAATTTAATGCAAATATATACTTGGTAAAAGGTGGAAGACTTGGCCTTTTGCTTGGTGTATTGTTCCACTGTTGCTGCCCCTAGTTACTTGTGTACCGGTGTTATGTTCCATATTGAGTGCTCCTAACATGCATAGGGTTGTTATGGGGACCCCCTTGATTTTCATTTTAGGATAAAGCTTGTTTGGCAAGGCCCAACATTGGTACTACATTTTCCTAATAACTAATAAAATGCATAGGGACCCGCCAGCACCCGCGGATAATTTAATCAACCCCCTAGGCCAGTGCTCCCCATGAGTGTTTGTCCAAACTAGAGTCATGTGCGGGGCCAACCGAGGCAATTCGAGTGATTTCTAATAGGCCACTGTACTCTGTACTCATCTGGTCGTGTACTAAGAATGAGTTACGTGGCTCCTATCGGGTTCGTCGACACGTTGGGCGGCCTTGCTAGATTTGTTTTACCTTTCTTGAATGTTTTGTGCGAGGAATTTCGAGAATACTTCGGGCTATCTCGAGGTTACGGTTTTCCAATGGAATTGCCTAGGAAATCATGGGATTCGTGGTTGAGGTTATTCCTGCGGCGTGTGGTTAATTTGTGATGGATGAGTTGGAGAACCCCCGTAGGGTTAAATCTGTCAGAAAGGTGTGCCCACGGTTAAGTGGAAACTTGGAAGCTTTGTTTAACACCCGATCATAGCAAACTTGAAGTAAACTCAAATAAAATACACCAACTATGTTCGTAACCGTGATTGTCTCTTCTCATGAGTCCTTATCCGAGACAGAACATGGCACGGTTATGTTTGACGTAAGTAGGTGTTCAGGATCACTTAGTGATCATTATTAGTACACGTCCGTTCTGTGTAGACCACCCACTTTACTTTATGTATTACTAAGCCACTAAAATATATGCTTAGTTGTTTGCTACAGCCTCACCACTTAACCATACCTCACCCATTAAGCTTTGCTAGTCTTGATGCCCTTGGCAATGAGATTGCTGAGTCCCTGTGGCTCACAGATTACTACAACAACAGATCCAGGTACAGGTAATGCGATGCTTTGACGTGAGAGCGATGCTTGTTTGATTTGGAGTTCTTCTTCTTCATCATCGATCTTGGATGGGTTCCTGGCATCAGCATGTGATAGCGAGGATGGATGTCATTTTATGGCTTGTTTTCATCCTTAGTCGGAACCTACTCTTATGTATGATGATTGAATTTGTTGTTGTAGTGATGTGACCTTGATATAGCTTGTGGCGAGTGTAAGCCAATTCCATATACTCATCTCTTTTGTACATGTACTTGTAATGATATCCATTCTGGTGAAACGATGAAATGCGCTTCTATCCCTGTCAAGGCCCTCGATCCAAAATAAGGATAGGATCGCATCTTGGGCGTTATAGTTGGTTACTTCATTGATGATTGTCCTCAATGGGAAATGGAATCCACGAAGAAGAGCAAGAACTATGACTCCGATGACAACAAGAAGAAGAAGTATGCAAAGTCTTCGTTGACAAGGATATGTATCTACAATAAGATCCTAGGCCTGACCTACATACCCTACCGAAGGACATTATATTGGAGGACTTTAAGATTACAAGTGAGATTCTGACTTGATTCTCCATGGCGCTCAAGACACTCGACATTTAATCCACTCGAAAGCTTCTCCCTCGACTCGACAGTCACCTGTCACTCGGAAGACCTTGCTTCCAGTCGATGCCAGAAGACCAGAAACCACCCCAGGTAGGCAAACAAGCAGGCGTTAGGCCAGTCGTCATTAGTAGCAATTATGATGTACGTTACCAGTAACGCTCGTCTTTATTCCCACAATTGAACCCTTGGATGTCTGCCACTTATGAGGGGCAGTGTACTCTATATAAGTCGCCCCTCCCCTCTGGCACAAGGGTTCGCACCTTCTGTAACTCATACTACCTACACGACGAGAGATCCCGAGCACTGAGACATAGGGTTGTTACCTCCACGAGAGGGGCCTAAACTCATACATCCGTGTGTACACCCTCGCCGTAGCTAGGACTCTGCCCTCTCCTTTTGTACCCCTATATTCTACTACTAGACTCGTTCCCATGATAGTTGGCGCCCACCGTGATGCAGGCATCTAAGCGACTTCCAGTGAGGTTGCATCCCCCCCCTCATCATGCCTTCCGGCGGTGGTTCGTTCTTGGGACACGAGATCCGTCTCGGAGCACTCACCTTCATTGCCGATGGTTTGGCATGGCTCCAGGAGGCGCCTCCCGATGTTGAGGCACTCCCGATCCGCGGGGCGGTGCACTTTCCGCACGAGCTCCTGTGATGCTCTTCTGTGGTAGTTGTCGACTCCGTACTCTACGACCCTCCCGGTTGTCCGCCACCGCAACGATCTGGTCGCTCATGGCTCCAGCATTGGGTGAGGCATGCGGTGGCTCACCAAGTTTCATCTTCCAGATTACGGCAATCGAACCTGCCAAGTCACTTCATGGCGTGTTCGACTCGGAGTCAGGTTAGTCTGGCATTCCTTCTAAGTGTGAGAGTTGTGATCCTGCAGTGGAGGTTCTTATGGTTGGTTCATATTAGAGCCTGCCGCCTGGTTTCGGCCTCGGCGGGTGAGAGGCTGGTGAGGCATCGGATGAGCAGCCGCACCGGGATGATGAGGTCCTCCATATGTCCATCATCGGTGCGACCGCCGAGGCTCAGGCCTTTGGGGCCACGCGCATTCGGCTCGAAGAGCTTTAGAGAGAACTCGACGAGCACGCTAGCCAGCGTCCACCACCTCCTAGTCGACGTCAGCGACAGCTATTTCCGAGTGGTTCACAGAACAACATTGAGGTATACCGCACTCCAGTTTTAAATGTTGCAGCAGTAGCTAGGATAGGAACGTCTCCCAAATGAATCATGAAGCAAACCACATACCCAGTGATCCCCGTACTCAAACAGGTTGGAGCTCCCTTGATGGTGTGGCACACCTTTCATTCGGGCACACTTATCCTTGGCCTTGTTGTGGTCAGCTAGCCATTTGGGAGAGCACCACTCATCCACCAATGCCTCCCAACAGTCCATCCTATTCGCACACCATCTCGGGGGCACCTAAGTTAGACAAGAGAAATTTCAGCACTACGCCTACGAATCAAATCAAGGAAACTAAGTACAAGGCCTTAAGAATAGGTAATTACCTTCATGCACTTCTCCTTACTCAGAAAATTTTTGCGGCACTTCTTCTTGGCCCTCTTAATGTTAGTCGAGGCGTAGTAGTCTCAAATAGCCTGCACCCGAGCCTCGTGCCATAAGTTCTGAAGTAGGAGCTTGCACTTGGCTACGAGAATAATAGCCGCGTTCGCCTCGTGTTCCTCAAGACACCTGTAGAAGGTCTGCAATCAAACAAGACAACACTGATTAGTACAATCACTAGGTGTTGTTGATTTTTAATTCTATAAAGGACAAATTACCCAAAACCGCCGGATCACAATGTTGGCCACCGTCTCGCACAAGACACCATCAACCCTCACCTCCGGCGGGGCCGGGGTAGCCACGTACAGCTCCCAGCTCAGTGCTACCTGTGGAACCTCACCCTTACTGGGCAACGTGGCCTTTCCCGGGAAGTAGTGTCGGATAAGCACACCAAGGACCTAGTTGGGCCTGCGGACACCAGGGTCGTGTTTCCAACCCCTGCAGTATGACAAGGCCAACACATTAGATATTAATTTGAAGAAACATGAAGACAAATTGTTAAAAAAGAGTAAATGCACTTACTTCTCCGCATTAGGCACAATCAACCACCTCTGATCGCGGGTCGTCGACACGGGCAGGAGCTTTGTACAACGATGCTGGTGACCTTCTTGCCCTCCTCAACCAGCACGCCCTAGCTATAGGTATCCTCAGAAAAGTTGTCCTCACCACCATCAGCATGTCCACTAGCCTCCAGAGTCACGTGGGACAAAGACTCTAGGACCGGAGTCTCTTGGGACTAAGGATGACAATTTTGCCCATGGGTACGGGTACCCGCGAGTACCGTACCCGCATGGGCTGGGTATGGGCACACTTTGATACCCATGGGTAGTACCCATACCCTACCCGTTAAGTCATGGGTAGGGTACGGGTATAGCCTTGTACTCACGGGTATACCCATACCCTGCCCGCTTGTGAAATAATGTTAAATTGTCATCAATTATTCATTGTTTTTCATGTGACTCATCTACTTCTACTCTCTTATGAGTATGTTATGATTTCTACATTTTGGTGGTGGTTATGTACTTATCTACCTGTTATGTAGTTGAGATAATTGATTTTTTGTCAAATGTGCTATCATTGAGTGTAAAATTATAAACAACTTGTGTATTATTTGTTCTACCCATCGCGTACCCAATTGGTATGGGTACCCATCGGGTATGCGTATGGGTAAAGTTTCATACCCATGGGTATGGGTATGGGTAGAATTTTGTACCCACTGACCATTTGGGTATGGGTATGGTATTGCTCTACCCTTCCCATACCTTACCCATCGCCATCCTTATTCAACCGTCATGTTCAGAGGCTGGCAGAGGTTTGCTATAGATCAGAACATTGCTTGATGCAGCGCAATGCCAAAACTCAGTTGTTTTGCAGTCACTCAATAGAATACATAGTAATTCACCAAGAGCAGAGACTATTCAGTCCGCACACAGTCCTAATTCGCCTCTACGTCGCAGGGGCGGTGGTTTCTGTGAGGATCAGTACAGGGATCAGGGGCGAGATCAGTTTCACCGTGATGACCACCATCGAGTGCCCACTCCTCCGCGGAGTGGTCCGTATGTGCCCCGGCACCAGGACGATAGGCACCCACTTGGTGAGGAGCGGAATCCAAGGTTTGATGCAAGAGACGTCCTCACTCAGAGGCCAATCGACAAAGGCAGAGCCCATAGAGATGATTTTGACAGAGATTACCCGAGTGGAAGCAGTGCTATTATTTCTGATCCAGAGTGCTTTAGCAGAGCCATTTGTTCTGCAGAGATTACCCTTAATTCCAGGTTGGTAGCTGGGATAGGCAAGTTTTCTGGCGAGTCAAAGCCGGAAACATGGTTGGATGATTACCGAGTGGCTATTCAGATTGGTAGTGGTAATGATAATATTGCAATGAAGCATTTGTCCTTGATGTTGGATGGTTCGGCCCGTGCATGGCTGAATCATTTGGCTCCTTCTAGCATCCACTTCTGGGAGGATCTTGCCCGAGTGTTCATTAGAATGTTCGAGGGCACTTGCAAGCGTCCTTCTGGTTTCATTGATTTGCAACATTGTATTCAGAAGCCCAATGAGTCATTGAGAGATTACATTCAGCGTTGGTCCACTTTGCATCATATAGTGGAGAATGTTTTTGAGCATCACGATGTTTGTGCTTTCAAGGCCAAAGTGAAGTACAGAGAGCTTTACCTGAAGTTTGGGCGAACCGGTGATATTTCACTGAGTAAGATGATGGAAATCGCCACTCAGTATGCAAATGGCGAAGAAGAAGACCGCCTCCGCAGTGGCAAAGGAAAAGCAGTCGACAACGATGCCAACGGCAATTCCAGTCAAAAGTAGAAGTGGAAGCCTGATGGCCCTATTCAGGCAGAGGCAGCTGCCTTGGGGGCACAAGTAAAAAATAAGTGGAAGTCCAAGGGATAGTTCGCCCCCAAGAAAGGGAAACATCAGTCGGGCACAGATGTTCTTGACTTACCATGTGCAATCCACACGAGGAAAGACGAAGATGGTAATTTGATATTACCCAAACATACCACTCGACAGTGCCTTCTATTGATCCATCAGTTCAAGGAGGGTCAGTCGAGTGAGAAAACTCCTGAAAAACAGGATAATGAAAACAAAGAAACTTTTCCCGATGTCAATGCCACTCTGGTGATTTTTGCTGATGTTGAAAGCAAGAGCCGATTGAAGGTTATAAACAGAGAAGTCAACATGGTTGTGCCAACAACCCCCACGTACCTCAAGTGGTCTCAGACTGCCATCACATTTGATCAGTCAGATCATCCTGCTCATGTCGCCACACCCGGTCGGCAGTCTTTGGTGGTTGATCCCATTGTGGGAGGCGCTCCGCAAGGTCCTCACGGACGAGGGGACTGGACTGAATATTTTGTATGCAGATAACCTTAAGGGGATGGGCATTCCGATGTCCCGACTCAGTGAGAGCAACATCCAGTTCCACGGAGTAATCCTGGTGAAGAAGGCCAAGTCACTCGGCCAGATTGCGTTGGATGTGGTGTTCGGGACAGATAAAAAATTTCAAAAAGAGAAATTGATGTTCGAAGTCGTGGACTTCCCGAGCACGTACCACGCCATGCTTGGTCGACCAGCTTATGCCCGTTTCGTGGCCTGGCCATGTTACGTGTATCTTAAACTGAAGATGCCTGGACCCAAGGGTGTGATCACAGTCACTAGCAATCGACATAGTGCTGAGAAGTGCCTCCAGCAGGGCTCCAAAATTGCCGATCATCAGATGGCTATGGTCGAGCTAGAAGAGTACAAGAAGAGCGCTGACCCTACTGAGTTGTTGCGTGCTAAGAAACCTGCTTTAGAGTCGGCTTTTCAGCCGGCAGGGGAAGTGAAAAAGGTGCACATTCACCCTACGGATCCTACTGCTGCCTCGACCAACATATTTTCGACACTCGACCGTAAATAGGAAGTCGAGCTCATCTAGTTCCTCCGTGAGAACTAGGACATCTTCGCGTGGAAACCAGCTGGCATGTTGGGGGTTCCCAAGGAACTGGCTGAGCACCGACTGAGAGTTGATCCAAAGGCCAAGCCGGTGAAAGAACATTTGTCTCGATCGACAGCGAAGAAGTGGAAATCAATCGACGAAGAGGTGGCTCGTCTCATGGTAGCTAAGTTCATTCGAGAGATTTACCACTCCGACTGGCTCTCGAATGTCATCATGGTCCCCAAGAAGGACAAGTCACTTCGCATGTGTATTGACTTCAAGCATATCAATCGGGTCTGCCCGAAAGATCATTTCCCGGTCCTCGCATCGATCAGATTGTTGACTCGCCTGTGAGGTGTGAGTGTTTATCATTTCTAGAAGCATACTCCTGTTACCATCAGATCCGTCTGTTTGGTCCGGATCAAATAAAAACAGCCTTCATCACCCCATTCGGGTGTTTCTGCTATATCACCATGCCTTTTGGTTTGAAGAATGCCAGCGCTACTTTCATGCGCATGATTCAGAAGTGTTTACTTGACCAGATCCCTCAGAATGTTGAAGCTTACATGGACGATATTTTCGTCAAGTCCCACAAAGGTTCCAACCTGCTGGCTAACTTGGCTGAGACATTCGCCAATCTGAGGAGGTTTGATATCAAGCTGAATCTGGCTAAGTGCACTTTCAGTGTTCCTGGCGGCAAGTTACTCGGTTTTCTCGTTTCCGAACGAGGAATCAACGTTAATCCTGAGAAAATCAGCGACATTACCCGAATGAAAACACCCGTGCGAGTGCACGATGTTTAGAAGCTCACAGGTTGCTTGGCAGCATTGAGTCGATTCATTTCTCGTCTCGGTGAGAAGGCATTGCCTTTGTACTGACTGATGAAGGAGTCTGACACGTTCGAGTGGACTCCGGAAGCTAAAGCAATCTTTGTCGAGCTCAAAGCCCTGCTTTCCACCCAGCTGGTGCTTGCTGCTGCACACAGCAAACAGTAGTTGCTCCTGTACATTGCAGCCACTAATCAGGTCGTTAGTGCAGTTGTGACTGTCGAGCGAGAAGAGGAAGGGAAGTCCTACAAGGTCCAACATCCATTCTACTATATTTCTAAAGTGTTGACTCCTTCGAAGCAAAGGTACCCGCATTACCAGAAGCTTGTCTATGGTATCTATCTGTCAATGAAGAAGGTGGAACAATACTTCCAGGATCACTCAATTTCAGTCCTTAGTGATGCTCCATTGTCGGAGATCCTCAACAATCGAGATGAGACTGGTCGAGTGGCTAAATGGGCGATTGAGCTCCTATACTTTGACATCAAGTTCGAAGCTAAAAAGGCAATCAAGTATCACGCACTTGCTGATTTCTTGGCCGAGTGGGTTGGATAGCAGCAGCCAGTCCAGATTAACTTGGTGCACCCGACCATGTTCTTCGATAGCTCGAAAATGCTGAATGGGTCTGGTGCTGGCGTTCTTTTGGTATCCCCAAAAGGAAACAAACTCAGTTATGTCATGCAGATTCACTTCGATTCCTCCAACAACGAAGCAGAATACGAAGCAGTCTTGTATGGGTTGCGCATGGCCATCTCACTCGGCGTCAAGCGCTTGATGGTTTACGGCGACTCGGATTTGGTGGTCAATCAAGTGATGAAAGAGTGGGATGTTCGGAACCCTGCCATGACTGGATATTTTAATGTTCTTAGAAAACTTGAGAAGAGATTTGAAGGTTTGGAACTCCATCATGTTCCCCGAGTGAAGAATCAAACAGTTGATGAGCTGACAAAGATCGGATCCACTCGAAGACCTGTCCCCAGCAATGTATTCTTAGAGCATCTTCATACTCCTTCAGTGCAGGAAGATCCCTTCACTAAAGATCCGCCACAAGCTATGAGTGCCTCTGATCCGACTAAGGTTGATGTCCCTGCAGTTATTGATCTGGTCACGGAGGTTCTGGTCATCATTCCTGACTGGATAGTGCCCTACATTCCATATATTTTGAGGCAAGAACTCCCTAAGGATGAAGTTGAAGCCCGACAGATTGTGCACAGATCCAAAGCTTTTACTGTGATGGATGATCAACTTTACAGAGAAAGTGTAACTGGTGTGACACAGTGGTGCATCTCCCCTGAAGAAGGTCGAATGATCCTGTAAAAGATCCACTTGGGGACTTGCGGACATCATGCGTCCTCTCGGACAATTGTCGCTAAAGCATATCGAGCTGGTTTCTTATGGCCGCGTGCCAATGAGATGGCCAGGGACATCGTTGATAACTACGAAGGGTGCCAGTTCTATGCAAACTTGTCTCAAAAACCTGTGTCTGCCCTGAAGACCATTCCACTCGTTTGGCCGTTCGTTGTCTGGGGTTTGGATATGGTTGGCCCTTTCAGATAGGACAGAGTGGATTTACTCATTTGCTTGTTACAGTCGACAAGTTTACGAAGTGGATTGAGGCCAAGCTTATAAAGAAATTAAAATCTCACACTACGATCAAATTCATGAGAGAGATAATCTACCGGTATGGAGTTCCCCACAGTATTATCACAGACAATGGCTCGAACTTCGACTCAGAAGAGTTCAGACACTTATGCTTCTCCCAAGGCACTCATCGTGGATTATGCATCTGTTGCACACCCCCGAACCAATGGCCAAGCTGAGCGAGCCAATGGCCTCATCCTGCAAGGTCTAAAGCCTCGTCTCATGCGGGATTTGGAACATGCAACCGAAGCTTGGGTGTCCGAGTTTCCATCTGTTTTATGGGGCTTGAGAACAACTCCTAATCGGTCGACTTGACGAACTCCTTTCTTTTTGGTCTATGGAGCCGAAGTTGTCGTGCCGAGTGACCTGCTTCATAATTCCCCTTGAGTGGATCTTTATTTCGAAGCTGAAGCTAAACAAGCAAGACAAGATGGTGTAGATCTCCTAGAAGAGGAACGCGAGATGGCTTTGTTTCGGACGACTACATACCAGCAAGATCTGCGACGCTTCCATGCGAAGCACGTTAAGAGTCGGCCGTTTTATGAAGGTGATTTGGTGCTCTGAGTGGATCAACAGTGACCTCACAAGCTCTCTCTAGCATGGGAAGGACCTTTCGTCGTCACTAAGATGTTGAACAATAGAGCCTATCACCTCTACAACCTCAAAAAGAAGATTGATGAGCCGCGAGCCTGGAATGCAGATCTGCTCCGTCGTTTCTATACCTAAAAATAGAGTTGTGTTGACGTAATAAAAGTATTTCAGACAATGCCGTTTATGCAAGTATGACTTCCGCAGTCTTTCATCGATTCTGATCGGGCATTTCCACATTTGGGAACACTCCGAGTGTCGAGCGATCCTCACACTCGGGGGCTTAGCTGCAAACATGCTTTTTCCTAAGTTAAAAACCCTACCAAGTGGATAGCAGTCCATTCACTCAGAGACTTAGCTGCAAACCAGTCTTCATCTAAGTTCAAAACTTCTCTAAGTGTCGAGCGATCCTCACACTCGGGGGCTTAGCTGTGAACACGCTTTCGCCTAAGTTAAAAATCCTACCGAGTGAATAGCAGTCCATTCACTCGAAGACTTAGCTTCCAACCAGTCTTCGTCTAAGTTCAAAACTACTCTGGGTGTCGAGCGATCCTCACACTCGGGGGCTTAGCTGTGAACCAGCTTTCGCCTAAGATAAAAACTCTACCCAAGTGATGAATACTTCTCGCTCAGGGACTCGGCAAAACAAATTCAGTTAAACAAATAATTGAAAGTGAAATGTAGATAAATTCAAAGGTTCCGGCGTGAATAAAAGTTATGCGTGCAAGCAAAGGTACTTAGGCTTAAGGCATGAATGAAGTTTTACGACCATGACATTTCCGCTCGGCATTCCGTGGCAAATAAAGTTTTCACTACAAATAAAAAAATTTAAGCACCCGACGGACTTGTTGGCTCGATGAAGGTGTCCAAATCGATCCCGTATACGATCCGAGTGGCTGCATCAATGAAGGTCTCCATGCAGTCTTCGAACTAAAGTTTCTTCGTGTTAATCACTCGGAGGTCCTTCAACTTGTCCTCTCTCACCTCCTTGCAATGGACTCTGACAAGCGAGAGCGCCACATCAGCTTCGCAACGAGCAGCTGATTTCTTCCAAGCTTGCACTTGGCTAGGGATCTCATTAAGGCGAGTAATCATGGATGCAAGGTCAGTTTGGAGGGTGTCTTCAGGCGATAGTTCCTTGTCAATCTTCTCCAATGCAGCCTTCAGTCGAATGATGTATGCTTGAACACCCTGGAGACAGACGTTGAGACAGAACATGTTCATGGCCACAACATCTCCAACGGGCGACCTAGTGGGATCTAGATTAGGCTCAATCTCTTAGGTCTCTTTTTTGAAGTCCTGGAAAAATTCTATATGGAGGAAGGAATGGAAAGATGGTTACATTACTAGCCTATGGGAATTAAGGAAAGTCACTCGACAAGGAAGTTACCGTCGAGCATGATGGACATCTTTTTTGCGAAATCTCCCAAGTGCTTCTCTAGACCATTGCTCCTCCTGGTCAGCTGTTCGGTCTTCTTGATAATTTCATTCGGTTCCAGTTTCAACTTGGAGTTTTCCTCATCTATCTTCTTGGCTGAGGCAAGCTTCTTCTCGGCGGCTTTAGTTTTCTCCCTCGCCACCTTTTGAGCATCAGCGAGCGCCTTGTCCTTGTCCTCCAGTGCTTTCTTCATTGTATCTAAAGAAATAGCATTGTTGAGTCACGCTTGGATTCGACGATTTTCGTCATGCACGTATGTTCGAGTGAGAGCACTCGGTTCAACGGATGGGAGGTGAAAGTAAGAGTGCATTGGGTCGACAAAGATTACCTCCCAAGGTCTTCAGCTCAGTCTGCGCACATTCCAGGTTGTTCTTAGAGACCTCCAGATCCAATTGCATCTAGTTCCTTTCCTTCTCCAAGTCCTTGTACTGGGTGCCAAGTTCACAAGTTCTCTAAAAGCAACAAAAAATAGTTCAGTCAACATCAAAATTTCTCCACACTCAAGTGGAAAGGATCAAGAACAGTCGATTGGATGGCGACCCACCGCCCCACCCCACACTCCTGAAATAGCGTCATATCATGGTTGATGGAAATTATGTCCATGAAACCTACGTCATATCATGGCTGATGGAAATGATATCCATGAAACCTGTAAGGTAGCTTCAGACTGGTAGTACTAAAGAAAAGAGTTCACTCGACATGTCGAGTGGCAAGCGTACTCCGCGTACGACAAAGGACCCTGAGTTCAAGTTCTTAAGACTACTGCTCATCGTCAACGATCAACAGTAGTCTCGGGGACTACACCCAGTGGGTGCACTCAGCGTGCCCCCACTAGTCCCGAAATCACTCAACAATGCTTGTCATGTCCGAGCATATAATGGTCTCTATCAAACCCCCGCTGGTGCAAGCACTCGACGGAGGTCTCGAGGACTACACCTAGTGGGTGCACTCAGCGTGCCCCCACTGGATCTGCTAACACTCGATTTGTCGAATGGCAAGAAAATAAAAAAATTGTGCGCAAGCATGTGAATATCCTCTATTAAGACCCCCGCTAGTGCACGCACTTGTCGGTGGTGTCGAGGACTACACCTAGTGGGTGCACTCAGCTTGCCCCCACTGGACCTTCTATCACTCCATCTGTCGAACGGTTACCAAAACAGTTCTAACACCCCTGCCGATGTGCGCCCAGTGGGTGCAGTCAGCGTGACCCCACTGGACCGAAACCCGCTCCACTAAGACCTGATCTATTCAAGAGGAGAACATACAAGTATTCTACAAAAGGAAAACACCCACTAGGTGTACAATCAAGAAATACAAGAATTCAATTGGAAATGCACTTACAATCGCACTTACTCAGACGTTGGTGTGAAGCGCCATGTTGGCATCGTAAGCCAGCTTGCTGGCTTCGCATGCCTCCTTTGTGCGTAGCAGGATCTGCTCCGCTTGGATCATGGATTTCTTGGCAGCTCCAGTTTGGTCTTCTGGGACATGGTGCAGAGGAAAGACAATCACTGGCTGAATTGATGTTGCGGCCGGAGTTGCTGAGGTGGCCTAGAGTTGCCCGATTGGTGTTGAGGCCATGATGGTTGAAGCAACTGGTGTGGCACTCAACAATGGGGCCGTGAGCTCGGTTCTGGCTCAGGACGAGTGGCCTATCCCTTGGGACGACGCAGCAGTCGACCTTTGAGGTGTTTGCGCTAATGATGTTCTTCGGGCACGTACGCGCGGGGTGCCTAAGGTCACACCTTCACCCCCCATACCCTAGGTGGCTCTTCATCATCCTCCAGTTGAATGATTTCTCCAAACACCAATCGACAGCATTAGCTTATTCAATCGGCAAATCATTTTCAAGAAATAGAGCTGAGTGAAGATTTGTTATACCTCGTTGAGAAGTGGCTGCATTGGCAATATCGACATCCATTTGCTCCTCTCCGTCCCATGGAGCCGACGTTACTGAGGTAGCGGCTCTGGTAGACCCAATTCCAGTCGGTCAGAAAGAATTTGAAGTCCTATACAACAGCGAAAGAAGAAACCGAACACTTATGTTGAGACAACACGTACAACAATTTTCATGCCAGGCAAAGCTTTCTGAGGTTTCGGCACGTCGGGCTAGGGCTGCTTTGTTGCCCGTTCACTTGACTCGACTGTCGAGGTTCGGTCCCACTTCAGGCTCTTCTCACTCGATGCCAAGGCCTTGCCTAGGGTAGTCGTAGGGTCCTGACGCAGCTTGGAGCGATGCTCAGTGCGTGGAGGAGACTCGACCTCTTCTTCGTCCTCGCCCGAGTCCTCGTATTCGTCCTCGCTATCGTCGGCATAGTCAAAGTCCATGCTGCCGCCCTCGCTCTCCCCTCCTTCTTCGGGCTGATTCATGTTTGGCACGGGCGAGTACATGTTCGTCCACTCTTACAAGATTCAAACAATGAAGTCAGTCGACCGATAATTCAACCACTCGATAGAACAGTATGACAGTCGATAAAGATATAATTTACCAGATTCTTTGGTGGATTCTCAGCAGAGTAAGGCTTGGTCCTCTTGGCTCCCATGGGATTGTCGCATGCTCTAGTGATGCTCCGAAGCCATTGCTCCACAGCTTTCTCTGGGACTTCCTCTGGGTGCGTCCGGGTCGTGTCCTCGGGGCCTGAGTAATGCCACATAGCATGGTCCCTTGCTTGGAGGGGTTGGATCCATCGACTGAGGAATGTCTCCTGAAGGTCCATGCCAGTCACTCCACCATGGATAATGGCCACTACGGCATCCACTCATATCCCCACTTGGAATTTCTCCCCTTCTAACACTGACAAGGTTTGGGAACGATGGGTCGATCTAACGTGAAAGGGGAAAGACCAGTCGACATGTTGGGAGATTCTACATCTTTGCAGTAGAACCAGGTCGACTGCCAACCCCTAACAGATTCTGGAAAGGTCATGGATGGAAAGGCACTCCTAGAACTCTTTTGGATCCCCAAGCCACCACATAATTGGATTACATGGGTCTTATCATCCTCGGAGTTGGCCTTTTTGACCGACTGAGACCTAATGGTGAAGATATGCTTGAACAAGCCCCAATGGGGGGGACAACCCAAGAAACATTCACACATGGTGATGAAAGCAGCAAGATAACAGATTGCATTCGGAGGAAAATGATGGAGTTGGGCTCCGAAGAAATTCGGAAACCCTCGGAAGAAAGGATGGGGGGCATGGAGAAACCTCTCTCGACGTGGGTGAGGAGAAGGACCTGCTCCCCCTCGTGTGGCTCCGGCTCAATCTCCCCCTCTGGTAGCCTCCACGAGCCTTCGGCCACGAGCCCATCAGCGACGAGGTTCTCAACGTCCACAGAAGTACCCGTCGACGGGAGGAAATCCCCCTGGATCCACCCCACCAGCGTGATGAACCACGCGCTGTACGACTTCTTGGCCTTGCCCTTTGCAATTCCCTTCTTGGCGCGCTCCAGCTTTTCGGTCTTGCCCTTCGTCATCGAGGCGGCGGCGGTCATTGAGGCAGAGCTGAGAAGTGCGCTTAGAGCAGGGGAGGTGGAGGGAGAAAGGAGATTTGGGGGAAGAAGACCGTGCAGACCTTGGCGCTATGGGGTTTTATACAATGCCGAGTGTCTCGCTAGCTGTTGGGCCTGCTAGATCTCCGCGTATCTCGACCAAAGACGTTGCACAGTACGTGGCGAAATGGGCGGTGCATCAATCGAGGCGTCGTGCTCCCACATGCCCCAGTCGTGGCGTGATCTTCGCGAGGCGCACGCCTCCCAAATTTTCGAATCCCGTGAAATCCTAGCCTGCGAGAGCGACCCGTCATGTCTAAAGATCCCTTCAAGTCATTCGGAACATAATTGATGCTTAGAATTCATTCAGACACTTTCAAGGCAGAATCAATCTGGGCAAATGACAAAGATTTCAATCGACGCAGATTTCATTGAAGCCCCAAAGTACATGTCGGGACCCCGATCCTAAGCCATAAGAATCCAGCATGTAACACATCACATCACTTTGCGGCCTCACGCACAGTTACTCATGGCTGCCACCTTACCTAGGCCGAAACCATTTGCGTCTTTTGGCTCACGTATGTAATATGTCGCTAGCATTCAAACGTCAAAGAACCCAGGTCGACATGACTAGTCGTAGAACCCAAGTGGCACATCCATACAGGAACAGGCATACGTAACCCAGCAATGCAGGTGTCGGCCTCTAGCGTGTGTAGACGAGTCATAGCAATCTACAAGGACTCCATTACGCCGTGGGACATAAATGTCATCACTGCACGTAGACGAGTCGTACCAAGCTACAGGGACTCATGAGACATTTCCCCGAAGGGACAGACACAGCAGCAAAGAAGGATACATGCCGGTCAATCAATGTGTCCGGAGCAGTAGCAAGCTACCAAGGCTCGGTGGAAGCACAAAGAGGCAGTTCCCTGTCAAGAGTACTATAAAGGCACACAACTAGGTGTCGAATCCCATACATATCATTGCACGTCACACGTACGCACGACATGCCCGATATGCATAGATAGAACTATGGCATCACAACATAACCATACAACAACACAACATTTATTTAGGAGGCTCATAACAGCCAACATAGTGTGATATTACAAGCAGGGGTCACATGACCCAACACACAAATTATACAAACAACAAGCAGAAGCTTAACATGTCTGGGTACAACATCTAGAAAATAAGAAGGCTGAGGAAGCCTGTCTATCTACAAGCCCCTCCACAGGAACCAGACCTCTGGCTGGGATTCCCAAGCTAAATGGCCAACATCGATCTTATCGTAGAAACCACTAGCGAGACTGGAGTCTCCTCTGCAAAAACATAATTAAGCAACAGTGAGTACTGAGTACACAGCAAGACTTACATCAGAACTAACTACATATGCATCGGTATCAATAAGGAGGTTGTGGGGTTCAATGCAGCAAGCCAGATTTTACTCGGTGGCTATCCTGTACTACGACTTTCATAACTTTGAAAAGTTTTGTGAAGCGTACATGAGTCCACTAACACCACAACAATACACCACCATGGATCCGCTCCCGTCTTCCTACGAGAGTGCCATTCACTGTACTCACACTTGGCTTCAAGCTTTTATGAGTAACCTTTTGAATTGTCTATGAACCATATAAGTATCCAAGTACTCCATATCCGCGGACCCGACTATTCGAATAGATTGATTACCCTGCAGGGGTGTACTTCATCCCACATGCTCTCACCACTTACCGCCATGTGCTCGTAAAAAGGCACCTCAGCAACCTTCAAGCGGAAGCCCAGCGAGGGAGTCAGCCACGACCTGACTAACCACACAAGACTCTAGTCCAGGTTTGTCGCCTATTTGAGACTGAACCCGCAAGAAAGTCCGGCCGAAGTTTCCTCAATGGCCCCAAACGATGCGTATAGGGTTCCCAAGCCCACCTCGACGGATGGTACTATGCTTGGTACACCGGGCCACAATGCCTAGTCTGTCCCAAGCCCACCTGTACGGGGTGCCACTCAGTAGACTACTAGCATATCCTACAAACACCAGAAAACTAGTTGCAACTCCTGGACAGAGCTCAAGTCGATTAATAAGTCGAGAGAGTCAATTAAGGATCCCAATGTGCGGTAGTAGCTAATCTTGGACAACATATGCAGGACTCGGTTCTTAAGGACGGTCCCAATGAGACAACCTGCCATGTACTCCTACATGGCCTCTCATTGTTACCTTTACCAAATGGTGTTCACAACTTAACTCTCATCATCAGAACAAGTTCAGTTCACTCCGGTTCGTCATTTAGATGAATCAGACCTGACACAACTCTAAGCATAGCAAGCATAGCAGGTTAAAGGCACAACGGGGCTCAAGCATCTACCAGGTATGCTATGTTGCATGGTTCAGCTATTTACTGTGACAATGACAGGTCATGCAGAGGAATAGGTTCAACTACCGGAACATGTAAAAGTTGAAATGTTTTGTTCTAATGCAATAAGTAAGATCAAGAGTGAGAGAGTGAGATTGTATCGGATATGTGCAAGGGGGTTGCTTGCCTGATAAGACGATCACACATTACCGCTCCTCAGATGGATACTCGATCGTATCCTCCGGAACAGTGCCTAACACGAAGAACAACTATCAAAGGGGAACAAATCAATACACATCAAATGCAACAATATGATGCATGAGTATGACATGGCAATATGATGTGTTTGAGCTAATGCATCTAGCAACAGATTTCAATGAAGTAGGTTTGAACTCAAGATTCAAATTCAACTTCATATATCGAGTTCCATAATGTATTTGAACTAAAATGTCCAATTTTACCTATTTAGGTTGCTCTAACATGCATGAAAATAGTACAGATGGATTCACTGAATTTTTCTGATCAATTTTCATATATAAATTATTTTCATCTGATTTACAGATTATTTTCTATGAATTTTAGAAGTTTTTATTAATTTCTGGAATTTATTTAATACAAAATTGCAATAATGCATCAGCATGACGTCATAGTGACGTCAGCAGGTCAAAGGCGCCACCCCAAGTCAAACCTAGCGGCTGGGCCCCACCTATCACTGACTCACTCATCTAACAGGGTTTAAAATAATCTAACTAATAAATTAACAGGGCCGGGCCCACATGTCAGTGACCCAGGGGGTTAACTAACCCGGTGATTAGCCTTAAGCTAATCACCTGACGAGGGGCTCCCACCGGCAGGTGGCTCAGGCGACGGGGCTCGTTGCCGATGACCTCTGGTCGTGGCGCGTCCGTGCTACCGGCCATGGGAGCGGCGGCCGGGGGCACTGGGGTGGATCCCTCGCTCGCGCGCACCCGGGGAGGCTTGCTAGGGCCACGGGGTTTGCCGGAGACAGCGGCTGCGATGCCGAAGGCGGCGGCCGAACCTCGGCTGAGACGGTGCGCACACTAGAAGGGGAAAACGGCAGCGGGGCTAGGGGGAGAGGACCGGGGCCTCATCGGGGGCCTCTGGTGCCGGTGGCATGGTCGGGAACGCAGGGCGATGGCAGATCGACGGCGGCGACGGCTTCGGTCCGGCGATGGGAGAGAGAGCATAGGAGAGGGGGAGAGCGAGAGAGAGAGCGGTAGGGAGAGAGAGGGGAAGAAGGTCATGGCGAAGAGGGGGTGCGCTGGCGGCCCCAGAGGCCTCCAGGGCAAGCAGCCAGGTAGGTCGCGGCTGTGGCGTGTGCCTGCGTGCGGCAAACTCTTGCCCCTGTCCTCCTGGTGAGAGGACAGGGATGACTGGCATGGGCTAGTTGGGCCGGCTCCTGCTGGGCCTCCTCTTCTTTTTTTTAATTTTTGTTCTTTTTTACTGTTTTTGTTATTTCATTTATTTTATTTTAGGCACTAAAATATTTTATAAAAATATGGAACTTTTTCTAGGCACTAGAGGAATTATTCCAAAGGCCCTCGCCAAGTTTCAAATTTGTTGGAGCTTTAAAAATATTTATAGCATTTTAAAACCCCAATCTTAATACTTATTGATTTAATTCGATACCCAAAATGACATTTTTAAAATATGCACCACCCTTGGTTTAGGTTGCCACATTATTCCAGAGAAGATGAACATTTTTCAAGGTCACTTTGGATCATTGGAAAAAAATATTTTGGTTGAGCCTATTTGAATTCAAATGGTGCTAGGGTCTTGAACATCCCCATTTCAAGTTTAAAAGAATTTAAACATGATGCAATCACAACATGGATCCTCATGCATGCTAAATCTAGGGATGTGACAACTCACCCCCACTTAAAAGAATCGCGTCCCGAGATTCTGGAATCAACGGGAAAAGAGCCGGATACTCAAATCGAAGACGATCTTCGTGCTCCCAGGTAGCTTCATTCTCAGAATGATGCAACCACTGAACCTTTAGAAACTTGATATTCCGACGCCGGGTTACACGCTCAGCTTGATCGAGAATGCGAACAGGATATTCTCGATATGAAAGATCATCTTGAAGATCAAGCGTTTCATTGTCCACTTCATGGATAGGATCCTTGAAGCAACGCCTGAGTTGAGAAACATGGAAGACATCATGAACTCGGGCAAGATGCGGGGGCAGTTCCAATTGGTAGGCAACCTCTCCTCGTTTAGCAAGAATGCGAAAAGGACCAATGTAACGAGGAGCCAATTTTCCCTTGATACCGAAAAGATGGGTACCCTTCAGAGCAGTAACCCGAAGGTAAGCCTTTTCGTCCACCTCATAAGTTACTTCCATATGATGGCGACCATAGTGACTTTTCTGACGAGACTGAGCTGTCTTGAGATTTTCACGAATAACGTGAACTTGCTCTTCTGCTTCCTGGATCATATCTGGCCCAAAGAATTGTCTTTTCCCGATCTCTGACCAGTTCAAAGGTGTTCGGCATCTTCATCCATAAAGAACTTCAAAAGGAGCTTTGCCTAGACTGAATTGGCAGTTGTTGTTATACGCAAACTCTCCAAATGGAAGACACTTCTCCCAATTCATTCTGAATGAGATCACACAAGCTCTGAGCATGTCTTCGAGAATCTGATTGACTCTTTCAACCTGACCACTTGACTGAGGGTGAAAAGCAGTGCTAAACGAGAAATGGGTTCCCATAGCATTCTGGAAACTTTCCCAAAATTGAGAGGTGAAAAGACTTCCATGGTCTGAATTGATTTCCAATGGAACACCATGCAGGGACACTATTCGAGAGATATACAAGTCCGCCAACTGACTAGCAGTGATACTCTCTCGGACAGGAAGGAAATGAGCCACTTTGGAAAGGCGATCAATAACCACGAAGATTGCATTACTTCCTTTCTTGGTCTTGGGAAATCTGGTGATGAAATCCATTTCAACTTTATCCCATTTCCATTCAGGAATAGCTAAACGCTGAAGGGTGCCAGCAGGTCTTTGATGCTCTGCCTTCACGGAACGACAAACATCGTAGTTAACAATGAATTGAGTGATTTCCCTCTTCATTCTAGTCCACCAGAACCTTTGGCGTAGGTCCTGATACATCTTGGTGCTGCCAAGGTGAATGGTGAGAGAAGATTCATGAGCCTCCTTAAGGATCAACTCTCGAAGTTGTTGCTTTTTAGGAACTACCAACCGATTCCCAAAATATACTGCACGTCTATCATCAATGGAGAAACTACCAGCAATTCCTTTTTCAACATTATCCCTGATCTGGGTAATACCCGCATCATACTATTGGCTTGTTATAATCTGATCCTCCAGAGTAGGTTTTGCAACCAATGTTGAAAGGGATTCGCGAGGAACAATGTGGAGATTAAGCTTGCAAAATTCCTCATGAAGAAGGAGTTGACCTTGTTGCGGCATAAGATTATTGCAATAGGATTTACGACTTAATGTATCCGCCATGGCATTTGCCTTGCGTGGGGTGTAAGTAATTCCTAAGTCGTAATCCGTAATCAACTCTAACCATCGTCTTTGTCTGAGATTCAGATCTGGTTGAGTGAAGATATACTTCAGGCTTTGGTGATCTGTGTAAATCTCGCAACGATTACCAAGAAGGTAATGTTGCCATACCTTGAGTGCATGGACTACTGCTACAAGCTCCAAATCATGTGTTGGATAATTTTCCTCATGTGGGTGCAACTGTCGGGATGCATAGTCGATCACCTATCGGTCTTGCATAAGAACACATCCAAGTCCTTGTCTAGAAGGGTCACAATAGATGACAAAGTCCTTTGAGAAATCAGGTGGCACAAGCACGGGAGCAGAGGTCAAACGTCTCTTCAGTTCCTGGAAACTGTGCTCACATTGTGGGGTCCACTCGAACTTCTTATCTTTCTTAAGGAGTTTCGTCAAAGGCTTGGAAACTTTGGAGAAGTTCTCCACGAAGCAACGACAATAGCTTGCTAAACCAAGGAAACTTCTAACTTGCTTAACTGTTTCAGGTGGAGTCCAGTCGAGAATGGCCTGAACTCTTTCAGGATTGACTGTGATGCCCTTTCCGGAGATCACATGACCTAGATAGGTCACTTCAAGTAACCAAAATTCACACTTGGAGAACTTGGCATAAAGGCGGTGCTCTCTGAGTTTTTCTAGCACAAGTCTGAGGTGCTCAGCATGTTCTTCTTCATTCTTCAAATAAATCAAGATATCATCGAGGTAAACCACGACGAACTTATCTAAGTACTCCGTGAAGATTGAGTTCATCAAACGGGAAAATGTTGCTGGAGCATTGGTTAGTCCAAAGGACATGACTATGTACTCGTACTGGCCATAACGAGTGACGAACGCCGTCTTGGGAATGTCTCCATTCTTAATCGGTAGCCTAACCTCAAATCCATCTTGGAGAACACTGAAGATCCAGCAAGTTGATCATACAAATCATTGATCCTGGGGAGCGGATACTTATTCTTTATTGTGACCAAATTGACGGGTCGGTAATCCACAACCATACAATCCGTTCCATCCTTTTTCTTCACAAAGAGGATGGGACAAGCCCAAGGAGAAGAGCTAGGTCGAATGGAACCCTTTTGCAGGGACTCATCAAGTTGCTTCTTGAGCTCAGCTAATTCCAAGGATGCCATCTTATAAGGTCTTCTAGAAATTGGAATAGTTCCTAGGATGAGGTCTATCACAAACTCTACATGCCTGTCAGGCGGAATGCCTGGCAATTTTTCTGGAAATACAACTTGAAAATCTCTTACTACCAGTATATCTTCAAGGTCGGGAAGAGGGTTGGCATTGAGAGAATAGAGCTGACGCTTTGCAACTCGTGTTGAAACATGGACTATCTTGCCAGATGGATGCGTAAGTTGAACAGACCTGGTGGAGCAATCAATCTTGGCATGGTGAGCTATCATCCAGTCCATACCCAAGATGATATTAATATATCAAGACTTGATAGCTATCAGCGAAGCAAGGAATACAAGTCTATCAACACGAATTTCATTTCCATGGCTTATTCTTGTGGTCTGCCATCTAGACCCTAGAGTCTGAATTTCAAGAGTAGTTGGCACATCCCAAAATGACATGTCGTGCAACCGGGCATAGCCTTCCGAGATGAAGGAATACGATGCTCCAGTATCAAATAGAACTGATGCTGGATGGCAATTGACAAGGAGCGTTCCAAGGAGAACTTCTAGATCATCATTAGCTTCTTTGGCCGAGGCGTGATTCACACATCCCTGTTCAATGATGGTTAGCTTGGCAGGGATCACCTTGACTGGTGACTTACTACGGTCAACAGACTTTCCAGACTGAGGTGATACACCATTGGACTGAGTGCAATTGCGAGCGATGTGGCCTGGTTCTCCGCACTTGTAGCAAATCACAGAAATATGACGTGGAATTGCATTGACAGGAGGTCCACCAACAGGTCTGGGTGGAGCATTTAGCTGAGTTGGCGAGGCGCCACATAGGTTGGCCTCGATGCATATCCAGGAGGAAGCGATGAGTTCGGTACCCAAATCCAGTGCTTCTGGGATCTAGGACCCGAGGTAGAAGCCAAATCACGGTTGTCCTTGCGAGATTCTTCATAGGTGAACTGAGTTGTCTCTGCATTAATGGCCTTGTTCACAAGAGCTTGGAAGGTGTCACAATGATGCAGGTGAAGATCACGACACAACTTTGGTTGAGACCCTTCGTAAACCTAGCTTGCTTCTTGGCATCCGTGGACACTTCTTTTGTGGCATAACGTGCAAGGTTCTCAAACTCTCAACTCTAAACATCTACAGCCATCTTACCCTGGGTAAGGTTACAAAACTCTTCCCTCTTTCGGTCCATGAGAACGTGAGGAATATGATGCTCAAGGAAAACCTCTGTGAATTCTTTCCAGGTAGGAATCTGGCCAGCTGGAATTATAGTCTCATAGTTCTCCCACCATATACTAGCAGGACCCTCCAAGAAATATGTAGCATAGGTGACCTTGTCAGCCTCGGCCGCGTTCACGGAATGCAGCTTGTTTGTGATGCTACGGAGGCAGTCATCTACATTGAGTGGCTCAATGGAGTGATGGAAGGTGGGTGGGTACAGCTTGATGAAATCATGGGTGGTCACTGTTCCAGCACATTGATGTGTGGTGTTTTCCTGAATATGTACCAGCAAGCGATTTGACTCATGCTTGTCCTTCTCAATGTTTAGCATGAACTGAGCCAACGAAGGTGAATCCGACAGAACTTCAGCATCTCTGGTTCCACGTCTCTGGCCCTTCTTGTGACCAATGGCAGCCTGGGTACTGCAGGACATCCTGATGATGAGAAACTAGGATTAGACATGGCGGCATACCAAAAGATAAGAGGGAATGCAAAAGCATTGATCTTCAAAGAAATCCTAGGGGAAAATTGGATAGCATAATGGCTGCGAATGCTCAGAAATGAGACATCCTGCAAAAGATTTAGGTGCCACGGCACCTTAACATGACCACCTCAAAATTCTGATTGAGCTAACAAGCTACACAGATAACACTCGAGGATTGGATGCAACTCAGATCAACCATTCCTATAAGTCTACAGAATAGTAACATGAGATCCTGGTAGATAGATAAGCAGCCTAGTTCTTAATCCCCATAGAAAAGGAGAGGGTGACTCAGAATCAGAATAACATGAGGAAAGGAGTAAAAAGATCCTTGCGTTCCCTTCCACAATCAATTCCCTTATATAACTAAGGAGTTGCTAGACTCAACATCGACCAGTTTGACTTGGTAATCCTACAGTCAGTCAGCTCTGATACCAACGCTGTCGGGACCCTGATCCTAAGCCATAAGAATCCAGCATGTAACACATCAAATCACTTTGCGGCCTCACGCACGGTTAACTCCACGGCTGCCACCTTACCTGGGCCGGAACCGTTTGCGTCTTTTGGCTCACGTATGTAATATGTCGCTAGCATTCAAACGTTAAAGAACCCGGGTTGACATGACTAGTCGTAGAACCCAAGTGGCACATCCGTACAGGAACAGGCATACGTAACCCAGCAATGCAGGTGTCGGCCTCTAGCGTGTGTAGACGAGTCATAGCAAGCTACAAGGACTCCATTACGCCGTGGGACATAAATGTCATCACTTCACGTAGACGAGTCGTAGCAGGCTACAGGGACTCCATTACATTGCGAGACATTTCCCCAAAGGGACAGACACAGCAGCAAAGAAGGATACATGTTGGTCAACCAAGGCTCGGTGGAAGCACGAAGAGGCAGTTCCCTGTAAAGAGTACTACAAAAGGCACACAACTAGGTGTCGAATCCCATACATATCGTTGCACGTCACACATATGCACGACATGCCCGATATGCATAGATACAACTATGGCATCACAACATAACCATACAACAACACAACATTTATTTAGGAGGCTCATAAGAGCCAACATAGTGTGATATTAAAAGCAAGGGTCACATGACCCAACACACGAATCATACAAATGACAAGCGGAAGCTTAACATGTCTGGGTATAGACATCTAGAAAATAAGAAGGCTAAGGAAGCATGTCTATCTACAAGGTCCTCCACAGGAACCAGACCTTTGGCTGGGATTCCCAAGCTAAATGGCCAACATCGATCTTATTGTAGAAACCACTAGCGAGACTGGAGTCTCCTCTGCAAAAACATAATTAAGCAATAGTGAGTATTGAGTACTCAGCAAGACTTACAGCAGAACTAACTACATATGCATCGGTATCAACAAGGAGGTTGTGGGGTTCAATGCAGCAAGCCAGCTTCGACTCGGTGGCTATCTTATACTACGACTTTCATAACTTTGAAAAGTTTTGTGAAGCGTACACGAGTCCACTAACACCACAACATTACACCACCATGGATCCGCTCCCGTCTTCCTACGAGAGTGCCATCCACGGTACTCACACTTGTCTTGAAGCTTTTATGAGTAACCTTTTAAATTGTCTATGAACCATATAAGTATCCAAGTAGTCCATATCCGCGGACGTGGCTATTCGAATAGATTGATTACCCTGCAGGGGTGTACTTCATCACATATGCTCTCACCACTTACCGCCATGTGCTCGTAAAAAGGCACCTCGGCAACCTTCAAGCGGAAGCCCAGCGAGGGAGTCGGCCACGACCTGACTAACCACACAAGACTCGAGTCCAGGTTTGTTGCCTATTTGAGACTGAACCCACAAGGAAGTCCGGCCGAAGTTTCCTCAACGGCAATAAATGATGTGTACAGGGTTCCCAAGCCCACCTCGACGGATGGTACTATGCTTGGTACACCGGGCCACAATGCCCAGTCTGTCCCAAGCCCACCTGTACGGGGTAACACTCGGTAGACTACTAGCATATCCTACAAACACCAGAAAACTAGTTGCAACTCCTGGACAGAGCTCAAGTAGATTAATAAGTCGAGAGAGTCAATTAAGGATCCCAATGTGTGGTAGTAGCTAATCTTGGACAACATACACATGACTCAGTTCTTAAGAACGATCCCAATGAGACAACCTGCCATGTACTCCTACATGGCCTCTCATCGCTACCTTTACCAAATCGTGTTCACAACTTAACTCTCATCATCAGAACAAGTTCAGTTCACTCCGGTTCATCACCCAGATGAATCAGACCTGACACAACTCTAAGCATAGCAAGCATAGCAGGTTAAAAGCACAACAGGGCTCAAGCATCTACAAGGTATGCTAGGTTGCATGGTTCAGCTATTTACTGTGACAATGACAGGTCATGCAGAGGAATGGGTTCAACTAACGGAACATGTAAAAGTTGAAACGTTTTGTTCTAATGCAATAAGTGAGAGCAAGAGCGAGAGAGTGGGATTGTATCAGATATGTTCAAGGGGGTTGCTTGCCTGATAAGACGATCACACATTACTGCTCCTCAGATGGAGACTCGATCGTATCCTCCGGAACAGTGCCTAACATCACGAACAACCATCGAAGGGGAACAAATCAATACATATCAAATGCAACAATGTGATGCATGAGTATTACATGGCAATATGATGTGTTTGATGTAATGCATCTAGCAACAAATTTAAATGAAGTAGGTTTGAACTCAAGATTCAAATTCAACTTCATATATGGAGTTCCATAATGTATTTGAACTAAAATGTCCAAGTTTACCTATTTAGCTTGCTCTAACATGCATGAAAATGGTACAGATGGATTCATTGAATTTTTCTGATCAATTTTCATATATAAATTATTTTCATCTGATTTACAAATTGTTTTCTATGAATTTTTGAAGTTTTTATTAATTTCTGGAATTTATTTAATACAAAATTGCAATAAAGCGTCAACATGCCGTCACCGTGACGTCAGCAGGTCAAAGGCGCCACCCCAGGTCAGACCTGGCGGCTGGGCCCCACCTGTCACTGACTCACTCATCTAACAGGGTTTAAAATAATCTTACTAATAAATTAATAGGGTCGGCCCCACATGTCAGTGACCCAGGGGGTTAACTAACCCGGTGATTAGCCTTAAGCTAATCACCTGACGAGGGGGTCCCACCGGCAGGTGGCTCAGGCGACGGGGCTCGTCACCGGCGACCTTTGGTCATGGCGGCGTCCATGCTACTGGCCACGGGAGCGGCGGCCGGGGGCACTGGGGTAGAGCCCTCGCTCGTGCGCACCCGGGGAGGCTTGCTAGGGCCATGGGGGTTGCCAGAGACGGCGGCTGCGACGTCGGAGGCGGCGGCCGGAGCTCGGCTGAGATAGCACACACACTAGAAGGGAAAAACAACGGCGGGGATAGGGGGAGAGGATTGGGGCCTCACTAGGGGCCTCTAGCGCCGGTGGCGTGGTCGGGGATGCGCGGCGACGGCAGATCGACGGCGGCGACGACTTCGGTACGGCAACAGGAGAGAGAGCAGAGGAGAGGGGGAGAGCAAGAGAGAGAGAGCGGCAGGGAGAGAGAGGGGAAGAAGGGCACGGCGAAGAGGGGGGTGCGCTGGCGGCCCCGGAGGCCTCCAGGGCAGGCAGCAGGCACGTCGCGACCGTGGTGCGTGCCCGTGCGCGGCGAATGCGTGCCCCTATCCTCCTGGCGAGAGGACAGGGATGACTGGCATGGGCCAGTTGGGCCTCCTCTTTTTTTTGTTCTTTTTTACTATTTTTGTTATTTCATTTATTTTATTTTAGGCACTAAAATATTTTATAAAAATATGGAACTTTTTCTAGGCACTAGAGGAATTATTCCGAAGGCCCTGGCCAAGTTTCAAATTTGTTGGAGCTTTAAAAATATTTATAGCATTTAAAAACCCCAATATGAATACTTATTGATTTAATTCAATACCCAAAATGACATTTTTAAGATATGCACCATCCTTGGTTTAGGTTGCCACATTATTCCAGAGAAGATGAACATTTTCAAGGTCACTTTGGATCATTGGAAAATAATATTTTGGTTGAGCCTATTTGAATTCAAATGGTGCTAGGGTCTTGAACATCCCCATTTCAAGTTCAAAAGAATTTAAACATGATGCAATCACAACATGGATCCTAATGCATGCTAAAGCAAGGGATGTGACAGTATATTTGAAAGTTTGGTGTCTTATCAGAACTGGCATCGATCCCCTTTCTCACTCGAACCCCTATCCATTCAGGGGCTAATGACGAGGATATGTACCTAGGGTAGGGTCCTAGGTCTGACCTACACGCCCTACCCAAGGACATTATATTGGAGGACTTTAAGATTACAAGTGAGATTTCGACTGGATTCTCCATGGCGCTCAAGTCACTCGACATTTAATCCACTCGGAAGCTTCTCCCTCCACTCGATAGTAACCTGTCATTCGGAAGACCTTGCTTCCAGTTGATGCCAGAAGACCACAAGCCACATTAGGGAGGCAAACAGGTAGGTGATAGCCTAGTCGTCATTAGTAGCAATTATGACGTACATTACCAGTAACCCTCGTCATTATTCCCATGATCAAACCCTTGGATGCCTAGCACTTATGAGGGGAAGCGTACTCTATATAAGCCTCCCCTCCCCTCTGGCACAAGGGTTCGCACCTTCTGTAACTCATACTACCCAGACGACAAGAGCTCCGGAGCACTGAGACATACGGTTTTTACCTCCACGAGAGGGGCCTGAACTCATACATCTGTGTGTACACCCTCGTCATAGCTAGGACTCTGCCCTCTCCTTTCGTACCCCTATCTTCTACTGTCAGACTCGTTCCCACGACATTCTTCATACAAGAAGAGTACATAAGGAAAGGCCCATGCCTTCATCGTAAAGGAGATGGAGTCACAGTCTGAATCTGGTTCTGAGGCTAAGGAAGCATCCGAGGAGGAATCTAACGCTAAAGTAGCTAGACTAGCAATGGCTTCGTCTTATCTATCTATGTTTGTCTTGGAACCCGAAGACAATGGCTCCTTCTTCAACACCAAATCCAATGAGGATGACACTACTCCTGCCTATTGCTTCATGGCGAAAGCCTCCAAGTTATCCTCAAAGTCCTCACATCAAGATTCTGAATCTGAAACTGAATCTGATAATGACATGAAACAAAGCTATGCTAAACTTGTAAAAATTTCCAGCAAGCAACAAAGTGCCATGGAGAAAATACAAAGTACTCTAGAGAAAAAAGATGACCTATTACGCGAAGAGATGAGTCTAAACAAAACTATGGCTGAAGACATGCGTAGTCTTCATTCAAGGTTTGAGGATCTCCAAAGTCGTCATGATGCCCACTTAATTGATCATGAGAAGATTACTCTTGAATATCTTCAGAAAAATATTGATCTTGAGAAGTTGAGGGAAGCACATGATGACCTATGAAAGGAAAACGACTCACTCCTAGCAGAGCAGATCAGTACCGCTCAGGATGAATTTGATGCTCCATGCTTAAGATGTCTTGCTCGTGAAGCTAAGGACTCAACTGCTGAATGTTATAATGCTTCTAAGAATGCTTTATCTTCAACTGTATTTGTGGAACCTAACCCCACATCTGAGGAACCCACTCCTATTACTGATGACAGTGATAGGTTGAAGACATTGCTTGAAACTTGCATGTACAAGAGTCAGAAAGGAAATCAGATTCTTTATGATGTCCTTATGAAGACAATACTGAACAAAAACCCTAGGAAAGAGGGTGTGGGTTTCGAAAGAAATGTCAATGTTGATGGATCCTAGTGGACACCTAAGCAGTACCTCGAACCACATGGGTTGCTGCAAAAGGTTCTTCAAATGATCCTTCCACATTATCAGGCTTTGACTATGCGAATCCTCTCATTATCAATGAATGCTTTGATTCCAACTATAAATTGTTCAAATGCCAAAATGGTGAAGTGTTTGTCAGGTTTATTGGTACTAACTACAGGAATGGTTCTCATTTGAAGAAGATCTGGGCTCCCAAACGTCCTCTTGAGAAGCTTCGTGTGAATGTCCTGACGACATCTCTCAAGAAGAAGACAAACCCCAGATCAATGTCTTCATGAAGACAAAGGCCTTCACTTGAATACTCTAACAAATTTGTTTCGCAGGGAAGGACTCAAATGACACATGAATATGTCAGTATAGCATGAACCGTTATGTTCATCCAACCAAGAAGTTCTCAGCCTATTCATTTGAGTACACTAACCCTCTTGTGAAATGTGCTATTAGGCCATCTTTTCCTAAATTATCTAATGATGCCTTACGTCTCATTGCTTCTAAGCCACCCCTTCGCTTGTGGGTGGTTAAGAAGAACTAATATCTTCATGCAACATTGGGTCTCCAGATAGGAAGAAGCATATCCCAAAGATTATCTCTGGAGACCCGAAAACAATCTTGTCTCGATGCAAGATAATTAATGTGAATGTTGTCATTCATATCGTCCAATGTCTTCACTCAACTATGCACTGCTACCTCATCATCAATTCTTGTTACAACTGCATGCCTTGGTGAACCATACTAATTCTCAATGCAGGAAGACAAATCCAATGCCACTGAATGGATCATGGATAGTGGTTGCACCAGCTACATGAGTGGTGATCGAAGCCCATTGATGGAACCAAACTCTTCGACCTCCAACAAAATACCACATTGTCTTTGCTCACAAGAGCAGCAGCAAAGTATTGGGGATAGGTATACTTGCTATCTCAAGGGACCGGAACATGGGAAATGTCATGTGTGTCGAATCCCTTGGTTATTACTTAATGTCGGTCTCAATCCTTTGTGATGTAGATATGCTTGTCATATTCGGCAAGTATCGATGTGTGGTACTGATGGCCTCTGACAAAACTAAAGTCTTCAAAGGTTTTCGAAGAGGTGATTTGTACATGGTAGACTTCTTTGCAGGACCAAAGGTTGACTCATGTCTTCTAGCCAAAGCTTCAGAGTGCTGGCTTTGGCACAGAAGGCTAGGACATGCTGGGATGCGGAACTTGCACACACTCACCAAGAAGAAGCTCATCATTGGTGTCGAGAGTGTCAAGTTCAAGAAGGACCGCCTTTGTGGTGCCTGCGAAGCCGGGAAGATGAGTAGGGCCCAACACCCCTCGAAGACAATCATGATGACCTCACATCCCTTCGAACTACTACACATGGATTTATTTGGCCCCACTCATTATTCAAAATTCTCTACCACTGCAAATATATATCGCTTTGTGATTGTTGATTACTATTATCGATTCACTTCGGTGCATATCATTCTTTACAAAACAGAAGTACATGATGTCCTCAGGTGTTTCGCAAATACGTGCATGAAAAACTACAACATCAAGATCAAGCACACGAGGATTGACAATGGCACTGAATTCAAGAACACATGCTTGGACAGCTATCTTGATACTCTCGGCATCACTCATGAGTTCTCTGCTTCATACACCCCATACTACAATGGCGTTGTGGAGCGCAAGAATAGGCCTCTTATTGAGATGGCTCCCACCATGCTTGATGAACACAAGACACCACAGAAGCTATGGCCTGAAGCCATTGACACTGCATGCCACATCACCAACAGACTATATCTTCATATGTTATTCAAGAAAGCATATTATGAGCTTCTCACCGGTAAGAAACCCAATGTTTGTTACTTCAAAGTCTTTAGTGCAAGATGTTGGATAAGGGATCCACACCACACTTCTAAATTTGCACCGAAAGCACAAGAGGGTTTCATGCTTGGTTATGGAAAGGACTTGCACACCTATAGAGTCTTCAACACCTTTCACAACGAAGTTGTTGAAACTGTAGATGTGTGGTTCGATGAAAATAATGGCTCACAATGGGAGCACCTACCTCCTATCCTAGATGAATTACCTCTCGAGGAAGCTATCAGACTGATGGGCACTGGAGAAATTGTGCATGAAGAACCCGTGGTTGAAGAAGTGGTCATTCCTCCATCCACTCAGCACGAAGAAAATGTTGAACCTGAAGACATGCTGGTGACGAAGACAACGCTCAGCGGCCAGAACAAAGTCTTCACCCCGCTCAACCACGAGTGGAAAATGAAGTTCAAATTGAGAGAATACATGACAGCATAAATGCACCAGGTCCACTTACTCACTCAAGAGATACTCAATTGGCTAACTTTTGTGGGCACTTTGCTTTTGTATCTATCACGGAGCCCACCAAAGCAGATGAAGATTTCAAGGAATCAAAC
Organism: Hordeum marinum; assembly: GCA_022496015.1. Taxonomy (NCBI): domain Eukaryota; kingdom Viridiplantae; phylum Streptophyta; class Magnoliopsida; order Poales; family Poaceae; genus Hordeum; species Hordeum marinum. Next base: position 208,959,559 of record CM039675.1, on the reverse strand, counting down.
TAGATTCATGCCATGCAGGAAGAGCTTCATGAGTTCGAGCTGAACAATGTGTGGGAGATCGTAAAGCATCCTGACCCAAGGAAGCACAACTTCACCAGTACCAAGTGGATCTTCCGCAACAAGCAAGATGAGTCCGACCAAGTCATTAGAAATAAGGCACGACTTGTGGCCCAAGGTTACACACAAGTCGAGGGTATTGACTTCGGTGAAACCTTTGCACCTTTGAAACATTCATATACGGCTTGCCTATGATAACCATCATGATATATGGTTGTATCAAATGTATGTCAAAATTTCATTCCTCTATGGTAAGATTGAGGAAGAAGTATATGATGCTCAACCACCAGGGTTTGAAGATCCAAAGCATCCAGACCATGTCTTCAAGCTCAACAAGGCACTCTATGGCCTCAAGAAAGCACCAAGAGCTTGGTATAACACACTCACTGAATTCCTCATGGAGAAGGGCTTCAAATTCTTCCTAGGGCTTCAAATTCGACAACAACCAAATGGCATCTTCATATCTCAGGAGAAGTACCTCAAGGACTGCCTGAAAAAAATTGGTATGAACGAAGCCAAAGGCTACAAGCCGTAAATGCATACCAATGGTCATCTCTGAACTAACGAAAATGGTAAATATTTCGATCAGAAGGTATATTGCTCCATGATTGGGCCTTTATTGTACTTATATGCATCTAAGCCAGATATAATGTCTAGCGTTTGCATGTGCACCCGATTTCAAGCGGCACCAAAGGAGTCGCATCACCTTGCTATGAAGCGAATACTTAGATATCGGCTCAACCCCAATGCAACACTAGGATTATGGTATCCAAAGGGTTTGAAGCTTGAGCTGATTGTCTATTCAGATTCTAACTTCGCTGGCGACAGAGTTGATCAAAAATCTACATCGGGCACATGTCACTTTCTGGGACGATCTCTTGTATGTTGGTGTTCGAAGAAGCAGAACTGTGTTTCACTCTCCACTAGCGAAGATGAATACGTTCTTGCTGGCGCATGCTGCACTTAGCTTCTATGGATGAAGCAGACCCTCAAGGACTACGACATCAACCTAAAGCATGTACCTTTGTACTGCGACAGTGAGAGTACAATCAAGATCTCCTAAAACCCAGTACAACACTCGAAGATGAAGCACATTCAGATACAATGTCATTTTCTTCAGGATCACGTGATGAAGGGTGACATCAACATCAAGCATGCTGACACTAAAGATCAACTGGCAGATATCTTCATGAAGCCTTTGGATGAGAAGAGGTTTTGCAAGTTGCGGTGTGAGCTAAATACCTTAGAATCCTCAAATGCCCTTTGGATGGGATTACATTGTAACACTTATGCATGTTGATGACTTTGATGCACAACACATGACGTAACGTATGTCTTCAATTCATGAAGACTTACAATCTGAGTGTGAATACATTAACAAAGAATATGACTTCAGAGTGTCACGATAATTATGCGCCATGTCTGGGTCAAACATTCTTATACAGTGGGTAATGATACAGACCAAACTCAAAGACATTGCTTTTATCTCATATTCTTCACATGTCTTAGAGAGCTGAATGTATTTGGAACAAAACTTGATTGTTTGCATGTGTGTTTCAGTTGAAAACTGTTTGAAGATCTACATTTAGATTAGAGCTTTGTCCTATACATCATTTGTCCTATAGTTTGTCTTCAACCTTTACCTAGGCAAATGTGATCGGACCCGCCATTCTCTTCTGTTCTTACCTCGTCTAAATCTTTTCTAATCCAGTCATATGCATTCTATGTTGAGACTTGTTGATTGTCTTCACTGTGTCCTTGTCAGTCAAAGACAAATCAACCACATATTTAATTCTCAAATCTCAACTATCTCCATGTTTTTAGAAACAACTTCCGCGCCGCCGCTTCCATTATGGTAGTGGGTTGTGAGGTGGGTTGCATGTATGCCACGTGTCCACTTAAACCCCCATTCTCTTCTGTTCTTGCCTCGTCTAAATCTTTTCTAATCCGGTCATATTCATTCTATGTTGAGATGTGTTGATTGTCTTCACTGTGTCCTTACCAGTCGAAGACAAATCAACCACATATTTAATTCTCAAATCTCAACTGCCTCGGTGTTTTTAGTAACAACTCCAACGCCGCCACTTCCATTATGGTAGTGAGTTGTCAAGTGGGTTGCACGCATGCCACGTGTCAACTTAAACCGAGGACTCAGGGGCATATCCGTCCAACCGCTTCAGATGTTTCCACCCCTTATAAATACAACTTACCCCTTCCATTATTACCTTCCTCCTCCTCCGCCACCCATGTGCTCAAACCCTAGTGCCGTCGCTAGACTTCATCACCGCCGGAAATGAAGTGCTTAGCTGCCACGCCTTCTCCAATGACGTACTCACGACGGCCACGTACATCTCCTTCTCGCCATCATCGTAGATGTATGCCTCCAGCATGTTAGGGTGAGGCAAATAGAACATCTCGTCCTCTCCGCCTCGTCGAGCTGTTCATCACGTTCTTCATTGCAGTAAATGAAAAGTTATTTCTACCGCATGCTTTGATCTAAAATTCTTACTGAAAATAGTCGGTTGTTGTTTCTTCACTTTCCACTCAACCGCATCTAGATCTAGATCTCTATTTGCCCAATACTTTCACTTCTTGATCTAAAGATTGGTTTGATTCCTCACTTGTATGAATCCTTGGACTTGCACAAATATGAAATCACCATATGTTCTATAAAAGTGAAATGTCTTCGGTTAAAGGTCAATGTCTTCAAAACACTGTGTTATCTTCCAAATCTTCTGAGAATGCATATGACTTCTCCTCTTCCCTCGCGTCTCTAACTCTTTCACAGGTACATGTCTGCAGCAGAAGCTCTTGGATCTCATAGTCGGAATTCGTTTGCAGACTATTTGTAGATACATCTCGAATGTCCTGGTGCGTGTTCATATTTGCGCACCCGTGTGAAGCCTTTGTCGAAGCCTATGGTAGATGATAAACCAGTCAACAAGGGAGAGAAGCAAAGACGCAAGAATACTGCTAAGGTTCTTCCTCCAGATCTATATGAGTAATACAAGTGTGATAAGGAAGAGTCATATCGCCAACACAAGAATCGAATCCAATGGATTCGAAGATATTGGAGGGTGGAGTGGTTTCACTACCGCTTCATGACTGATGAGTATGTTGAGAAGAGTGCTGAGAAAGCACCCAGGACTGACATCGTCTACATAAATCTTCATTCGAAGACTAAGGCAGATGCTATCAAGATGGGATTCTACCCATGCATGTTCATGCCCCCAATGCCTGAGAATCCGCATCCATCAAGCATTCTTGGCTGGCCAGAATGAACAGAGTCGGACTCTGAATAAGAAGAGGAAGAGAATCGTACAGAACCGCAGCCGAAGCATTTGAAGAAGTCAGAGGCTTCAAAGTCAAAAGCTTCGAAGACTCCCAAGCCTACTAACTCTTCACATGAAGCTTCATGCTCTCCCTCCTCTAATCCTGAAAAGTCTGAACATGAAGGTCACCTTCATAGGCAAATGAAAAGGAAAGCTGCTGCCTCTAGAGCTCCGAAGCCAACCATGTCTTTGATGGATGCAGCCAATATGACTGAGTTGTCTGATGATGAATTTGATGATAAAGCCTTAGACATGACCATTGAGCAGAAAGAAGAGGAAGCCGAGCTGCTTAAAGACTTACCTCTGTTCGACCCAGTCAGCTTCAAACACTTCATTGATGAATGGTTCGCTAATCCCTCACTCTCCATTGATGAATGGTTTGCGAATCCCTCACTCTCCAATTGGACTGAGTGTCACCTTACAAGGTCAGGTGAATGAGGAACTGACTGTGTCTCAGAAAGCCAAGAACATGAAGTCCAAGATCAGCCATGAATATGAGCTATTCAAGCAAAATGTGCATAGACTCTCTGCCAAAGAGATAAAGGGATATCAGCTGATGATGGCAGATCTCAAAGCTGAGTTTGAACAGAGATGTGAAGGTGTCAAAGGTGCCCTAGCACGCCTCAAGAGAAAGACTTCGATTATGGTCCAAGCCCACAATGACATGCTAACGAGAAAGGCACTTGGCCAGCCTGCACTTGCTCCTGAAATCGTTGAACGCTCATGATAAGCTTCAATGTCTTAGGATCAACTAGCTCCTCCACGGTCAGAGCACCATGGAATTGTCTTCCTCGTTGGGTTTGCCACCCCACGGACGCGCCCCTCTACCACTACTACATATAGCAAGAAGACAAAGCAGGTCGTAGCTGAAGCCAAGAAACGCAAGGCTGCTACCTTTGAAGCCCAACCTCCGAAGAGGTTGAAGACAAGAAAATTAAAGTCTTTAGAGCAGGCGCAAGAACCAGTACCCCCTACTGCTCTGTCATCAACCCCCGCTCCTTAACAAGAGTTCCTGCTCATTACGCCAATCCCAGTGGCTCCTCCCGCATCAGAAAATTTGGAGAGACAAGTTGTTCTGCATAAGTCTGCTTCCATAGAGTTAGAAACAAAAAGATATTCCATCTGCTGAAGACTTTGCTCATGAAGACATTGGTCCTGAAGACAATGTTGAGCCAGAACATGTTCCACAATTGGATGCCCAAATTGTTTCCTCCCCACAACCAACTAGTGAATTTATGGACATTGGGCCTCCACTCCGGCCAGATGTACCTGAAGTTGAGCCTGATACACCATCACCTCCTTTCTTCCCACCAGTGACAACCTCACCAGAATCTTTGTTTTCTCTAGTGGAGATTGAAACCACCACCAGCACTTCACCACTCAAATGTCTTCGTCAAGGACATCAGGATCTCATGTCTCTTATTCTTGAGAAGTATGAGTTTCATCGACTACACCAGTCGAACAAGTGCTCAGGATTGATGATGTTCCTCCCAGCCAATCTGCACTAGAAGGCATGGCAGCCGAAGACATTATTACCGATGCCACCATGGGCAAAGCCAATGCCCCATCCCCTGATGGTCCTCCTATCCCTGCCACTCTATCCACTAAATACAATGAAGATAATATTGTGATGGCTCGCAATCGGGAAGGAGATATAGTTCCTACAAGATAGCCTCACCTTGTTGCACCACCAAGGATGGGCCCTTAGTATGAGTTCAACCTGGATCGCCGCCCCACTGTCATGAACCCAATGCCTCGTCTTCCATGTCTTCAACAGTCTGGCCCAGCAAGACCCACTATGTTCGATCTTGAAAGGTTCACGATGAACAATACCTTCTTTGACACAGACTGCAATCCATACAAGCGTGAAAGAATACAGTCTAATAGGTTCTGGAGTGCCCCACAACGTCAGTACTACATATGTAGGCTCTATGGTCAGCACACGATCTTTCCACAGAGACATCTCAGCTTTGAAGCTATGAAAGGTCTTCACGGTTTTAATAAAGCACTGGATTGTCTTTGAGATGTGGGATTGTTGCCTTTCTGCACACAGACCTTGAAGACTGGAATGAGGAACTCATCCTCCACTTCTATGCAACCCTTCATATCTATGGCTTCGGTCGTGATTTGAACACTTGGCAGATGGACTTCATGATAAGGTATGAACATATCACTGCCTCACCACTAGAATTCTTTCCCGCAACACCACTTGCTGCCTCTGGTGAAGACTTGGATCCTCGTTCTGAAGCCTATGTGGCTTCCACTCAAAGCCTATTCCATATGCGAGAACCCAACATTACTGAGATGCTCACAATGATGAAGCCTTTGGCTCGAGATGCAAAATTGCCCGCTTCATTCTTCTTGGATGATCTTCAGTAGTTGCCCAGAACTCTCTACCACATTCTTCGACACACCATTTGGTCGATTAAAGGTCACAACTCCTCTCTCAAGATTGAAGGGCCTCTGAAGACATTGCTCCACAACATTGTGTATGGCATCCGGTTCAATCTTCAAGACTTGTTCCTTCACAACCTTGTTGCAAATGGAATCAATGTCCTCAAGTCAAAGGTTTATGCTCCCTGGATCATGAGCTTCATCAAGTACAAAACCAACACGAGGTTTCTTCCTTCTGCTCGCAACCATGGAATTTATCTTCTAGATATTGAAGTTGTGCAAGCAGATCTGTATCCATCCAGAGCAAGAATCCAATTGTCGAAGGCACTAGTGGCACTGCTGATGTTGAAGGTCTTCACATTCCCTCTGATCCATCAACTGCAAGACTTATTGGTGCTCTTCGACAACCAAGATCTGGTGCTACCAACACTAAAGCCACTACTAGCACCCTATCCCGTCAATGTCTGCCTAGATGAGAGCGTGCACTCACTGATCATGAACTTCTTGTTTCCCTGATCCAGAAGCAAGATATGCATAATGAGTGGACTCAACGCCAAATGCAGTCAGTTGTGCAAGACCTCAACCATGTTCGCAATCTGACCACCAAGAATGCCTTCGTTGCCTATGAAACCAGTCGTCGCTCAAGGAGGACCTCGACCATGCTGGCACCTGACGAGGAGCTTCGTGAAGATGGATATCATCGACACTACAGATTTGGTGCAACACCTCCCAGCATGGAGAAGTGGTGCAAGACTCCAGTGGTTGACGATAGTGACTTCTCCTCGTCAGCTCCTTCCGCCAACGTCCGGCTTGCAGATGAAGCTGATGATGCAACCTCTTTGCCTCCATCGACTCGGCATCGTGACATTATACCAGGCTCCACTGCACCAGCACCCCAAGACTCCACTTCACCGTCTGCATCGACTCCGACTGGGGACGAGTAGTTCTCAATGTCTTCGTCCCTTTTTGGTCATTCGATGACAAAGGGGGAGAAGCATTGGATGACAGTCTTCAAATGGGTCTACTAATAAGAGCTGGGTGTTATTTTTTGCTAAGTTTACAACTCTCGTTTCTGAACATTTGTTGTTTTGGGTTGTAAAACTTAAGTCATGATGGACGTCTGCACTTTATGTTTACCGTGCTCTTGGGCACTTCTTAAAGTTATTTTGTGCGCCCAAAGTCATTCTGGAGACGCCCATTTTTGTTTATGCATTTCATTATCTTCGACATATCTGTTAATGCATAGTGATTAGATTATAAGATATAGGGGGAGATCTCCACAAACTAGAACCTGCAATGTGCACTTGCATTCAAAGAATAGTCTTCATATGCGCACCTTTAGGGGGAGCCCTCTATATACTGTAATCAAAATCCTCATAACCTTATCTTCACATATATTTATCCCTGTTGAAAACTTCAACCAGTTTGTCATCAATCAGCAAAAAGGGGGAGACTGTAAGTGCATCTAGTGCCACCCTTTGTTGGTTTTGTTCTATTGAAGACAAATGTGGTTGAGAGACTAATGTGGTTCATAGCTTAACACAGATAGAACTCCCTGGAGTTTCAGTTTAGCCGTCGAATAGGATGTGACAGCCCGGGATCGACGCTCCAAAAGATTCTAGAAGATTCCCCTTTAGTTTCCGTTTTCAGCATGTGTCCATCTGCTTGTTGCATTCATCATATGCATTGCATCAAACCCCGTTTTCGAAAACTTGCATCTGTTCGTAGTCGTCAGTTCTCATCGTTCTTGCCGTTGCCCGTTTTGAGACCAGCAACACACGCACGTGCCCGCGGCACTGTTAAATAAAATCGTTTTTAAGCGCGCGCAAAAATATTCTCGGCCTCCAAGCCCGCTCGAGCCCATCTGGGCCCGTTCGAGCCCATCCGGGCCCGAATCGGCGTCCCGGAGCTGCCCCGAGCTCATCCATGGTTTCCTCCTGGCTCACCTCTCCTCGCCGGAGCCGCCGCCGCCCCTGGCCGCAGCTCGCCGCCGCCGGACCCCCCCCCCCTTGCTGGTCGTCGCCTCTCCTTCCCTCTCCTTCCTCTCCTCTCCTTCTCCTCTCTCTTCCTCACCTCCGGTCTCTCCTTCTCCCGCAGGTGCCATGGCGCCGCCGCCCCAAGCCGTCGTCGACCGCCGCCGTTGCCGGGATCCGCTCCGCCGCCCTCAGTTCCGCCGGATCCCGCCGTCCCCGCCTCTCCTTGTGCCCCTCGCCGCCGGTGGAGTCCGCCGCCGACGGCGGCTTGGCTCCTCTTGGGAGCAGGAGCTCGGGGACGAGCGCTCGATCCCACAGCGTTGACCGTTGCCTCCTCCCGAGTGGGTCGGCCCAGCGCGTCCCCTGTGCCGCCTCCCACCGGCCCCGCGAGCCAGCCGCTCCTCTGCCTCAGGCCCAGCCGGCCAGTTCGGCCCATTGGTGAGCCCAGTTCCCCCTGCGTTTTTTTCTTCTTTCTTTTGTTTTTTATTTTAAGTGCAGATTTATTAATCGCATTCGATAAATAACCGTGCATCGGATGTAAATATTTTCAACATGTCATATGTTCAGAAAAATGTGTAGGATATTAAACATGCCAATTGCACCCATGTCAAAATAAATTAACATGTCATTTGCATTTATTTCGCATTAATTGCATTTCCATAAATTAATAACCGTGCATCGAATTAATAAAATCTCATAATAAAAAAATGTCCATATCATTTGCATCGCATTTTCATGCACGGGATAATTGTCGGTATCTTGTTTGCATTTATTTTGCATTGTTGCATTGCTTTACCGTGAATAGGCCTAATGCCCGAATAATTAATTGTGACTAAGTTTCTACATGAACATATGCATATTATATACGTTCCCGGGGTAGAAAAATCCATAGGATTTATCGATGCAATTAGTTTTGTCATTTGAGCATGTTTGAATGCATGTCATTTATGCCATGATGTCCTTTTGTCATTTTCGTAGTAATTAATCCGTGCATTATATGAAATTATTTTCAACATGAAACTTGCTCTTTGATATGTGTCCTAGCCCATGGACATTTTGCTTGTCATAGATATGCATGTTTAGGTGTTGTTGTGTTGTTGTCAACTTGCTATAAAAATCTGTTATTTTGAGGGCCCAAAATATTTCTAAGTCTGAATCTGTTATATTTTGTTGCTGCCTTGCCATGTGATTTGCTAGTGATCTAGAACTCTTTTGTGGTAGGTGTAATCGAGTTATTTGTTGTTGATATTGCCCTCTAGTATGTTGTTAAGTTTCATCCCATTCCATGACATGTAGCTTATGTTTTCACTGATGTCAATATGCCTTCGAGATAAAAACTGCACTGTCAAAACTGCTATTTTCACCGAGTCTGAATCTGTTTTCAAGTAGCCTTCTTGTGAGCTTCCTACTAAGTGATCCATGCATGTTTTGAATATGTTTTGTGAAGATGAAATGAAGTGGATGTTGTATGATATTGACCCATGCTTAGTTTGTGCATTTTATATTATTGTAACTTGTTGTTTTCATATGTTAAAAATGCTATCTTGCTGTTTTTGGCAGATTTCAACAAAAACTTGTTTTGTTGATTGTGGTTGAACCGTAGCTCCGTTTTGAGCATTCCATATATGAAACTTGCTTAGAATCTCATGTAGTTTCATAATAACTTGTTGTATTCATGAATTGAGATGTTTGTGATTGCATTCTCATGCATTTGCATTCATGACATGTGCATCTTGCGTTGCTCATATCTTTTAGACCGTAGCTCCGTTTGAGATGTTCTATATATGTAAATCGACTAGAATGACGTGTAGAATAACATGGTGATATTTATTTTTCTGATTAACAAATATAAAATATGATTAGTTCAGATCTGGACCAATTTCATAATTAACACATGCGGTCATTTCGGAAATACTATAAGTTGTTTCCGACCTCATTTAAGATTCCTAGCTAGTTAGTTTACTTATGCTTCACCTCTTGCCATGTTTAACAACATTTAATATTGTCGTGTACCTAACGAGAGCGAACTAAATAATTCGAACGTGGAGTTTCGTCAATATGCAACTCGTTGCATATTGAGCTTCACTTTAATGTGTAGTATTTGATTGTGGCGATTTGTCATGCATTGCCTATTTAAACCGGACATGCATCATATTGTTGTGCATCGTGTCTTGCATATGTTGTGGTGTTTCTTGTGTTGATTGTTTGTTCGGATTGCTTCTTCTCGATAGAGTTCCGAAAGCGTTCGGAGTGTGAGGATTCGTTCGACTACGTTGATTCTTCTTCTTCATGGACTCAGTCTTCTTCCGAGCGGGATCTCAGGCAAGATGACACATTTCCCTGGATACCATTACTATCATTGTCATGCTAGTTGTCTCGTCTTTTAATGTTATGTCTTGCTACCTACCACTTGTTTGATAAGCCTCCCAACATTGCCATGATAAGCCTCTAACCTCTCCACATCCCAGCAAAACATTGTTTGGCTATGTTACCGCTTGCTCAGCCCTTCTTATAGCTTTGCTAGTTGAAGGTGCTATTGCTTCCATGTGTCAGCATGGGCCTTCCTTTTGTTATATCACAATATTGTTGCTATTTAATTTAATGCACATATATACATGGTAAAGGGTGGAAGGCTTGGCCTTTTGCTTGGTGTTTTGTTCCACTCTTGCCGCCCTTAGTTACTTGTGAACCGGTGTTATGTTCCAGAAATGAGCGCTCCTAACATGCTCGGGGTTGTTATGGGGACCCCCTTGATTTTCGGGTTAGATTAAAACTTGTCTGGCAAGGCCCAACATTGGTACTACATTTGCCTAATAATTAATGAACTTGCATAAGGGATATTTTTCCGGACCCCGTGGATAATTTAATCAACCCCCGGGCCAGTGCTCCTCATGAGTGTTGGTCCAAAATGGTCTGCTTGCGGGGCCGCCTCGAGGCAACTTGAGGATTGGTTTTCCCTGTAGCTAGTTCCATCCGGTCGTGTCCTGAGAACGAGATACGTGGCTCCTATCGGGTTCATCGACACGTCGGGAGGCCTTGCTGGATTTGTTCTACCTTTCTCGAACAGTGAGGAACTCTGATTTTCTTCGGGTTATCTCGAGGTGTTGGACTTCCTTTGGAATTGCCTAGGAAGATCACGAGATCCGTGGTTGAGGTTCTTCCCGCTGAGTGTGGTTAATTTGTGATGGATGAGTTGGAGCACCCCTACAGGGTTAAATCTTTTCGAGAAGCCGTGCCCACGGTTATGTGGCAAACTTGGATAATTTGTTTAACACCCGGTCATAGCAAACTTGAAGTAAACTCTAATAAAATACACCAACTGTGTGCGTAACCGTGAATGTCTCTTCTCGTGAGTTCTTATCCATAAGAGAACACGGTGGGGTTATGTTTGACGTAAGTAGGTGTTAAGGATCAGTTAGTGATCATTACTAGTTCACGTCTGTTATGCGTAGACCACCATACTTTACTTTCTGTACTCGTAAGTTAGCCACTCAAATAAATGCTTAGTCGCTTGCTGCAGCCTCACCACTTAACCATGCCTTACCTATTAAGCTTTAGTAGTCTTGATACCCTTGGAAATGAGATTGCTGAGTCCCTGTGGCTCACAGATTACTACAACAATAGTTGCAGGTGCAGGTAATGTGATGATTTGACGTGAGCGTGTTGCTTGATTTGACTTGGAGTTCTTCTTCTACTTCTTCTTCAATCTTGGATGGGCTCCAGGCGGCAGCCTGGGATAGCAAGGGTGGATGTCATTTTATCGTTTGATTTCGTCCGTAGTCGGACCCTGCTCTTATGTATGATGTATGAGATGTTAATGTATTGTTGTGACTCTGATGTAGCTAGTGGCGAGTGTAAGCCAATTCCATATACTCATCTCTTCTATACATGTACTTGTAATTATATCCATTCTTGCGAACGCATCGAGATGCGCTTCTATCCCTGTCCAGGCCCTCGTGCCCAAATAAGGATAGGATCGCATCTTGGGCATGACATAGGACCCCCATAAATGTCCGAAGACATTGATGACGGCTAAAGCCATTGGTGGTATGCGAAGACATTCGTCCGAAGACAATGAAACGCGAAGAAGAAGTCTTTTGGTAGTTTTGTTTCTTCTTTCCTGAGTCATAGGGACCGCCGTATAGTTAAATGGGGTCGAAGTGATTGAAGTCAGATGCTGACATGATGCTTAACACATACCTATGTCTTTGAGCGAAGAGAATGAGAGGAAAACTCTTCCTGAGCTTGTTAAGTCAGCTTTACTTGTAGCCCACGAGGGCCGACATGGTGATCAGACAGTTTGTGTAATTTCTCCTTTACACAATTAAAAAATCAACAATAGTTAGTTATTGTACTAATCAGTATTGTATCATTCGATTACAAACCTTCTACAGGTGTGAGGAGGGACATGAGGAGGCCACGACAAAGGTTATCGATGCCATGTGCAGGCGCCTACTACATAACTTATGGCACGAGGCTCAGCCATAGGCTGTTCGAGACTACTACACCTTGCGGTGTGCTAAGAAGGGCAAGTCATCGTGTCGTGAAAAGTTTCTGCATAAGGAGTAGTACATGAAGGTAATTGCCTATTTTTAAGGCATTTGTACTTAGTTTCCTTCATTTGATTCATAGGCGTAGAACTCAAATTTCTCTTTACTAACTTAGCTACCCCGAGATGGTGTGTGGATAAGATGGATTGTTGGGAGGGGTTTGTAGGATTTTGGGCTCCACAAAACCAAAAGATATTCAAACATAGGGGTGTGTGCGAGATCCCCTGCAGCCTCACCCTACCTTGCTCGCGACTCAATGATTCCTATGACGAACTCTCACGATGACGGAGCAGATGCACACGATGATTTACCCAAGTTCTGGCCGCTACGAAACGTAATACCCTACTCCTGCTTTGGTGGATTGCCTCACGAGGAGGTTGGTGGATGAACTAGTATAGTGGTGCTTTGCCTCGCGAGAGGGCTCTAGTGGTGTTGCCTCTCTCTTTTGTCCCCCTCTCTATGGTGCAACCTATCCTCTATTTATAGTGCCCCGGGTCCTCTTCCCTTATCGCCATGACAGGAAAGGATCCCACAACGGCCAAATTCGAAGGGGGAGAGGAGTACATCCTTATCCTGACGAAAGGTTGGCTTCACCTGCAAAGGAGTTGTCGATGATGCAGAGGTGGGCTCGGTGATGACATCCTTCCTGCTGGCCTCGCGGCTGTGGTCACATTGCATAGGAATGGAAACCTTTGGGGGACGCTTTGGGAACCCGCGTCTGTCCTCCCCCCCCCCCCATTTGCACCAAAGGGGAAACTGTCCGCCTGGTGCACTAGTGCCCGCCTGTCTTGCCTTACGTCATACTTGGACTCTTGAGGCCAAATATTGCATAGAGATCTCCGCCGCATCGGAGGGGGGCTAAGGAGGCCCATCTTGCGCTAGTCTTGGTGTTGTCCCTCCTTGCGAGCTTAGGGACCTCGCGAGGACCTTGTCTTGGGTGTGGTCTCGCCAGGCCGTGCTTGTCTGACAAACTGGGCCATGCCCCGGGCCGCAGGCAGGCAGTTCTGGGTACCCCAGTTCCTAGAACACCGACAATGGGCCTCGAGCCCAAGGCGTGCTCGGGTCGGCTTCCGAGCGAAGCTGTTGAGGGCGTCTCGAAGTGTCACGGGCCTAGGACACCTGCGGGCCAGGCTTGACACGCGTTACGCGCCCAGGCGTCGACGCCTTTGTTCCCCGAGGGCGTCAGGAACCGCCCCCAAGTCAAACCTACGTGACGGCCGTGTGGTGCGCCTTCCATCATTACCCCTCCTTGAATGGTGTCGCTCCCTTCGGCCTCAACCCGTCGGGACACGCGGATGTGACCCGACAGTGGCAAGCAAGGCGACGTGAAGCGGTGTTACGCGCTGATCGAGCCGACCTTTTGACGCCCGAGGGGCGCACGTCACCTTCTCTCCCACGATGTCTCGTGGCCTCGTCCACGCCTATAAATCCCCCCTGGGGTGGGAGCCTTGCAATCTCGAAGCGCTTGTCTGCTCCCATAGCTCCAGAGAAACCCTATTCCTCTTTACAGCTTCTCCCTCTCTCCATAGCGTCTGGAGGAAGCGCTGCTGACGCGGGGAAGCACGCGGGGCCGTCAGCTCCTTCGCCCTCTTCTGGAGGCAGTGGTGGGGGGCCCTCGGGGTTGTCGCAGGTTCGCCGGCACTAGGCCATGGTGGATGTGTGAGTGCTTCGCCGCCTCCCTTTTCTTAGTTGTCGTGTTCGGCGCTCTGGACCTGATCCTCTTCTTCTTCCAGGGCGCCTGCAGCCAAGAAACGCAAGCTCAGCAAACTCCAGGAGGAGGTGGCTGCTCTATGGGACCAACTAACGACTGCCGATGCCACCTTCCAAGCTGCCCTCACGGGCGAAGCTGAGGCCTGGGCGGAGTTGGCGCCTCTCCAGGAGGCAGCTGACACTGTGCAGGCCACCCAGGATGAGGCGATGCATGCCAAGATGCTGGAGTCCCAGCAAGACAAGCAATATCTTGACATCTCCCACCGCACGATCGGCGCGGTGAGCCAGTTTGTCAGGGAATCCCCCACGCTACCTAGCTCGCAAGGTGACAGGGGCTACCTCGACTTCTTTTGACAGTTTGTGGAGGCGCTGGAGACTGTCGTCTCCTGCGTGAATGCGGACAGCGAGGCCGATGCATGCGGCCTCTTTGAGCTTGCCTTAGCATGCATCTTCTCCAACTTGCGCTGCCTTACCCCGGAGCTCGACCTCCAAAGCGTCATGGAATGGGTGCCTGAGGGGCTCCAGAGGCTCCTCCGGGATGAGGTGCACCCACACATGGAGTCCCTGCTAGATCGCTTCATCCAGGTGCCCGCCCCGGCTAGGAGGGGGACTCCAGCGTTGGGACGGCCAGCAACCCGGACGGCAACAACGACTCCTCCACCTAGGACCCCCTATCTTCTTTTCCTGATACCTATAATGCTTTAAGAAAAACTCGACCCCTGTGGGCGTCGGTCTTTTGCCTATTACGTTTGTCTCCGTCCTTCCTTTTTTAATTCATCGGTTGCCTGCCTGTCGTTACGTGAATTAGTCTCCTTGCGTAGGGCTTCGCACCGCCGCCGATGCGGCCCGGTGATGGTGGCCGGCTAGGCCCTCGTGAGGCGCTCCCTCCTGAGGGGCAGCCCGTGGCCGCTAGCCCCGGGTTCGTGGCCTTGTTGATCATCGTTGCAGGGTCCCTCTCCTCGCGTTGTTTCTCCTAGCGCTTCAGGACTCAGGGGGTTTTGGTAGCTGCATGTTGTGGCCCGCAGTACATGCATCCTTATATTAGTGCGCACAACCCCTGTCACGTCCTCAGGCCATCATTAGATCAGGAGCCTCTTGCTCGGTTCGGTAATGTACTTAGCTTGTGGGCGGCGATGATCTCGTACGTCGCGAGGTGCATCTGGGTTGTCTAGATAGTCAGCGATTCTTCCTCGGGCACTTCTTCCTTGTTTGTGGGATGGTTTGGGGGCCCCTTTTGGTACTATGTGTCTGCGAGACTCTACCTCAAGCAGACCTCGCCAACCGTTGGGGCGTCTGGATCACCGGGACGAGACCAAAAGGCGTGAGGCCTCGGCCGCCGTTGGAACGACCGGATCGCCTGGACGCGACCAGGGGGCATAGAGCCACGAGGTTGATGAGGTTTTCGGGGCGTGGTGCCCATGAATCCCCCCTTGACACTCAAGTAGTGCCCTACGTTTTCAGGACCCAGTCCCGCACATTTCCTTGACCACCGTAAGCGATGTCTGGATTGCCAGGACGCGACTACTGGGTTAGGCCTCGACACCCCGGATGCCGACCGGATCGCCGGGATGACATCAAGGGGCAAGTGGCTATATAACCGGTAAGGCTCCTGAGGCGCGTTGCTCAGGAGTCCCTTTGATGCTCGAGCAACGCCCATACCGTCCTGCTGCCTGCTACCTTGGGAGGCACTGGAGCCTTTCGAGGCTCCATGCTATAGTGATGCGCTGTGGTCGGAGCTCCTGAGCGGGGGTTGACCACCAAGATATGCAAGTCTCTGAGACGAAAGGGCCTTGCTTTACTTCTCCGAGGCGCCTCGGGGAGGGCCGGAGAACACGGGCCCTTGCAAAACACATATTCAAAGAAAAAGACTCCAAGATGGGACAAAAACGAGAGGATGATAAGAGAAAATTCCCCATCCCTTTTTCTTTTAAAAATATAGTTCCAAAATCCTCAAACTTCATTCCAAAAAGTGGCAATTCAAACACCAAAAAGAAGCAAGCAACTGCCGCGTCCAGCACCTATGCTAGTCTTCATCTTCATCTTCCCCCAACACAGAGCGTAGGGCATCCATGTTGCATGGGTGTAGCCATTGGCGGGCAGTGTTGTCCGCCAGCGCGGAGCATGGGGCTTCCACTTGGGCATGGGATGGAACCCCTCCACGTCCTCGGCGGGCTCTGGGCATATACAACCCACTCATTATTACGTGAGAGTGTCACGACCGTAGATAGATGGGAAAGCCCCCAGGCGCACGGCCCGATTACTCCCAACTCCGTCAAGAGCCACCCACGCATTTCTGCTTGGTTGCGCGCCTCTATGACACAAAACCGAATGCATTGTTCCACGCGTAGCCGCAGTATTATGCTCCCGCGGCCTAAACATGAGCACAACGCACCCGACAAAGCCATAGAGGTGTTTTGTTGATGAATCTGCCCGGCAAAGTGCCGGTGCGCCGTCCGAGGAGCACCCCAGAGGCCTCGTGAGGCCTAGATTCCCGAGGCCGCGCTGGTGCTCTAGTAGCCGCGGGTGGCCCGTGCTACTTGTGACTTGCCGCTCCCCCCAAGCGGTTACTCCTCAGGCCTCAGGGCCTGGCTTGGTGTTGCTTGCTCGTGAGGGTGATGGCTCTGGACGCGCCCCGTGGGTTCGAGGGCATCCTCCCTCTTTCTCCCGCCCGCATTGTCCAGGCTAGGTGCTACATCGATGGAAGCTCCCAGGCCCGGCTCGGGGAGAACACCCCGGGTACCCCCTACCCTTGGGGGGTGTCGGCGCCTTCGGTAGACGCCCGATCCATCTCAGCGCCCGGAGGTACGACATAGCTTGGTACATAGGGCTCTACATAAGGGCCCGGTTCTCCTCCTAAGCCATCCAGCAGGGCGCCGGGGACGGCCCCTCTAGGCGGCGATGGGGCGCCGCCCTGTGCGCGTAGCCCGCAGACCCTCCTACGGCGAGCCTCAGCCCGAAGTTGCTTACCTCTGCCACTGCTGTTGGGTGGGCCACGCGTTTCCTGACGCGGATTGTTTCCTTGGCGATCCGGTGCATGTTCGCCGTGGTTTCTTTCTTGTCCAGACGCCTGCACCGCCTGCTCCTTGCGCAGTATGGCGTGCTCTCACCTAGTCAACCCAGGATGTTGACGGTCCATAGGGTCACTAAGGTGCGTGTCGGTGCACGTGCGGGGCGCCCGTTATTCCCTTTGTAGGCTCGATCGTCGGGGCCGGGCTGCGGGCTAAAACCTGTGACTGGAATTCAGAGGAGAAGAGGCACGACATGCGGCGGACCCTGCTCAGGTTCGTCCGGGGCCCGAGGGGGCATGCCACCGGTGGGCAGGGCGACAGGCGTGGCAAGCGAGCCCCGGGCGCCTGACGCATGCAGTCGTGAAGAAGAAGGAGGGTCCATGGCCCTCCGCATGACGGCGACCAGCTCAGCATTGTGGTCGGCCCATGCATCGAAGCCCCATGCCTTGGGCGGTGGCCCAGCATCTCACTCGCCATCAGCAGCGCATCGTGGGCATCAAGGTTTTCCACATAAGTGCAGCACGACATCGGTGCCGGGGGCGCCGCCCATCCGTCGTGTGTCTGGGCAGTGCGAGGAGAGATGATGGTGGAGACGCATTAGCGGCTTGATATTGACCGCCCAGCACCATGCTTCCAAGGCGTGGGTCTCTAGATGCAGCGGTGGGGTCGGTGGATGCGGATCCGCCGCAGCCGGAGGAAGCCTGTTGCGTGCCGTCCATCAAAGTGGTGAAGCGGGGAAAGAGCGAGGCTTGAAGAAGACTTTGACATGCCCCCTACCTAGCGCGCCAAATTTTGGATTTCGGGCTCCACAAAACCGTAAGAAGTTCGAACACATGGGCATGTGTGAAGATCCCCTACAGCCTCGCCCTAGCTAGCTCGCGGCTCGATGATTCCTACGACGAACTCGCACGATGACGAGGGAGCATATGCACACGATGATTTACCCAGGTTCGGGCCGTTGCGAAGTGTAATACCCTACTCCTGCTTTGGTGGATTTCCTCATGAGGAGGTTGGTGGATGAACTAGTACAGTGGTGCTTTTCCTCGCGAGAGGGCTCTAGTGGTGTTGCCTCTCTTCGGTTGCCTCTCTCTTTAGTCCCCCTCTCTACGGTGCAGCCTATCCTCTATTTATAGGGCCGTGGGTCCTCTTCCCTTATCACCATGGTGGGAAGGGATCCCACAATGGCCAAGTTCGAAGGGGGGAAGGAGTACATCCTTATCCTCGCCTACAAAGGAGTTGTCGATGATGTAGAGGTGGGCTCGGAGATGACATCCTGCCTACTGGCCTCGTGGCCATGGTCACGTTGCACCAGAATGGAAACCTTTGGGGGGCGCTTTGGGAACCCATGTCTATCCTCTCACCACTTTGAACCAAAGGGGAAACTATCCGCATGGTGCGCTGGCGCCCGCCTGTCCAGCCTTACGTCATACTTGGACTCCTGAGACCAAATGTTGCATAGAGATCTCCATCACTCTGTAGGGGGCCTGAGGAGGACCATCCTCCACTAGTCTTGGTGATGTCCCTCCTCGCGATCTTAGGGCCCTCGCGAGGACCTTGTCTTGGGTGCGGTCTCACCAGGTCGTGCTTGGCTGACAAAGTTGGCCATGCCCTAGGACGCAAGCATGCAGTTCTGGGAACCCCCGTTCCTAGAACGCCGACAGCGTTGGTGGATGAGTGATGCTTAGAAGAATGGCTAGTCATCCAAAACAATGCCAAGAACCGACATGCCAAAATGGTTGGTGTGCCACACCATCAAGGTAGCGCCAACTTATATCAGTTCGGGCGGAACTGGGTATGTGGTTTGCTTCATGATTCATGCAATCCATTCTTGATTCTAGCTTGAGCCCTTTATTAATACTTTGTTCCTCTCTTTTAGGTGCAACGCAATAACACATAGGTGCCAGAGGTGTACGACCTCTATGCCATGGCCCATACTGCCTAGTACAAGAAGGCCAAGGCATACTCTGAGTTTGACATCGATCATCTCGGGAACTTCACCAACATCTCCTCCCACCACAAGCTCGTGAGGTATAGAGATGAGGGGATGGCGGGAAAGGGTAGGACTTTAACCCGACCCAACATCCTATTGATCCAAAGATGGTGATGATAGTAGGCGGCAGGAGGCCCCATGGCTCCATAGCCATTGGAGATGGACTTGTAAGTTGTCCTTGCACTCTCCGGGAGATCAAGGCGCGCCAAACAAGCTCCTGTCCTGAGTTAAGGCCTCGTCCACGGCCAGTCAAGATTGCCATCGAGGTTAGTTATACGAACTCAAATATCTTTCCTCCATTACATTGTGTGTGTGAACAATGATGATTACAATGCTAATGAGGAGTTGTGTTGCCGGTTGCTCTTTAGAAAGAGAGAGGCAACCCAGGTGCTTCTGGAGTATAGGGACCGGCAAGCGGTAGAGATGGAGAGGGAGTTGGAGGAGAGGATGGCTAGGTTGTTAGGGGAGGAGAGGGCACGGAATGACTCCGCTCACCGGGCCATATACAAGCTTCTCGTGGTAAGTTTCTTCTGCATATTAGCCAAATCATGCACGTAATGTTTGTTTCATTACAAGTAATATGACTGACTTTTCAAAACCAAATGTGCACTCTATGTGCGAGAAGACAGTCAGACCCCTCTGCTGATGCCGGTCATTGCTCCAGGGACCACGGTGAGTTTCATTAGAATGGTCGCAGTCTTAACATTTGAGTGTCATCATGCTCACGAGACATTAAAAATGATCTTTGGTGCAGCGTAACTACAGACAAGCATCGCACAAACCTTCTCCAGGTGTAACCGGCACGAGCAACCCCGGTGCTTCACCTCCATGATGACGGTAAGTTTTCCCTAGTGTTTTGCTTAACAAATGCATAATGACATATATTTAGCTTATTTAGTTCATTTATGACATAATTAGCTTACCTAGGTCAAAATGGCATAATAACCTTGGTTTTCTCTAAAATGACCTATACTTAGCTTATTTTCCTCCTAGATGACATAATAAGCTTACTTAGCTCCAAAATGACCTATTTTACCTAAGTTAGCTCTAGAATGACCTATACTTAGCTTATTTTCCTCCTAAATGACATAATGAGCTTACCTAGCTCCGAAATGACCAATTTTACCTAAGTTAGCTCCAAAATGACATATACTTAGCTTTGTTTCCTCCAAAATGACATAATAAGCTTACTTATCTCCAAAATGACCTATTTACCTAAGTTAGCTCTAAAATGACCTATACTTAGCTTTGTATCCTCCACAATGACATAATAAGCCTAGTTAACTAAAAAATGGCATAATTACCTAGGTTAGCTCAATAATGACTTGTACTTAGCTTACTTATGTCATAAATGGGTAATTAGCTTACTTAGGTCAAAAATGGCATAATAACCTTGCTAACCTCATAAATGTCATATAGTGAGCTTAATTTCTTCCAAAATGACACAATAAGCTTATTTAGGTCAAAAATGCTATAATTACCTAGGTTAGGTCTCAAATGACACAAACAAGCAATAAGAATAAGAAAAACAAGAGGAGAAATAGAAAGAGAAAGAGAAGAAAAAAATCTTCTTCTTATTTTTCTTCTTCTTATTCTTCTTCTAGATCTTCTTCTTCTTCTTCTAACTTTCTTATTTCCCATTTTGAAAATTTGATTCACTTCACGGAAGCTTGCATTGATGGAGGGCTTGTGTTTACTTTTACTTTTGATTTTGTATCGCTCAACAATGTGAAACTTGCTACCTATGGACGAAACTATTGTAATATGGATGAAACTATGTATGTATGGATGAAACTATTGTAATATAGTGAAACTTGCACTTTTGATTTGGTATGTTTGTTGGATGATCATATCCATATGGCAGGGATATAGTTTCCGTGATATATATATCATATATTTGCCTATGAAAATGCTTGGATATTAACAAAACCGAGTGCAAAGGTGCCACGTGGCTGTCTGCCACCAAGTGGCAGCAACCTGTGCAACCTGGGAGCACCAAGTCTGAGCCATTTGGTCACTTGGCCATCGGCTAGTAGACGGCAAAGTATGACATTTTGCCATCGGCTAGCAGACGACAAAGTATGCCAGTAGCCCATCTGGCCAGCTGGCCCATCTGGCCACTTTGTCGTCTCTGGCAGATGGCAAAGTACCTATCTCTTTGTCATTTGCGAACAGACGCCAAAGGCTTCCGTTAGCCACCTAACGCGGCTAACCTCAACATTATGCCGTTCACTCTCTATGACATCTGTAGGTCCTACATGACAGACGGCAAAGATGTTTGCCGTCTGTTGTTCGTATGTAGACGACAAAGTACCCGTTTATCTTGGTTTTTTGTGGTGGAAGTGGGTCCGTCTGCTGGCAGGCGACAAAGAAGTTTGCCGTCCGTGGACCTATAATTTTCCGTCTGTCATGGCAAGTGACAAACTACCCAATTCCTGTAGTGGTGATTCAAGTTCTGATATATGCCTGTTTGAGCTTCGTGACCTCATGCGTGCTAAAGGAGATGTCACTACCATCAATAACATTATATTTGAAGCCATTCACATTCATAAACTTGAACATTGTCGTTATCACAATCCTAACAAATCTCTTGTTTCTTATGACGAGGATATCCCACTTGACGATGACAATGTGGAACATGGCTACTATGATGAAGATGAGTTGTTCGACATCGAGTGTGAGAAGACTATGAAGAGTCTAAGTCTCATGGAAAACTTCAAAGACTACATGTCCGGAGGAAAAGAATGGATGCTCGATAGTGGATGCACCGATCACATGATCGGAGATAGAGACATGTTTCAAGAGATCACACGAAACCATGGGCTGCGAAATTATGTGACTTTTGGATACAACTCCAAGGGTAACGTACTTGGTCATGGTAAGGTGGCCATATCTCATGATAGTTCTATTCAAAATGTCATGCTTGCTGAATCCCCTGGCTACATTCTTTTTTCCGTATCTAGACTTGCTGATTTCGGTTTTAATGTGCTATTTACCAAAGTAGATTGCCAAGTGTTTCGTCAAGATAATCATATCATGGTATTTACCGATTTCCATAGTGGTTATCTATAGATAGTTGATTTCACTAAGAGATCCAAACCTCGGACTTGTCTTTGGCATGGAAGGTTAGCTTTGGCATGGAAGGCTAGGACATGTTGGTATGCGTAATCTAAACAAGATCATCAAAAGTGATCATATTATTGGTGTTCAATATGTTATCATTTACAAAGATAAACTTTGTAGTGCTTGTCAAGCCGGAAAGCAAGTAGGTGTAAGTCATCCTGTAAAGAATATCATGACTACTAGGAGACCACTCGAGTTGCTTCATATGGATCTTTTTGGTCCCAATGCTTACCAAAGCCTTGGTGTAAATTCATTTGGTCTAGTTATAGTTGATGATTTTTCCAGATTTATGTTGGTATTCTTTCTTGATGGTAAGTCGCAGGTGCAAAAGATGTTCTAGAACTTCGCTCACAACGATCAAAATCAGTTTGAGGTGAAGATCAAGAAAGTTTGGAGTGACAATGGATCGGAGTTCAAGAACACCAATGAGGACACCTTTCTTGACGAAGAAGGATTCTACATGAGTTCTCGTCTATGTACAGACCTCGACAAAATGGAGTTGTTGAGAGGAAGAACCGAACTTTTATTGAGATGGCTGGAACAATGCTCGATGAATACAAGACACCAAGACACTTTTGAGCGGAAGCCATGGAAACAACTTGTCATGCCACGAACTGACTCTATCTTTACAAGCTTCTCGGTATAACGGCATATGATCAAATCACCAGTAACAAGCCCCAAGTTGGATACTTTTGGGGATTTAGCTCCAACTTCTACATACTTGCTAAGCATCGTCGTTCTAATTTGCTCCTAAATCTCATGAAGGTTTCCTACTCGGTTACGGATCAAACTCTAACACTTACCGTGTCTACAACAACTTGACTTGAAAAGTTGAAGAGAGGATGGATGTGAAGTTTGATGAATCAAATGGTTCGCAAGTCGAACAATTTCCAAATGATGTCGGAGATAAGGAACCTTCGAAATCTATCCAAGACTTGTCCATCGACAAGATTCATCCCATGGAGGTGAAGGAAAGTACCTCATCAACCCAAGTGGAAGCTCCTAATTCGTGTCAGGGAGAAGCTCAACACGACATGTAAGCATCCACAGGCGGTACATGACAAGATGAAGAGGAGGAAGAAGTACATCATGATGATCCACCTCAACCACCTTCACCACCACTTTAGGGCAACGACACCTGAACAACAACAATGAAGAAGAAGATGATGATGAGGAAGCTCCACCATCCAACAAGAAAAAGCTACCTCGAGTTCGAGCAATAGTGAATAAGAATCATACCTTAGAGCAAATTTTCGGTGACATTCAAACCGGGAGAATCACTCGAACTAAAACCCGCTTAGCTAACTTTTGTGAATACTACTCGTTCATCTCTAGTATTGAGCCTATAAAGGTGGAAGAAGAACTCGAAGACCTGGATTGGGTGTATTATATGCATGAATAACTACACAACTTCGAGAGGAATGAAGTGTGGACACTAGTGGAGAAACCTAAAGACGAGCAAAACATCATCGGAACCAAATGAGTGTTTCATAACAAGCAAGAGGAAGATGGTCAAGTCGTTTGTAACAAGGCACGTCTCGTGGATCAAGGCTACACACAAGTCGAAGGTATGGACTATGTGAGACATATGCCCTTGTTGCTAGACTTGAAGCTATTCGTATATTACTTGCTTATGCCAATCACCATGACATCACTCTTTACCTGATAAATATTAAAAGTACATTTCTAAATGGGGAGATTGAGGAAGAAGTCTATGTTAAGCAACCCCCCGGTTTTGTGAATCCTAAGAAACCCAACCGTGTTTACAAGTTTCATAAATCTCTTTATGGACTTAAGCAAGCCCCTTGTGCTCGGTATAAATGTCTAACAAAGTTTCTACTTGAGAAGGGTTCTGAGATTGGTAAAATTGACGCAACCTTATTCACTAAGAGAGTTAATGGTGAATTATTTGTGTGCCAAATTTATGTGGATTATATTATCTTTGTACCTACTAACCCACAATTTAGTGAGAAATTTGGAAGGTTGATGTTTGAGATGTCCATGATGTGTGAGCTGAAATTCTTCCTTGGTTTGCAAAACAAGCAAACTAGGAAGGAACATTCTTCTCTCAAACCAAGTACACCAAGGACTTGATCAAGAAGTTCAACATGCAAGAGTGTAAAGGTGTGAAAACTCCTATGCCTACTAGTGGACATGTTTACCTCACGAAGGAGGACAAACCGGTTGATCAAAAGGTTTATCGATCAATGATTGTTTCATTGCTATGTCTATATCATGCTTAGTGTGAGCATGTCTGCTGGATATCAAGCTGCTCCTAAAGAGTGCCATCTTAAAGACGTGAAAAGAATTGTGAGATACTTGATACTTACACTAAACTTTGGCATTTGGTATCCCAAGGGATCTTCTTTTAACCTTGTAGGCTATTCAGACTCGAACTATGCTGGAGATAAGGTTGATAGAAAATCCACCTCGGGTACATGTCTATTTTTGGTATATCTCTTGTGTCTTGGTCTGTAACACCCTGGTTTTCGCTCCTATTTTTTTCCTTTGCGAGATTTGACTCTCGTCTTTTTCTCGGTGTTATCGGATTTCTCTAGCTCTTGGGTATATGAATATGGTCATTTAGCCTTGCCTCCCCTATCCAATCAGAACTTCTCTCCAGGCTAACCTTGCCACTCAAGCTCTTTGGCTCAGGGTTTTGCTATCGAAACCCTACCTTCCGAGTTGCGGGAAGGGAAACCATAAACCTTCCAGTTACAAAGGAACCTCAATTTCCTTTGATCTGTTGCCTCCCAAACTTTTCCCAGAGATCATCCTTCATCTATAAACCCTGGATATGAAAAAATATTGCCAAGTCATTTGCAATATTTTTAATTAATCCCTTTTTCTGCCAATTAAAGGAATTAAATCCAGGAAACTATCTAGCCATCTCCAAAGTTTATGAAAACTTGTGGAGATATTCTTTGTGATCATATTGAGATCCCATAAAAATATTGGCCATAATTAAATAAGGGAAATGGCATTTTCCTATTTAATGCCAATATTGCATTTTGGGCACTTTCTAAAAGAACTACCATTTTGGTAGCCAGGAAAAATCCCAAATAATTTATGGAGCTTCTCATATCCATATCTTTACCAATTCCATCAAGAGCCCAAGTTTCATAGTTCAAGTTTTGAGCACCATATCAATTTGCAAGTTTTGTCCAGTTGGGCAATTTGCAAAGGAAGTGCTCTATTCCCTTATCTATTTGAGATGAAATTTTTCATCGTAGTTAACATTGCCAAATAACTTATGGATACCAAAAATCAGCTCAATCCATCTATCCATTTTGCACAGCAATTTTCCCAAGTTTCTGTGCATTTGAAAGCATTGTGAAGGAAGTACCATTTTGGTGTATGCAAATGGTATGAAATTTTAGAAGTGCCTTCATACTCCTAAATAATCATCCTTCACCAAGTTTGAGCCAAATCTATGTAGCCAGTTTGTCCCAGCAAATTCATCTCCATTTTTGACCAATTTGTAAGTTTGCAAAAGAGGTGCTATCTAGAGCAATCCATTGGTGTTGAATTTTGATAAGAATGGTCACCCCAGTGAGTAATCACTCTGTGCCAAAGATCAGGCCAAGGTGAGCATTGTGATGGTCACACTACAACACAAGCACCTTCATGTGAGGACCCATGTGAGCTCTCACCTGTCATTTCTTGCCCTCACTCCCCTCCAAACCCTCTCCAGTCACCTCAGAGAAGAAAGGAGAAGACCCTAGACATTGTTTGGCATCGAGCAAGGCGTGGCAATGCCGAGGCCATGCGGTGACCACGAGCAGAGTGCGCCTAAATGCATGCTCTGTGCATTGGGGCCCTCGGCCTCGTCCGTTTCCACTTCTTCTCAAGCCCTCTCCATGTCCAGTAGCTAGCCGTGCTCGTGCGGTCAATTCCCCTCTGCTGCCACACCTTATCTCGCCGTGGTTACGTCGCCATCGCCGTGCCCGCGACGAAATCTGCCTCTGCTCCTCCATTGCCAGGCGTCCAGAGCACTTCCAAGCTCTCCCAAAGCTGCTGCTGGCTTCCCCTCCTCCCTGGAGCCCCTGCCGACATCGCCTCCTCCCTCCACGTGTCGTCGGAGCTGCAGTGCCTAGCTAAGATCGCCACGGTGGTCGTCCCTATCCGCTCCGGCCGGCCTGCTATAAAAGCCGCAACCCGAGCCTTCCCCAGGCATCCTCGAGCGTCACCTCACCAGCCTCCTCTCACTCCCAGGAACCTCCCCAACCCCTCACAAGCACCCTGGCCCTTCCCCTCCCCTCTCTCCTAGCCCTCAGCCGCCCCAGAGCCCGCAGCCCCACCAGCGGCGATGGCGTTATAGGCTGTTTTCGGCAACCCCGCGGCAGCCCTCGAGCCAGGCAAGGAGTGATGGTGCCTCTGTGCGCATGGGCCAGCCCGCCCGCGTCCCTGTGCCGCAGCTGCTCCAGCGGCCGAGCACCCCTGCTCCTCCCGCTGTCTCTGGTCGCGAGGAGGAGGACGACCAGGGAGGAAGAGAGAGATAGGATAAGGGGGGCCCACCTGTAAGTGGCCTAAGGCCCGGGCCCAGCTAATGGGTGGACACACACTTCCGAGAATACGCCTCCTGCTCAGGAAAGCGTATTAACAGAGAAGACACCAGCCGCAGTGCTGTCAGGGACCCATGTGCAATTATTTCTTTTATAGATCAGTCCCTGACAGTCAAACCCCTCTAACTTTTTACTCGTAACTTCGATTCCGGTGATTCCAATGCTCACATCTTCAGTTCGTTGAGCCCGTTCTTTTCGTATCATTTTCATAAGGTGGTCACATAGTGGAAATGACCTCTTTGCCATTGCCTCTAATCAGCCCCTTCGGGAGAGAACAGTTTCTGGCGACCCTTTCTGCGGACTCTCCGCACTTCTTCCGGAATATTCTTCAACCCCAGGCAAGCCGACCATCTGATATATGCCCTAAAGCATTGCTCTATGTTATTCTTGTGTGTTTAGTTAATAATTATGTCTGTGATAGAAATGATTGAACCTCTGCTAGATTACACTTGCTATTTACATTACTTGCATTAGGCTGATATGTGATAACCCATAGTAATACTTAATTGCTGCTAGTTTAAGTTATTGTGGTGAACCACATGCATAACAAATGCAACCTAGCCGATTGATCTGGAGTCACATGGTCGGGCTTATCCGTGCAGCCACATTTGCCGGTAAGGGACGGCCTTGACTTGGTGTGATCGCATGCTCTTTCACCAGTACCTCCAGACACGGAAGGTTATGCGCGCGTGCTACCCTAGCCCGGTGGGCGGTGATAACCTTGTGAGACCAGTTGAGTTTTGTGTCGGCGTCCCCGTTTGAGACAGTTTAGTTTGGCCACGACGGTAGCAGGTGTCACGGGGTGACACAAAGGCCACCCAGGGCTTGACTCCGGGGGAGAATGATTGCCGGTGGTATGGTGAAGGAGTCACGGGTTAGGCAGGTTTTGTTGGAGCAACACTGGTCCACCCGAATGGGTTCACGTGGCCAGGTGCTTCATGGTGTGTGTAAAGTGTGCAACCTATGTAGAGTGTCAAATCTATTCGAATAGCCGCGTCCAGAGAATCGGACAGCCCGTCCAGACCTCAGTAGATGATCAACCATAGCAGTGTTAGTAATGATGGAAGAAATCGTCTGATGCTCGAAAGTACTCAGTGGATAGTGAGTATTCTGCGGGTTGTGAGGCAACCCGAAAGAGAGTAAGCTAGTCAGACTGATATTGCAGATGCTTGGACATCGGGTGATGTTAGGAGAATGAGAATATTCGGAGTATAAATTATCTACTTAATATGCTCTACCTTACCGTATTTACTTTAGTAGTTATCTTGCTAGATAATCCTGTTACAACATAATAATTAATATTGTGAGACAAGTATGCCATGTCATGATTATTAATATTGCTCTAATAACAAATGCATGCTTGAATGCCATGGATTGCATTGTTTGGTGTATATGTTAGTTTGTTTGCTTCCGAGTACATTCAAAAGTACTCAACTGCCTTTAACATGGCCAAGTTCACATAAGGATCCATCATCCATCGCAGAGGATCTGGAGCATTTGCAGGCTAGGAGACTAACCTTGTAAGATCCCTATGGATTGGAGCCACACCAGGACCATGCTGCCCTAGATCGAGCCTTTCCGCTGCCATCACCTCTTGTAACATATCCCATAAAGACTCATACATCCATTAATAGAAATGCATGTGTTCATGATACTTGTTGTAAACGTGCATGCCAGAGTGATTTCCTGGGCTGGTATGCGTGGCGACCGTCGGGCTAAAGTGGTAATCAGGCGGGACACCACAACGGATGGTATCGCTGCAGCCAGGCTGACTATAGGTTACCCTAGCCAGACTTCATTGTCTTATGCCCAGTAGAAAGCCCAGATGGAGTTCAGCCATCTTTGCCATTTGGCACGGCTACTATTGATCATAAGGCAACCCCATAGGTATTTGGCTCCATCAGACCCCAACTCTCGTGGCCCTTGCCTCCGTTGTGAAACGCTCGCACCAAGGCAACGACCCGTGAGCCTTGAAACCCCTAGGTAAACAAGATATCCTTACCTTGCTTTCTAGCCATGGCATTTCTCTTATTACTCTAGTTTCCTTTAGGAAACGCTTATAAATTCTATCTTTCCTCGACAACCTTAGGAATGTTAACTAAACCGCTTTGGCTATGGTCCTGCATCGAGTGTGATGTTCCCTAAGGAAGTAGTAGGATCTTGACACCATTGCTACCAGGAGCATTGTGTGGTTTCGCTTCTAAATCCTTAGAGGTGCATCGAGTGCGCTATATTAGTTATACTAGTGAATCTTCGGCCATGTGTCAGGTCTGCAAAAATTTGAGCTTTATTTGCTTTTTGTTTTTTTTGTTTTTTCTTTCGTTTGTCGATTCCGTCTCTCCGCTCTAACTGGATCCAACCGCAAGACTTGCCTAAGAAGATCAACATGCAACTGGGATAATACCCAATAATCCCAATTCAACAGAAGTCAAGCCATGCCAACTGCCTGATATTCAAAACATTATCGCCGGATCTATCAATAATGAAGAATGGGTCAGAAGCAGAATCCGTGTGCAACAGACAAGGCCAGAATATACCTAAGAGAGTTGGCCTCAGAACCATTCATACCCGAGGAGCAGTCAGATGAGCTACTAAGAATGAACATCAGTAAGGACAAATTATTCCGTCCGCAATACAGGGATTATTTCAGTCAGTAAAGTGAACCCTGAGTTTTCTCTCAATGGATCCAAGAATCATTTATCACCCACCGAGGACATATTTCAAGAATGTGAAGCCGCCGAGAGCAACAACTAAACTCTGGTATGATGATACGAATTTCAAAGCATATCTTGGAATTCACCAATGCAAATACAAAATTTTCTAGGCACTATGAACAAGGTTTGCGAGAAATATGGATAAGTTTACGGTTGCCTAGAATCAATGAGAACTTCAAATGCTTGGAAGTTCAACTAAATCAAATGTAATTATCTGCCGACTATGTACTACCGGCAACATATGGTATTCATGATTAATTCTGAACATGAAGTCTGCCTCAGTTCTGTAGCCTTTACAGCAACAATAATCAGGCCAACAGAAGGACAATCAATGTGAATGACTAATGGAATATCTTTAGTCAAGGTATGACTTATATCAAGTTTTGGCTCCACTACGGGTAAATTCCGAATACTTTGGAAGGAAGCTAGAATTGGCCATAGATCCGGCTGCGTACACAGTGAAAGGCTTCTGGTATAAGGAACCCAACCTTCCTTCACAAGCTACCACGAAGAGCTTATAACGCAAGACTCCCAGCCTTCCTCGGCATGCCACTCGGTGAGATATTATTCTGGGGTATGGCACTCCCATTTTCCAAAGCGTGCTACCGCGAAAAATTTCCGGCATAAGGCACCTGACCTTCCGCAGCAAGCCACATGAAGGAAAGCTTCTGAGGTACAAAATCCAACCTTCTTCAGCATGCTACTCCTGCAAAAGCTTCGAGCATAAGGAATTCAGCCTTCTTCAATACACCTTCGTGCCACAACAAGTGTGTCAGAAGAAAGAACTAGTCTGGACACACATCCGCCGTAGAACTCAGTGGTTATGAAAGCATTTATCCTACACCTACATATGTTGTGAGCATGCAGTCTCGTGGATCAGATCATGTGAACCACTCGTACACGGGAATGATTGTGTCCAGAGAAATAGTGGCCCCATACTACAAGGAAGGATATGAGCACAACAGTCCCTACGAGATATGCAAGAGTAAGTTGTGATAACAAGCCCGACAAACTTGGGAAAACAATCAAGAAGCCATGTTGGCAGGACATTACAGGTCCATCAAAGGAATCCTCAAGAACAAAGAAGTTATGGACAAATCACCCCTGTGATGTTCAACAAGATATGGTTTCACAAATGAAGTGGTATTACCAATCCTTGTCAGACTCTTGCATATGCGGCCACAGAAATGCCTTACTTGCGGCTACAAGCGAGCTTGCCGCACTCAACACGAATATGGACCAAGACAAGAGGCCATACTCCAAAATATACACCGGATGCTGGCAATACTGTGTTCAGCTCAGTGGTAATGGCACAGACTACAGAAGTTATACATGACAGAGCCACCTTCACTAGCGATAGAGTTTGAAACAAGACATTCGGATAGAATGGCTCAAAGCACGCCATATGCAACAGCTCATAGACATCATGCCGTCATTGGAATAAGACATCATTGACTATGATTACTTGGTGATTATGCCTGACATTTCAGTTGGGGATATAGCAGCAACGGCTTGGTCAAGTTGTTCCTTGAACTATGTATCACCTAAGGACAAGTTTAGAATGCCGAAGACAGAAGAAACATCAAAATGGAACCCACAGCCAGACTGGGCATTCTGACACCGCCAAAAAGGAGAGCCACTCCCACTCTCAAGACCATATGAGCATGTAAGCCTGGTACCAGGAAGGGATGTCTTACCCATAATAGTCAGGATATGAAGCATTACAATAAAACCCGAAGCAGATACTTCCAGGGCCTCGAAGTCGAGATGTATGTTGGTATTACCGCTACCCCACCTAGCAATACCACTACCAGGACTAAAGGTACACCTGACAGGAAAGAGAAGGATTCAAGGAAGTGGTGTGCAGAGACAACACATGGTCCATCAAAAGAGGCAGTTAAAAGGTCAGTGAACCAACGAAGAGAAGACCATTGATGGATCCAAGTCGCACACAGGTAAGCCCCCCTTCCCCGGGAGGTAAGCTTGGAAATCTAAAGGACGAGATTTTCTTAAGGGAGGTAGGATTGTAACTCCCTGGTTTTCGCTCCTATTTTTTTTCTTTGTGAGATTTGACTCTCGTCTTTTTCTCGGTGTTATCGGATTTCTCTAGCTCTTGGGTATATGAAGATGGTCATTTAGCCTTGCCTCCCCTATCCAATCAGAGCTTCTCTCCAGTCCAACCTTGCCACTCAATTTCTTTGGCTCAGGGTTTTGCTGTCAAAACCCTACCTTCCGAGTTGCCGGAAGGGAAACCCTAAACCTTCCAGTTACAAAGTAACCTCAATTTCCCTTAATCTGTTGCCTCCCAAACTTTTCCCAAAGATCATCCTTCATCTATAAACCTTGGATATACAAAAATATTGCCAAGTCATTTGCAATATTTTTCATTTATAATTAATCCCTTTTTCTACCAGTTAAAGGAATTAAATCCAGGAAAATATCTATCCATCTCCAGAGTTCATGAAAACTTTTGGAGATATTCTTTGTGATCATATTAAGCTCCCATAAAAGTATAGGCCATAATTAAATAAGGGAAATGGCATTTTCCTATTTAATGCCAATATTTTATTTTGGGCACTTTCTAAAAGAACTACCATTTTGGTAGCCAGTAAAAATCCCAAAAAATTTGTGGAGCTTCTCATATACATATCTTCACCAATTCCATAAAGAACCCAAGTTTCATAGTTTAAGGTTTGAGCACCACATCAATTTGCAAATTATGTCCAGTTTGGCAATTTGCAAAGGAAGTGATCTATTCCCTAATCTATTCGAGCTGAAATTTTTGATGGTGGTAAATATTTTATGGATAGCAAAAATCAGCTCAATCCATCTATCCATTTTTCCATAGCAATTTTCCAAAGTTTCTGTCCATTTGAAAGCACTATGAAGGAAGTACCATTTTGGTGGACGCAAATGGTATGAAATTTTAGCAGTGCCTTCATACTCCTAAATAACCATTCTTCACCAAGTTTGAGCCAAATCTATGAAGCCAGTTTGTCCTAGAAAATTCATCTCCATTTCTGACCAGTTTGTAAGTTTGCAAAGGAGGTGTTATCTAGAGCAATCCATTGTGCTGAATTTTGGTAAGAATGGTCACCCCAGTGAGTGATCACTCTCTGCCAAAGATCAGGCCAAGGTGAGCACCATGGTGGTCACACTACAGCACAAACACCTTCATGCCAGGACCCATGTGAGCTCTCACCTGTGATTTCTTGCCCTCACTCCCCTCCAAATCCTCTCCAGTCACCTCAAAAAAGAAAGGAGAAGACCCTAGACATTGTTTGGCATCGAGCAAGGCGTGGCAATGCCGTGGCCACGCGGTGACCACGGGCAGAGCGCGCCAAATGCAAGCTTTGCGCATTCTCGTCCATTTCCTTTTCTTCTTGAGCCCTCTCCATGTCTAGTAGCTAGCCGTGTTCATGCGGTCAATTCCCACTGCCGCCCCACCTTATCTCGCTGTGGTTATGTCGCCATCGCCATGCCTGCGATGAAATCTGTCTCTGCTCCTCCATTGCCAGGCGTCCAGAGCGCTTCCGAGCTCTCCCGAAGCTGTTGTTGGCTTCCCCTCCTCCCTGGAGCCCTTCTCGGCATTTCCTCCTCCCTCCACGTGTCGCCGGAGCTGTAGTGCCTGGCTAAGATTGCTACGGTGGTCGTCCCTATCCGCTCCGGCCGGCCGGCTATAAAATCCGCAGCCCGAGCCTTCCCCAGGCATCCTCGAGCATCACATCACTAGCCTACTCTCACTCCCAGGAACCTCCCCAACCCCTCACCAGCGCCCTGGCCCTTCCCCTCACCTCTCTCCTAGCCCTCGGCCGCCCAAAGAGCCCGCAACCCCACCAGCGGCGATGGCGCTGTAGGCTATCTCCAGCAACCCCGCGGTCGCCGTCGAGCAAGGAAAGGAGCGGCGTTGCCTCTGCGCGCGTTGGCCATCCCGCCCGCATCCCCATGCCGTAGCTACGCCAGCGGCCGAGCGCCCCTGCTCCTGCCGCTGTCTCTGGTCGCGAGGAGGAGGACGACCAGGGAAGAGGAGAGAGATAGGATAAGGGGGCCCACCTGTAAGTGGCCTAAGGCCCGGTCCCAGCTAATGCGTGGACACACACTTCCCAGAATACGCCTCCTGCTTCAAGAAAGCATATTCTCTGAGAAGGTGCTAGCCGCAGTGTTGTCGGAGACCGATGTGCAATTATTTCTTTTACAGATGAGTACCTAACAGTCAAACCCCTCTAACTTTTCATTCGTAGCTCTGATTTTGGTGATTCCAACGCTCACATCTTTAGTTCGTTGAGCCCGTTCTTTTGTATCATTTTCACAAGGTGGTCACCTAGTGGAAATGACCTCTTTGCCCTTGCCTCTAATCAGCCCCTTCGAGAGAGAACAATTTCCGATAACCCTTTCCGCGGACTCTTTGCACTTCTTCCAGAATATTCTTTGACCCCAGGCAAGCCGACCATCTGATATATGCCCTAAAGCATTGCTCTGTGTTATGCTTGCATGTTTAATTAATAATTATTTCCATGATAGAAATGATTGAACCTTTGCTAGATTACACTTGTTGTTTACATTACTAGCATTAGGCTGCTATGTGATAACCCATAGTAATACTTAATTGCTGCCAGTTTAAGTTAATGTGGTGAACCACATGCATAACAAATGCAAACTAGTCGGTTGATCTGGAGTCACCTATCCGGGCTTATCCGGGCAACCATATTTGCCGGTATGGGACGGCCTTGACTTGGTCTGATTGCATGCTCTTTCACCGGTACCTCTAGACAGGGAAGGTTATGCGCGCGCTACCCTGGCCTGGTGGGCGGCGATAACCTTGTGAGCCTAGTTGAGTTTTGTGTCGGCGTCCCAGTTTGGGACAGTTTAGTTTGGCCACAACGGGGGCAGGTGTCACGGGGTGACATAGGGGCCACCGAGGGCTTGGCTCCGGGGGAGAATGATTGCCGGTGATATGGTGGAGGAGTCACGGGTTAGGCAGGTTTCGTTGGAGCAACACTGGTCCACCTGAATGGGATCACGAGGCCAAGTGCTTCATGGTGTGGGTAAAGTGTGCAACCTCTACAGAGTGTCAAATCTATTCGAATAGCCGCGTCCACGGAATTGCATAGCCCGTCCAGTGGTCAACCGTAGTAGTGTTAGTAATGATGGAAGAACTTGTCTTATGGTCAAAAGTACTCAGTGGATCATGAGCATTCTGCGGTTTGTGAGGCAACCGGGAAGAGAGTGAGCTTGTCAGACTAATATTGCAGATGCTTGGACATTGGGTGATGTCAGGAGAATGAGAATATTCTGAGTATAAATTATCTACTTAATATGCTCTACCTTATCCTATTTACTTGAGAAGTTATCTTGCTAGATAATCCTTTTACAACTTGATAATTAATATTGTGAGACAAGTATACCATGTCATGATGATTAATATTGCTCTAATAACAAATGCATGCTTGAATGCCATGTATTGCATTGCTTGGTGTATATGTTAGTTTGGTTTGCTTGCGAGTACATTCAAAAGTACTCAGCGGCCTTTAACATGGCCAGGTTCACATAAGGATCCGCCGTCCGTCGCCGAGGAGCCGAAGCGTTCGCAGGCTAGGAGAGTAACCTACTCAGATCCCTGTGGATTGGAGCCATACCAGGACCATGCTGCCCTAGATCGAGCCTTTCCGCTGACATCACCTCTTGTAACATATCCCATATAAGACTCATATATCCATTAATATAAATGCATGTGTTCAATTTCTATCGATGACTCAAACTCTTAAGGACTATGGCATACATGTGAAACATGTATCATTGTTATGTGACAATGAGAGTGCAATCAAAATCGCTCATAATCCCTTGCAACATTGTCGAACTAAAAATATTCAAGTCCGAAATCATTTGATTCATAATTATGTTGCTAAAGGAGATATCAATCTCAAGCATGTTTGTACTAACAAAACGTTGGCCGATATCCTCACTAGTCCACTTGATGAGAAAGTGTTTTGTCACTTGAGGAGTGAGTTGAACATCATTGATGCTTCAAACTTCAGCTAGACTCACTCGGTTGCATGCAAGGGCATGAGCTTACAAGACTATTCCATGATACACTAGATATGATATTCTCATATACCTTGGATATATATGCTCCATTGTATTGCAACTAACCTTTTGTAGGTGCTTGGAAGAACTACACTTCACAAGATTTCTAACAACTCATATCACAAGCAATCTTGTCATAGCCAAGTATCCACAACCCGTGTTTGATTATGGAAGGAAGAAGACAACAAAACATATGATTGACATATATTTGTTAAGATCACGATTGCTATTCACAATTGGTATCATGTCATTTGGATATATCTTGTTCTTCCTTGCTTGACCAACCCATGTATGTCAAGAGAGAACCAAAACAATCGAGGATAGCTCCCAACTCAAGACGATCTTCATCAACTTCGAGCATCCATAACAAGTTTTCCTACAAGCCATGTCATCTACATCACTCAAAGGCATGTGACCATATCCTCGAAAAAGGATTTACTCCAAGTCATGAGATAAAGCAACTCAAGCGGTATGAAAACATTAATATGCTTAACTGAAAAATGGTAAGCCCATTTTTAGCTTAAAATTGAGTATGACCTATGATCAACTATTCTATCTTGTCTCCTAAGTCAATATACTATAATATAGGTGACCCAGTCACCGACCATTATCAAGATGATGCTTCTTGTTTGGTTCATCTTATGGTTGCATACTTTCTTGGAACCACTCAATCCTCATCCAGTAGAAAACTCTTTACCAATCCTTTAGAAAATTTCTTGCAAATCTATCTTAAAATTCATTCAAAATTTTCTCGTATTCTTTGAGACATTTTGAAAGTTGTTGTTGCCAAACATTGCCAGGTTTGTGTTTAGCCCTCATAGCCTATGATTCAAATAACTCGGCGTCACCGATTTTGCAGATGAGCTACACAACCACTTTGTGTGTCGGGACCCCGATCCTAAGTCATATGATTCCATACTGTACAAGCCACATCACTTTGCGGCCTCACGCACGGTACTCCACGGCTGCCACCCTACCTTGGCCGGGACCGTTTGCGTCTTTTGGCTCAGGTATGTGAACATGTCGCTGGCAACCACATAGCAAAGAACCCGGGCCGACATAACTAGTCATAGCACCCAAGTGGCACATCCGTACGGAAACAGGCATACATAACCCAGCAATGCAGGTGTCGGTCTCAAGCGTGTGTAGACGAGTCGTAGCAAGTTACAAGGACTCCATTATGTCGCGAGACACGAATGTCATCGCTGCATGTAGACGAGTCGTAACAGGCTACAGGGACTCCATTACACTGCGAGACATTTCCCCAAAGGGACAGACACAGTAGCAAAGAAGGATACATGCCGGTCAATCAATGTGTACGGAGCAGTAGCAAGCTACCAAGGCTCGGTGGAAGCACAAAGAGACAGTTTCCCGTAAGGAGTACTGCTAAAGGCACACAACTAGGTGTCGGATCCCATACATACCGTTGCACGTCACGCGTACGCACGACATGCCCGATATGCATAGATACAACTATGGCATCACAACATAACCATACAACAACATGACTTTTATTTAAAAGGCCCAGAGGAGCATTGCATGATATGTTCATACAGATAGGGGTCACATGACCCGGCACTCAAGTCATACAAACAAGTTCATACAAGCCTGCGGAAACTTAGAACTATCCGAGTACGGACAGTGAAAAGGCAAAGAGGCACATGGCCTGACTATCTACAGCCCACCACATGGGCAAGATCGTAGCTGGGACACCAGCTATTCGGTATCGTCAACGTCTAGATAGAACCCACCTGATAGGTCCTGGTTTTCCTCTGCAACATTAATTAAGAAAGGGTGAGTACAGTCATACTCAGCAAGTCTTTTAAAACAGACCTAGTCTATTTATGCTCATGTATCAACAAAGGGGTGGTGGAGTTTATGCAGAAGCCAGCTTTGACTCATGGCTAACCCACACTACTCAATTTTACCTTCTTTGTTACAATTTTAGTTATCGCACACGAGTCCACTAACTCCATCTCAATACACCACCACGGACTCACCTTCCCCTCCCGGAAGAGTGCCATCCACGGTACTCACACCTGTCTTGAGAATTTTAGAAGTATCCGCTTGATTGTCTATGAACAACATAAGTTCTCCAAGTAGTCCATATCCGAGGACGCGGCTATTCGAATAGTTTCATATCCCTGCAGGGGTGTACTTCTTCACACACGCTCTCGCCACTTATCGCTGTGTGCCATAAACCATGCACCTCGGCAACCTTCAAGCGGATGCCCAGCGAGGGAGTCGGCCACGACCGTCAATCACATAAGACCTCTAGTCCAGGCTACCGCCTATTTGAGACTGACCCGCATGGAAGTCCGGCCGAAGTTTCCACTACGGTCCCAAACGATGTGCGTAGGGTTCCCAAGCCCACCATTCGGGTGACCCTTGGTACACCGTGCCACTGCCTACCGTGTCGTAACCCACCCCGAGGGTCAGCGCTACGCACGGCCCCCAGCATGCTATAAACACCAGAAACTAATTGCAATACCTGGACCAAAGACTAAGCGACTGATAAGTCGAGCGGGGTCATATTTCAGGGCCCAGCATGTGGTAGTATCTCGTCTTGGATCACAAACACGGAACCCAGTTCCTAGGAACGGTCCCAATGAGACAACCCACTATGTACTCCTACATAGCCTCTCATCGCTACCTTTTACCAGAACGGATTAGTTATGAGCTCATCACCTCAGAACATCACAGTATCACTCTGGTTCATCACCCAGATGAATCAGACCTGACACAACTCTAAGCATAGCAGCATGGCATGAAGGTAAGCTAAGCACATCACGGCACAAGCATCTACCAGGTATGCTAGGTTGCATGGTTTAGCTATTTACTGTGACAAGATCAGGTCATGCAGAAGATTAGGTCCATCTACCATGTATGACTGTCATGTAACCATGTCCTAGTGCAATAAACAAGAGCAGGAGCGAGAGAAAGGGGATGTTATCGGAATGATCAATGGGGTTGCTTGCCTTGCTGGGTTGCGGAAGAGTTCTCTCCTTCGTCAGGGTACGGAGTAGTATCCTCCGGATTAGAGCCTACCGCAATGCAGATGAAAACATTCAATACAAGCAGATGCAACAATATGATGCATGATCATGGCATGAAAGTATGCATGGATGAGCTAATGTAGTTAGTGATCATGACAATTTGAAATGTATTTGATTATAGGTTCAAAGTATTCTCATTTCAAATTCTATATATTGTCCTAATGCTAAAATGTCCATGTTCACCTATTTAGGTTGCTTTATCATGCATGAGGGTAGCACCATTGGATTCATTGGATTTTTCTGATAAATTTTCATATATAAATTATTTTCATCTGACTTACAGATTAATTTATATGATTTTTAAAGTTTTTAACTATTTCTGGAATTATTTTTAAATAAGAAATCTGACTTATTGCATCAGCATGATGTCATGATGACATCAGCTGGTCAGCTGACTCGGCCCAGAGTCAAACCTGACATGTGGGGTCCACATGTCAGTGTCTGATTAATTTAGTTAACTGATTAAAACTTATCCTGTTTTAATTAACTAACTGGGCCCACCTGTCAGTGTCTTATTAGTTAACAGATTAAGTTAACTTAATTACCGGATTAACTTAATACCACTTAGGGCCGGGGCCCACCTGTCATTGACTCACGGAGTCAAGCCAGGGGTCCACCCGGGTCAAACCCATCGGAGTTGGCCGGCGGCTTGACGCCGGTGACCACCAGAGACGGCGGCGTCCGTCGGGTTTCTTCTACACGGGGTTATCTAGCGAGCTAAGGCCACTGGCGAGTAGCCCGCGCACAGCCGCATCCATCCGGAGCCGTAGGAGGTCACGGGGTCGCCGGAGTCGACGGCCACGTCCGTTTTGGCGGCGGCCGGAGCTCGGGACGACGGGGAAACGGCGACCAGGACGCGGGGGGGGGGGGACTGGTGGCGGCTACGGGCTCCTGGGGACGCACTGAGCACAGGCACATGCTCGGGTGTGGGCTGCGGCTGCTATGGCCACGGCCGTGCCATGGCTGGCGGCGTGGTCCCCTCGGGCGTCGACAGCTAGCAGGGCTAGAGGAGGGGAGGAGCAACGGGGAGAGGGGGAAACGAACCGGGGACTCACCCCGGTGCTTCTGGCGGCGACGGGAGGGTCGGGGAGGCGTCGGGGCGATGAATCGACGGCGAGAACGACGTCGGTTGCCGGGGAAGGAGGAGAGCAGAGGGGGTGGGAAAGCGAGAGAGAGCGGCGACCGCAAGGGAGAGAGGGAGAAGACCTCGGCGACGGCGAGCTAGCGCGCCCTGGGGCCTCCAGGCGGGCGACCAGGCAGGGAGGAGGTGGAGGCCTCCCGGCGCCGCGCGGCACTTCGCCTCTGCCTACTGGCAGAGGTTGAAGATGACCGCTTGGCCCTGGTGGGCTGGGCCATCTCCTTCCTAGGCCAGGTAAGCCCCTTCTGGCTTTTTTTTTAATTTCTGTTTTCTGTTTTCTAATATTTATTTATTTCCTTTGCAGGTCCAATGACTTTTATAAAATGACCCACATATTTTCTAAATTGTAGTTTGAATATTCCAAACTTATAATAATAGTTTCAGATTATTTTGGAAACAGTGATAATGATATTTTCTTTATTTGTCATTTTCCAGGGATGTAAACCATTAATTCAAATTATTTTAAATGTTCAAATAATACAAATGTCCCCTGGTATATCCATGTCCCTATTTATCAGACATAGGGGACATTTTTTATGGGCATTTTGGATTTGTTGAAATTTCATTTATGTAGAAATCCTTTAATTCATTAAATGGGTGGGGTTTTCTTCTTCTCCCCATTTCATATTGATGCATATATGATGATGATGATGCAAACACAATACTAGCCTATGACTCTTACTAGGGTTGTGACAACTCACCCCCACTCAAAGGAATCTCGTCTCGAGATTTGAAGTCACCGGAAGGGCGCGGGGTACTCTAGTCGGAGACGATCTTCTATTTCCCATTTCGCCTCTTTCTCGGAATGATGTGACCACTAAACTTTAAGAAACTTGATGTTCCGATGTCGAGTGGTACGCTCGGCCTGGTCGAGAATACGAATAGGATATTCTTGATAAGAAAGATTATCTTGGAGATCAAGCGCTTCGTGGTCCACTTCTCGGACAGGGTCCGAAAAGCAACGCCTGAGTTGAGAGACGTGGAAGACATCATGAATTTTGAATAGATGCGAAGGAAGTTCCAATTGGTAGGCAACCTCTCCTCGTTTAGCAAGAATGCGAAAAGGTCCAATGTAACGAGGAGCCAACTTGCCTTTGATACCGAATCGATGGGTACCCTTCAGAGGTGTAACCCGAAGGTAAGCCTTCTCGTCAACTTCATAAGTCACAGACTTATGATGGCGATCATATTGACTCTTTTGAAGGGATTGGGCTGTTTTCAACTTTTCACGAATAATGCGAACTTGCTCCTCTGCATCCTGGATCATGTCCGGACCAAAGAGTTGCCTCTCCCCGGTTTCTGACCAGTTAAGAGGTGTTCGGCATTTTCGTCCATAGAGAACTTCAAAAGGGGCTTTGCCCAAGCTTGATTGATAACTGTTGTTATAGGCGAATTCAGCAAATGGAAGGCAGTTCTCCCAATTCATACCGAAAGATATAACACAAGCTCGAAGCATATCTTCAAGAATTTGATTGACTCCCTCAACTTGACCACTTGATTGAGGATGGAAAGCGGTACTAAAAGATAGATGAGTCCCCATGGCAGTTTGAAAACTTTCCCAAAATCGAGAAGTAAAGATACTTCCACGGTCTGAGTTAATCTCCAAGGGAACACCATGAAGAGAAACTATTCGAGAAACATATAACTCCGCTAGCTGACTAGCAGTAATGCTTTCCCGAACAGGAAGAAAATGAGCCACTTTGGAAAGGCGGTCAATGACTACGAATATAGCATTGTTCCCTCTCTTGGTCCTGGGAAAACCGGTGATGAAATCCATACCGACCTTATCCCATTTCCATTCAGGAATAGCTAAGGGTTGAAGGATGCCAGCAGGCCTTTGATGCTCTGCCTTCACACGACGACAAACGTCGCAGTTAGCAACATACTAAGCAATTTCTCTCTTCATCCTAGTCCACCAGAACCTCTGACGTAGGTCCTGATACATTTTGGTACTACCCGGATGAATTGTGAGAGGAGAATCATGAGCCTCCTTAAGAATCATCTGCCTGAGATGTTGGCTTTTAGGAACCACTAAACGGCCCTGAAAGAGCACTACACCTTGATCATCTATAGAGAAGTCCTTAGCGAGACCGCTAACGAGGTTCTCCTTGATCCGGGAAATTCCCTTATCACGCTTTTGGCCAGCTATGATTTGATCCTTAAGAGTAGGTTTTGCCACCAAGTTGGATAGGAATCCTTGAGGAACAATGTGGAGATTCAACTTCTGAAATTCCTCATGAAGAAGTGGTTGACCTTGTTGTAACATCAAGTTGTTACAATAGGACTTACGACTCAGTGCATCAGCCATGACATTGGCTTTTCCCGGGGTGTAAGTTATCCCTAAGTCGTAGTCCGAGATCAACTCTACCCACCGTCTTTGCCTGAGATTCAAATCCGGCTGGGTGAAGATATATTTTAGACTTTGGTGATCAGTGTATATCTCGCAACGATTACCCAGAAGATAATGTCGCCATGTTTTCAGTGCATGGACTACAGCTGCAAGCTCAAGATCATGTGTGGGATAATTATCCTCATGTGGACGCAACTGTCGAGATGCGTAAGCAATCACATGACGATCTTGCATGAGAATGCAACCTAATCCTTGTCACGAGGCGTCGCAATAGATAATAAAGTCCTTAGATAAATCTGGTGGCACCAGAATGGGAGCAGAGGTCAGTCGTCTTTTCAACTCCTGAAAACTATGCTCGCATTGTGGAGTCCACTCGAACCTTTTATATTTCTTGAGAAGTTCAGTTAGAGGTTTCGCAACCTTGGAGAAATTCTCAACAAAGCGGCGACAATAGCTCGCTAAGCCAAGGAAACTCCTTACTTTCTTAACCGATTCAGGTTGAGTCCAATCAAGGACAGCCTGAACTCTCTCAGGATTGACAACAATACCTTTGCCAGAGATTACGTGACCCAGATAAGTCACTTCCGGCAACCAGAATTCACACTTGGAGAATTTGGCATATAGACGATACTCTCGAAGTTTCATCAATACCAACCTTAGATGCTCGGCATGTTCTTGTTCGTTCTTCGAGTAAATGAGTATGTCATCAAGATAAACCACGACGAATTTATCCAAATACTCCATGAAGATCGAATTCATCAGTCGGGAGAAGGTGGCTGGAGCATTGGTTAAACCGAAGGACATGACGGTGTACTCATATTGGCCATAATGAGTGACAAAAGCCGTTTTAGGAATGTCCCCGTTTCTAATTCTGATTTGATGGTATCCCAACCTCAAATCCAATTTTGAGAAGACAGAGGATCCAGCGAGTTGATCATACAAATCGTTGATCCTGGGGAGCGGATACTTGTTCTTGATAGTGACCAAATTCACTGGTCGGTAATCCACAACCATTCGATCCGAGCCATCCTTCTTCTTAACAAAAAGGACGGGGCAAGCCCAAGGAGAAGAACTAGGACGAATGAAACCTTTCTTCAAAGCTTCATCGAGTTGGGTTTTTAGCTCGGCTAGTTCTAAGGGTGCCATCTTATAGGGTCTTCTGGCTATTGGAACTGTCCCTGGAATAAGTTCTATTACAAACTCGACATCTCTGATAGGTGGAATACCTGGCAGTTCTTCTGGAAAGACATCCGGAAAATCACGGACTACCGGAATATCTTCTAGCTCAGGGAGAGGGCTAGCATTTAGAGAATAGAGTTGGCGCTTGGTTGTTCGGGTAGAGACATTAACTATCTCTCCCGAGGGATGTGTAAGTTGAACATTCCTAAAATGAGTATCAATCTTGGCATAGTGGGCTTTCATCCAATCCATACCTAGAATGATATTGATGTCCGAAGACTTAAGAGCTATCAAGGATGCTAGGAATACTAGTCTATCCACCAGAATTTCATTGTCATGGCTCACTCTAGAAGTTTGCCATTTTGATCCAGGAGTCTGAACTACTAAAGGTATGGGCATGTCATAGAAAGACATGTTATGCAACTGTGCATAACTTTCTGAGATGAATGAATGAGATGCCCCAGTATCAAATAGAACAGATGTTGGATGGCTATTAACAAGAAGCGTACCTAGAATGACATCAGGGTCTTCAAGAGCTTCTTCAGCAGACACATAATTAACTCGCCCACGGGCAGGAGTTGGCTTCACATAGAAGGCTTTCCCTGGTTTTCCGCGTCCAACGGGCTTGTCATTGTTCTGGGGACATTCACGAGAATAATGTCCCAGTTCTCCACACTTATAGCATACCACTGTAGCACGAGGGGCAACATTTGCTTGCGGTCCTCCAAATGGTCTGGGTGGAGGGTTGGACTGAACTGGACGAGGTGCCTGGAAGGATGGCCTCGCAGTGTACCTTGCCGGCATAGCTGCATTGGGTACCCATATTCGGCGCTTGTTGGGTCCTGAACCCGATGCAGGGTTGAAGTCACGGTTACGCCTCCTTGTGGCCTCGTAGTCAGTCTG
The DNA here is from genome assembly GCA_022496015.1 of Hordeum marinum. NCBI lineage: Eukaryota > Viridiplantae > Streptophyta > Magnoliopsida > Poales > Poaceae > Hordeum > Hordeum marinum. The sequence continues at coordinate 208,915,433 of CM039675.1, read as the reverse complement.
TCCGGACTCAGCATTGATCGCTTTATTGACGAGAGCTTGAAAGGTGGCGCACTCATGCAGACGAAGATCTCGACGAAGCTCAGCATTTAGTCCCTTGCGGAACCTAGCCTGCTTCTTGGCATTGGTTGAGACCTCCTCTGGAGCATAGCGAGCAAGGTTTCCAAACTCGCGGCTGTATGCATCCACTGACAATCTGCCCTGGGTGAAGGCACAGAATTCCTCTCTCTTGCGGTCCATCAGCCCTTTCGGGATGTGATGGAGACGAAATGCGGCGCTAAACTCTGCCCAGGTTGGCGCGGGTCCTTGAGGACGCATAGCTTCATAGCTTTCCCACCACAGGTTGGCGGGTCCCTCTAGGAAGTATGTTGCAAAGGTCACCTTGTTGGCCTCTGAAACATTTGCAGCTCGAATCTTGCGTGACATGCTGGTTAGCTAATCATCCGCATCGAGGGGATCGATCGAGTGATGGTACTTAGGCGGACACAGCTTAATAAAGTCACCAAGTGACACTCCATCATGGTGATCACTGCGGGGAGCACGTGCGGTGTTCTGTTCAATCCTCTCCAACAGCCTGTTGGTCTCCCTCTTATTCCTTTCGGCTTCTAGCATCACCTCTGCTAGAGATGGTGCTCGTGGCAGCTCTTCTTGCCTTGGCTGGCTACTCTCGCCTTGCTCATGAGCATGCACAGGGTTGTTCCTAGTTGAAACCATCCTGGGGAAATCAATCCATAGCTTAGACATAGCGAGCAACAACTCTAGGACAAGAATTAGGAAATGCTCTGATCAGCATGGCATGTAGAATAAACACCAATCAACATGGTAAAACAACTACCATATGAACATTAGGTTTCATACACACCATGACTTAGTTCAGTACAAACCCAAGCTGAAAACAACTATGGAGAGATGACACAACTCATCGGAGGCATTACAAGCATCCTATACATTATCTATCTACACCTCCGGAACTCAACTCTCAACCTTGATCATACCCCACAAGACACACAGGACTGTGGCGATACGTCTACTAGCTTACTAGGTCTAGCATCCTCGCAATCAAACATCACCATAGAAGGCCTCGTACAGGTTACCCCCATGACCTGGAAGCTGAACCTGCGGATCTGGAAACACTCTAGCCTGGAATCCCTGGAAACCATAAGGACACGGGTGTGGCCTTGGTCCCCTTGTCGGTGGCAACAGCGGTCCTCGAAGAGGGGTGATGCCTCCAACATCAGGCCAGTCTACGTGTGCTGGCAAATGAGTCCGCGATGGAGTCAGCATCTCCATATCTCCATAACCTGTTCGCACAACAGGTGCCAACTGCGTCAAAGCTGTCCAAAGACGGGCACGGGTAGCATAGAGCTCCATGCGTAGGGCACGTACATCACGGTCCCTATTCTCCAACATCTCTGAGCGGTCACCTGCAGTCTAGGGTCTTCGTGAGAATGATCAGAATAGGCTACACTGAGATATCCATCCTCTCCTCCAATGGAAGCAGGAACATAGCAAAACTCCGTGTTCTAAAGCAGACCATGGTGAAACCTCATAATAGTCAGCATAGTATAGGCGGCTTCCTGAACTGCCATATCTATGGTAACTCCCAATCCATGAGTCCAGTGAAGCGGCTCTGCAGCTCCAGGATATGAAGGGTATATCCTAACAGTACACAGATACTGACTCTGGTTGAAATCTCGGTACTGCTCCTCCACGGTGTACTCTGGGTACCAACGATATCCCGCCTCCATCATCACTCTAACCAACATGGCCGTGTGACCTGGCACATCGATGCACCTGGTCAGACGGACCACCTGACGGAAAGGACGAGACGGCATCTGAAACAGAGAATGATGCAAAGACATTAGAGATCCTAACGGAAATCGAGGAGCATAATGGCTGTAATTGCTCAACAGAAATTTTGAGACAATTTAAAGGAGATTGGAAAGGCATGACCACTCGACTATCTAGACTCAAATCTCTTCTCCATCTGTTTGTCACATCAACAACACTAAAATAACCACACTTACTCACAAACAAGCTAGTTATTGGTCCATGGCTAGTAACTCGTCATCCTAGGCAATAGATGAGAATCCTAGTACCTATCCTCGTAGATAAGATGAGAATGACCCAGCATAGAATAACTTGGGAAGAGGAGTAAAAAGAGTCTTACGTTCCCTTCCACAATCAATTCCCCTACTTATCTATAGTGTTTCTAGACTCAACTTCGACCGGTTTGGCTTGGTAGTCCTACAGTCAGTCAGGCTCTGATACTACTGCTGTCGGGACCCCGATCCTAAGTCATATGATTCCATACTGTACAAGCCACATAACTTTGCGGCCTCACGCACGGTACTCCACGGCTGCCACCCTACCTTGGCCGGGACCGTTTCCGTCTTTTGGCTCACGTATGTGAACATGTCGCTGGCAACCACATAGCAAAGAACCCGGGCCGACATAACTAGTCATAGCACCCAAGTGGCACATCCGTACGGAAACAGGCATACATAACCCAGCAATGCAGGTGTCGGTCTCAAGCGTGTGTAGACGAGTCGTAGCAAGTTACAAGGACTCCATTACGTCGCGAGACACGAATGTCATCGCTGCACGTAGACGAGTCGTAACAGGCTACAGGGACTCCATTACACTGCGAGACATTTCCCCAAAGGGACAGACACAGCAGCAAAGAAGGATACATGCCGGTCAATCAATGTGTCCGGAGCAGTAGCAAGCTACCAAGGCTCGGTGGAAGCACAAAGAGACAGTTTCCCGTAAGGAGTACTGCTAAAGGCACACAACTAGGTGTCGGATCCCATACATACCGTTGCACGTCACGCGTACGCACGACATGCCCGATATGCATAGATACAACTATGGCATCACAACATAACCATACAACAACATGACTTTTATTTAAAAGGCCCAGAGGAGCATTGCATGATATGTTCATACAGATAGGGGTCACATGACCCGGCACTCAAGTCATACAAACAAGTTCATACAAGCCTGCGGAAACTTAGAACTATCCGAGTACGGACAATGAGAAGGCAAAGAGGCACATGGCCTGACTATCTACAGCCGACCACATGGGCAAGATCGTAGCTGGGACACCAGCTATTCGGTATCGTCAACGTCTAGATAGAACCCACCTGATAGGTCCTGGTTTTCCTCTGCAACATTAATTAAGCAAGGATGAGTACAATCGTACTCAGCAAGTCTTTTAAAACAGACCTAGTCTATTTATGCTCATGTATCAACAAAGGGGTGGTGGAGTTTATGCAGAAGCCAGCTTTGACTCATGGCTAACCCACACTACTCAATTTTACCTTCTTTGTTACAATTTTAGTTATCGCACACGAGTCCACTAACTCCATCTCAATACACCACCACGGACTCACCTTCCCCTCCCGGAAGAGTGCCATCCACGGTACTCACACCTGTCTTGAGAATTTTAGAAGTATCCGCTTGATTATCTATGAACAACATAAGTTCTCCAAGTAGTCCATATCCGAGGACGCGGCTATTCGAATAGTTTCATATCCCTGCAGGGGTGTACTTCTTCACACACGCTCTCGCCACTTATCGCTGTGTGCCATAAACCATGCACCTCGGCAACCTTCAAGCGGATGCCCAGCGAGGGAGTCGGCCACGACCGTCAATCACATAAGACCTCTAGTCCAGGCTACCGCCTATTTGAGACTGACCCGCATGGAAGTCCGGCCGAAGTTTCCACTACGGTCCCAAACGATGTGCGTAGGGTTCCCAAGCCCACCATTCGGGTGACCCTTGGTACACCGTGCCACTGCCTACCGCGTCGTAACCCACCCCGAGGGTCAGCGCTACGCACGGCCCCTAGCATGCTATAAACACCAGAAACTAATTGCAATACCTGGACCAAAGACTAAGAGACTGATAAGTCGAGCGGGGTCATATTTCAGGGCCCAGCATGTGGTAGTATCTCGTCTTGGATCACAAACACGGAACCCAGTTCCTAGGAACGGTCCCAATGAGACAACCCACTATGTACTCCTACATAGCCTCTCATCACTACCTTTTACCAGAACGGATTAGTTATGAGCTCATCACCTCAGAACATCACAGTATCACTCTGGTTCATCACCCAGATGAATCAGACCTGACACAACTCTAAGCATAGCAGCATGGCATGAAGGTAAGCTAAGCACATCACGGCACAAGCATCTACCAGGTATGCTAGGTTGCATGGTTTAGCTATTTACTGTGACAAGATCAGGTCATGCAGAAGATTAGGTCCATCTACCATGTATGACTGTCATGTAACCATGTCCTAGTGCAATAAACAAGAGCAGGAGCGAGAGAAAGGGGATGTTATCGGAATGATCAATGGGGTTGCTTGCCTTGCTGGGTTGCGGAAGAGTTCTCTCCTTCGTCAGGGTACGGAGTAGTATCCTCCGGATTAGAGCCTACCGCAATGCAGATGAAAACATTCAATACAAGCAGATGCAACAATATGATGCATGATCATGGCATGAAAGTATGCATGGATGAGCTAATGTAGTTAGTGATCATGACAATTTGAAATGTATTTGATTATAGGTTCAAAGTATTCTCATTTCAAATTCTATATATTGTCCTAATGCTAAAATGTCCATGTTCACCTATTTAGGTTGCTCTATCATGCATGAGGATAGCACCATTGGATTCATTGGATTTTTCTGATAAATTTTCATATATAAATTATTTTCATCTGACTTACAGATTAATTTATATGATTTTTCAAAGTTTTTAACTATTTCTGGAATTATTTTTAAATAAGAAATCTGACTTATTGCATCAACATGATGTCATGATGACATCAGCTGGTCAGCTGACTCGGCCCAGAGTCAAACCTGACATGTGGGGTCCACATGTCAGTGTCTGATTAATTTAGTTAACTGATTAAAACTTATCCTGTTTTAATTAACTAACTGGGCCCACCTGTCAGTGTCTTATTAGTTAACAGATTAAGTTAACTTAATTACCGGATTAACTTAATACCACTTAGGGTCGGGGCCCACCTGTCATTGACTCACGGAGTCAAGCCAGGGGTCCACCCGGGTCAAACCCACCGGAGTTGGCCAACGGCTTGACGCCGGTGACCACCAGAGACGGCGGCGTCCGTCGGGTTTCTTCTACAGGGGGTTATCTAGCGAGCTAAGGCCACTGGCGAGTAGCCCGCGCACAGCCGCATCCATCCGGAGCCGCAGGAGGTCACGGGGTCGCCGGAGTCGACGGCCACGTCCGTTTTGGCGGCGGCCGGAGCTCGGGACGACGGGGAAACGGCGACCAGGACGCGCGGGGGGGGGGACTGGTGGCGGCTATGGGCTCCTGGGGACGCACTGAGCACAGGCACATGCTCGGGTGTGGGCTGCGGCTGCTGTGGCCACGGCCGTGCCATGGCCGGCGGCGAGGTCCCCTCGGGCGTCGACAGCTAGCAGGGCTAGAGGAGGGGAGGAGCAACGGGGAGAGGGGGAAACGAACCGGGGACTCACCCCGGTGCTTCTGGCGGCGACGGGAGGGTCGGGGAGGCATCGGGGCGATGAATCGACGGCGAGAACGACGTCGGTTGCCGGGGAAGGAGGAGAGCAGAGGGGGGGAAAGCGAGAGAGAGCGGCGACCGCGAGGGAGAGAGGGAGAAGACCTCGGCGACGGCGAGCTAGCGCGCCCTGGGGCCTCCAGGTGGGCGACCAGGCAGGGAGGAGGTGGAGGCCTCCCGGCGCCGCGCGGCACTTCGCCTCTCCCTACTGGCAGAGGTTGAAGATGACCGCTTGGCCCTGGTGGGCTGGGCCATCTCCTTCCTGGGCCAGGTAAGCCCCTTCTGGCTTTTTTTTAATTTCTGTTTTCTGTTTTCTAATATTTATTTATTTCCTTTGCAGGTCCAATGACTTTTATAAAATGACCCACATATTTTCTAAATTGTAGTTTGAATATTCCAAACTTATAATAATAGTTTCAGATTATTTTGGAAACAGTGATAATGATATTTGCTTTATTTGTCATTTTCCAGGGATGTAAACCATTAATTCAAATTATTTTAAATGTTCAAATAATACAAATGTCCCCTGGTATATCCATGTCCCTATTTATCAGACATAGGGGACATTTTTTATGGGCATTTTGGATTTGTTGAAATTTCATTTATGTAGAAATCCTTTAATTCATTAAATGGGTGGGGTTTTCTTCTTCTCCCCATTTCATATTGATGCATAGATGATGATGATGATGCAAACACAATACTAGCCTATGACTCTTACTAGGGTTGTGACATTGTGGTTCCACCGAGTTCTTTTGCCTTGGAGACACTGATTTTCCTCTCTTCTCTGACCTTTGCCAAATTTAGCGAATCTCCATTTCTTCAAGGATCCCTTTGTAAAACACAAACTTATGGGGAGAAACTTTATTCGAGGATCCCTATGTCAAAGGGGGATAAAATTTAAAGAGCCTTTTTAAATGCTAAAAGTGGGAAGAAAAAGTTTTCAAGGATCCCTCAGTCTCAAATGCTCTTTATGATCCCTACTTTCAATGACCCTTATTCTCTAGGATCTCTTCTCATCCACTGATCCATTTATCTGACGCTATGTATAAACCTTTTTGGAAATTAATACCAAAGCTTCAATGCAAAGGGGGATATACACCAAAGGGGGAGATATAAAATTAAGAAGGAGAATATCAAAGCTTATGCTTGTATACGGGGGAGAATAGCAAATGTATGTCTATCCATAAGGGGAGAAATATCATGATTACCCGAAGTGTAGAAACAATACTTAAGGTGGAGAGAGAATATCAAATATAATATATATGTTTAATTCTATTTTGCCTACTTATGTTAGACTTGTCTCACCCTGCCTGCTCCCAATATCTACATGTTGAGATTCAGGGGGAGAGGAAGATTTACAATTTCATATTCAGGGGAGAAAGCTCTAAATGATATGGGAGACATATAACTGTTAAAAAACATTATTTTCAATGTGTCCTCCATATCTTGGTACTTATGAGTTCTATTGCATTTAGGTTTGTAGAACACTATTGTGTTCCCTGACATTGTTTTCTCAAGTGTGTTTCTACTATTAAAATGCTCAAGAACTCAAGGTAAGTATATGCATGATATTCTTAGTCAAGATGATCTCTTGTTTTTTGGACATATTGTTTGCAAGAGTGAAGTCTTAAACAAGGATACATTTCATTCATATACATTTCATGAATATAGCCAAGTGACACGTCTCCATCGTATCCACCTTTTCAAACTCTTTTGCCCTTGTTTTGGACTCTAATTTGCATGATTTTAATGGATCTAACCCAGATTAACCATGTTTTCAGCAGAATTGCCTTGGTGTTATTTTTTGTGCAGAAATAAAAGTTCTCAGATTGTCTTGAAAATTTATGAAGAATATTTTTGGATTTAATGAAACATACTGGCGCAAGAATCAACCAGAGGGGGGCCACCTGCAGGCCACAAGCCTGCTAGGTGCGGCCACCCCCTGGCCGCACCTAGCAGGCTTGTGGGGCCCTCCATACAACCCTATTCGTAGAAAAAAAATCAGAGAGAAGAGTTCATCGCATTTCACAATACGGAGCTGCCGCCACCTCTTGTTCTTCCTAGGGAGACTAGATTTGGAGTCCGTTTTGGGCTCCAGAGAGGGGAAATCGACGCCATCGTCATCACCGACCATCCTTCATCACCAATTCCATTATGCTCTCTGCCATTCGTGAGTAATCCCATCGTAGGCTTGCTGGACGGTGATGGGTTGGATGAGATTTATCATGTAATCGAGCTAGTTTTGTTCGGGTTTGATCCCTAGTATCCACTATGTTCTGAGATTGATGTTGTTATGACTTTGCTATGCTTAATGCTTGTTACTAGGGCCCGAGTGCCATGATTTCAGATATGAACCTATTATGTTTTCATGAATATATTTGTGTTCTTGACCCTATCTTGCAAGTTGTAGACACCTATTACGAGTTATGATCTGCATCCCCTAGGGTGACAATAAATGGGATTCTTTCTAGTGATTATCGTAGTTTGAGGAGTTCATGTATTCACTAAGTGTTAATGCTTTGGTACGGTTCTCTATTAATAGGAGGTATTAATATCCCTTAGTTTCCATTAGGACCCAGATACCACGGGAGGGTAGGACACAATATGTCATGCATGTTATTTTCCATAAGCACGTATGACTATATATGGAATACATGCCTATATTACATTGATGAATTGGAGCTAGTTTTGTGTCACCCTATGTTATAACCGTTGCATGATGAATGCTATCCAACATAATTATCCATCATCGATCCATTGCCTATGAGCTTTCCACATATTGATCCTTGCTAAGTTACTCCTCCGTTGTTACTGTTACAATCACTATAAAACTGCTACTGTTACCTTTGCTACAGTTACCGTTACTTCCATACTACTTTGCTACTGAATACTTTGCTGCAAATATTAAGTCTTTCAGGTGTGGTTGAATTGACAACTCAACTGCGAATACTCGAGAATATTCTTTGGTTCCCCTTGTGTCGAATCAATAAATTTGGGTTGAATACTCTACCCTCAAAAACTGTAGTGATCCCCTATACTTGTGGGTTATCAAGACCTTTTTCTAGCGCCGTTGCCGGGGAGCATAGCTCTATTCTCTGAGTCACTTGGGATTTATATTTTTTGATCACTATGAAGAATCTGAAATATCCAAAAACTAAGATCTATCCCTCTACTACGAGGGAAGGTAAGGAACTACCATCTAGCTCTGCACTTGATTCACATTCTGTTATGAGTAAGTTTGCGACACCACCACCTGCTAGTAATTCTGATATGTCGCAAGTAATTGATGATGCTACTTCTGCTATGCATGATGCTTATGATGATACTTTGCTTAATAATACTGTGCCACTGGGTGAATTTCTTGATGAACAAATTGCTAGAGTCAATGCTGAGAATTATGATACTTCTAAAACTGATGAAATTATTGAAACTGAACACTTTGAGACACTTGCTAGACCTAGCTCTCCTACATATGAAATGCTTGATATTCCTGAGGGTTATGTTATGGAAGGAGAGCTAGCTAGGGACTTTCTTGCTTGTAATGATAGAGATGATCTTAAGAAATTACTATGCAAGTGGAAAGAAAAAAAATCTTTGAATGCTAGAATGAAATATGATCCTAAGTTTGCTACTTCACATATCTTTGTTATTGATAAGGATTATGAATTCTCTATTGATCCTGAGTTAATTCCTTTGGTTGAATCTGATCCTTTCCATGGTTATGAATCTGAAACTGTTGGGGTGCATCTTACTAAACTAAATGATATAGTCACCCTATTTACTCATGAGGAAAAAATTCGTTACTATTGTATCCTTAAGTTGTTTCCTTTCTCATTAAAGGATGATGCTAAGATATGGTTTAATTTTCTTGCTGCTCGTTGTGTGCGTAGCCCCCAGGATATGAGTTATCACTTATCTGAAAAATATTTTCCTGCCCATAAGAAACAAGATGCCTTGCAGGAAATATTTAACTTTGTGCAAATGGAAGAAGAGAGTCTCCCACAAGCTTGGGGAGGCTTCTCCAATTACTTAATGAGCCTGATCATCCTCTCAAGAAAAATGAAATACTTGATATCTTTTATAATGGACTAACTAATGCTTCAAGGGACCACCTAGATAGTTGTGCTGGTTGTGTTTTCAGGGAATGAACTATTGATTAAGATAAAATACTATTGAATAACATATTGAGCAATGATAATGATTGGACTCTTCCCGAACCACCTCCGAAGCCAATTCCTAAGAAAAGAGGTATTCTATTTCTCAATCCTGAAGATATGCAAGAGGCAAAGAAATCTATGAAAGAGAAGGGTATTAAAGCTGAAGATGTTAAGAATCAGCCACCTATTGAAGAAATACATGGTCTTAATAACCCGACACAAGTAGTAGAGGTAAATTCTCTTCGTAGATTTGATGAAAATGATATTCCTTATAATAAGTCTGCTAGCCAATGCTTGGATGAGTTTGATAATTTTGTTGTTAAGCAAGAAAATTTTAATGCTTATGTTAGTAGACAATTGAAACATAATGCTTTCATGCTTGATCGCTTAGGTGATTATATGAGTAGAACTATCAATAATTTTAAAACTATTAGTAAACATGCTTCCATGGTAACTACTCAAGTAGAACAAGTACTTAAGGCACATAATGATTTGCTTAATGAGATGAATAGTGGGAACAATGATCATTCTGTTAAAGTTGTGACTAGAGTTGGAAGAATGACTTAGGAACCTTTATATCATGAGGGCCACCCTAAGAGAATTGAGCAAGGTTCTCAAAGGGGTAATATTGATTCACCTAGTCGCTCCAGTAATAAGAGGAACAAGGATGATGATAGAACTTTGCATGTTGCTAGTGAACCTGTTATAGATACACATGAAAACCCAAATGATATTTCTTTTTCTGATGCTGAGACACAATCTGGTGATGAACATGAGCCTAGAGATAATATTAATGATGATGTTCATGTTGATACTCAACCTAGTAATGATAATTATGTGGAGATTGAACCTGCTGTTGATCTTGGTAACCCACATCCTAAGAATAAAAGATATGACAAAACAGATATTATTGCTAGGAAGAATGGTAAAGAAAGAGAACCATGAGTTCAGAAACCCATGCCTTTTCCTCCTAAACCATCCAAGAAAAAGGATGATGAGAATTTTGAGCGCTTTGTTGAAATGCTTAGACCTGTCTTTTTGCGTGTGCGCTTGACTGATATTCTAAAAATGGCTCCTTATGCTAAGTATATGAATTATATTGTGACTAATAAAAGGAAGATACCGGGTGCTGAAATTTCCACCATGCTTGTTAATTATACTATTAAGGGTGGAGTACCAAAGAAATTAGGAGATCCAGGAATACCAACTATACCATGCTCTCTTAAGGGAAATTATGTTAAAAATGCTTTATGTGATTCGGGAGCTGCTATTAGTGTTATGCCTTTCTCTCTATATTGTAGACTTGAGTTGAATAAGTTGACACCTACTAAGATCTCTTTGTAAATGGCTGATAAATTAACTGCTCTACCTATAGGTATTTGTGAGGATGTACCCGTTGTAGTTGCAAATGTTACTATCTTAACGGACTTAGTTATTCTCGACATTCCCGAGGACAACAGTATGTCGATCATCCTTGGTAGACCCTTTTTGAATACTGCAGGGGCTGTTATTGATTGCAACAAGCGCAACGTAATTCATTCAGAGCATACACCCTAACATATGACACGGATGTCGCATCATGTAAACAAGCGCTAACTAGACATAACAAGAAACACACCTCTCGTTGTCTACGACACAAAGGTAAAACCTACATGGTCTTGAGGGAATATCCATGGTGCTTGGACACATTCTTCTTCCTTCGGTGCAAGTGGAGGGAGGACACGGAGAACGTGCCCCTCTTGAGTTGGTAAGGGTGGTCCGTAGATGTAACGCCCCAAAAATTTAACCATATTTTTATTAAATTAAAATTTGGCTAGAAATAAAACTTCTATTATTTTTGCCTTCTTGCTGATTTCAAAACCGCATTTCAAAAATTCTTCCCTCAAAGAATATACTTTTGGGAAAATAAATCGGGTCTTGAATATTTTTATTCAACCATCTTATACCATTTACCATTTTATTAGGAACAATTTTAATAATAAAATTTGCCCACAATTAATTCTTTTAATGGCATTTTCTATCCTCACAATAACCCTGTTGCATTACAACCTGTTTATATATTCCCGTAATAATTCCAAAAAAATTGGAGATACCAAGAGAAGCATATAATCTACTTTTATGCAAAAACCAATTTGTGTTCTTTGTAATTTTTGAGCAAAACAACCCCATTTTCATTTTGGTCCACATTGGCAGTTTGAACTGTAACCCTATTTTAGTTTGCCCTGATGGCCATGAAAGTTTTCCTACTCCTAGTACTTACAACCAAACCCTTAAGTCCAAGAGATCAGCCACATATTCATCTCTTAAGTTTGCCAATATATCCTCTGCAGTTTCTGTCCAGAATTGGATTCTGACAATAATTGCACTAACAAGTTTTCTTTTTTGCCAAATTAATCTCACAAATCTCTTTAGCATCTAAAGAGACCTCACTCTGAAAAGTTTGGGTGCGAGCAAAATCATTTAGATGACAATGGCATTTTATCAAAGACCTAAAGTGCAGGGCCAGATTTGGCATGGTTCTAGCATTGCATGATAAACTTGCCCTCTGGCCCAACCAACATCTCCACTACTCTTCCCTATTCCATTAACCCAACCCTGTTAATTTGTGTTTACACCCAAGCCCTCCAGTCCATATTGGCATTCTATCGAGCAGATGCTATGCATGCCTGGAGCGCGAGCAGAGCGGGCGTATTGCACGCATCTGCCCGAGCCGCCGCAACCACCTACCCCGCGTCCTTTTTCCCTTCCCCAACCGTAGAGCCACGCCCGCATCCCCTCCGAGCTCCCAGCGTCGCCCAGACCACCTCCCCGCGGCTTGCAGCGCCGCTGCTATAGCTCCTCGGCGGCGCGCCGGTGTCGGCAACCATCCCTGCCGTTGCCAACGCCGCCCAAGCCACCCTCGCCAGCCAGCTGCCCCCTGGAACATCCGCCTTTCGTCATCTAGCCTCTGCCCCCATACCCAAACCTCGCCACGTCCGCAAGCCGCCACTGCCGCCGCTGACAGCGCCTGCCGTGGCCGGCGCCTTCCAAGTCGCGCGGCACGCCTCGAGCCCTCCAGTGCGTCGGGCTCATCTTCCCCTATGTATTCCGTCCCAGCAAACCCCTTTGGCCAGGCGCCCACGTCCCCTGTTCAGCAATAGCGGTTGCCGCCGACGTGCTTATCCTCGGGCATCCGGCGAACCGACCTTGGCTGCCTATATAAAGCCCCCCCCCCCCCCCCCCCCCAAACCCCTTCAAACCACAGGACCAACCACCTCCACGCCCTCGGAGCGCCCCCAAGCATCGGAGCATCCGGAGAGGTCATCTGCTCCATCTTCGGCAGTCGCTGCCGCCGCCACCCCGCGCTCAAATTCCATGCAAGCAGTGGCTCCCTCTCGCGGATTTATTTACCAATCGACCCTCCGAGCCTCTGGAAACCCATTCCCAAACCAAATTTAGCTTAACACTCGCTAAGGATCGAAGCCCCCCCCCCCCCCCCCCCCCTGAACTGCAAGTTCGTTCGCCATGGCTGATGTCGTGCTCATCTTCGAGCTCTCCGGCGCGCGTGAATGGCATACCTAGAAGAGCCGTGCCTCCCTGAGCATATCAGTGGCCGTGGCGTCGCAAATGGTGGTGTGAGCCGCTCGGAATCGTCGCCGGAGCCCCTCTCTGTTTCTGTCCAGGCACGCGAGAGGAAGGAGACAAATCGGTCCCACCTATCGGTGAGCCAACCCAACCGCCAGCGGCGCAGCCCACCTGTAGACGTATCCCCTCGGAGGAAACATACTCCTTATAGTATGCTTTCACTTTCGGTAAGCGTATCTCTCCCGAAGCGTTTTTCTTTATTATTTTGTTTGAAAATTAGATTTTGACCAGACTATGACTGCTTATAACTTTTTAAGCAGAACTTCAAAATAGATGATTCGTTTTCTCTTATTTCTAAAAAATCATCTATTTTATTTTCATATTTATTTCCGAAATTAACAAGACAACTTTTTGTGCTGTTTTCAAAAAAATATATTTGTGTGTTGATTGAATACTTTTCAGAATAGGAAATCCAGGGAAGAATGCTTTCAAAATTCTTGGAATGCACCCCATCCTTCTGCAACCCCAAGGCAAGCATCTTGAACACTTGATATGATATTTGTTGGTTGATTGCTTTCTAGGAGAAGTAAACCGTGAATATGTCACATGAAATAATGAAATTTGCATATGATAATAAGCATGCATGAATGCATATGGTGAAGATTTATTTGCTGTTGATCATGTGATATATATGAGAAGTATTTACTGCCTCATGCCACGTATGCCTAAGTTGGTTCGGACAGACTTTCGGGGAATGTTTTGTCGTGGGTACAGTATGACCATGACAATTGATATCTCGTGGTCACAAGAATGATCAATGATGGCATGACGGGGCATGATGGTGGTGATGCAGCTGGATATCATTTTGTGGTGCTAATCATTGCATGAGGAACTTAAACCTCCACAGTTGACCGCAGATCGAGTCCTGTACCGACAATCCCCATACTTGAATCGTGCTACCACCTGTCCCTGCCACAGGTAGGGTATGGTCGAGTAAGTCGTTAACCCATTTTATCGACACACCGTATAGAGAGGCCGTGATGATGGTCTCCATGATCTAGGCATAATGCCAGTCACCGGGTCAGGGGGCATGGGTGTTTCTCGCTGAGGCCAAGAGGGGAGCAACACTTAGTTTGCGCATGGTATAAATTTTGATCCCATGCTACTCAAGGTGTTGGACTCCCCGCCTTAGAGTTTTCTTTGAATGATGTGTTGGGTGATTCCAAGTATCGGGAAGTTAAGCTCGTGTGTGCGGGGTCAAGTGTGTTATCAGCCTAAAGACCATAATCGGAATTAGTCAATGTCTCGAGTTGACTAAAGAATCCATTACTTGTGGGTAAAGAGTACAACCTCTACGGAGTATACATCTATTCGAATAGTCGTTTCCGCGGTTAAGGACTACCTCTGGGATAGGTCAAGTGTCGGTCTTAGAGCCGATCTTTCGAGGAAAACTTTCAAACCAGAACTTTGGTCATGAATGGTGACGGATGATATCTATGATTATTGTTATGGACTAACCATTTCTATTATGTGAACTCTGGAGTATCACCAAGGATGGTCCTACCTCCTGGATACTCATGCTATTATTTATTTTATTTATAAGCCCTTTATGTGGCGTCGCTCTAATGCTTGACTTTGGCACGCTTGGTATTTATTTTCATTATAAGCCCTTTATGTGGCGTTTCTCAGACGCCCGACTGTGGCACTCTCGTTATTTGTTGTCACTATAATCCCTTTATGTGGCGTCGCTCAGACGCCCGACTGTGGCACGTATGTTATTTACTTTCATTATAAGCCCTTTATGCAGCGTCACTGAGACGCCCGATTGAGGCATGTTTTATATTCTTACCCTTTGGAGGCGTCGCTCCAGATACCCGATTGGATTATTTTATTTTCATTCTCTGATTTTTATTTATTTTATATGAACTATCTGCTTACTTGCATCGTGGATTTATCTTGTGACTGAATTAATGATCATAAATTATTTCAGTGCATGCTTACCACCTAATATATTATATCTATTTTCTTGATGTTTGCGAGTACATTCAAAGTACTCACCAGCTTGTCCCTAGCTATTGTCTTGGCCAAATCACAGATTTGGAGAGGAGCACGATGACGACCACCTCGGAACCTAGGCATCGAAGATAGCAGCTGCGCGAGATAGGAGTTATCCAGGTCAGTTGTTCATGCGGGAAATGGAGTCCCATAGATGCAGGATCCACGAACCGCGTTCGTCATCAACCACCACAAACCCTTGTTGTACTCCATAGACCACCATGGTCTTGTACTTCAAATTTTGTAATTTGCCTGAAATTCTAAATAAAGAATGTGTCCACCAGCTAACAGTAATCCTGAGGCTGGTGAGCACAAGGACCAGTTACTTGGAAATTAATATCCTGGAAAGCCGGTCCTGACAATAGATGCCGATTTGAGGGTTCATAACAGGAAAAATCTAGAAATAATCCATCGGCTATTGGGTCAAATGCTCCTGAGCAATGAGATAATGAACTAGGTTCGCCATTACTGCGTCATCTTCTATTTTTCCGCGAGGAAACGTTGATTCTAATCAAGGCGTTGCGTCTCTCGAATAGTAATAATACCCTCTTTTGCTGGCACATGACACTATAGATTGAAAATGGGTAATTACGTCACAAACAACGATTTACATGGACATGCATGTCATTGGCATGGATTCCACGATGATGGCGGCATATGGAGGGTGTTGGTTTGGGTCTACTAGTGGGATGTGCACAACTGCTCCATATTTTAATTAACTAGGTGGAATCCTCAATTTGAACAACCCGCACTTGGGTTGGTGGGTGGAGCCAAGAGTATTGGGGCTGAAATCCCACAACATCTTAATGCAACTACCCGGTGTTGCATCTGGGGTTATCATATTGATCCCAAGGTGTGACATGTAGGTCTCGGCTGTGAAGGCAGTGTACAAGGTGAGGGAGGCTGGGGGTGGTCATGGGAGTGGCATCTTATAGAGTTCTTGGTTTAGGAAAAATAATTCGGTGTCAGCATGAATTTGGTTATTGTCTCCACCCTAGAGTTTTTGGGGTCAAACTCGCAGATATAGATTCTGAAAAGTAATGTATGGTTGTGGCTACGGGTTAGGGTGGCTTTGGTAGTTACGCCCAGAATTTTACTTTGTACCCACACATCAAATAATGGCATGCGAGTAGCCTGCAATTTACTATGTTGTTCCCACTACAACTTCGGGAATACGAGAATACATGGTTACAAGGCAATATGACCACAAGGGTCCGACAACTACTCTAGTGGAATCACTCCGTCTCCGTTGTCATTTAAGCGGGCATGCCCAACAGTCATTGAGGCTTCCTTGGGTGCTATAGTTTTGGTTGGTTGGGGTAAGGAGCGGAGTTACAGGGTTGTAGTAGCAATAGTGCCTCGCACGTGGTGTCCTAGTGACGGCCTCATTGCAGTAGGCCTCCAAGTTCCTCCGGGGGGAAGAACGGGTTGCCCTACTATCTGGCTGGGGCAGATCTCTAGGGTCGAATAGGCCTCCCAAATAGCAATATCTGATTGTTGGAGGCGGGTGCAGCTTCACTGCTCACCCAGGTCAGGCGACCAAGCGTCTCGCAGTTTGCAACTAGATCAGGGGTGACCTGATCAAATAGTGTCGCACACACTCTTAGGTAGAGCACTAGGAATCAGCACATGATCTTTCTCAACGTCTCCGTTGGGGACTTGGGTCAGTCTACCATAGCCTTCATGGCTAGGATAGTAGAAGAAAGGGCAGCTATTAACTCTCAGCGACATATGTCTAAGTTGGACTATAGCCTCTCGGGCTGGAAGTTGACAGGCTTGGAACTCACCGACGGTTGTCTCCCAGTGGATTGGTAAGGGATTTCTGATGAGGTACTCCTTTCATAGATGTGCACCATAGCTTAGAAGTGATGGATGGCATTCCTCACAGGTTCCTGGTACACAACAAAATAGTGAGGCTCTTCTATGCCAAAAGCTTGGAGGGTGAGATTGGCAAGGATGGTTATGAAGTCTCTAAGATTGGATGCAGTGGTCTCGTTGCAAATGACCAAGCCATGCATCTTGGTGGTTTGGATATTGGAGTGGGACTGGAGGTTGTGGTGTGCTGGATTGAGGTAATGTTTTCCTTTATAGGCAAAGGATTCTTCCATCACATGCTTGGGGATGGGACAACTCGGTGTCTGCCACATAGGTTTAGCTATGGAGAGGAAAATATCTGGATAGTGTAGGAACCTAGGGATATCGAACCGGCTAAGATAGGGTTAGTCAATGGTCATCCTGGCTCTGATTCCAAGGTTGTCAGGGCCGGTTTTCTAGGTTATATAACTCTCAGCAAATGACCTTTGTGTCGTCACCAGCCCCAGGATTACTTTTCGATGGTGGACACTTTGCGATACAGAATTCCATGCAATTACAAGAATTTGAGTTCAACACCATGAAGGTCCATGGAGTACATCACACATTTCTAGTGGCTGATGGCGGAAGCGTCTCATATATTTCCAATGTCTGTGGGACTCCATTCCCACAGGAACAACTGACCTGTACAATTCCTATCTCGCATGGCTGCTATCCTCGATGTATAAGATGCGATATTGCTGTCATAGTGCTCCTCTCCATATATATGATCTTGCCAATATAATAGCTAGGGACAAGTCAGTGAGTATGTTTGAATGTACTCTCAAACATCATGAAAACAGAAATAATAAAGTAGGCGAATTACATGCACTAAAACTTTAATGGTAAACAATATGCCATGAGGTTAGATGAGGAATGCAATTATGCATATATTGTACCAAAAGTGAGAAATTTCTAGGGAAATGTAAGAATGTGAATGGTACCTCAGGCAGTAGTCCTCCCGAGGATCCCAAGAAAATAAAATGTGCCAATCGGGTGTCTGAAGCGACACCTTGAAAGGAAAATGTAGAACACGCCTCAGTCGGGTGTATGAGAGACACAACATACAGGGCTTATATCAGGGATAAATACATGAGTGACACAGTCGGGCGTCTGAGGCGATGCCACCTAATGGGATTATACTGAAAATAATAAGATGAGTTGACACTGTCGAGTGTCTGAGGTGGCGCCACATAATGGGCTTATATTGAAAATATGAATATGAATTTCCAGGTGGCTGAATCTTCCTAGGGATACTCATAAATTCATGTAAGAGTAAAGGTTAGTCCACAAAAAATGTTAATAATCATCCATCATAATTCATGATCAATATCCTGGTTTAATTAATTCCTTCGAAGACAGACAGTAAGACCGACACTTGTCACAAACACGGTTATTCGAATAGATATTATACTCTACAGAGGGTGTACTCTTTACCCACGAGTAATGGATTTCTTTAGTCAACCCGAGATGTTGAGTAATTTCGATTACGATGTTTGAGTTGAAAACACACTTGACGCACACACACCGTCTTAACTTCCTGAAGCTTGGAATCACTCAAAGCAGCCGTCAAGTAAAACTCTAAGTGGGGAGACCCAGCCTCAATTAGCATAGGATCACAATTTATATTGCGCAAAAACTAAGGGGTGCATGCCCCCTCTCGGCCTCAACCGGATGCACAAATGCCCCCTGACCAAGTGACATGCCTACCAAGGGCCACTAGTATCTTTCACTATCGCCTCTCTGTGTGGTGTGTGCGAGTAAATGGGTTAATGAGTCACTAGACTGTACCCTACCTGTGGCAGGGACAAGTGGCAGCACGAAACAAGTATGGGGGTTACCGGAAAAAGACTCAATCTATTCTCATCTTAGGAGGTTTTAGTTTCCTGAACTGGTTAACATAATATAATCCCTTGGTAGAACCTAACAGGGTCACCACCTAGCATGCCCTGACATGCTACCAATGAACATCCTCGTCACAATGAGATTTTAGTCTCACTGTCACTTTTCCCGTGATAAATCTTTCTTGCGGATTAGCCCATACAAGCATATGTATGAAGCGCATGGGAAATAAATGTATCAGATGTATATATCTCATGTTTGAGTGTTAGCAAACACTCTAAAAATACCCATGCCTACACGAATAACTCTATGCAAAATTCTATTTGAATTAATGTAATCATGGTCAAGTTATTCTCACAAGCAAACAACCATGAGGAATGACGGAAAAAATACATCTGGAGTTGTGGTTTGAAAATTATAAGCAGTCAAAGTTAGGTCAAATCTATTTTCAAAATAAACCAAGAAAAATAAAATGGTTTAGCAAAAATATGTTTACCAAGAAGGAAAGTGTCTAATCGGACTACATTTTCCGGCAGGGAAATCATACCAGATCAGCTGCACTACTGGAAGAAGAGGTTGGCTCACTGAAAAAGTGGGACCCACCTGTCGGGTTTATCCTCTTCCTCTTGTGTGCGCGAACAAGGACATGTGCGCACTTTGGCAATGATGTAGGGGGCTCTGTTCATCGATCTCGGTACACTGGCGTGCTAAGGAAGTGTAGACGCTTTTGATGCAGGGGAAGAGAGTCGACGGAGAGCTCGGATTCGAGCTAGGCATCACCCATGTTGCACGAGAGCTTCGGGTGGAAGGGGGCTTTTGCCCCTGGATGGTTTTGAGATGAATTGGAGGTTGGAATGTGTCGGTGGTGGCTGAGGGAGGTTGGTGGTGAATAAAAAAGAGTGAGAGTTTTTGTGTTGATATCGGATTCAACATGGAAGTGGCTATGGCCGAAGCTAGTGGAGATGGAGGAGATAATCTCTTCGTATGCTCTACATGCTTTGGGAGGCTCTCAGAAGGAGGGGGATGTTAATGCCTTTTGAGGGGGTCTAGGGGCTTTTTGATAGAGAGGGGGAGGGGGTTCCATGGCTTCTGAAGATAAGCATGGTGGTAGCAGACATTGATGGCTTCCCACAGCGATGGCGAGGTAGGAGGTGGCCAGTGCATGGTCGGCGCGGTTGGTGGTGTCTAGCATTTAGGAGGAGGTGGGCTGGCTAGCTCGGGGGAATCTAGGTGGCCTGGGCGGCGCTGACCATGGCTCGTTGCGGTTGCGTCTATTGATTGTGGGGGGACGTGCGGGGTTGGTTAGGTGGTCGGCAGGGTCGGCATGTTAGTTGGCCGACCAGAATTACTCCATGGGGGCGGTTGTCTCGGGGAGCCGCGTGTCTCTAGGTATGGTTGGCCTGCCACTATGGCTATGGCGGCGGCGTTTGATGATGTAGTGCGACGTTAGAGAACACAAGGGGTGTCGGTGGAGCTCGGTTGCGATGCGGTGAGTCAGAGGAGGCCCGGGCAGGAGGGGAGAAGACAGTAGGTGGACATAGCCGATCGATTCCACTGGCTACAATACGGGCAGTCTGGCCACGCCTTAGAGCATGCATGCTAACTCCTCAATGAAATGCCAAGGCATACTAGGTGGCTCTAATGATGGTGAAATTTATCAGGATGACAATTCTTGGTTTGTTAGAGAAAATTGACATGCTTGTTTAGTTATAAGACCTAATGTCAAATGCAGTTTAGGGAGTTGCCAAATTTCTATCATCCCCACAAGGTGGTCGACAGAATGCTAGAGCTATTTAGAAAATGTGTCTACATATGATACTTGGCAGGATGGGGTCTCTTTAGGTGTTAGTGAGGATTGTGTAGTTGGTTTTGTAATAGGAAATAATTGCTAATGCATGTTTTGGAAAAAATAAGTTCTGGACAACAAATTGAGGAGATCATTTGGTGATTTTAAAACGTGCATATGGAGCTGGTCTCTGGACTTAAGAGTTTACTTGGAAGGATAACAAGTGGGATTTTTTTTAATTAATTGGGGTTGCTGTGCAAATGTTAAAATTGGACCAGAAATGAAAATTGGATGATGTGCTCAAAATTTCAACATAGCCGTGATTAGTTTCTGCACAAAATTTATATATATGCAACATATGATCTCTTAGAATTTTTGTGGAATTTTTAAAGAATTATTTAAAATAGTGTTTGTGCAAGAGGGGTAGACTAGGATCTAGAAATATTAAATAGAAGGATTATTTTGAAGCCAAATTATTTTGAAAAAAATTCTTATGATATTAAAATATAAATAAAAGTATTGGGGGTTGATTTTTAAAAATCTACCATGTTTTCCAAAAATATCCATATGAAGGGAAGGATTTTGGGAAAACATAAACAAGGAAAATCTCCAAAATTAATAAAATAAGACCTGATCTAATTTAAAACTTTTATTTCTGGCAAAATTTTATTTAATAAATCATGGTTAAATTTTTGAGGTGTTACAGAGGGAGGTCGCGTTGGTGCCCCTAACCTGGTGGCGGTGGCACAGGAGGGCTAGAGGGAGATGGGAAACCCTAGAGTCCATGAGATGGCTTTATATGAGGAGCTGCACGGTGCCGTTGCCACGGTTTCCAAGTCCATCTATCCCATACCTGGCCAAACGGCCCGGGCTTAACGGGCCGGCCCAGCGGCACGCCGCGCCGGCACGACACGCGACCCAGCCCGACACGAGCTAAACGGGTCGTGCCAGGCCCGCGGCCCGCCTTGGGCCGTGCCTGGGCCGCCACTCCCAGCACGCGGGCCGGCACGACACGGCCCGATTATCTATTTTTATTTTTTTATTTTTTATACGGCCCAATAAGTAAAAATAGACTAAAAACCGCTCAATGCGTCAAATAGTAGGCATATTAGCGGGTCTGGCGTACCGACGGGCCGGCCCGATTAGCAAACGGGCCGTGCCTGGGCCGGCACCCCGGGCACGCGGGCCGGCACGACACGGCCCGGTTAGTAATCTTGCCGTGGCGGGCCGTGCCATGCCGGGCACGATTACCAGCGGGTCGTGCCGGGCCGGCCCGTTTGGCCAGGTATGATCTATCCTTAGAGTTTTACTTTGAGGAGTAGGTGGACAAAGGAGGAATAAAAGGAGAGGGGTGCGGTCACTACAGGTTAGGCTAGGCCGGGTGTCCATGCTGGACTTACCAGCGTGCGCGTGCAAGGGGTCGTTCGACGTAGGTAGGCTGGAGTGGAGGCGCTAAGGTGGGCTGTAGGTGGAGGCCACGACCCAGGTAATGAGGTAAGGACTTTTTCCGTCCTTTTATAATTCTGTAAACTCGAATTCACAACTATCGGAAAAAAAGGCCAAGGAGTTGCAGGAAGTCTAAGAGGGAAGTAAAAAATATATATGGACCCCTGGAATTATGCATCATTTAAATAAAATGGTATGGAAATTTTTTGAGGTACAAAAAGATAGCAAGTTTGAATTTAATTAAAACTTGATGTATTTTTGAATCCAACCAAATCACTTTTAAAAGAGCTAGAAAATTGGAGGAGGGCTTCTAAAGATGGACTGGAAAATTAAGAAAAATAGTGGACATTATTCAAAGATAGAAATAATGCCACTTGCAATATAAGAACAAATAGGAAGAGGAAGGTTTTTTTGTTGAAATAAATTGGGTTTCTCCAAACATGATCATGCCACTAAGTTGTCAAGCACAACACCACAACACACACACACACACATACACAGTCAAACATACACTAGTGCAACAATATGAAATGGATGCAATGATGCAAAATGAAATGACAAAGGCAAATATTCCATAACTCAAATCACACATGGAGAGTCATACAAGCTAGATGTTATGGAATGGTTACAAGAAATGGAATGTTGCTCTTGGGCTGTAACATAGTACGATCGTCATCGACTTCAGCATCGCTACGAGCGACTAGGTCTCGTCGTAATCAATTTGTCGAACTTGTCAACAACCATTGGCGACAAGCCGAGCTTTCCGGATCTGAACATTTCCATCCACATCGGTTTTCTTCTTAAAGACCCATTTACAACCAATGGCTCTAACACCAGGCGACGGATCAAACAAGTCCCATACTTGATTTTCATGCATGGACTTTAACTGTGTCGAGGTACGACAATCTGTCGCATCGACAAAGGACCCCTTTGTGGTTTGACTATGTGGATCGTCATGCACAAGGAGTGGAACCAGCTACCATCACGCAAGGGTTTAGACTGGTTCGGGCCACCGAGAGGTGTAATACCCTGCGTCTTGTGTTTTGGTGGATTAATATAAGTTTTCCAAGTTATAGGAGCACATCTACAACCTGCATGAGGTCAGGGTTTCCACCCTTGTAAGGGTTGCCATGGACCTCCTATCATAGATGAAGGGGTTCCAGAGTGGCAAAACAATACAAACACTATGTTGGTAGTGGCTACAATGCCAATACCGAACTCTGACAACTTAGGACAAATGCATTAAATGTGTCGTGAGGTGACACACGGACATCGTCCCCCGGGAAGGATGGACTCTCCTTCTATGTCGTCTACCCAGCTACCTCTTATTCCTTCGTGACGCCACCAAGACCGGGGTTAATAAAGGTGTATTAATCGTCCAAAGCTGCCTAGTGCCCCAATAGGCTCTATGTAACTGCCTGCATGCTCGACACCTCATTGATAAGTGATAATCAGGCTGATGAGGTGGAGTGGTGGCCTGGTAGTGAAAGCCTGCCGACACGGAGCTTTCCGAGCCTTCTACTGCCGGGAAGATGGCTTGTCGGTAGCTTCATCTTCAACTGGTTTTGTCTTGAGCATGGTTATCCTTTGGCAAGGATTGTCGGGCGATGAATTCGGGTTGTTTGTGCACAAGTTAGTAAACCGACAGGAGCCCCTGTGCCCGGGACACACTTGTGTCCATGACGTTGTTGGGCTAGGCCTAAAACACTGCCGGCTTGTCCCACTTTTTTGTGTTCTTTACTGATTTTGTGTTCACATACGGCTTTAGACTCCTGGATTTTCGCCAAATGCCTTCACCACCATGTCTGTCTTGTGCACAAGTGCAAGAATTTTGTCGGAGAAGTGCCCAATGTAGCTCTATTCCAGCTTTGTTTTTATCTGCTCGTAGAAGGGGACACTCTCTCCAGCAGTGTTACCTGGATTCCCAACGCCAACCACAAGGAGGTGTATCCTACTGGCAATCTAAACTGGAAGTGGGAGAATGGCATGGGGAGTGGTGCTACATCAAGGAGAAGGAGTAACCAGACTTCTGATGGCCCTGGAAAGATTTGCCGGCCCACAACAAGGTGTGGAGCTATCTTAACGGCCATGACACCAAGATCTCCATCGCCAGCACCCAAATCCTTTACTTGAATGCTGCTAGGCTCACTATCTAGATGATGGGTGCAGATTTTCTCCAGCGATGCATCGCACCCCTGCAGGACAGGGAGCGCTTCACCTCGGAGTTTGTCAATGCAATCGATGTCATGCGGCTGCACACTGGACATGGCACCAACTTGACACTGATGGAGCTTGCTTGCCTGTACCACCAACTCTTCCGTGTGGATGGAAAGTTCAAGCTACTGCCCTCCATCATTCCCCTCTGCAATTACTCTGCGAAGAACTCCATCCTGGCAAGAATTCCACACCGCAATACACATGGGGTCAACCCCACATGGCAAGCACCGACACCAGAGGTGGTGCGGGAGTGGTTTGATAATCTGATGGAGAGAGCCATCCAGGAAGAAGGCCAAATCACCCGCAAGACAACGACGAGGAGATTGAGTAGATAGGACAGAGGACTGTGGAGGCAGGCTTGGTGGTGGGTGGCAGCAGCTCTGGTCACACCGCGACCGATGAAGAGGGTGGAGGCGCCAGCGACGAGGAAGAGGGCAAGAACTAGGCACCGATAAGAGACTTGTCGGAGAATCTTATCGGGGGCGAAGATCTTGAAGCTTCCCCGGAGCAAGGAGTTGAGGAGCCCCCGGTCCCTAATGATCCAAGGAATAGCTCTCACATTGTCCTCGAGATGACCACCGGAGAACTGGTCCATCCGGCGCCAGTCGGTGAAGAGGAGGAGGAGGACCCCACAGAGGATGTTGCCCGTCCGTAGTGGATGCGGCGCACTGTCTCCAAGCGCCCGACATCAACCTCTCGCAAGGCGAACGGGTCTTCCTGTGCTGTCGCATGTTAGTCTCGTGGCAAGACTCCTACTCTGCCGCTCGCTCCTATTGCTGACCAAAAGCCTATCTAGGACTTGTCGCTCCTTAGCATCTTGGAGGATAAAGAGGAAGAGTAAGTGTCCGTGCTTGTCTTAATTAATCTTGAATCCTTGATGCACCTATTTTTTCTTAATCTTAGTGTTCTTGTTCTGCAAGGACCAAGAAACTTTGGTGTAGCGAGTGTCCAAGAAAGAACAATCTTCCATGGATGGGACGACAACAGGTGGATACTGTCATCAACAGCCCCAAGCGTAGTCCGCTGCATAGCCCCCTGCAAGAGACTACCATCCAGTACCTGCTGGCGAGCACTGGCGTAGGTGTTGTCACTTCTTCCGTTCCGTTGCAAACGGGGGCGGAACACTAGGAGGAGACGCGCCTAAGGGTGGACCTTCTCGAGGTGGCTCAGACGCATTCTACTCCGGAGAGGAGTTCTCCAGCGAGGGCAGCTACCGACGAGTCTATCCGCACGAGAACATGCTAGCAAGTGATACGTCTCGAACGTATCTATAATTTTTGATTGCCCAAGGATATAATATTATTATTCTAGTATACTTTTAAGGTAACTATATGTTAATTAATATTATTTTTGAGCACTAGCCTATTAACCCAGTACCAAGTGCGAGTTGCTATTTTCTACGTGTTTTTAGCTTTTCAGGTTTACAGTACCAAACGGAGTCCAATTGCCACGAAACTTTTTTATGATTTTTTGGGACCAAGACATGACCTGGAAGCTTCGGGAGAAAGCTAGTGGCCGCACGAGGGAGCAAGCGCACAATAGGGCACGCCCAGGGTGGTGGTCACGCCCTGTTATGTGGTGGGCCCTTCGGTTACCTCAGGACGCCCCTCTCCAGCCTATAAATTCAATTAAATCCTAGTAACCCTAGTGAGCCTCCCAAAACACTTTTTCCATTGTCGAAAGTCTTTATTCAGGTGTGTGGCCATCTCGAGCCCTGTTCCGGTGCCCTGCCGGAGGCAGGATCGGTCACGGAGGGCCTGTACATCAGCTTTGCTGCTCTCATGGTGATGTGTAAGTAGTCTACCATAGACCTATGGATCCCTAGTTAGTACCTAGATGGCTATATCTCTCTCTCACTATCTCTTCCTCTCTCTCTTGATCTTCAATAGAATGATCATCACATCTTCGCTTTGATCTATCTGATGTAATTCTTTTGTGCACCGCGTTTGTTGGGATCAGTTGAATTGTGGGATTATGTTCAAATTATTCATGAGAAATATTTGAGTCTTCTCCTAAATCTGTTATGATTCTAATTTACATGATTATAGGTTCGTAAATCTCTCTGATCTATTGAAATAGTTTGGGCAACTAGATTGCTATTTCTGCAGTGAGAGGGGTGCCTTGTAGTGGGTTCAATCTAGAGGTGCTCTATATACCAGTGACAGAAAGGGACAAGACATGTCTTTGTATTGTTGCCACCAAGGATAAAATGATGGGGTTAGTTCATGTTAATTGAATTCTCTTTGTCTACATCATGTCATTGTTCTCCAAGCATTACTTTATTTTACTTAATACTCTAGATGCATGCTGGATAGCGGTCGATGGGTGGACCAATAGTAATGGGTACAGGCACGAGTCGACCTATTTTCTTACGAACGTGATGCCTATATGCACATGATCATTGCCGTGAATATCACATAACTATGCGCTTTTCTATCAATTGCCCAAAAGTAATTTGTTTACCCAACGTATGCCCATTTTCGTGAGAGATGCCACCAGGGAAAACTATGTCCCCCGGGTCTATTCACTTATATATTTACAAAAACTTTCAATACCTTTCTGCCATTATTTAATTTTTATTTTATTTTGGAATTTATAATTATCTAGTACCAACCATACTACTTATAAGCTTGCAAATAACGAGTCCAAGGGGATTGACAACCCTCTTGCCCTCGTTGGGTGCAAGTGTTTGCTTCTTTGTGTGCAGTCGTTGAAGATGGGGGTTTTGTGTTTTCCTATTGGTTCGATAAAACTTGGTTCTTAACTGAGGGAAATACTTATACCTATTGTCTTGCATCACCCATTCATCTTCATGGAAAACCCAACGCAGATCACAAGTATGAGGAAGGATTTCTCGCGCCGTTGCTGGGGAAGTATCACCAACCTACTATCAAGTACCTTCACACAAATTATCATTCACTCGTTATACTTTTTATTTTCTGTTATATTTTTCTTTCTATGTAAAAATAAAAAAAATACAAAAATGTTTATCTTTGCTAGTTGCTAGCTTACTTCTTTGCTTGTCATACTCACTAGTTTACTTGTCTCCTTGTTACTTTGCTTGCTCAGTCACCATGTCTCAAGATACTACTAAGTTGTGTGACTTCTCAAATACTAATAACAATGATTTTATTAGTACTCATATAACACCCGCCACTAGTGCGGAGTTCTATGATATTAATGCTGCATTGCTGAATCTTGTGATGTGTTAACACCCGATTTTGGTATGGTCAAAAACACAATGGAGAATGCCTCAAATGGATAAGTGATCAAAGTGAGGAATTTCCGTATCATTGAAAGGAGAAACTTTAATATTTGGGCAATAACCATCCGATCTCATCTCTAAGGATGAAGTTGTGTTCGAAGTACTTAGATTTTGTATGCAGAACACTATTCAGCTGATTACGCCCCCTAGATGGCCTCATATGAGAAAAGTTTATACAAGGATTGTCTTTGTCTCATCTAAACGGTCAATTTTCATATAAAAATCGTCTCAATCCACGTTTGTATGAAAATGTTACAGCCATCGGAATGCAGCCTTGACAGGAGGCAAAATATGGCGCGCCCCACCAGACACGTGTTTGATGGGTAGCGCCACCAATCAATTGTTTTTCTTAAGAGATTTAGCCATCAAGATGGATTCTAATCAAAGAATGTTAAACACAACAGTTTTTCATATGGTCGAAGAGATAAAATTTTCTTTTGTAATCATCTTCATCCGAGGTCGTTTGTGGCCAGTGGGACCTAAAAACCGAACTAATGTCCCAGACATACCTAAATCCAAGTTCGGTTAATTTTGGAAAGATTTGGACGTGATTTGGAGTCCTTTTATTATACGGGAAGTCCACCCACCTCATAAATAGATGAGAGGTGACGGCCAATTGAACAACACACAATTGACAAACCAATTTATCATATTTTATCTTTACCTTTATCCTCCTCCCTTGTTCTTCTTCTTCCTCGTTCTTCGTTCGTTCTTCTTCTTGGAGGGCAGCGATCCACGAGGCCCTAGGGGCAATCAGGTTGACCTAGGGCAGCCCATAGCCGTCGCGCGCCCTGAAGGGGTCCCTCTCAAGCGTGTGGGCTTTGAGGTCTACAAAAGCGTCCGTCGGAGTGCTTGCGTACCGCGCTTCCGGACGAGTCCCCTTCGACGTGAGCTGCAGTGCATCACCCCGGCGTCGAGGGTACACGATGACGTGTTCATGTGCGAACAAAATTTTTGGCGACTTCGCTGGGGAAGAAGCTTTGAATGGTCTCCAAACTGTTCTTGTTACGAAGAGATTGTCATCTAGGGTTTGCAATCAACAAAGGTAATATGAATACCCAATTCACTTATGTAGATGCAAATAATGCATATGTTGTTCCTAGATCTTTTCATTAGCATAATGTATCGGCTGGCCCTAGTTTTATGAATCATGCATCTAATTATGTGCAACAGCCGATTCAGATAATATCCACACTTCAATTTCATATAATTTTAGCAACATGCAACATATGTATCCCAACTCCCATGCATCGGCAACCACACAAATCTATATGCCGATGAACAACATGATGAGTTTGGTTAATCAAACTGAAACACCCCATGTAGAAACTTCCAAAAGTAAGCAGCACAGTGTTTCAACTTTTCATTCATCGAAAAATAACTTCGAGCATGTTAATCCAAATATGCCGGTGGATAGGGAAATTGGCCATGCTACTACTAGTTATTCGGCCAATTACCCTCAAACATCATATGCTACACCTCATGCTACTAAATTTTTGGCACCATACGCAACTGTTGATGTCCATAATTCGGCTCCGCACCTTCACGGTCAAGGCCGAATAAGTGAAACTTCTACAGGAGCACAAATGCCTTCACCTACTACCGTGGCATATCATGTTCCTCCTGCACAATTATAGAATTTCGGCAAAATCTCATTACCGAAAGAGTCTAAAAGTGTTGGGGGGCAATTCTATCCAAATTGGATCGTTAAGAAAAATCTGACGTCTTTTTGGGATGAATGCAATGTTGTTATGTATGAATTAATAAAAGAGGGATCGCCTATTAATTCTGTTGAAATACAAGCTAGATTATGTCAAAAAGAGAAAGCATTGGGTGTGGATTGAATTATGAAAAAGAGTGGTGATTTGGATAACAAGGTTAATTCATTTATTGAAAAGACCGAACCAAATATTATGTATGCTGAATCTATTCTTGGAAAAGAGCGTGACAAGTTATTGGGGAGCTATTCAAAACAGGAACAAGATGTTGTTCAAGTAACGCAACCATCATGCTCTCCCAACGTATTCGAACATGTATGTCTAACAGGTGATTTTCTATCTTCCGATTTGGTTGTAACTTTATTGGTGATGCTTCTATAAGAAAATTCACATAAGTAATTTTGAAAGACCAATGAAGAAGGGTAATTTACTTGTTAGCAATAAAATTGTTATTGAACATATTGGCCAACCTATTATGCCATTTATAAAGACCGATAGTGACTTATTGTTGTAGCCAAAGTTTTCCCCATTGCTTTATCAAAATTTCATATCTAATTGGGTAGCTTTGCTTGTTTCATACTTGGCTTGCACTTGGTCTCAATTGAGACATGTGTGTTCTAACTATTTTTGTTTCAGAAATTTAAAGCCAAGGTTAAATTCCTTTGAGAAAGCTGATGCTAGTATAATATCTTACCTAATGTCATCGGAAAAAGAATGCGAGAGAAAATCCATAGCCGAATGGAAAGATGCCAAATCTGAACCATTCACGTGCTTAGTTTCAAAGTTGTTCCCACATCAGGATCGGATAGAAAACAAGAAGTTTACCTTCAATTCGAACATGTGTGAACAAATTTTTGATTTGTTGGTGAGAAATAATTATATTAGAATTCTTGATCACCATGTCAAGCCATCAATTCAAGGACGAATGCATTGTAAGTTGCATGATTCGTTCAAGCATAATTCTAAGGATTGCAATATGTTTCGTCAAATAGTTAAATCGAGCATAGACAAAGGACGATTTAAATTTGTTGAAACACCAAGAGATGACCAGTCTATTCTGATTGGTCCTGATGGCAAACAATTTTTGCATCGTCTGCTTCAAGCCGATCCATTCAAACATGAGAAGGTAAAAACAACCGATAATGGAATCAAGCTTTCATGTAAAGAAGTTGTTCAAGAACGCAATGAAAATATTATTGAAGGTAGGAGTTCAATTGAAGTTGCAAATAAGACGCTAAGTATTGGCGGGCAACAAGAAAATCCAAAGATCGATGCAAGCACAACCAAAGAAAGCAAAGGTTGAGGAAGCACAAAGGTAAAAAGCCGAAAGTCACTTTCGCGCAGCTATTGGAAAAATACAAGAAGATGAGTGAAGAGAAAAGTGCTTATCGGCCAACTAATGCAAAAGCATCAAGATCACCCCCTAGGCACAAATCCAAGGATCAGTATTGTTAAAAAGAGAATTTGAATGCAACATATGCATATCCTTACATTGGGCCGCCAGTACCAATGTCGTGGGTGCCTCCCTATGCTTACGAAAATTCATATCCATCATATGGCAGGTATGATACACGGGCACATTCTCCATAAGTTCATATTATTATAAACCATCTCATCAGTATTATGCAGATTCAAGAAGACCAACGTTCAGTGAGCATTCATATGTTCAAGACCGTTTCAATAAAAAAGAATTGGTCCGGAGCACAAGGAAGAATAAGGAGGTGGTTGAGCAAGTCTACTGCGTCAAAAAGGATGGCCGTAAGAGTGCCACTTCAGACGAGATCTCAAATAAAAAAGGGCGAATTAAAGTGTTAACATTGGCTACAAAATGCACCCAGGCAAGTCAATTAAGTGCCAAGTCTTAAGGGAAGAAGTTGAAAGTGCACAAGGTAAAACAAGAATTGTCATTAGTTCAAACAAAATCACAGCCGGGGCGCCCACTCGGCTTATCGTATTGGCAAAAGAAGAATTACAAAAACTTGGTGCACAAGAGCTTGAAAAGAGAAACATGGAATGCGTTTCCAAAGGAAATACTCAAAACAAGAATGATGTGCAAGCTTCCGTTGCAAGAAGTGCGACAAAGGTAAAGAAGGAAAATAGTGAAAATTATGAACAACCAAGCCAAAGGTTTGTCTTTGGTGTACACATTATCGACATTCTACAACTATGCCATTGATGCCGATGAGATGGAATTCATCTTCAGGTATGAGGGGTTACCCTCCATGGAATAATTTTCATCCATGGACGCAGTATAACTTCTTACATCATGCAAGGGTTTTACCTCATCACCATACATTCGATTAGCTGTATTTTGTTGCTAATCAAAGTGTCCGATATATAACTATCGGCCGAAGCAAAGACATGGCCGATATAAAATTATTGCCCTAAGCATATAAATGGCCGATGGAGTGTTGATATCGTCCTTAGAAAAAACTCTAAACAAGTTATTTTTCGACACGCAAGCTTCGCCGAAAAACAGGGGGCATGTGTTGACACCCGATTTTTGCATGGTGAAAAACATAATTAAGAATGCCTCAAATGGAAAAGTTCTCAAAGTGACAAAGTTCCGTATCATTGAAAGAAGAAACTTTTATATTTGGGCCATAGCCATCTGATCTCATCACTAAGGCCGAAGTTGTGTTCGAAGTACTCAGATTTTGTATGCGGAACACTATTCGGCTGATTAAGCCCCCAAGACGGCCTCATATGAGAAAAGTTTCTACAGGGATTGTCTTCGTCTCGTTGAAATGGTCAATTTTCATATATAAATAGTCTCAATCCTACTTTGTATGAAAATGTTAAAGCCATCGGAATGCAGCCCTGACAGGAGGCAAAATATGGTGCGCCCCACGAGACACGTGTTTGATGGGTAGCGCCACCAATCAGTTGTTTTGCTTAAGAGATTAGGCCCTCAATATGGCTTCTAATCGAGAAACGTTCAACGCAAAACTTGTTAATACGTTGAAGTGATCAAATATGCTTATCAAAACATCTTCATCCGAGGTCGTTTGTGGCCTATGGGACCTAAAAACCGAACTAATGTCCCAGACATACCTAAATCCGAGTTCGGTTAATTTTGGAAAGATTTGGACGTGATTTGGAGTCCTTTTCTGATATGGGAAGTCCAGCCGCCTCATAAATAGATGGGAGGTGACGACCGATTGAACAACACACAATCGATAAACCAATCTATCATATTTTATCTTTACCTTTATTCTTCTCCCTCGTTCTTCATTCGTTCTTCTTCTTGGAGGGCAGCGATCCACGAGGCCCTAGGGGAGATCAGGTCGACCTAGGGCAGCCCATAGCCGCCGTGCACCCTGACGGGGTCCCTCTCGGGCATGTGGGGTTTTGGGTCTACAAAAGCGCCTGCCGGAGTGCTTGCGTACAACACTTCCGGATGGGTCCCCTTCGACGTGAGCTGCGGTGCATCACCCCTGGCGTCGAGGGTACACGGTGACGTGTTCATGTGCGAACATGATGAAAGAATTTTTTTGGGAAGTCCTAATGAGGATCCCACTACTCATCTTAATACCTTTTTTTTATTATGTGATATGAAAAGGAAAAATGATATGGATAATGATGTGGTCAAATTAAACTTATTTCCTTTTCACTCAAGATAAAGCTAAGGCTTGGTTTCATCTTTACCATCTAATACTATTGGAACATGGGATAAGTGTAAAGATGCTTTTATTGCCTAGTATTTTCCTTCTTCTGAGATCATCTCCATTCTAAATCAAATTATGAATTTTAAACAACATGATCAAGAAAATCTTGAAAAAACCTGGGAAGAATGATATTGATGATTAGAAATTGCCCTACTCATGGTTTAAACTTATGGATGATTATACAAAATTTCAATGTTAGACTAAACCTTGTGTCTAGAAATCTTCTAGATTCTGTTATGGGTGGTACCTTCATGGATGTGGCATTAGCAGAGGCCACCAAACTTCTCGACAACATCATGAAAGACTACTCTCAGTGGCATACCGAAAGAGCTCCAACTGGTAAGAAGGTTAATTATGTTGAGGAAATCGCTACATTGAGTGAAAAAGTGGATGCTCTTATGAATATGGTTGCTAGTAAACATGTTGATGTTGATCCCAATGATATTAATTTATCTACCTTGCATTAGAAAAATAATGATGATATTGATTTGAACTTTAGCTCGTGAAACAATTTTAACAAAAGTGCGTATAGAGGAAGTTCAATGCTAGACCGTATCCCGATAATTCATCTAATAATTATGACAATTCTTATGGAAATTCTTCTACAAATAATAATAGTATACCTACTGATCTTGAGAACACCATTAAATAATTTATCAGTTCTCAAAGGATTTTTAATACTATGGTAGTAGAAAAGTTGCATAAAATTGATGACTTGGCTAAGAACATGGATATAGTAACTCTTGATGTGGAAACTCTTAAAAACAGAAATTTGCTAACCACGGATGATCTCAATGATACTATTAAATCTATCAATGGAAGTCGGGAGAGGACTGCTAACTTGAAAGCTAAGCGGGAATTCTTAGAAAAGGCTCTTCCACCCGTTTTTATCGTAATCACGATGAAGACCTTAAAATGCTTGGTACTTCTCCTATTGAATCTTTGTTTATTAACCTGAAAAGTAATGACAAAGGGACTGTAGATGAGTCAACTCAATCTAGAAGGAGTCTCGTTTGTTCGGAGGGTGATGATTCTAATGCTAAAATTGAAAAAAACGGGGTTGGAGAGGTCAAAACTTTAACTAGTGATGTGCCCATTATCTTGGATCACAAGGAGTTTAATTATGAAATTTTCTCTATAGTAGAATTTATTTCCTTGTTGCAATCCATTATTAGTTCACCCAATGCTTATGAACAAAACAAAGCTTTTACTCAACATATAGTAGAAGCGATGATAAAAGCTTATGATGAGAAACTTCAACTAGAAGTTTCTATTCCTAGAAAATTGCATGATGAATGTGAACCTACTATTAAAATTAAACTTAAATAATATGATGAGCGTTTCAACTATACCTAAATATCCCTGTGGTGTGCTTGGTCTCGCCAATATTCAAGATTGTTCCCTTAACTTGCATTTTGCAGATTCTAGCATTAAGAAACCTTTGGGTAGAATTAATAATGTGTTCATTATTGAAAAAATTATGCGCTTGTATATTTCATTGTTCTTGATATTGAATGCAATCCTACTTGTCCAATAATACTTGGAAAACCTTTCTTACTAACTATAGGCGCAATTATTGATATGAAGGAGGGAATCATAAGGTTTTAATTTCCATTAAAGAAAGGGGTGGCACACTTCCCAGGGAAGGGAATTAACCAACCTTATGAATCAATAATGATAGCTACTTATGGGTGGAGTGTAAAATATGAAAACACTTGAATCATATGCATTACGCCTAGCCAGGGGCGTAAAACAATAACACTAGTTGGGAGGCAACCCAATAGTCATCTTATCTTTTTTATTTTTTCTTTTCTTTTTAGTAAGATGCTTATTGCTATTCTAATGATTGTGTATTTGTGTTTAAATTAGTGCTTGTGCCAAGTAAAGCCTTTGGGATGACTTGCATGATGAGTAGAACTGATACGGTGCAAAAACAGAAACTTTAGTGTCCAGTGCAGAATTTCTTTGATTTTCTGGAACGCCTTTTTGATCTGAATTTTGTACATATTATTGATATACAAATTCTCAAGGATTTCCTAAGTTTTCCAAATATTCAGAGTTACACAAGTATGGTTTCTCTGAATATCATTACAAATTTTTCTATTTTAGACAGATTTTGTTTTTTGCTTGTTTCGATGATGCGATGGATTGTATAAGAGGGTATAAGCGATAAGAAGTTAAAATACAGTACCTTATGCAATCATAGAAAATTGTTTCTATAAGCGCATGAAAACTATTCTCGGATTGGGTCGAAAGTTGGCGTGCGGTCTTAGTGTAGTATAGCCAGATCGCCTGTCAACTGTCATCGTAATCAGAGGTCATTTGATACCCGAACGATCAACCGTAGCGGCATCGTCATTGGTTTATTTATCGTACATTTTCACGGTTTAAAAACTTCGTTGCCGGGTGATACATCCATTTTGCATCATGCTTTTATATTGATATTTATTGCATTATGGTCTATTATTACACGTTATGGTACAATACTTATGCATTTTCTCTCATATTTTACAAGGTTTACATGAAGAGGGAGAATGCTGGCAGCTGGAATTCTGGACTGGAAAAGGAGCAAATCTGAGAGACCTATTCTGCACAACTCCAAAATTTCCAAAAAGTTACAGAGAATTATTTTGGAATATATAAAAAATATTGGGATAAACAAATACTAGAGGGGGGCCACCAGGAGTTCACAAGACTGCCAGGCGCGGCCACCCCCCTGGCCGTGCTTATGTGGCTTGTGACCCACCTAGCAGGTCCCCGATGCCCATCTTATTCTATATTGAGTGTTTTGACCTGGAAAAAAAATCATAAGAGAGCTTTCAGGACGAAGCGCCGCCATCTCGAGGCAGAACTTGAGCAGAACCAATCCAGAGCTCCGACGGAGCTGTTCTGCCGGGGAAACTTCCCTCCCGGAGGGGAAATCAAGGACATCGTCATCACCAACGATCCTCTCATCGAGAGGGGGTCAATATCCATCACCATCTTCACCAGCACCATCTCCTGTCCAAACCCTAGTTCATCTCTTGTATCTGATCTTTGTCTCAAACCTCAGATTGGTACGTGTGGGTTGCTAGTAGTGTTGATTACTCCTAGTAGTTGATGCTAGTTGGTTTACTTGGTGGAAGATCCTATGTTCAGATCCTTTATGATAATTAATACTCCTATGTTTATGAACATGAACATTCTTTGTGAGTAGTGACGTTTGTTCTTGAGGACATGGGATAAGTCTTGTTATAAGTAATCATGTGAATTTGGTATTTGTTTGATATTTTGATGAGATGTATGTTGTCTCTCCTCTAGTGGTGTTATGTGAATGTTAACTACATAACACTTCACCATATTTGGGATTAGGGAAGGCATTGTGAAGTAATAATTAGATGACGAGTTGTTAGAGTGACAGAAGCTTAAACCCTAGTTTATGCGTTGCTTCGTAAGGGGCTGATTTGGATCCATATGTTTCATGCTATGGTTAGATTTATCTTAATTCTTCTTTTGTAGTTGTGTATGCTTGCGAAAGGGGTTAATCGTAAATGGGAGGTTTTTACAAGTAAGGGCATCACCCAAGCACCGGTCCACCCACATATCAAATTATCAAAGTAGCGAACGCGAATCAAATGAAGATGATGAAAGCTAGCTTGACGGAAATTCCCATGTGTTCTTGGGAGCACTGTACTATATATAAGAGTTTTCCTAGGCCTGTCCTTTGCTACAAAAAGGATTGGGATACCTTTTTGCACCTTTGCTACACTTGTTACTTGCTACTCGTTCCAAATTATCTTATCACAAAACTATCTGTTACCGCTGATTTCAGTGCTTGTAGAGAATACCTTATTGAAACCGCTTGTCATTTCCTTCTGCTCCTCGTTGAGTTTGACACTCTTACTTATCGAAAGGACTACGATAAATACCATATACTTGTGGGTCATCAAGACTCTTTTCTGGCGCCGTTGCCGGGGAGTGAAGTGCCATTGGTAAGTGGAATCTGGTAAGGAAAAATTTATACAATGTGCTGAAATTTACTGTCACTTGTTACTATTGAAAGTAATCCTTTGAGGGGTTTGTTCGGGGTATCGTCACCTCGATCAGAAGCACAAAGAGTTGCCCCTCAACCTACTAAACCTATTGAAAATATTTATTACGAAATCCCTTCGGGTAGGATAGAGAAACTGTAGGCTAATCCTTATGCAGGAGATGGAACACTACATCCTGATTTGCATCTAATCTATGTGGATGAAGTTTGTGGATTATTTAAGCTTGCTGGTCTACCCGAGGATCATGTCAAGAAGAAGGTCTTTCCTTTATCTTTGAGGGAGAAGACATTCACATGGTATAGGCTATGTGATGATATTGGATCATGGAGCTACAACCGATTGAAAATGGAA
The DNA here is from genome assembly GCA_022496015.1 of Hordeum marinum. Lineage (NCBI taxonomy): Eukaryota > Viridiplantae > Streptophyta > Magnoliopsida > Poales > Poaceae > Hordeum > Hordeum marinum. Next base: position 208,877,934 of record CM039675.1, on the reverse strand, counting down.
TTTCATCAGAAGTTTTATCCTATGCATCTAGTTCATCGTGATCGGAATTATATCTATACTTTTTGGCCTCATGAAGGAGAAATAATCGCTCAAGCTTGGGGGAGGATTAAGTCAATGTTATATTCATGTCCCAATCATGAGATCTCGAGAGAAATTATTATTCGGAATTTTTATGCTTGGCTTTCTCGTAATGATCAATCCATGCTCGACACTTCTTGTGCTGGTTCCTATATGATGAAAGATATTGTCTTCAAATGGGATTTATTGGAAAGAATTAAATGCAAATCTGAAGATTGGGAACTTGACAAAGGTAAGGAGTTAGGTATAAACCTTAAGTTTGATTGTGTTAAATCTTTTGTAGACACCGATGCTTTTCATGAATTTAGCACTAAATATGGACTTTACTCTGAGATAGTAGCCTCCTTCTGTGAATCTTTCGCTGCTCATGTTGATTTCCCTCCCATTTAAGTGGTTTAAATATCGTCCTCCCATTGGAGTGGAAGTAGTTGAACCTATTAAAGTTGAAGAAGAAACTATTACTTATAATGTTGATCCTGTTATTCCTGCTGCTTATATTGAGAAACCACCTTTCCCTGTTAGAATAAAGGAACATGCTAAAGCTTCAACTGTGGTTTGTAAGAACTATGTTAGAACACCTACACCCCCTTAACAAATTAAGGTTGAGCCTAGTGTTGCTATGGTTAAGGATCTCTTGGTTGATAATATTGATGGGCATGTTATCCAATTCTGTGATGAAGTTGCTAGATTTGCTAGACCTGATGCTAAAGATAAACATAGACCTATTGTTGGCATGCCTGTTGTTTGTGTTAAAATAGGAGATCATTGTTATCATGGCTTATGTGATATAGGTGCTAGTGTGACTGAAATTCCCTTTACCTTACATAAAGAAATTATGAATGATATTGCACCAGTTGAGTTAGAGGAAATTGATGTTACCATTAAGCTTGCTAATAGAGATACTATAGCACCAATTGGGATTGTTATAGATGTTGAAGTCTTGTGTGGGAAAATAAAATATCCTACTGATTTTCTTGTCCTTGGTTCCCCACAAGATGATTTTTGTCCCATTATATTTGGCAGACCTTTCTTGAATACCATTAATGCCATGATAGATTGTGAGAAGGAAACTGTTACTCTAAGTTTTGGGGACACGTCTCATGAGTTTAATTTCTCTAAATTTAGTAGACATCCCCATGATAAATAATTGCCTAGTAAGGATGAAAATATTGGTCTTGCTTTTATTGCTGTGCCTTCTACTGATCCCTTAGAATAATATCTGCTAGACCATGAAAACGATATGCATATGAATGAAAGGCATGAAATAGATAATATTTTCTTTGATCAACATCCTATTTTGAAACATAACTTGCCTGTTGAAATACTTGGGGATCCCCCTCTACCCAAGGGTGATCCTGTGTTTGAGCTTAAATAATTACCCGATACTCCGAAATATGCTTATCTTGATGAAGAGAAGATATATCCTATTATTATTAGTCCTAAACTTTCAGAGCATGATGAAAAGAGATAAAGGAAAACTCTGACGAAGCACCGTGCTACTATTGGATATACTCTTGATGATGTTAAGGGCATTAGTCCCACTCTATGTCAGCATCAAATTAATATGGAGCCCGATGTTAAACCAGTTGTTGATCATCAACGCCGGTTAAATCGTAAAATGAAAGAGGTGGTAAGAAATGAAATATTAAAGCTTCTGGAGGCAGGTATTATTTATCGTATTGCTAATAGTAGGTGGGTTAGTCCCATTCATCGTGCCCCTAAGAAAGGAGGTATTATCGTAGTTCCTAATGATAAAAATGAATTGATCCCTCAAATAATTGTTACAGGGTATAGAATGGTAATTGATTTTAGGAAATTAAATAAATCTACTAGGAAAGATCATTACCCTCTACCTTTTATTGATCAAATGCTAGAAAGACTATCCATACACACACATTTTTGCTTTCTAGATGGTTATTCTGGCTTCTCTCGAATACCTATGTCAAAAGAGGACCAAGAGAAGACCACTTTTACTTGCCCTTTCGGTACCTTTGCTTATAGACGCATGCCTTATGCAATGCACCTGCTACCTTTCAAAGATGTATGACTGCTATATTCTCTGATTTTTGTGAAAGGATTGTTGAGATTTTAATGGATGATTTTTCCGTTTACGGAACTTCTTTTGATGATTGTTTGAGCAACCTTGATCGAGTTTTGCAGGGACGTGAAGATACTAATCTTGTATTGAATTGGGAGAAGTGCCACTTTACGGTGAATGAAGGTATTGTCTTGGGACACAAAATATCCGAAAGAGGTATGTAAGTTTACAATGCCAAAGTTGATGCTATTGAAAAAATGTTGTGTCCTACGGATATGAGAGGTATAAGAAGTTTCCTTGGTCATGTTGGTTTCTATAGGAGGTTTATTAAATACTTATCTAAGATTTCTAGGCCTTTCACTAATCTTTTGCAAAAAGATGTTCCATTCATTTTTGATGATGTTGTATATAAGCATTTGAAATTCTTAAGAATGCCTTGATTTCTGCACCTGTTGTTCAACCACCTGATTGGAACCTACCCTTTGAAATTATGTGTGATGCTAGTTATTATGCCGTTGGTGCTGTTCTAGGTCAAAAAGTTGATAAGAAATTAAATGTTATTCATTATGCTAGTAAAACTCTAGACAACGCTCAAAGAAATTATGCTACCACTGAAAAGAAATTTTTATGAGTTGTGTTTGCTTGTGATAAGTTCAGACCTTATATTGTTGATTCCAAAGTAACTGTTCACACTAATCATGCTGCTATTAAATATCTTATTGAAAAGAAAGATGCTAAACCTAGACTTATCAGATGGGTTCTTCTGCTACAAGAATTTGATTTGCATATTGTTGATGGAAAGGGTGCTGATAACCTTCTACCGGATAACTTGTCAAGGTTAGAGAATGTTCTTGATGACCCATTACCTATTGATGATAGCTGTCCTGATGAACAATTAGCTATCATAAATGCTTAATGTAATGCTTAATGGTATGCTGATTATGCTAATTACATTGTTGCTAAATTTATACCACCTAGTTTCACATACCAACAAAAGAAAAAGTTCTTCTATGATTTAAGACATTACTTTTGGGATGATCATCACCTTTATAAAGAAGGAGTAGATGGTGTAAATATACGTTGTGTACCTGATCATGAATAGGAAGAGATCCTATACAAGTATCATTTCGAGGCTTACGGAGGACACCACGTTGGAGATAGAACTACACACAAGGTATTACAATTTGGGTTTTATTGGCCTACTCTCTTCAAGGATGCTCGGAAGTTTGTCTTGTCATGTGATGAATGTCAAAGGATTGGCAATATTAGTAGACGTTAGGAAATGCCTATGAATTACTCTCTTGTTATTGAACCATTTATGCTTGGGGTTTTGATTATATGGGACCTTTTCCAACGTCCAACGGGTATACTCATATTCTAGTTGTTGTTGATTATGTTACTAAGTGGATAGAAGATATTCCAACTAGTAGTGATGATCATAACACCTCTATTAAAATTTTCAAAGAAGTTATTTTTCCTAGATTTGGAGTCCCTAGATATTTAATGACTGATGGTGGTTCACACTTTATTCATGGTGCATTCCGTAAGTTGCTTGCTAAGTATGATGTTGATCATAGAATTGCATCTCCTTATCATCCTCAATCTAGTGGTGAAGTATAATTAAGCAATAGAGAAATTATACTGATCTTGCAAAAGACTGTTAATAGATCTAGAAAGAATTGGTCTAAGAAACTTGACGATGCATTATGGTCTTATAGAACTGCTTAAAAGAACCATATGGGTATGTCTCCATATAAAATGGCTTATGCTAAAGCATGTCACTTACCTCTAGATCTAGAGAACAAAGCTTATTGGGCGATCAAAGAGCTCAACTATGATTTCAAACTTGCTGGTGAGAAGAGGTTATTTGACATTAGCTCACTTGATGAATGCAGGACCCCGGGCCTATGAGAATGCCAAGTTGTTTAAAGAAAAAGTTAACAGATGGCATGATAAAAGGATACAAAAGCATGAATTCAATGTAGGTGACCATGTATTGCTATACAATTCTCATTTAAGATTTTTTGCAGGAAAACTTCTCTCTAAATGGGAAGGGCCCTACATTGTCGAGGAAGTATATGGTTCCGGTGCCATCAACATCAACAACGCCGAAGGCACAAATCTGAAGGTAGTAAACGGGCAAAGAATCAAACATTATATCTCAGGTACTCCCATAAATGTTGAAACCAATATTATCAATACCATAACTCCGAAGGAGTACATTAGGGAGACCTACCGGAATGTTTCAAACTCCGAAAAGGAATAGGTATGTGGTACGGTAAGCAAACTGACTCCAAAACTTTCCTAATAGTAATTTTTCTCAGTTTTGGAATTTATAATAAATTAGGAAACTTTAAAGCAGTCCGAAAAGTGGACGAGGAGGTGACAAGCCTGCCAGGCATGGCCACCCTCTGGACGCGCCTAGGTGACTTGTCACCACCCCGTGCACCCTCTGGACTCCGTTTTCTTGTAGGACACTCCTTTGGGTCAGCAAAAATTCATTATATAATCTCCCATGGTTTGGGCTTTCTTATCAATACAATACCTCCTATTTTTCGTTTTGAACTGTTTCTGCGGCAGATTTAGAGCAAGATGTCGTCTCAAGAGTCTGATGGGGAGAGCCATATATCGCATTATCTTGCCAATCCCAAGCTCTATGGGGACCTAGACCCTTATGGATTATTCTCGGAGGAGGAACTAGAAGACGAGTATGGGGAAGAAAGCTCGGATAAAGAGGAGTGTCGTTGGGAATGAGCACCTATGGGGTCGAAGGGACCCCTTTCGGTTTGGCGGGGGAGAAGGCTCACGCAAAGAGCCGAGCTGATGGACAACACGCGGGGATCTTTACCCAGGTTCGGTCCACACGTATGCGTAAAACCCTACTCCTACTTGGTTGTATTGTGGGTGTTCTTAGGGTTCTTGCTACAGGGGCGCTATGATCAGCTGCCATGCGTGTGAGCTAGAAGGTCCAAAGATTCGAAAGACCAAAAGTCCTCTACCGTATTGCCCTGGGCCTCCTTTTATACTCCGAAGGGGATCCCAACAGTGGCGTACAGTGCGTACACGCTAGATGAGACCTTTGAAGTGGATACAGTAAGTCACAACGACAAGTATTTTTTTCGTAATTAAGCATGACTTTTTCTTCTTGTGCTTCAACTTATAATTTTAATTTTTTACTATTCTACTAGCATATCCCCTGCCATGCAAGAATTTATGTCTTAGATAAGATTGGTTTCAATACTAAAAAAAGTATGGAGGTAAAGAGAGTTCACTTGAGGACCGAGCATGGTTATACTTTTGCCGTAAAATTGTACAATGGAGACACCTACTCCTATTTTGAATGCAAAAGTTGGAGAGCACTATGCAAGGCTTATGCATTTGAGCCTAATATGCTTATCACCTTTGATATTCGTTCGGAAGATGAAATTGAAGGTAATATCGACATCTGGGTCGATGTGTAGACGCCTCCAGTTCTACCATTATGTGAGTTTCTCAACCATATTTATTAAGAAATTTATATTTTTTATTTAAAAATAGTTGACAACTTATTTCCATTGACAGCTTGTTTTCATTCTTCAAAAAATGTATGGAAGATGGTAGACAGAACCTACTACTACGATGATGAAGCAGAATTAACTTATAAGGAGAAAGACCATCTTATCACATTTCTTAATGATCTTGAGAATTACAATAGCTATTATCAAGCTCCTCCACATTATGGTCAATACGTGCCACTAGTGCACGTGGTGAACTGCGGTAGCATCCATGGAGATTGCATGGTAAGATTTTCTACTATTACGACATACATGCATCTTTTGCATAAATTCTTCTAAAACTAAACTACATTGCTAACTACAAAGTTATTACTATGTTTTTCAACAGAAAATCCCGAAAGATTATGTGCCTTCTCTGATGTTTACGAGAGGTCGCCTTGATGTTATGAGCTTACGACCAGCATGTCCAGGTTAGCCTACGCATCACTCTTGTCCATACCGGATTTCTAAAACCGACAAAGACATCAGAATCAAAGATTGGAAAAAATGTATGGTCAATCGTAGAGAGCTACTTGGAAGCAACATTGTGTGTAGGCCAAGAATTGGAGACAAGATGATCTCCATTGTCCATAATGGAGAGTCAGGGCCTAGCCTGTTTTATGATATTGTACCTAAGAGAGGGTAGAGTAGGTCCTATGAGAGAGGAGTAGGTCCTAGGTACAGTGTGTTATTATGTGCTACAATGTGTTAGAGTTGATGATGATGATAATGAGGAGTTGTGATTATGACTAGTGACCAACTTGTTATATGATGTCTCATTGTCAAAAATGATGATTAAATGGTGTTGGTGTTAATGACTATGATGATTATTAGCTATAGTGTTGTTGGTGATGATATGATGCAAGAGTTTTTATATTAATATGGTGATGATGTTGATCATGATTATCATGCTGATTTGTTATATCATTGGGGGAAGGAAAGCGGATTAGATTCATGTGGATGGATCAAAAGTGACCAAAAGTTGAATTAGTAGGATTATCATCCTACTAATTCAACTTTTGATCACTTTTGATTCATTTGGATGAATAAAATCCAAGTTTCTTCCTCACAATGATATAATAATTCATCATGAACATAATGATATAACAACCTCTTAATTGGTACTGTATCAGAATTTGTATAACGGCGTATAAATACACTAAAAATTAAAAATAATGAAAAACAAATTACTAGTAGCACGGGTTTGCAAGAACGCTACTATAGTTGTCTTATCAGTAGCGCTTGTATGATACATGCTACAACTATATATCTTAGCAGTAGCGCGTCTTACACACGTTGCTGGTAAGTAATAGTTGTAGCGCCTTACTAGTAGCACGGTAACCTGCGCGACCAGTAGGCACTAAACCCGCGCTACTACTAGGCTTTTCCCTAGTAGTGCACGCGTGTGAGCTAGAAGGTCCAAAGATTTGATGGACCAAAAGTCCTCTACCATATCGCCTTGGGCCTCCTTTTATACTCTCAAGGGGATCCCAACAATGGTGTACAGTGTGTACGCGGGGTGTATAGAGCTACAGTGCTATCATACCTAACATAGACGAAGTAGGACATTCGGCACCACTTAGCCCTCTCCAGCGCCGACACCGCGAAACGTGTCCAGGCGGATCGACACCTGGCCCGTGCGCTAGCGGGGCCTTGCCGGGGCTTCGCCTTGATGGGTCTTCTCGAGGCTCTGTCTTTTCTTGAGGGTCTCATGGTCATCCCGGCAAGGCTTTGACGGGGGTCTCAATTCTTCTGCACTGGTACCTGGCAAGTCCCAGCCGGGCCTCATCGCATGGGTGGCTACCACTGCCCATGCACGAGTAAAGGGGCACTAGGAAACCCAAAACTCTAGTGCACCAACAGGAGCCCCCGGGCCTAGGCAACACATGTCATGAGGCATTGTTGGGCTAGGCCCAAACAATGCACGGGTGTGCGTGGCAGGGCCTTGCAGTCATGATCATTGCGCTCACTGTGCTTCCCCACGACTTCTATTGAATGCAGGACGTGGGACACGTTCGCGGCGCAGCCGTTATAGCAGCGCACCTGCGAAACGTTTCTATGTTATATTATTTTAGTAAAGAGACCGCCCGCGCCTTCCCCATAAAGAGGAAATTGCAGAGGCGCTGCTCATTTACCTCTCGTCTTTCCCAATCTGAGAACCGCTGTTGTCTTCTTCCTTGATCCCGAAATAGAGCCCCTTCCACCCATCACGCCCCTGCTCCCTCTTCGTCCTCAGTCCCCGCCCTCGTCGCCACCATGCCGCCCAAAGCGAGAAAGGGAAAGGAAGCAGAGGCCGTCACGGAGAATAAGATGGTAAGGATGCGGAAGGAGTACGTCATCTTTCCACCGGGGCTTAGCGTGGACGTCCCGAAGAAGCAATACCGGTGGATGTGGGCGACGAGGATGACGGCGCATCCCGCCATCTGCGTGAGTCCAAGCTCTTCCGGGGACGGCCCAGGAAAATACCCTTTCTTTGCCGATTACTTTTACTGCGGGCTCTGTCCCCCTTTTTTGGGAATTCTTCAACAACCTCATGTTCACCTACAACTTCCAACTCTTGGATTTCACGCCGAATGCCGTGATGTCCATGGCAGTTTTCACCCATATTTGCGAGAACTTTGTCGGAGTAGTCCCTAGCACCTCACTTTTTCGCCACTACTTTACCCCCTGCATCCAACAAGGCGGGGCCCTTTCCGATGCCGTCACTTGGATTCCATGGCCAGGAACCAAGGAGGTCTACCCAGACAGGGCCTACTGTGAGAGGTGGGACGAGTGGCGAGGTAAATGGTGCTAGATTCGGGAGGAGAAAGTCCTGCCCTTCTGCTTGCCGTGACAAGCTAAAATGGTGCATGACGAGGACTGGAGTGCCGACGATCCTGAGGATGAGAAGCTTACAGTCGTGACCACCAGGATCCACCGCCTCAGGGATGTCGGCCTTACCATAGAGATGGTAGGCACCGATTTCCATCGCCGGTGCATTGTTCCCTTGCAGAATAAGGGGAGGCCAGCTTGGGATTTTCGCAACGCGACGGACATCATGAGACTGCGCCCCGGGCTGAACCACAACCTAACCATTATGCAACACGGAGCCCTCTGCCAGAAGCTGTTTAGGGGTGCTGCTGTACCTGAGCTGCCGGCAGGCATAGTCCCCTTGTGCAACAATTCCTCCTTAGATAGAATCATTGCCATGATGCCGATGTTCGACGCCCACAGCCTCGACACGTCTAGGATCTAGTCACCTGCCGAGCAGGTGCAAGAATTCTTCGATAACTTGGTGGAAAGGGCCATCCGTGGGAAGAGGGCTTCAGCCGAGACACCACTGAGGAGGAGCTGGCGTACATTGCCAACAGAGCGGAGGAAGCAGATCTCGCCGTGGAGGCTGGCAGCGTCGGCTTCTTAGAAGACGAAGCTAGCGGAGGGGAAACACTGCCCGACGAAGATCTTGCCGGGCAGGGCGGGACCACTGAGGAGCAAGGCGACACATCCGCCCAGGGCCGCCCCACCGAAGACGCAGCTGAGGAGGAGCTGCTTGAGGAGGCTCCGTCCCTTGTGCAAAGTAAAAGGTGTGTCCTTCGAAGCGCCGCCTCTGGGCTCCCCGTCCATCAAGCTCCATCAAGTAGCATAGCCCCCGGCAAGGGGGAAACTGGCAAGGCCGGGCGGCGGAAGAAACCCATCAGCAACTCGCGTCCGCCGTGGCTAAGCGATCCAGGAGCACCCCTCCACCTCCTCCCATAGGCACCACAGCAGAGGTCGACTTTGACCTCTCTGCCCTTAGCTCGGGAGAAGAAGATGAGGAGTAAGGATCCTGCCGTATCTTTCACTCTTTCCAATTTCTGGTTTTACTTTACTCATTCGATTCGCCCTGGTTTGCCTTCACAGGGATGCGGAAACACCGACACAATGGGTAGCGAAGAGGGCGAGGACCTCGGCGGTCGACGAGTCGTCGGCAAGCACCTCAGGCGCGCCAAGGGCAACTATTGTCAACCCCCAGAGGCTAGCCCACGGCACAACCCTCGACTCAGTCCCCGGCGGAGCCCCCAGCGTGAGCCCATTACTCACTTCCTGCTGGCAAGTGCTGGGGTGTGCATCTTTACTGCTTACATCACCGTACGTGCAGGAGGAGGACAAATGCAAGGAGAACCATCAACGATTGTTCTGAACATGCCGCCCCCATCATCTATGCTGCCCAGAGATGGATCCCCGGCAAGGACCTCCTCCAGTGCGCTTTACCGCGACGAGGGGGAGCCAGCAAGCACATGCATAGACATGTCTTCGTCCGCAACCGTCATTGGTGCAGGTATTCTTTATTGTGTTCGTCTTTTTATGTCTTCTTAAACTTCCACCTCAGCTTCGTTTTGTTTGCTTTCTTGGCCTCCAAACATTCCCTCCATGGAGGGCATGGATGTAAACACCGTCATCGAGGACACTATGAGGGACGCTACCACTGAGGTAGACAAGATTGCCGCCGAAGAGGCCATCAAAAGCGCCGCCGCTGAGGCCGCCAAGAATGCTACTGCTGAGGTTGCTAGCGCTGAGGCCGCCAAGGCTGTGCAGAAAGAGGAGGCTGCCAAGAAGTCTACCGAGAAGGCCGGTGAGGAGGACAGTGGCCGCACTGACGGCATTCCTGCCGCAGGAGCGCCAGGCGCTACACCGACCACTGAGCCCCAAGCTATCGGGGAGGCAGCCGTCGAGGACCAACCGCCTACGTCCGAAGCCCCTTCATCGAGCAGATACTTCAATGTCGGTGACAACTTGTTCGTCAGCATCCCTGGCATGACAAGCACTGGGGTGCCACCCGAAGGGGGAGTTCTTGTTGAGGAGTCCATCACTTCAGCCAGGCTCGACATTGTTGATGAGCCAAGCGCTAGTAGCAAATCCCAGGAAGAGCATCTCCTTCAGACCATGGGCGACAACTTGCGAAAGCTTCAAGCGCTTCACCGCGCCCGGAAGGAGAAACTGGACTCCAGGGCTGCGGTTATGGAAATGGCCGAGTCCAATTTCCAGGAGCGCGTCAAAGAAACTCAGGCTTGGTTTGCCCAAGCTTCCCAGGACCTGAAGACTGGCCAGACGCAGTTGAGTCAAGGCTGGAACCAACTCTTGATGTAGCAGTCCGATGTTGAGCAGGCATAGGAAGAGGCCAAACAACGGGCTGTCGCAGAGAATGCCTGCTTGACGGAGCGCCGTGTCTTACTTGATGCCCATGAGGAGGACCTCGCTGCTCACGAGAAGGCGCTTGCCGACAAACTCCATGGCAAGGAGGTGGAGCTTGTGGATCTCGTCGCACGGTGGACCCAGGAGCTGGAGCGGGAGCACAAGGAGATGCTCGAGGCCCTAACTATAGACCATGCCGGCAAGCTGAAGGAGGCCGTCGATCTGAAGGTACCGAGGCCGCCAAGAACTTGCAGGAGGAAAGGTCGAACAAGCTGGAGGCCGTCCTCGAGGATCTCAACGAGGAGGTCTCATCGCTCAAGACTGAAAGGGACAAGGCCCTCGCCAGTCCGATGGAGATGCATGTCGCCATTTCTGAAAAGAATAAGCAGCTCTCTTCAGCCAAAGAGTCCATCAATGACCTGAACCTGAAGCTGGCCATGCTGACCGAGACCCTCGGGACCACCAGGACCTGAGAAAAGGCTCTATTCAAGGAGCTCCACAATGAGAAGGAGCTCGGAGAGAGTTCCGCTATCGCCCACAACGACTATGTACATGGGGTGGAAATCTGGACTGAGAAGCTCGTCGACGTCGCGGAGAAGCTTGCCAAACAGTTGTCCGCCATGGGCCTGGAGGGCCCCATGTACTCTCCTGACGACAGGATGTCCACGAGCATCCCACCTGGCCAGCGAATCGCGCAAGCTCTGCCAGGTCGTTCTCCGCAAGGTGCTCGTCAAGGTGGCGTACAGGAATCCCGGTCTCAACCTCACCAACGTCCATGACCGCTTGCCGAAGGGTGTAGATGTCAAGGTGCTTGAGGAACTCGTCATGCCCATCGTCGAGAGGGTAAGCCAAGTCAAGCGGGTCGAAGGCGATCGCAGGGATTATCTGCCTTACTCCTCGCTGCCACGCATGCCAAGAGCAATTTATTTTATGTTAGAATCTCGGCAGTATCGATGTAATACTGCCTGTTATGCCTTGAACAATCGTTATGTTATCTTCCTTGTTTGATTTCTCTCTCTATGCATTCACCCTACGCTTGATTGGAAACTTGCTGGCGTGCACACCTCTGCCGCGAGAAGTAGGTGTGGGGCTTTAGTGGCCTGTTGGCCAAATTGCTGCCGGCAAGAGACCCCGGTGCTTCTAGTGCAGCCACCTAGACTGTTGAGTGGACTCGAAATAGAATAGGGATGCAACCAATCGGAACAAGGTTCCTCCGTGTGCATGTTTTCCATATAGAAGTCGAAATCACCCAAGGAAAATAACTTCACGACAAGAATTCACTTAGGGTTTTGCAACTTATCTTTTTGTTGCCGTACTCCTTTCAACAAGTTCTCTTTTTCTGGGATGTCGCTCATAGGTATCAATACCATACCAGCATTCCCCCTTGCAAAGCTGCACGTGAGGTGACCTTCTATCCTTTGACAAAAAGAAAGAAGAGAAAATATGGATATGGAACCTTGGCAGTCCATTAGCCCTTGTTGGGAGCAAGTGTAATTCAATATCTCAGACAAACACGCACATAAGTAAACATGAAAATCGATCAAGATTGGAGAACACTTATCTTTATTGAACTACGCACAAGGTCAGAGCCTGGCTTTGTACCAAGGATTACATGCTTCAGTGGCAAGACTTGTACAAAAGGTGGTTGCCTGGAGGCCCAGCAACCGTGCCTTATGGGTAGAACTTGCGAAGATGTTCGATATTCTAGGAGTTTTTCACTGGGATGGCATCTTCAGCCTCCAGGCGGACTGCGCCAGGCCTGGTGACTCATACCACCCGAGAAGGGCCTTCCCACTTCGGCTTCAACTTGTTGGAATTCTTGGCGACTAAACTCGCCGAAGAACAAGATCGCCTTCCTCAAGACTTCTGGCATTAACCTTGCGTCTATGGTAGCGGCACAAAGCTTGTTGGTACCATGCAGCTCTCACAACAGCCTGAAGATGGTCTTCCTCAAGGAGAGTTGCATCATTTTGCCGCAACTGCTCTTGCTCGAGCTCATCATAAGCGAGCACTCGAGTTGACCCATATATGAGTTCCCTGGGGAGAACGGCCTCCGCCCCATAGACGAGCGAGAAGGGTGTCTGGCTGGTAGCTCGATTTGGTGTCATTCTGATTGACCAAAGAGCCACCGGCAACTCATCAATCCAGTGCCTTCCGCACTTGTGCAGCCTGTCGAAAGTTCTCATCTTGAGGCCTCACAAAACTTTAGCATTATCCCTTTCTGCTTGGCCGTTGCTCCTCAGGTGGGAAACGAAAGAAAAACAAATTCTGCTGCCAAGGTCTTCGACATACTGCATGAAGGTGCGGCTCGTGAACTGTGTGCCATTGTCAGTGATGATGCTGTTGGGAACACCAAAGCGGCAGACTAGTCCTTTGAAGAACTTGACGGCTGACTGTGCTGTCACCCTTCTCTCTGCTTATACTTCCGGCCACTTTGTGAACTTGTAGATTGCAACGTACAAGTACGCAAAGCCCCCGGCAACGTGAGGAAAGGGACCCAAGATGTCAAGCCCCAGACCAAAAATGGCCAGGAGAGAGGGATCGTTTGAAGGGCTTGAGCTGGTTGATGTAATCTCTTCAAATGAAACTGGCATGCTTCACACTTGGTTACTAATGCTGTCCCATCCTGGAGGGCAGTGGGCCAAAAGAAACCTTGCCGGAATGCCTTTTCGGCAAGTGCTCTCGATCCTATGTGGGATCCACATATGCCTCCATGTATCTCTGCCAACAACTCCTGTCCATCTTCCCGGGAAATACATTTGAGTTTCACACCGTTCGGCCTCTATCTATATAGGACGTTGTCTACGAACTGGTACATACTAGACCGACGGGCTACTTTCTCTGTTTCTTCTTGTTCTTCGAGAAGTTCTCCTGTTTGAAGGGAACGGACGATGTGCTATGCCCATGCTGGAGCCTGGGGCTCGACAACAAGGACAAAAGGCATATCCTCCGCCGGGGTAGCATTTGCCTCAACAGTGAGGGGTTGAGGCCTCACCGGAGTCTGCTGCTCATCGGCAAGCCTGGCGGGCATGTGTACTTCCACGGCAAGAGCCGAGGGCCCTGCCGGAGCACAACATTCACCGACAAGCCTGCCGTGGTCCATGGCAACCTCCTTGTCGGCGGCTTCCGGGAGCTCTGCCGAGAAATACTTGCCAGAATTTAACTTCCTTCTCTTCTCTTGCTCAGTTGATGGTGTCACGGAGGGTTGAGTTAGTTGGAGCATGAAAGTTCTTGGTTCCACATGCAACTTAAGGGCATCACACTTTGACGGGCTATCGGCAATGCCGTTCTCTGCATGTCGAACGTGCTCCATTTGTAGGCCGTCGATGATGATAGGAGTGTTGGACCACTTCACAGGTCTCTAGCACCGATAGAGGGCTCCGCCGCATTAACCTCGCGTGCCCACTGTTTAAGCTGGTGGTAGGAGGAATGCGATGAGGCACCTCCCTCTATGCACATCATATTTGTAGCATTCTGGAACTGATGCTCGCTGGACTCGTCGTCCTCTTCGAAATCATCATCATATCCCTCTTCCTTGTCACGGCAACGGGTGGGCCGGTCTTTTTGTTGCTTGGGCTTTCCGCGTCGAACTCCTCGGCCAACACGCTTCTTGCTGGACCCCTCAGCACCATCCCGGCCTTTCTCCTTATCTCACCTCTCGTACTCGACTTTTTGCTTCTCGGCAAGCTGCTCAACTTGCCGGCAGTCTTGGAGATCATGGACTTTGGTGCAATGGTTCTTGCAATACTGCTTGCCGAAGCCTTCTGGCTTGTCGGCAACCGCCATGACATGGTAGGAGGTGCACCCGGTAACATCGTCACCGGGGCCGTCAACCTTGCCCTTCTTGGTAGCACCGGGGTTGCCGGATCCCTTGATGACAAGTACATTCTTGCCTTTGCGCTTCTTGTTCCGCCGTCATCCCTTCTTTGCCGGTGTAGCGGTGTCTTCATCTTTAGAGTCAACCCCTCCGCTAACGTCTTCGCCGGGGAGTCTCCTCCCTTCTTCAGCCCAAGCACATTTGTATGCCAGAGCATAAAGCTCGACAACATCCCTGATCTTGTTCATCGCCAGCTCTTCCCTCATCCTGTGGCTGCACACGTTCTGATGGAACACGCTGATAACGGCGACATGATGACCGTCTGGTATGTTGTGGTGCACGCGGCTGAACCTTTGGATGTACTTGCGCTAAGTTTCGCCCTCCTTCTGAGGGATGATGTGAAGATCACTTTCCTGGCAAGGAGCTTGATGATCTCCTGTGAAGGCGCCAACAAACTCGTGGCACAGGTCTACCCAGGAGGCAATGGACCCCTCTGGCAAGTGCATCAACTGCGACCCGACGTTGGGCTTAAGGACCAATGGGAAGTAGTTGGCGAGTATCTTGTCATCGCGACCCCCGACAACCTGCACCGCAATGGTGTAGATGCTCAGGAAATCTGACGGACCTGTCTTCCCGTCATACTTATCCGGGACTTCTGGTTTGAACGTGCAGGAGTTGGGCCACTAGACTAGCTGCAGCTCACAGGTAAACGCTGGACAACCCACATCATAAGGTAGGCTAACAGGATACCCTGGAGCAGACTTCTCTATAGTGGGCCCCGCACGCCTATCGGACTGGAGGCGCGCTTCCCACCGCCGCTCGATTACAGTTCGAGCGTCTTCCTTGCCTCGTTCTCGAAGAACTTGACACTGGTTGCAGTCCGTCCGTGGGTCAGACGACACCGTTGAGTAACCATCGTAAGCATCGGTCCATCAAGTCAGCGACCGGCGTTGCTGCTATGGAGGAGAGTGCACCGAAGTCGCTCCGCCCCCGGTCCTCTCACCACTGGTGCGAGCCGGCTCGGTGGACCGAAACTTTTCTGCAAGGCTGAGGAGGCTCTGAATGGTGGCTCTCCATTTGTCAAGCTTCTCCGTGGCTGGAGGGAAATTTAGGAGTAGCTGTGCTCGCGCCATCGCTTCCTCCGACGTGGTTGGTAGTGAACGGCGCGAGGAACACGAGGTGCTCTGACTACTAACTATGTTAGAAGGAGCACCAATGCGGTCCCGTGTTGGCACACCACTCCCACCAGCATGCTGGCGAGCATGCTGGTCCCGCACACCTTGGGAGTTTATGCGCAGGAGCTTTCCCGTGGGGACGTTGAGAACTGTGGGCGCCATGGCGTGGCCCTTCGCGCGCGTCCTGGGAAGGTCGCAGCATAGGCGCCGACGTTTGTGCCCTTGAAGATATCCTTCCGCCCCCGGAGTTCACAGTACCACTTGCAGGCGGTACCGCTCCGTCCTTAGACCTAGGGGCACGGGGGTTCTCACCACCGCCATGGGCTTCTCCACGGCGAGCGTCACCGCTTGCTTGGCCTTGATCACCGGAGTATCGCAGAAGTTCTATACCTCCGCCTCCTCCTCGTCCACCCATTGCTACGCCATCTCATGTCTATGCAGATACATGGACGCCGGATGTGGATGGGCCAACCGTTGTTAGGTCCTTCTTCTTGGGGGCCATGGTGATGACGGGTGTGAAGAAACTGGCGCGTTGAATACGAGAACGGGTTCGCACGACCTAGCGCCCCCTACTTGGCGTGCCAAAAATGTCATTGGGAACGAGCACCTATGGGATCGGAGGGACTCCTTTCGGTTTGGCGGGGGAGAAGGCTCGCGCAAAGAGCCGGTCTGATGAACAACACGCGGGGATCTTTACCCAGGTTCGGGCCGCACAGATGCGTAAAACCCTACTCCTGCTTGGTTGGATTGTGGGTGTTCTTAGGGTTCTTGCTACAGGGGCGCTATGAGCAGCTTCCACGCGTGTGAGCTAGAAGGTCCAAAGATTCGAAAGACCAAAAGTCCTCTACCGTATTGCCCTGGGCCTCCTTTTATACTCCGAAGGGGATCCCAACAGTGGCGTACAATGCATACACGGGGTGTACATAGCTACAGTGCTATCATACATAACACCGACGGAGTAGGACATGCGCATTTAATGCATCACTAGGCATCTCCGTCCATCTGTGGGACGGGACAGGATCCCGTCCCATCGGCACCGCTTAGCCCTCTCCAGCGCCGCCACCGC
Source organism: Hordeum marinum (assembly GCA_022496015.1). Taxonomy (NCBI): domain Eukaryota; kingdom Viridiplantae; phylum Streptophyta; class Magnoliopsida; order Poales; family Poaceae; genus Hordeum; species Hordeum marinum. The sequence continues at coordinate 208,861,076 of CM039675.1, read as the reverse complement.
GACACACGTCTAGGTGGATCGACACCTAGCCTGGGCGTTGGCGGGGCCTTGCCGGGTCTTGCCGAGGCTCTGTCTTTGCTTGAGGGTCTGATGGTCATCCTGGCAAGGCTTTGCCGGGGGTCTCAATTCTTCCGCACTGGTACCTGGCAAGTCCCTGTTGGGCCTCGTTGCTAGGGTGGCTACCACTTCCCGTGCATGAGTAAAGGGGCACTAGGAAGCCCAAAACTATAGTGCACCAACAAGGAGACTCCTCTTCCTCCACTAGGAGATCACTACTAGGAGAAAGCCTACTAGTAGCATTGGTTTTCCCTCTACTAGTAGCGCTAGGGCCAGCGCTACTGCTAAGGTGCTACAACTAAGTGTTTAGCAGTAGCGCTGGAAAACCAGTGCTACTGGTAAGTGCTGTTAGCAGTAGCGCTGGTTTACAACAAGCGCTGCTGCTAAACCAGCGCTACTGCTACAAATTACAAGCACTACTTCTCCTTGGATTCCTGAAACCGGGAGTATCTGCGTCATCATCATGTGACAGTCATGAGACTTCATCCCGCTGAATCTTTTCTTCTTGGTGTCTAGAAATCTGCTTATCTTCCCACATTAACCGGGAGGTTGTACGTGTTGGGTTCTACCGTAGGTGCATAGCATGCCAATTAAAATTTTCCTACACACAGAACATCCAAGAACTTGCTACGGAGATGGATCACAGATCATTACCACTAGACGCGCAGTGACGTGCAGCGGAAGTAGAGTTGGGGCAGCGTGTTCGTGTGGTCCATCTCCTCCTCGTCTGATCTCCCTCGAACAGCCATTCCGATCTCCCTCGAACAACCGGTCGCCGGATCCCACGTACAGGTTCGCCGGAGCGGCGCAGGTGCACCGCCTCTAATGGTATCCGTGCGTGCAGGAGGAACACCCGTGCAGCAGACTGCTAGGTCCAATCACACGGTCGGCGACAGCGAGTGGAGGTGGCTAGTTGCAACTCATGCAAATCCCTAATGAGGGCGCCTAAGCGATAAACCGGATGGGTGTGCCGCACCAACACTATATATAGGCATCCAGCGTGGGCTCAACTCTTGGGCCTCGCATGGATCCTACAGACCACATGTTCCTTCCCTTAAGCGCGCGACCCTTTAGGTTCTTGTCCACTTGGTCGCGAGTCAGATCACATCTGACTCGACCGGTCGGTAGCTGCCTCTAGCAAGATGTGCCGTCTCCAAGTGTCCGATGAAGCTGGTTAGGCGAACTTGTACTTCACACTTCTATTCCCTTTACCACACTATATATGTTGTCGTGCACAAGGCGACATGGTCATCCTTGTTGCAGCACGACCTCTTTCTCGTTCCGGTGAATCCGACCAACACTTTGGATTATCTCATAATCCTCATCGCATGTCTATGCTTATCCAGGTCGGATCACCCAAGGGGCCCCAGAGTATATCTCTCCTATTAGGAGGGGCAAATCCCATCTTGCTCGACCATGTTTTGCAGCATGGGTCTGGACAAGCCCGAAACCTACCTTAGTAACTACCCAATCACAGAGTAGCGTTTGGTCAGCCCAAAGCAAGTCTGTCACCATCCCGAGTACATGCGCCAGCTCAGGTCTTAGGACATAGAACGTATGTTGTACTAGAGACTCACAGATGACCTATCGCTGTGTCTCATAGTTGGGTCTGTCGAACTCAGACCTTATCTTGACTCGAATTAGACTACGTCGAATCTGACTAGACCTTTCCGAGTCCATATTATCCGGCTAGCATCCAATGCTACATGGCCAGTGAGACCGGACCATCCACCGTGTCATATGCTAGTCTAACTGGCTACGCGTCTACACAACCTTTTCAACTATGGGCCATTTAGGACAGTCATCATACAATGCATAGTCTCACAAACAAGTCACATACTTGTTAATACACATCAATGATAATGTCCAAGGACTATCTTTATTCATAAACACATAGGAAATATCATCATACATGATTGCCTCTAGGGCATATCTCCAACAGTACATCCATACAAAGACATGCCATGTGCCGTGGTTGGTATTCTACTTTCCAAACAGATTCGTGCCATCGGTACTCGCACCAAGCACGATGTTCCTTGCATCTTCTCCGAAAAATGGAAATTCGGCATTGAATGGTCTCCACTGGCTACCATCTGTGAGGTGTCTCAGCTTCGGATCGTCTCCATCGTCGGGCTTCTTCCTCTCCGCATGCCAGCGCATGAGCTTTGCTTCCTTAGGATCTACAAAATACCGCTGCAGGCAGGGAGTGCTCGGAAAGTACCATACAACTTTCTGAGGAGTTTTCTTTCCTGTCTTCTTGTATCAAGAAGCATTACACATTGGATAGCTGGTTATTTCCGCGTGCTCCCCCCAATAAATGATGCAATCATTGATGCATGCATGGTATCTAATGTGCGGCAAATCAAGAGGGCAAATGATTTTCTTGGCCTCCTCGACACTAGTAGGACATAGCTTCCCCACGGGAAGACCTTTACTATGTAGATACTTCAAATGCTCATCGAGGCTTTTTTCTATCCAGTTGTTTTTGGCCTTCGTCTTTAGAAGTTCGAGCGTGAAACTAAAGCGAGTCACCTCGGGATCGCAACTGTCATACAATGGAGTCTTCGAGTCTACTTCAAGGTGTGCTAGCTGGGCCTGCACTCTAGAAGCAGCTCTGCCGGTACTCGTACTCTTGTATAGGAGGTCTTGAACATGAGGGTCCTGCACAACCGAACTTAGTAGCGTCAAAGACTGTAGCATGCTCGTCTATTCTCCGTCATGTCTGTACTCTTGTTCGTCGTGTATGAAATCTTCTTCTCCGCCATTTACGGACTCTTCCCGGCCGCCATGTCCGGTGCCATCCTCTTCGCGTCAATCGGTCATCTCTTCGTCTAGCTCCATCATGTCATTATTCCCTACCATGTGGACATCATCATCATCTTCTTCACTTATCCATCGAGTATAGCCATCCATGAAACCATACATCATTACGTGTGCCTTCAAACTTCCACGATCAAACGGGTCCAAAATGACTCCTTCTTTGCATCTTGTACACAGGCATCTAATCTCATTCCGATCATTTGCATACATGTCCATCACCGCACATTGCAAGTATCGCTCCACCTTCCTTCCACTCACCCTCATGACTGCACGGTATAACAAGAAAAAGTCATATAAAAATTTGGCATGACCTTGCCTAAAAATAGGACATATCGAGTTTGCTCGAAATCCGCCAAAACAGAAATAAATTAACATTTAGGAAAAACATAAGCAACTCATGGGGCATGACACTCACACAATATCCCTTCATATCACAAACACACATATTCCCATTATTGAAATGCACAAGTTTTTACTCACCTATACCCCAAGAGAGATTGTGCATGGTAATTAGATCATTAGGACTTCATGACAATATAGGGATCGAGAGTGGATGGATAAATATCTATCTAGGTATAGTTGTTGGGATGAGAGATGACTCTAGCTAAATAATGGAGAGGAGAGAGATATGGAGGAGAATTATGGTGGAGGGGGCATTAATGGGAAGATAAGAGAGGTAGAAGGAAGATAGAAGAAGGGCAATAATGGTGGAGTGGGGAGATGGAAAAGGGGGGAGAAGAAGGGGAAGAGAGGGGGGCATTAATGGGGGAGAGAAGAGAGGTAGAAGGAATAGAGAAGAAGGGCAATAATGGTGGAGAGGGGAGAGGGAAAAGGGGGAGGAAGAAGGGGGAGAAACGGGGCATTAATGGGGAGAGAAGAGAGGTAGAAGGAAGAGAGAAGAAGGGCAATAATGGTGGAGAGGGAAGAGGGGAAAGGAGGGGAGAGGGCAAAGGGGGAGGAAGAAGGGGGAGAGAGGGGGTGGGTGAAAAAGGTGGCTACATCGCTTATTAGTAGCGCTGGATTACACATCACGCTACTTCTATGAGGCTTAGCAATAGCGCTTTCTAGAAAAAGCGCTACTACTAAGCGGGGCCCCATAGCAGTAGCGCTTCCCTCACCGCACGCGCTACTGCTAGGAGGTTTAGCAGTAGCGCTTTCTTGAGGACAACTTTGCTACTATAAAAATTGTTGGTGGGATCGTTGGGGCCCCCTTAGTAGCAACACTTTTCTAGTTTCCAGAGCTACTGCTAAGTCCTTACTTGTAGCACTGCCCAAATAAAGCGCTACTGGTACTTAGCAGCAGCGTTTGTATTTTTCCAGCACTACTAGTAGGCTCCTGCCTATAAGGTTTCTCCTAGTAGTGGATGTGCACGTGGAGTTCAGGAAATCAAGCCTCCCAAACACAAGGAGAAAACCCAAGGTTCTATTTATCCCTTCTCGTTTTCTACAGGAGAGCAAGGAAGAATTATGTCAAAGCATATTGAAGCTCGAGCAGCAGGTTGATGATCTGAGGGAGCAAAACTTTATGCTTAAAAGGAAACTGAACAAGCTTAAAGATCCTACTCCGCCAACATCACCCCTGAAGAAGGACATCTAAGCACATGGGTAGGGGCACTCCCCTTGGCTTGTGCCAAGCTTGGGGGAGGTGCCCTGGTATCGTACCAGCATCACACCTTTTCCTTTTCTTGTTTTTCTTAGTTCGATTCTTTTGGTTTTATCTTGATCTAGTAGAATAAAATTTTAGTATGATCTAGCTTTGAGTTTTTGTTTTCTGTTCCCCTTATGTAAGCGAGTCTAAGAGTTATATAATTAAAAGTAGTTTTGATGTGAGGGATTTGCTTGCTTTCTATAATCTTGAGAAAAATAAATATGAAATAAAAGAAGAATATGATAAAAGCAAAGAGCGTATATGATGATCTTATGGGGAGTGATGACTTCACATATAAGAAGTATGTCGGTTGAAATTTGTTGGGAGTTGAAGAACATAGCGATTGGTAATTGGGGCAATTGAAAGGAAGTAATAAAGAAAGAGAGGTTCACATATAAATATATTATCTTGGACATCTTCTATGATTGTGAGCACTCATTAAAATATTTATGTTAAGAAGTTGATGTTGGACAAGGAAGACAACATAATGGGTTATGTTTGCTTATTTCCGAATAGTAGTTATATGGTTATAGATCCTCCAACATGTAGTGCTTGCTTCCACCTCATACTAGCCAAAACTTCCGCACCAAGTAGAGATACTACTTGTGCGTCCAAATACCCTCAACCCAGTTTTGCCATGAGAGCCCACTATACCTACCTATGATTGAATAAGATCCTTCAAGTAAGTTGTAATCGATGCAAAAAGAAATAAAAATTGCTCCTAAATATGTATGATCTTCTATTGTAAGGGAAATAAGCGTTGTACGAACTTGTGATGGTAAAGAAATAAAAGCGACATACTGCATAATAAAGGTTGCTATAACAAAGGGCAATACAATGCAACGTTCCTTTGCATTAATGGTTTGTGCATCCAGAAACAAAAAGCACATGACAACCTTTGCTTCCTCTGCGAAGGGCCTATCTATTACTTTTATTTCTTAAGTACTTCCCTTTATGCAGGAGTTATGGTGATCTTCACCACTTCCTATATTTTTCGTTTTTCTCTTGGCAAGCATTGTGTGTTGGGGAATGATCTAAACACATATATGCACTCGGATGTGGGTGATCATGAGTTATTATTGTTGACACCACCCTTGAGGTGAATAGTTGGGAGGCAAAACAATAAGCCCTATCTTTCTCTGTGTTCAATTGAAGCTTTGATCTCATGAGTACCGCGTGAGTGTTAGCAATTATGAAACACAAAAAGATGATTGAGTATGTGGATTTGCCTTACAAGCTCTTATATTGACTCTTTCCGATGTTTTGATAAATTGGAAATTGTTTCAATGACTAAGAGCATAGTTTGTTGATTGTCAATAGAGTTCTTGGTTCATACTTTACTTGTGAATGAATTGTTACTCCAGTTTAAGAAATTATATAGCAATAAGTATTGTTGTTCTAAACATGATCATGACGTCGTCATGTCCGTATTTTATTTTATCGACGCCTCTATCTCTAAACATGTGGACATATTTATCGATCTCGACTTTCGCTTGAGGACAAGCGAGGTCTAAGCTTTGGGGCGTTGATACGTCCATTTTGCATCCTGCTTTATATTGATATTTATTGCATTATGGGTTGTTATTACACTTTATGGTACAATACTTCTGCCTTTTCTCTCATATTTTACAAGGTTTACATGAAGAGGGAGAATGCCAACAGCTGGAATTCTGGATTGGAAAAGGAGAAAATCTGAGAGACCTATTCTGCACAACTCCAAAAGTACTGAAAAGTTATGGAGAATTGTTTTGGAATATATAAAAATATTGGGCGAACCAAATACAAGAGGGGGGCCACCAGGAGGTCACAAGTCAGCGAGGCGTGACCACCCCCTGGCCACGCCTAGGTGGCTTGTGACCCGCCTGACAGGTCCTCGACGCCCATCTTTTGCTATATTCAGGGCTTTGACCTGCAAAAAATCATAAGAGAGCTTTCGAGATGAAGCGCCACCGTCACGAGGTGGAACTTGGGCATAACCAATCTAGAGCTCCGGCGGTGTTGTTCTGCTAGGGAAACTTCCCTCCCGGAGGGGGAAATCAAATCCATCGTCATCACCAACGATCCTCTCATCGAGAGGGGTTCAATCTCCATCAACATCTTCACCAGCACCATCTCCTATCCAAACTCTAGTTCATCTGTTGTATCCGAGCTTTGTCTCAAACCTCAGATTGGTACATGTGGGTTGCTAGTAGTGTTGATTACTCCTCGTAGTTGATGGTAGTTGGTTTACTTGGTGGAAGATGATATGTTCAGATGCTTTATGATAATTAATACTCCTCTGATTATGAACATGAACATGTTTCGTGAATAGTTACGTTTGTTCTCGAGGGCATGGGATAAGTCTTGTTATAAGTAATCATGTGAACTGGTATTCGTTCGATATTTTGATGAGATGTATGTTGTCTCTACTCTAGTGGTGTTATGTGAATGCTGACTACATAACACTTCACCATTATTTGGGCCTAGGGGAAGGCATTGGGAAGTAATAAGTAGATGATGGGTTGCTAGAGTGACAGATGCTTAAACCCTAGTTTATGCGATGCTTCGTAAAGGGATGATTTGGATCCATATGTTTCATGCTATGGCTAGATTTATCTTAATTCTTCTTTCGTAATTGCGGATGCTTGCGAGAGGGGTTAATCATAAGTGGGAGGTTTGTCCAAGTAAGGGAAGCACCCAAGCACCGGCCCACCCACATATCGAATTATCAAAGTAGCAAACGTGAATCAAATGAACATGATGAAAGCTAGCTTGACGGAAATTCCCATGTGTCCTCGAGAGCGATTTACTTTATATAAGAGTTTGTCCAGGCCTGTCCTTTGCTAAAAAATGATTGGGATACCTTACTGCACCTTTGCTACACTTGTTACGTGTTACTCGTTGCAAATTATCTTATCACAAAACTATTTGTTATCGCTAATTTCAGTGCTCGCAAAGAATACCTTACTGAAACCGCTTGTCATTTCCTTCTCCTCCTCGTTGGGTTCGACACTCTTACTTATCGAAAGGACTACAATAGATCCCCTATACTCGTGGGTCATCACCGGGCTGCAACCTCCCTCTCTTCTTAGCCCACAACCAATCTACACAGCCCACCTAGCCCACCTAACCTTTTCCCACGACCGGAGCCGTCCGATCGCAATCGGAGGGCTCGAAACAGTGCAAAAACCCTAACCCTAAATACCTACTATGAAAGAAAGGGCAATCCCTCCTAATTAGGAAACCCTGCCCTTGACTCGTTTTTCGTGCTGAGCTAGCCACAAGCCTCCACCGTTCCTCCTCTCTCCTCCCACTACCGCCGGCCCTCCAGGGACATAGCGAGCCCGCCTGGGCCCGGGATCCGCCGCAGCCACCCGCGGCCAGCCCGCAACGCGCAGTCGTTGCTCGATAGCTCCAGCAGCCCCGACCTCCTCAAGGGAGTCCTGGTTGAAGGGGTCCTCGGATGGCCGACCTGTTTCTCATGGGGCGGACTATGTGGGTCGCTGGCTGAGCATTGGATGATCAAAAGGCCCCGTCTCCAGGGTGGAAGCTTCAAGGAGTCATGGCGTGTCCTCTGAGTTTTCGATAATAGATAGGCATGTTTTTCACTTGGATGTGCAATCGACCATATGTAAACCATAGTACCCCCCCGGCGTCTATATAAGCCAAATGGTTTTTCATTGTAGGCCCGGGAAACTCATCTAGGGTTTTAGCTATTCGATCTCGAGGTAGATCAACTCTCTAACCTTCATAACATCAATATAATCAAGCAAGGCGTAGGGTTTTACCTCCATAGGAGAGCCCGAACCTGGGTAAATATCATCTCCTTCGTCCCCTGTTACCATCGATCCTAGTCTCACAGCTCGGGACCCCCAACCCAAGATCCGCCGGTTTTGACACCGCCATTGGTGCTTTCATTGAAAGTTCCGCTGTGATCGCCAAAGGAATCGATGGCTCGCCTTGTCAAAAGCAATGAGATATGCAACCAGGATATTCTCATCCCTCATCAGATCTTCATGGGCGGCGACATCTTGTCGCACGCAGACCCGACCGGCCATCTTGACCAGATCGGAAGCTTCACCCCCGATCAAGGAATCAGATTCGGAACCCTAGAGTGCTTCACTGGTTCATGGGGACAACTTGTCTTGATGGGACCCTCAACTCTCATGGAGGAGCCCGCGGATCCCGATGCCTCGACACCGAAGACATTGGGCCCCACCTCTGAGGTGACATCACCCTCGGGCTGTCTAGAATGCCCAATCCAGTCGTTGTGCCCAGATCCCCTATGGCCGAACAGGACCCGGATCCGCTTTCAAGCGACTCTGGAACTATGATGTCGCAGATCGACCCCACTCGCTTTAGCGACACGCATCCTACCATTGCCTTGTTTCTAAACGAGCTGTCTGATCAGATTCAGACCTTGCGTATGACTGACGATCAGACCCCGGTCTATGACCGGCTCGGTCTTAAAACCGCTGATAGGGATATTCTCATCCCCACGGTCACTCACTTAGTCGCCACCATCGAGTGTATGGATGGGGGCTCATCCCCCCAATGACCGGAATTAAAAACGGTTTATACCCCAATCTCCGATCATCGAAACCTCGCTTGCAACCCGGACCCTGGAGTTCGCTCTGAAGATAGATTGGTATCGGTCTCTGATCTAGCACGCAACTCGGAACACGTATTTCCAGACTCACACCGTAGAGAGGAATCAAAAACTTTCCCACACACCACCCAAATCGAGCACTCAGGCATCGCAACAGAGTCCAAGTCTTCGGACTTATGGGATGTTAAAGAGTTATCAGGAGAGTCGGTTCATCATTTTTGGGCTAGACTCCTCCTCGCTAGAAACAAAGCACGAGGTCTTAGTGACCAGGCGATAATTGTAACCTTCCATCGCAATTGCCATGACGAAGGGATTCTCAACGCACTGGCCCGTCGGCACATTCACGACTTCACCGAGCTGTCGGACTTGGTACAAAAATATTGTGCCATGGAGAGCACTTGGCAAGCCCAACGACTAGTTTCAGAACCAACCTTTATCTAGTACCCTAGAGGAGATCGGAAAATAGGATACCTCCAAAGAGGCTAGCCAAACTCGAACCCGCCGAAAAGAGAAATAGACCCCATACAGGGGTCAGAACTGTCCTTGACGGGCTACTTGATAAACCATGCCCCATACATTTTATGTTGCTGAATACAAGCCTGACTCATATCCTTAGAGCTTGCTAGGTCGTTAGGTAGGTCACAAAAAGTAGTGAAGCAATCCTTGAGGCACTATCGCCGAACAAGCGCTCCACTTCGCCACCAGAATACAATGATGAAGTCCTGACGATCTACAAAATGTTCCCCTCAAGGAACATGAGGAAAATAGCTCTTAAATAACTTGAACAGGTCTATCATGTGGCAGCAACAAGTTCATGGGCAAACATACCCATTACCTTCAGAGATACTAACCAACCAGCCACTCGTCCCAGTCATACACCGGCCGCATTAGTCCTAAACCCCATCGTCGATGGATTCATGTTACATAAAGTGCTAATGGATGGCGGCAGTGGTTAAAACCTTATCTACGAAGATACCTTGGAAAAAATGCAGTTCAACCGATCTCGTATCGAGCATAGCAACACGACATTCTGGGGGATCATTCCTGGGAAAGAGGCGCGTTGTTCAGGACATATCACCTTGTACGTAGTGTTCGGCACGCCCGAAAACTACCGATCTGAAGAAATTCTCTTCCTCATCGTCCCCTTCTCCAGAGGCTACCACGCCCTGCTGGGACACGACGCTTCACAAAATTCCAGGCTATACCATATTACGGGTATATGAAGCTCAATATGCCAGGAACATACAAGGTAATCACAATTGCCAGGGATCCGAATATAGCCATTCGAGCTAAAAACAAAACAACAGCGCTCGCCCCCGAGGCACTAGCTGAGACTTTCGCTGCCGTAGAACTGACCACACTCCGTTCAACAATAGACAAGGACGATGTGATCGTTAGCAAAAGGCCCAAGCGCACATCCTTTAAACCTGCAGATGAAATCATTAAATTTCAGGCACACCCAACAGACCCTAATAAGGCAGCGTCCATCGAAGCTCAGCTGGACCCCATCATGGACGAAGCAATGCGAGCATTCTTATGAGAGAACTGGGACATCTTCGCCCGGTATCCTTCCGATATGCCTGGAATCCCACAACGGCTAGCAGAACATAGTTTGAACATCATCGCAAAATTCAAGCCCATTAAGAAGACTATGCACGGCTTTTCCGAGCCCAAACGACAAGCTATGGGTGAAGAATTAGCCAAACTGCTACATGCCGGCTTTATACGGGAGATTAAGCACCCCGAATGGTTGGAAAACCTCGTGATGGTACCAAAGAAAGACAAATCCTGGCGGTTGTGCGTCCACTTTAAAGACCTCAACAGGGCCTACCCTAAGGATGCTTTTCCCCTACCACGCATAGACCACATTATTGAGGCCACAGCCGGACACGACTCATTGTGTTTCCATGATGCTTATTTCGGATACCATCAGATCAAACTGAAGGAATCCGATCAAGCCGGAACTGCATTCATCACCCCTTACGGGCCATTCTGCTTCAACACGATGCCCTTCGGGCTAAAAAACGCTGGGGCTACATACTAGCGCATGATCTAGACTTGTCTCGCAAAACAAGTCAGTAAAACAGTCGAGGCACACATGGACGATGTGGTAATCAAAACCAAACATGTTAGCCAAATGATCGACGACCTAAGGCAAACCTTTGCCAGCCTACGTGAGTACTATTTATGACTCAATCCGGAGAAATGTGTATTCGGAGTTCCTGCTGGTAAACTGCTCGGATTCATCGTTTCACATAGAGGAATAAAAGTGAATCCTACTAAGATCCGCCCCCTATTAGAACTTGCGGTTCCCACAGAGATAAAGTGTGTCCAGAGGTTGGCTGGTTGCATGGCGGCGCTAAGCCGATTTATCTCCCACTTCGGGGAAAAGGCTTTACCGCTCTACAGATTGCTAAAAGAGATGAACTATCTCGAATGGACCGATGAATCAGCGGCTGCGTTAGAAGAAACTAAAACACTGTTGGCAAGAAATCCCATACTCACAGCACTAGGCGCTGGTGAACCCATGTTATTATACATATCGGCCACCAACCAAGTCGTTAGCGCAGTGCTCATCGTCCAACGAGAGGAGGAGGGACACAAACTCTGGATACAGAAGCCGGTCTATTAGGTGTTAGAAGTACTAACGCAGTGCAAGTCCAGATACCAGCACTACCAGAAGATAGCCTATACATTATTTATGGCATCACGGAAACTAAGACACTACTTTCAAGAGTGTTCGATTACGGTGGCATCTGAAGTATCCCTGAACGATATAATCAACACAGGGACGCCACCGGTCGCATAGCCAAATGTGCCATTGAGCTCCTTCCATTTGAAATTGCCTTCAAGCCACGACGAGCTATAAAATCTCAGGTGCTGGCAGATTTCCTTGCCGAATGGACAAAGGCCGAGCTCCCAAGGAAATATAGTACATACTCCCATTGGACGATATACTTTGATGGATCCAAAACTTTGGCCGGACTGGGGCTGGAGTAATACTCACATCCCCCACAGGCGACAATGTTCGATACATGTTGCAGATCATGTATGACGATTCCAACAATGTAGCCAAATACGAAGCACCCTTGCACGGTCTTCGGATGGTAGCATCAATGGGCATACAATGGATGGAGGTACAGGGAGGCTCCAACTTGGCCATCTCCCAAATCAACGGCGAATTCGATGCCAAAAACCTGAAGATGGCGGCATACAGAAACGTTGTCCTCAAGATATCCGCACAGTTCACGGGGCTAGAATTTCACCACATCGCTAGAGACAACAACCAAGTTGCCGACATACTAGCCTGCATGGGGGCCAAAAACGACCCTGTCCCAAAAAACACATTCCTAGAATGGCTCTTTCGCCAATAGTGGTTTGGCAGGATGATAATAAGGGTGTCGGTCTCACCAACGTGGAAGAGGTTGTTCCCCTATAAACGAACCAGACAACCAAATCATCGGCGTCTCCATAATGGACGAAACGCCCTCGGCTCATGAGGTCATGGTAGTAATCGTGCCATGGACCAAGACCTTCCTTGCCTACCTTCTTTGCAAAGAACTCCCCGACAATCAGACGGAGGCGCAACGCATAATTCGATGATCCAAAGCCTATAAAGTCCATGAGGGTGAGTTATACAAGAAAAGCACCACCAGAGTACTAGAGTGGTGCATATCTAAGGAGGAAGAACAGAAACTCTTAGCCGACGTCCATGCAAGGATGGGCGGCCATCACGCCACAACAAGGGCGTTAGTTAGCAAGGCCTTCCGGGCCAGTTTCTTCTGCCCACTGCTCGAGTGGACGCCCAGTCACTTGTCAAGCACTGCGTGGGGTGTCAAATTTTTGCAAATCAAAGTCACATGCCCCCAACATCTCTTCATAATATTCCAATTACCTACTAGTCATGGTTGACAAATTAACCAAATGGGTAGAGGCAAAACCTATCAAATCAGCCAAGTCTGGACCAGTACTTGACTTTATATCCGGCATGGTACACCATTACGGCATCCCGCATGGTATAATAATGAACAATGGATCCAACTTCACAGCCCAAGAGGTTACAGACTAGTGCACAAAAATGGGCATCAAGCTCGACTACGCATCAGTGTATCACCCGCAGACCAATGGATAAGTCGAACAGGACAACGACCTCATCATGAGTGGTATTAAACCACGTTTAGTCCAATATTTGCATGATTCCGACTGCCATTGGGTAGAGGACCTTCACTCCATTCTGTGAGGCCTACAAACCACCCCGAATCGATCAACGGGATACACATCGTTCATCATGGTCGATGGGGTCGAAGCACTCCTTCCTTGTGATATTATTCAAGACGCACCAAGGGTGCACATGTACGAGGAAAAGGAGGCCAAGTTAGATCGACAGGACGACCTGGATGCCTTAGAAGGAGTGCGCGACATAGCTCAGGCTTGTTCTACTTTTTATCAACAACAGGCCCAACGTTATCAGAGTAGGGAGGTCAGGGCAAAAGCGTATAACATGGGTGAACTCGTCTTACGGCTCTCGAAGAAGCAGAAGCATAAAGTCCTTCATAATAGACGAACTACTCACAAAAGGGGCTTACCATCTTCGAAACCTGTGAGATAACCGCCTCGAACCAAACCCATGGAACGCAACTCGTCTTCGGCTCTTCACGGCTAGACCAGTGTCGTCATTCTCTCTACCCTCCTTTTTCTTATATTACATTTTCTTTATTTTTTCTTTTCCATCCCACCTTGATTTTTGGGAGGTTTGAATTTTTATTTTCTTCCCAAGTTTATGTTTAGCTCAACCGATCTTGTATTAAGATTTTTGGCATACATCTTCAAATGTTAAGTCCGAACACAACACCTGGGGGATTCTTCCCGAAGCTAGTGATTTTATATTCTAAGCATCTATTCACATTTATCGTGTATGCACATTTCCCTTGTAAATTTTAAGCCATTTTATGCATCAATTCGAACTAAGATTTTTGCCAAGATGGGTTGCATCGCTCTTGTGTTTACCCTCTACATTCCTGATTGTTCGGCTAGAGAGTAAAGGGAGCACCTCTGCGATTGTTACGACCGGGTTATACGGATACGTACCTCAGACGTATGAAGCCAAAAGCTAGCTATCTTCAGAAGAAAATTGGTCGGCTACGATGGGAACAACAAATAAAAATATGGTTGTTATCAGCATTACTCAGGCTTCTTTCCTCGCAAAAGCCATTAGTCACATACTAGTAGTATACGGCCTTACTACCTATGATTTACGTAGTAGCCTGGAAGAAGGTACCGATAGAGGTACTATTTTCTTCAAAAGATGTTTCTTACGCTTAAGCAGTAATATAACATATCTCCCTGTGTGCTTTCTGTCTGTTCACACCAAATGGCCGGATTGCTTGGTTCCCCAAACATAATTTACTTTTCTCGAGTGATATTTTAAGGAACACTCCCAAGCTCTTAGCGCGGGAGGTGGAAGCTGATGGCCGGTTAAGACAAAGTTTACAACATAGGCGGAGCAATTTTTTGATTATTAGTACATAGTTACATACAATCATACATCAGGCTGTTGGTCGAGATTGTCTATTAAGGCATCTAGGGAGCAATTTTCCTGCGAGAGACGCGCGGCTGGCATCGCATGGTCGTACACCAAGTGAAGCGACACTTCTTGCCCTTCAGGCCCTGCTGGCCCAACCCGAGCCATATGCTCGGGATTAAGGTCAGTATATTATGTCTTGATCAATGCCCATGTGTCTGGTTCTCCCTCCTAACAAGCCGCTGTCTTCCATAACTCTAACCGACTCTGGGCTCCCTTGAACCGATCAACAAGTTCGGCCATCCCTTCCAGAGGATGCTCGGCAGGCCATAGCACTTTTATCATACTCCTCATAGCCTTTCGAGCCTGGTCATGAACGGAGGAGAGTTCCTTCAGAAGGCTTCCCAGGTAGGATCCGATCTCTTCTTCAGGTCGCCTAGTTGGGAGACCTATACCCGAGTAAAGGCATTTCCATTATGCTTCATAATAAGAATATAGTTAGATGTTAGAATCACGCATACTGAACATGCCCCTCTTTAATTTTTGGTTCTCTTTTTGGGATTGGGCCAATTGGGTCTTCCAGCTCTCAATTTCTTCGGCCTCCTACTTGTTCTCCGCCTGGAGGCGTTTCCTCTCCTCAAGGTTTCATTGCAACAAAAGGTAGCCAGCTTCATTCCGGGACTCAACATACCTCTGAGATTCTCGTGCTACATCTAAATCCTTTTGCAACTTTCCTATAGACTTAGGTGCTACAAACAACTCTCTTGTCAGCATGGGATTATATACTTAGATCGACAGATTGGATATGCTTACCATGCGCCTCCCGGGTGAAATTCTTCACTTGGTCAAGTTCGGCCTTCACGGTTTCCACCTCTGTTTGGCTCGCCTCTAGTTCCTTGGTCACTTGCTCGGTCTGCTGCCTTGAGGCCTGCATCATCAAAAAACAATACGCGGACCCTTAATTTGGTCGTTCAGACCAATTCATGGCTCCGGGGGCTACTGGGTTTACATGTTTGTTCGGATTCTTATAGCCGAGCGCTCACCTGCAGGTTGGACGATATCAGTTTCATGGCTTCCCCGAACCCAACTCGGGCAGCTTCGATGTGTGCGTCAGCCGAGCATAGAGCATTAAACTCTTTTTTGGAGAATGCTGGGCGGCATAGGGCTTCTTGTCTCCACCGGTGACTCGTCGCGCTCTCTACCTAGGATTTAATAACTGATACCGCGTCCCAGAGTCTTCAAGGGCCTAATTAACAACAGGGACCTTCGCAGCAGGTTCAGCATGAGCAGAAGATCTGGAGTCATGAGCATTGCCGGACACAATGGTAACATCCTCGGCATGAGAAGGCTGAAATCATTGCCTGAGTATTTTGACAGGAGATCTCTTGTGAAGTCCTATCAATCATAATAATAAATTAAGCAACCGAAAAAAGTACCTTTGAGCTGAACGAGTGGTCGGGTATGTCCACATGATCGACTCACTTGACGGATCCCTGTTGCTACCCGGTCCGGGCATTGCTGCCGTAGTCGATGTTTGTCGGACGGACCGATGACGCTTGGGAGCTGGAGCCGGCTTGTTTGGGTCGATGGAGGATACTTGCCTTTTGCGGGATGAATTTTTCTTCTTCTTGCCTATAGTAGGGGAAGTTAATGATCCGGGGTAATTGGCTATGATAGCCAACTTGGAACGGTCGAGGCTCTCTTGGTAGAAGACCCCATATTTGAACACAACTAACAGATCGGGTCGTCATGAAAACCCGGATCGTCGTCATGAGAATAGTTCTCGGGTTGGGGGTCAGGACTGTTAACTGTCTCGACGAAGCTTCTCGATTCCTGTTCACACAAATTAAAGGCTTCAGTAAAAAAGGGGCAAAATGAAAACCCGAATTCGGGTCATAGAGTCGAAAGGCTCACCCATTTGATGGGATTGTGACTTGAATAGCCCTCCTTGGCCGGTAGTTGAACAAAGTCTTCTTTCTCCCCTTTGTATAGGCCGACAAGTACGATGGCTAATGATGTTTGATCGACAGTGCCCAACCGTCGGGAGCGAGTGGTGTCGCTTGTCCCGTTGTAACACCAGAAAGGGTGTATTCTTTGCTAAAGAGGTTGAATGCATCAGGTGATGGTCGCGGCCATGACGTCTATCATGGTCAACTTGTGATGGGCTAGTACCCATACATGGGCAGCCAAGCGTTGCACTTCAATGTCGTCCTCTTGGGATGTGCACTTTAGTCGCCAGTTGTACCTTTTCTTCAAGGGGGCGTCGGAGTATTCGGGCAAACCCCTCCGAGCTGGATCGAATAGGGGAACATCCTCGATATAGAACCATTCCGAAGACCATTCTTCGAACTCCTTCGGTGTCCCCTTTGGATAACTAGTTCGGGCTATACGACATATTTCGGCTCCTCCGACCTCTAAAATTGTCTTATCCCGAGTGCGAGGGTTGAGGCAGAAGTACTTCCTCCACAATTCAATGTGTGCCTCCGCATCCTAGGAACATCTCGCAAAGGGCGATGAAGCATGAGCTATGCAGAATGGACCCTGGGTGAGATGATGGAGCTGGATCCCATAGAACTCCAATATTCCCCTCAGAAATGGATGAATGGGGAATCCGAGACCCCGTAAGAGGAAGGGAACGAAACATACTTGCTCTCCCTTTTAAGGGTTGGGGAAGTTTTATGCGAAGGCTTCGCCATTGAAGGTAGTCAAACCGGTGTGGGTAACCGCTAGATCCGAGGAAGGAAGATACCCTGAGGTCTCGAGGTTGCGTAGTCTAAGGAGGGATACAAAACAGCTTGTCCAATCCTTGGGACGTGAGCCGTAAGGGTGCGAGGAAGAGCTGGGGGCGCTCACTATGTTCTTGTGGTGATCTCTCGCTAAAGGTTTTTTCTGATGGGCAGGAAGAAGAGGATGTGGCCTAGACAATGATTCAGTTTGTTTAAATGGGTGCTGCCTCCTTTGGGGGAGGTCCAACCTTGTAAAAAGTTGCTGAACCGCTCGTCTCCCCTCGGCGCATGAGGATCGAGAAGCGCTAGTAGTTATTACAATGGAATCTATAAGTTCGTGACGCTTGGGATTTCGTGATGACATGATGCTTGCCGAACACGAAGGGATAGAGGGCCTCGCCTCGCAAGCCAAAGACTTCAACAGCAAGATTGTCCAGATATTATACCTCGATGTTGGAGGCTAGTCCGGGGGCTATTGAGGGAGTCCTGGTTTAAGGGGTCCTCGGATGGCCGACCTATTTCTCATGGGGCGGACAATGTGGGCCGCTGGGTTAGCATTGGATGATCAAAAGGCCCCGTCGTCAGGGTGGAAGCTTCAAGGAGTCATGGCGTGTCCTCCAAGTTTTAGACAGTAGATAGGCATGTTTTTCCCTTCGATGTGCAACCGACCATATGTAAACCCTAGTACCCCCTGATGACTATATAAGACGGAGGGTTTTAGATTGTAGGGTAGGGAAACTCATCTAGGGTTTTAGCTATTGGATCTCGAGGTAGAGCAACTCTGTAACCTTCATACCATCAATATAATCAAGCTAGACATAGGGTTTTACCTCCATAGGAGGGCCCGAACCTGGGTAAACATCGTCTCCTTCGTTTCCTGTTACCATCAATCCTAGTCTCACAGCTCAGGACCCCCTATGCGAGATCCGCCGATTTTGACATCGGGACTCCTCCCGAGCCGCACCCCGCCACCTTGCCAAGTCTCCGGAGACCACATGCCCTGAGCCCGTCGGCCCATGCCATTCGCCATGGAAGGCATCCTCCTCACCGTAGCACCATGGCCCGAGCTCCATGTCCACCGTCGCCGATCTGCTCCGACCGACGACCTACCAACGCAACTGACTGGACTCGAACCCCCATGACCGGATCCATCCGTTCCCATCATCTGCCGACCTCCTCGCAGCCGCGTGGGGTCCAAGCCGTCGCCGTTGACCTGCCATGGCCACCTCCATCTTCCTATTCATGCAGGAGGACGAAGCCTCCACCCGCCAGCGCCCACGTGGGCCAGCTGCAACGGTGAAGCCCAGGTCGCCCTCCGCGGCCCAGGACCCCCTCCAAGGCCTAGCCACTCCCAAACCCAGCCAGCTCCACCGACCTGGGCCAAGCCCAGAATGGTAAGAGCCCGAATGCCTTATCCCTCGCCCTGGCGAATTTTAAATTGTATTGCGCTTAGATCTTGTTTTAGCCCAATGCATAGATTTGACAAATGTGTTTTTTTTCTGCGATGTGAATTTATCTAATTATTCAGGTAATTGCATATTTTCAGAAAAAGCTATGATTTTAAAATGTTAATATATAAATAGACGCCCACCGTATCGACATGTTTCATATGTGTAAAACGTGTAGATTTGCAATATCCCGCTTTCACAAATGATAAAATGTTGGGTGTGACATTTGCATGTAATTTGCAGAAAATAACTTTCTAATAGGTTATGCCATAAACTTGCATAATTAATTGTGACATATTTTACTACATGAACCTATACATATTGTATATGATTTTGGGGTAGAAATGTCCATTGAATTCATTTGTGCAATTAGTTTTGTAAATTGTTGTGCATGTTATTTTTGATGTGATGCCATTTCGTTATTTTTGTGTGATTAAATCCATGCATCATATAAATTATTTTTGAACATGAGATATGCCCTTTCACATGTGCACTAGCCCCTGGTCTTTTTGTTTGCCATGATAATCCATGTTAAGGTGTTATTTTCTTGTTGCCAACATGCTATAAAAATGTGATGTTTTGATATGCCGAAAATAATTCTAAGTTTTGAATCTGTAATATTTTATTGCTGTCTTGCCATGTGTTTTGCTAGTGATATACACCCTCTTTGGGATTGGTCCAATGGAGTTATCTATAGTCCACAATGTCCTGTAGCATGTTGTAATGTTCCATGCCATGATATTCCCAATAGCATATAGTTTTATTGCTGCCAGGATGCCTTCGTGAAAAACTGTTACACATGTCTACACCAATTCTTACTAAGTCTAAAACTGTTTAGTTCAATATGCCATCTTGTGAGCTCATTTCCTATTGATCCATGCTTCTAATTAACTTGCTGTTATGAGATGAATTGTTGAGCATCATGTAGGATATATTACCATGTATTTCTTGTGCATTTTAGGTGGCTGTAGCTTTTTGATTTTTGGGTTCCAATATGACATGTTGTTGTTTTGGGAAGATTATAGCTAAACTCGTGTTGGTTGTTGTGATTGAACCGTTGCTCCATTTTGTGCATGCCATGTATGAAACTTGCTTATAATCTCATGTAGTATCATATTATCATGCTTCATCCATATTTTGAAATGCTTGTGGTGATTATTTTCATGCATTTGCATTCATGACATGTTCATCTTGTGTTGGTCATATCTTTTAGACCGTAGCTCCGTTTTAAATGACCCATATATGTAAATCGACTAGAATGATGAGTAAAATCACATGGTGCACTTTATTTTGCTGTTTAAAAATATGTATAATATGGTTAGTTCAGATTTGGACCAATTTCGAAATTAACATATGAGGTCGTTTCGGAGATACTATATGTTGTTTCCGACCTCAAATAAGATGTGTAGATACTGTTTCTTTATGTTTCACCTCTTGCCATGTTTAAAAACATTTAATATTGTCATGTACCTAAACGGGATTGAACTATGTAATTCAAATATGGAGTTACATCAATATGCAACTTGTTGCATATTGAGCTTCACTTAATGTGTAGAAGTTGATTGTTGTGCTTCGCCATGTCATTCATAACATGCATCATATTTGTTTGCGCATCATTTCATGCATATGTTGTGGTTTTTTATCATGTGTTGATTGTTGTTTCCAAATTACTTCTTCTCGATAGAGTTCCTAAAGCGTTCGGACTGTGAGGATTCGTTCGACTACGTTGGCTCGTCTTCTTCATGGAATCATTCTCCTTCCAAGCAGGATCTCAGGCAAGATGACCATTTCCCTGGATACCACTACTATCATTGCTATGCTGGTTGTGTCGTTTCTATCATTATGTCACGTTACCTACCACTTGTATGTCAAGCCTCCCAGCATTGGCATGATAACACTCTAACCCCTCCACATACCAGCAAACCTTTGTTTGGCTATGTTACGACTTGCTCATCCCTTCTTATAGCGTTTCTAGCTGCAGGTGCAATTGCTTCCATGTGTCAACATGAATATTTTTTATATCACAATATTATTGTTATTTAATTTAATTCACCTATATACTTGGTAAAAGGTGGAAGGCTTGGCCTTTTGCCGGTGTTTTGTTCCCCCTTTGCCGCCCTAGTTACTTGTGTACCATTGTTATGTTCCATATTGAGCGCTCCTAACATGCTTGGGGTTGTTATGAGGACCCCCTTTATTTTTGTTTTTGGATACAACTCTTCTGGCAAGGCCCAACATTGGTACTATATTTTCCTAATAAATAATGAACTAGCATCGGGAGTCATGAACCCGTGGATAATTTAATCAACCACCGGCTAGTGCTCCTCATGAGTGTTGGACCAAACTAGAGCCACGTGCGGGGCCACATCAGGGCAATTCGAGGGATTTCTATGCAGCCACCATACATACTACTCATCTGATCGTGTCCTGAGAATGAGATTTACGCGGCTCCTATCCGGTTCCTCGACACGTCAGGCAACCTTGCTGGATTTGTTTTCCCTTTCTTGAATGCCTTGTGCGAGGGATTCCGAGGATACTTTGGGCTATCTCGAGTTTGAGGTTTTCTAACAGAATTTTCAAGGAGATCACAGGTTCTCGGTGGTCGAGGTTATTAGACGCATCGTGTGGTTAGTTTGTGATGGATGAGCTAGAGTACCCCTGCAGGGTTAAATCTTTTTGAGAAGTCGCGCCCGCGGTTATGTGACAACTTGGAAACTTTGTTTAACACCCGGTCGTAGCAAACTTGAAGTAAACAAAATAAAATACACCAACCGTGTGCGTAACTGTGATCGTCTCTTGTCATGAGGTATGCTCTAAACGAGAACAAGGTGGGGTTATGATTGACCGTAAGTAGGTGTTCAGGATCACTTAGTGATCATTACTAGCTCACGCACGTTTATGCGATGATAATCCCTACATGTTCTTGTACTCGTAAGTTAGCCACTCAAATATATGCATAGTGCTTGCTGCCAACTCACCACTTAACCATACCTTGCCCATTAAGCTTAGCTAGTCTTAATACCCTTGGAAATGATATTGCTGAGTCCTTGTGGCTCATTGATTACTACAACAACGGTTACAAGTACAGGTAATGCGATGCTTTGACATGAGCTCAATGCTTTTTTGATTTGGAGTTCTTCTTCATCGATCTAGGATGGGTTCCAGGCCACAGACTGGGATAGCAAGGATGGATGTCATTTTATCATTTGTTTTCGTCCGTAGTCAGACCCTGCTATTCTATATGATGATTGAATATGTTGTTGTATTGATGTGATCTTGATGTAGCTTGTGGTGAGTGTAAGACAATTCCATATACTCATCTCTTTTTTACATGTACTTGAAATGATATCCATTCTTTCGAAATGATGAGATGCGCTTCTATCCCCGTCGAGGCCCTCGAGCCAAAATAAGGATAGGATCGAATCTTGGGCGCTATAGTATGCCCCGGAAGGCATCCCCTCTTTCGTCTCAATCCATCGGTATGTCAGTTGGAGCTATATTTTTATACATCACATGATATGAGTATTGTTTGGAGCATCGTTTTTTTGGTTTGTTTTAGTTTTAGTTTTAGACAATCATTGTTAGCAGGACACAACTACTTGAGAGAGATACATAATCACCATGATTTATTAGAATACCCTTTGTGCTTGACTTATATCTTTCTAGCTAAGCAGTTGCTCTAGTACTTCACTTATATCTTTTGGAGCGCAGTGGCGTGCAGATTTTAAACAAATAATTGCAATCACATTCTTCACTTGTATTTGTTCGAGAGTTAATACAAAGTGACAGTAATTTGCATGGGTTATAAGACTACTAGAAAAAATAGGTATTCAAAGAGTGCATAATTAAAACCTTCATGTATCACATAAAAGAGAAATCTTGAGTTAATGGTATTAATGTGGTAATGTGAATGGGCATGCGTGCATGCTAATTCATTAGTAAGAATATTGTGAATTACAAGTTGTTAACTTGTTGTTGACCTAAATATGTGTGAGCATTCTTATTCCTCATTGAAATTGTAGTGTTGCTTGAGTCAGAGGTGCGTGATGGTTAACTCCTACAAAACTCCTCCCTAGGGGCATACAAGTAGTACTTCGCTTCAAGAGAGCGAATCAAATCTTGCAATAAGTATCTGAGTTCTTGTAACACCCCCAGTATTATGCTATAGTGACATCGCACTAATGGTTACTCTTCTCTTCGGCCTACCATCCAAAAACCGATGACCAAACGGAGGTGACGAACCAGACGCTTGGGACTCTTCTCCACGTGCTGATCAATAAGAACATCAAGGAATGGGAAGATTGCCTTCCCATCACCGAGTATGCCTACAATCGCGCAAGACACTTCACCACCAACAAGTCTCCCTTTGAGGTGGTATATGGCTTCAACGCTTTGTACCCATTGGACATTATCCCGCTACCACTACAACAATGCATCAACATGGATGCAAGTACAAGGGCAAGATATATCAAGAATATGCATGAAGATACAAGGAACACCATCGAGCGCCAAGTGAACTGCATCACCGCCAAGCGCAACACCAACAAACACCCCATGGTGTTCGAGCCCGGTGACCTTGTGTGGCTACATCCTCCATGGTTTTACCAATGAGCGCAAGGCCAAGCTAATACGTCGAGCCGATGGCCCATTCAATGTTTTAGAACACTACAACAACAATGCCTACAAGATCGATATTCCACGTGACAAGTACAACATGAGCGACATCTTCAACGTCTCCGACCTTTCCCCATTTCATGGTGATGAAGATCTTGATCCGAGGTCGGATCTTCCCCAAGGGGGGAGAGATGATGCGGAGCATACCACCATTATCCACATGAAGATGGCACCATCAAGCCACCCCCAGGTGGCCCTATGAGAAGAGCATGCGCACGTGACATTGAAGGTAACATGAACTCACTCCTCTACGAGCATGACTTTGATGGCAAATGAACTTGGATGCTACCTCACAATGAAACCCTGTGTATCCTTAGGTATGAGGGAGATGACCTCAAAGGAACAAGGCCGAGGAGGAGAAGGATCTAGCACCAAGGGCAAGTCTCTGTACCCCGAAACTTCCGGCTAGCTCGGAACTTCTGGGCCACCGTCAACCCAAGGTCAAGTCCAGGGATGCAGACTTTTGGGTTAGCCCGGAACCAGCCCGGAGCTTTCGGCCCTCCATCAACCTAGCAACGGAAGCCTGCGCCAATACTTGGGAAAGCCCGTAGCCCGCCCGGAACCATCCTAGAACTTCCAGCGCCTGAAACTTCTGGCCTTCACAGAGCGATGCCCCTCAGGCACGAGGCCCATGTAACTTACCCCTCTTCGCCCCGAGACTATATAAACCCTTCTTCCACCTCAAGTTAGGGTTAGCTAATGTTTTCTCTCAAGATTTGCTCCATTACTTGCTTCTCCTAGGGAGTTTTCCCTCCTTTGGGAGTAGATCCATGTGATGCCAAGGCCCCTCTAGAGGGAAGATCCCACGTCGATTCAAGGCCCCTCCTCCAGAGTGGGAGATCACATTCTGTTACTTGTATCGTTGGTTGATTTGGGATCTTGTACCTCTTGTGATGTTATGGACCTAGTTGACGTGTGATTGAGTTTGCTCTTGAGTGTTTACTCTCCTTCTTCCCTGTGCTCTTGAGTGTAGACTAGAGGACTTTGTCAAATTCGTGTCGTTCTATCTCAGGGGCTAGGTACCAGATTGGTGGCAACAATAAAAGGACTCCAGGGGCGATCGTGTTGTCACTTGGGATGATTTCTGTCGTGACTTCAGGGCCCATTACATTCCGACAAGCTTTGTCGAGGAGATGCTTGAGAAGTTCAGGCACCTAAAGCAGGGGAGCAAGTCTATCTATCAATACAACACCGAGTTCCCAAATCTGGCCCACTATGCTAAGCAAGATGTTCCAGATGACAAGTCCATCATTTATCAGTTCAGAGGTGGTCTCAAGGATGAGCTTTTGCCGGGTCTGGTCCTTCAAGAGCCTTGTGAGTTTGATCAGTTCTACAACATGGCTTTGAAGGTCAAGGCAACCCAGCTCAAGTTGGAGAACTCAAGGAAGCGTTCCAGGGATTCCTATTCTTCTTCTTCCATCTCTCAGATGTTCCCTAAGCAGCAGAAATATTGGGTTCCTTATCCGCCTCCACTTCGTCCCCCTCAGCAGTAGAGACAGTTCGGTGGCCGTGGTTCTTCCCACCCACTCAACCCAGGATATCATCAGAGGCCCCAGGCAGCCAAGTCAGCTAATGTTCCTCCTCTAGGCAACTTCCGTCCGCTATCAGAGGTTACTTGTCACAAGTGTGGTCAGAAGGGTCACTACTCAAACAAGTGCAACAACCAGCGGCGTCTTCTGCCTCCTCCTCCAGTCAGACCTCCAGGCAATGCTATGGTGAAGCGTAATCCCATGTCAGCAAGGGTGAACATGGTGAATGCAACTGAAGCAGAGCAGTCTCATGAAGTGATTATGGGTAATCTCTTAGTCAATTCTATTCCTGCAAAAGTTTTGTTTGACACTGGTGCATCTCATTCATTCTTGTCAAGACTATTCGCATCAAAGCATAATTTCATGTGGTAGAGTTACCTAGGCCTTTGTCAGTTGTCTCTCTAGGTAAATTCATGCATGCAAGCACGAGAGGTCCGGATGTTTCTATCAAGATGGGCAACTATTCTTTTCTGGCTTCTCTAATTGTTCTCGGCAATTCCGATACTGATCTCATCCTTGGCATGGATTTTCTGGCTATGAACAAGGCGTATGTTGATTGTCAAGCCAAAGAAGTCAAATCGACTGATCCTTCAGAAGATGTGATCATTTTCGTAGCTCGCGATGACACAATCTGTTTGTTTGCTCTTAATGAGAAGGGTGAAATCTTAGCTATTTCTCAGATTCCGGTGGTCTGTGAGTATGAAGATGTCTTTCCCGAAGAATTGCCAGGAATGCCTCCACACCGGCCAGTTGAGTTTGTGATTGATCACGAACCTGGAACTCAACCGGTTTGCAAGTGCCCTTATAAACTTGGTCCCGAAGAGCTGAAAGAGTTGAAGAAGCAGCTAGATGAACAAGAACGTCTGGGTTTGATCAGACCAAGTTCTTCTCCATGGGGTTGTGGTGTTTTGTTTGTCAAGAAGAAGGATGGCACGGACCGACTTTGTGTCAATTACCGTTCATTGAATAAAAAGACAATCAGAAACAAGTACCCACTTCCCAACATCAATGAGTTGCTTGAACAACTGAAAGGTGCCAAGGTTTTCTCGAAGCTTGATCTTCGCATGGGCTATCATCCGATTCGCATTCGCGAAGAAGATATTCCAAAGACTACTTTCAGGACGAGTTTTGGCTCTTATGAGTACACCGTTATGTCGTTTGGTGACGCCAATGCTCCTCCAACCTTCTCAAGAATGATGAACTCCATATTCTCTCCTTTCAAGAATGAGTTCGTCTTGGTCTATCTCGATGATATCCTCGTGTTCTCGGAGACTGAAGAAGAGCATGCAGAGCATCTCCGGCTTGTGCTTGAAAAGTTAAGAGAGCATCGATTATATGCTAAGTTTGCCAAGTGTGAGTTTTGGCTCAATGAAGTGGTGTACCTTGGGCATGTGATCTCTTTCAAGGGCATTAAAGTGTACCCTGAGAAAGTTGAGGCAATCTTGAAGTGGGATGCTCCTCAGAATGTCAAGCAGCTTGGTAGCTTCCTCGGGCTTGCAAGTTACCGCAGAAGATTTGTGGAGAAATTCTCTCAAATTGCTAAGCCTCTGTCTAATCTTATCCAGAAGAATGTCAAGTTTGTTTGGTCTCCTGAGTGTGATGTGGCGTTCAATACGCTCAAGCAGAAACTGACTTCAGCTCCACTTCTTGTTCCTCCAGAGCAATCAAAGCCTTTCCAAGTTTTTTGTGATGCTTCTCTCCAAGGTCTTGGTGGTGTTCTCATGCAAGATAAGAAGATAGTTGCTTATACCTCGCGTCAGTTGAAGCCTGCCGAGAAGAACTACCCCACTTATGATCTTGAGTTGGTGGCAGTTGTGCATGCTCTGATGACTTGGAGGCATTTGTTTTTGGTAGACCAGTTGAGGTGTACACCGATCACAAGAGCTTGAAGTACATTTTCACTCAACCCAATCACAATCTTCGGCAGTCTCGTTGGGTAGAAATGCTTAAGGACTTCAATACAAGCATTGAGTATACTCCGGGAAAAGAAAATTTAATTGTAGACGTGCTCAATCGAAAGGCGTACTGCAATAGTCTTATCCTGAAGCCTCTTCAACCCAAGCTTTGTGAAGCCTTCCGCAAGCTCAATCTTCAAATGATTCCGCCGGGATTTCTTGCCAATCTTCAAGTCTCTCCAACTCTGGAAGATCAGGTTCACCAAGCTCAACTTCTTGATGCAATGGTGAAGAAAGTGAAGAAAGGTGTGGCCAAGGGCATTCCGAAGTATAAGTGCTTTCGCGTTGATGACAAAGATACCTTGTTCTTTGAGGACCGTCTGGTGGTTCCAAAAGGGGATCTTAGGAAGGTTATCATGGGTGAAGCACACAATTCTCTTCTCTCCATTCGTCCAGGAAGTTCCAAGATGTATCAGGATCTCAAGCAAACCTTCTGGTGGACTCGCATGAAACGTGAAATTTCTCAGTTCGTGAATGAGTGTGATGTTTGTCACAGAGTGAAGGCAGAACATCAACATCCAGCAGGTCTCCTTCGACCTTTGCCTATTCCAAAGTGGAAATTCGATCATGTGGAGATGGATTTCGTCACTAGTTTTCCTATGTCCAAGAAGGGCAACGATGCCATCTTTGTGGTTATCGAGACGCTAACCAAAGTTGATCATTTCCTTCTAGTCAAAGAATTTATCTCGACAGCTCAGCTAGCAGAGTTGTATATGTCAAGGATAGTTTCTTTGCACGGTATTCCCCAGCTCATCTCATCTGACCGTGGAAGCCTCTTAACTTCCATGTTTTGGGAGTCCTTCCAGACTGCTATGGGTACCAAGATCCGTTTCAGCGCTGCATTCCATCTGCAGTCAAGTGGTCAAGTTGACAGAATTAATCAAATCCTTGAAGACATGCTCAGAGCCTGTGTGATTTCGTTCGGCATGAAATGGGAAGACTACCTTCAATATGCTGAATTTTCATACAACAATAGCTTTCAGGCTAGCTAAGGTAAGGCCCCTTTCGAGATTCTCTACGGTAGGAAGTGCTGTACCCCGCTCAATTGGTCTGAAACCGGTGAGAATCAAATTTTGGGCAATGACATGATCACCGAAGTACAAGAGATGTGTTGTGTCATTCGTGGGAACCTCAAAGCAGCTCAATCCCGACAGAAGAGTTATTATGATAACAAACATCGAGATGTCTCCTTTCAAGTTGATGATCTAGTCTATCTCAGAGTCTCTCCCATGAAGGGCACTTAGCGGTTTGGAATTAAAGGGAAGATAGCTCATAGCTTTGTGGGTCCTTTCAGAGTTGTTGGCAAGAGAGGTGAACTTGCCTATCAACTTGAGCTTCCTCCGAACTTCGCAATTGTGCACGATGTCTTCCATGTTTCTCAGCTCCGGAGGTGCTTCAAGACTCCCGAGCGTACCATTGACCTCCGAGACATTGATCTCCAAGAAGACCTATCTTATCGTGAGCATCCAGTGGCTATTCTTGATGAAACTGAGCATAAGAGTCGCAACAAATCAATCAAGTTTCTCAAGGCGAAGTGGTCTCATCATTCGGATAAAGAAGCTTCTTCGGAACGTGAGGATCTTCTCCATTCCAAATATCTAGAATTCTTTCATTCTTAGATCTCGGGTTGAGATCCTCTTGTAGTGTGGGAGAGTTGTAACAGCCCAAGTGCTCCCCTTGCCATTTATGGTCATGTACCCATATGAACCTCTTGCTTGCCATGTGCTTGAATGAATTATGATTTTTCTTCATTGCGATTTACATCTCATGCATCATGCATCATGCATCATGCCATCATGCTCATCATATCAATTGCATATCTCTTATTGCTTTGCTTGCTTGTGAAGTGTTGTGATGTGAGGTGTGTATGTGGGCGATGGATGTGTGCCTTGTTGGAGTATTGCCCTTCGTCCTCCCATTCCAAAACTATTCCTATCTATCCCTATTCAATTCAATTGCAACTTGTTATATTTCTTGTGTTTATAAATTCTGTAAAATGTTCCAACTCTTCTAAATAACCTGATGTGTATGTTTTGTTTTACCTCAAGTTTGCTCTTTGGGTTTCTGATTTTATAAAAAAATGTAAACTTTGGCAACATATTTCAATATTAAAATATGTGTATAACCTGTTCAAAAATGCCAAGGTCATTTTTTATAAACTAGAGTGCATTTTATTGTTTCAAATATATATTTTCCCTGTCTATATCCTTGTCAAACAGGCTAGTTTTTATTTCTTGTAGCTGTTTACTTAACAAAAGAAAACCTTTCCTATTTTCCTGTGTGTGTGAGCTGCCCACCTGGGCCTTCCCTCCCTCACGGCCCAGCTAGCCATCCTTAGCACCGCCCAGCCCAGCCGGGCTAGTGCTCACCTGCTCTGTTCCCCTTTTTCGTCAGAGTAGAGAGAGCTCGTAGAGAGAGAGCCGTCGCTGTCGCCGTGAGAGAGGCTCACAAACGTCGAGGCTAGTCCCTTTAAAAGGGTGTGGATCCATAGGGTTCCTTGTTCCTCCTCATTGCCGCCACTCCTCCTCCTCCTCCTCTCCATCTCCCTCCTCCTTCCTCCCCTCTTCTGCGTTAGGTAAGTAAGAGAGCAGAGCGTTCTTCAGAGAGCAGAGCGCCGGTAGCCATCGTCATCGTCATCGCCTCCGTGGCCCACTGTTTGTCACCTGAGATGTCATGGTTCTCGTCGGTGCCGCCCATGCCCTGTTCCTGGCGCTAGGGCTCGGAGAGAGGCCCCGCGTCGTTGGCTTCTTCATCGTCTCCTTCACGTACCCGAAGCCCGCCGTGCGTCTTCTTACTCCTCGTCGCCTCGCCTTGTCTCTGTCACCTCGTGAGCACCTGCGCCTCCTTCCCCCCTCTACATCTCTCCTCGTAGGCCCATAGCATAGCCGTTGCCACCTGTCGCCGCTGTCGCTGCCATGGCATGTCATGTCCTAGCCCCGGGAATGGATCCCCCTAAGGATCCCGCGCCCCCGCCGGATTTCCTCCTCGCTGGAGAGCCCCTTTGTCACTTGAAATTCGCCGCTGTCGAGACCCCAATCCTAAGCCATAAGAATCCAGCCCGTAACACATCACATCACTTTGCGGTCCCACACACGGTTATCTCCACGGCTAACACCTTACCTGGGCAGGGACCGTTTGCGTCTTTTGGCTCACGTATGTGAATGTGTCGCTAGCATTCAAATGCCAAAGAACCTGGGCCAACATGACTAGTCGTAGAACCCACGTGGCACATCCGTACAGGGACAGGCATATGTAACCTAGCAGTGCAGATGTCGATCTCTAGCGTGTGTAGACGAGTCGTAGCAGGCTACAGGGACTCCATTACACTACGAGACATTTCCCGAAGGGACAGACACAGCAGCAAAGAGGGATACACGCCGGTCAATCAATGTGTCCGGAGCAGTAGCAAGCTACCAAGGCTTGATGGAAGCACAAAGAGGCATTTCCCCGTAAAGAATACTACTAAAGGCACACAACTAGGTGTCGAATCCCATACATACCATTGCACATCACATGTTGGCATGACATGCCCGGTATGCATAGATACAACTATGGCATCACAACATAACCATACAACATTACAACATTTATTTAGAGGGCTCGGAAGAGCCAATGCAATAAGATGTTACAAGCAGCGGTCACAAGACCGAACATTCAGAGCATTCAAACAAAGAAGCGGAAGTTACACATGTGTGGGTACAGACATCAGCAAAAGTGGCTGGAGGAGCTTGAAAAGCTACAATGTCCCTACCAAAGGAACCAGACCTTTGTCTGGGATTCCCAAGCTAATCTAGTCCACATCGAACTTCACGTCGTAAATACCACTAATGAGATGGACATATCATCTGCAAAACATAAATTAAGCAAACGTGAGGACAAGGGTACTCAGCAAGACTTACATCATACCTAACTATATATGCATCAGTATCAATGAAGGGGGTTGTGGAGTGTATTGCAGCAAGCTAGCTTTGACCCTTGGCTAACCTATACTACGACTACAAGTAGTATCTTTTAGGTGGGATAGCGCACACGAGTCCACATATTCACCAATCAATACACCACTATGAATCCACTTCCATCTCCCTACGAGAAGGCCACCCATAGCACTCACACTTATCTTGTGTTTTTTAGAGTATCCACTTCAAGTTGTCTATGAACCACATGAGTTCTCCAAGTAGTCCATATCCGAGGATGCGGCTAGTCGAATAGATTCATAACCCTGCAGGGGTGTACTTCTTCACACATGCTCCCACCACTTATCGCCATGTGCACGTAAAAGGGCACCTCAGCAACCTTCAAGCGGAAGCCCAGCAAGGGAGTCGGCCATGACCGTCAATCACACAAGACCCTAGTCCAAGTTTATCGCCTATTTGAGACCGAACCCGAACGGAAGTCTGGCCGAAGTTTTCGCTATGGCCTCAAACAATAAGCGCATGGTTCCCAAGCCCACCGTTCAGGTGCCACTTGGTACACCGTGCCACTGTGTCTAAACCGCATAACAGCCCACTCCGCCAGGCAGCGCTATGCACGGCCACCAACACTTTTCCTATAAACACAAAACTAGTTGGAACTCCTGGACAAAGATCTAGGCGATTAATAAGTCAAGCGGGGTCATATTTCAGGGCCCAACATGTGGTAGTAACAGTCTTGGATCATAAACACAGAACTCAGTTCTTAAGGACGGTCCCAATGAGACAACCCACCATGTACTCCTACATGGCCTCTCATCGCTACCTTTATCAAATCGTGTTCACACACTTAGCTCTCACACAGTAAGACATGAACACGTCCATTTCGATTCATCACCCAGATGGATCAAACCCAACACGACTCTAAGCATAGCAGGCACAGTAAGCAAGCATGGATGAGTAAGCACAACAAGGCTCAAATAGTTGCTACTCATACTAAGTGGTTTCAACTATTTACTATGGCTAAGAGAGATAATGCAAAGGGATGGGTTCAACTACCAAGAACAAGTAACGGTTGAATCGTTGTTGTCCTAATGCAGTAAAAGAGAGTAGGAGCGAGAGAGTGCATTCATATCAGTATGCTCAAGGGGGTTTGCTTGCCTGACACTTCTGAAGATAACAATGAGTCTTCATCGGTGACAACAATCTCAGCATCGGAACCACGTCTACCAAGAAGGAAGAAACACCGGCAACCAGAAAAGAATACATTCAATGCAATGCGACAAACATGATGCATGATATGACAAGTTAAGGTACTAAATTGACCTAGAGGAATAATTAGCCAAGTTAATTGAAGTGGAATTCAAACAAGTTTGAATTCCAACTCCAAATTATAATTCATATATTGCCCTAATCATAAAATGTCCTACTTGGTGATGTTAACTTGTTCAAACAGGCATGATCATGGCATAAACAGATTCATTGGATTTTGCTGATCATTTTACATATATGAATTACATTCATCAGCACTGTGTCATTATGACCTTAGCAGGTCAACTGGCCGTCTCAGGTCAAACCTGACCAACGGGGCCCACTAGTGAGTGACACAGTCACTAACATAGTTAGTTTTAATACTTACTATTAATTAACACGACAGGGCCCACTAGTTAGTGGCCCATTAAATTATTAATTGAATTAATTAATTTAGTACCTAATCCTGAAATTAACCAGAGCCTAGCTTCACCTGTCGGTGACCTAGGAGGGGTCAAACCCGGTCAACCGGGGTCAAACTCGCCAGAGTTGACCCGCGGCTCATCACCGGTGTCTCTAGAGACGGTGGAGGGCGACGGAATTCCTCCTCTGGCGACTAAATGGCCGGTGGAGGGCACCAATGTGGAGCTGGAGCTCCACCGCATCCAGCTGAGCTAGCGGGAGGGGCTGAGGCAGTTTACGGCGATGACGGCGAGCAACTTGGAGGCGGCCGGAGTTCGGCGGTGACGGGCTAAGGCCTACGGAGCACAGGAAGAGCTGGGAAGAGGGGGAAGGGATGCGATGGCTCATGGGGGGCTCGATGGCGTCAAGGGCGAGCTCGAAGGGGCAGCAAGGCGAGCACAGGATTGCTGGCGATCTTCGGTGTCCGGTGGAGGAAACGGTGTCGCTGGCGAGGAGGGAGGCCGTCCGTGGTCGAATCCATCGGCGAGGAGGAGCAGGGCGACGCTGCAGAGCTCTTGGTTAGCTCGGGGCGAGAGGGAGCGACAGTAGCTGTGGCGGCGAGCTAGCGGATGGTCGGCCATGGTGAGCAGAGGCGAGGAGAGAGCAGGGGGTGAGAGATGGTGAGGAGGAGGGGATCCAGACGGGTCCAGAGCTTATCCCCGACGCCTTGCTGGCCTTGGGGAGGCAGGCAGGCACCTGCGGCATAGCGCGAGGCCACGAGCGACGTGGCCTCCTTCTCCTCTGCCTTCTGGCAGGAGGAAGAAGATGGCGATGCCCCTGGTGGGCTGGGTTGCCTAATGGTCCGGCTACAGGTAAGCCTTCCTATTTCCCCTTTTCTTTATTTTTTTCTCTTTTCTAATTATTTCTTCTCTGTTTTGATCTAGAAAAATACTAGATCATTTTGGTTAAATGTTAAAAAATTTATGGATGCCAAATGAATTATTCTAAATCCCCACAAAAAATTCAGCATTGTTGGACTTATATTTCTCTTATAGTAGATATAAATCCAATTCAAATAGCTATGAATTAATCCAAATGCCACCAAATAAATGCCTATGCTATCCCAAAATTATTGGTTTGAATTTTAACCCTTGCCAATAATTGCAGAGTTTAACAGGAACATTTTCTTGGTCATATTTGAAAATTTTGAACTTGATCATTTCTTTTTATATGATTTATGAGGATTTGAAAAATTCCCTCCATTCACATTCAGCAAAAATAAACATGATGACATGACTGATCACAATGCAAATATTTATAGGCAATAATCTAGGGCTGTGACAACTCACCCCCACTAAACAACAATCTCGTCCCGAGATTCAGGCATAGGGTAAGAGGACAACTGGGAACATTAAACGAACACAATCTTCATGAACCAATTTCCCTTCTTGAATATGTTGATTCATTGCATCATGCTGATCTTGACATCTTTGTCCTCGGAATGTTCATCCAACAGAAAGACGATAGGGATAGAAAGCTCTACAAGAATCGATCTTTACGAAGATCGAGCAACTCATGATCAACTCATGGAATGAGATGTGATTCTCTCGAGATGAGACACAAACAACACGTCGAGAACAAAGAATGAGGCAGATGATGGAGGTTCAATTGGTAGGCAATAATTACATGCTAAAACAGATGGTGATGAGTTTTCAAAGTAGTGAGGAGTTGGTTGCCCTTCATACCATACGAGCACCTTAGGGAAGGTGACTCATAGGATTGTCCCTTAAGTGGAAAAAAGAATTACTTTTGATACAAGGATCATTGAAACTCTTCCTACCAACCTAAGGCAGTTCACAACGATTGTTTGAAGGAATCTGAAGGAATTGGCATACTCAGATTGGAAAGGAAACTAGAGTTATAAAGCAACTCGGCAACGGAAGGCACATTCCAGTTGATATCGAGAGTATAACCCAATGTCTGAGCATGATCTCAAGGACTTGAGAATTTCCATATTCATCAGGGTTTTTACCAACATCCGTGCCAAGGATCAAGGCAACACCTCATACTACCATGATGAATAATGATGGAGGATGCAAATGCAAAGGAATACAACACTTTCTCAGATTTCACCTTAGCTATGCCAAGGGAGCAAAATCTAGATGATCGACCGAGAGACATTTAGCACTCCGCTTCTAATGTTCTACTTGATGAAATAGCGTAACCCAATTATAGGTAACGTTTGGTATCTAGAACATCAAGTAAATGGTTGGACTTCGGGATCTCAAAGGATCCATAAGGATAAACTTCTAGAATAAGTCATATGAAATCCTCATGGGGAAGTGGCTAAATTGCTGATACAAGATATTATAATTGTAGATATTCTGGCAAAGTGTGTTGTCCACAACATCCACTTCGCCAGTTAGTAAGACCAATATTATAATTCTTTGGCAACTTCCCAACCATCATACCTGCCTGAGATTCAGATATGGTTGGCGTCAAGATATTCCAGACTCAGCATGTCTAAAAGTGAAAGGTTGCAACACAAATCGAAGAGATGACGTTGCGAAATTCTTAGGAAATGAACTACGAAAGCCAACTCTAAAACATGAGCTGGATTGTAAGACACATGTGAACACGATGTCCAAGACAAGCATGAACACATGGTCTTTCAACAAAACACTACCGAATTCGGGTTAGGAACCATCATTGTGGTAACGAGGTCCTTGCACAATTCATACAAATAGATCTTAAGAAGGAACTTCTTTGCCTTGAACACGTCAATCAGTGGCATGGTGTGCTAGAGATTGCGTATGGAATGGAGATGATCAGTCTATCAAGACATAGAATACTTCGCACGTGCATGACTGACTTGGGATGATTCCAACAAAAACAAAATGACCTTTCTTAAGTTCATGGCGGCAACTTGCACCATATGCACATGAACTAAGAGTAAGTCACTTCTGACGCCAATATATACTTCATGTACATGACACAAATATATTGCCTACAAGTTTCCAACACGAGCGTAATTTGCATCATGAGTCATTTGATAGACGATAATGTTGCCAATGAGCTCAACAACAACTCATCAAGGTATCCAAATGGATGGAATTCCGCAACTATGAGAACAAGGTGATAGCATTGGTCAGACCAAAGATATAACGGTGTATGCTCGAGGATACATCCACGAGTAAAACAACTTTAGGAAGATCTTTGGTTCTGATTTTGATTTGACGATAGCCCATACTCAAATCAAAGGTTGAACAAGACAAAAGATGCAACAATTGATCACAAGGATTAATTGATGAATATATCGCCTTTCTTCAACACACACAACCAAAAAAGAAGACATCCCCCTGGAATGAACTAAGACAAGTGAAGCTTTTATCTTCCAACTCTCCAAGTTATTGTTTGGCTTAACCAACTAGTTCAGGGACATCTAACACAATGTCTTGGAAAAGGGAGGTTTATAGTAAAGCATCTTGATCATGAACTTAACATAACTGTCAGGAACACCTTGGTAATACTTCCGATAAGATATTCGGAAAATCACGATCCACTGATATGTTATCATGCTCGAGAACAATCTTGGTTTTTAAGGCAAGACGATACGATCAACAAAGCGAAGGATTGACACAATCATAACTCATTGATCAAAAAGTGCACCATGGAAAATGGACTAGGTAGCATGATCAATTATAGTATGATAATTCAATGACCATCACTCCAAGAGTGAGATTATTGTCCATTAACTACCAAGCAACAAAGTTGCTAGGAGTATTTATTATGCACATCACGATTCACTTGTCGGTGTTCTGGTTACAGACAACACAGAGACTGAGGAATGAATGATGATGGCGAGAAGTATCACTATATCAAGATTTCATAAGAGAGAGTGCAATTCTCATGATAATCTTGAAATGAAGAGGGTAATACCTCAAGGTAGAACAGAGAAAAAGCTGTATCGTCATTTTGATCTGGGGATTACAATTGCTTTGACCCAATCCAAGAAATGCATGAGGTACGGGAGTTTGCTTCTCCTAGTCATTCTTAAATGGAATGACTTGACAGACCACAAGAATAGTCGACATCGATGCACAATGCATGACATACTCTTGACTATCCATTGATAGATAAAGGATATAATATAATTGAAAAGGGGCAACTCAAGAGCACCTGATTTTTCCTGAGTTGTAGATGCATGGATTGAATATGTCAAACAGAGTTCAACATGTCTCTTCCAGATAATCCATACAGAAACAGAGTCACAACTATGGGATGGAGAACTCATCAAGAGATCTCAAGTTGTGATCTTTCGTTCACAAAGAACTTCTTCCATACTAACTCATGGTATTGGAAGAATGACTATACCACGAACCTTGAAGACTATAACAAGCTTACTAATATTCTAAAGGAATGAGCAAATAATATCAATGGAAGGGAGCCGAATGATCCTTGGGTTCAAGAACCCAGATACAGTATACCTATTGACTAAGTAGCATCACAACATGCTTTCGATAACAACAGCCAGAGTTATCACACTGGAAACAAAAGGCACAACTAGACTATTGGGTGGTTCACTGAAACAACATGGTTTCCTAACACTTCAACAAAACACGTCGTGGTAATAGAGTACCTCAACTCAACAATTAGTGTTGTTTGTCTGGCCTGAAAGACATTGACTCAAGATGAAAGAGTTTTGCAATTCCATCATATAATTTAGAAACCTTGGATAACTCGGACAACATAACGGCTGTACGGGCATGAAATATGAGGCAACCTATAAGACAACTAACGACACAACAATGAATTCTTATGGAGACATCGATCCAGGAAGACAACGACTTTCCTATAGGTCTCGAGCATAGTAACTCTTCATCTTGATAGATAGATGAGAAAGCCTAGTTCTTAATCCCCATAGAATAAAGAAGAGGGTGACTCAGAATTAGAATGACATAAGGAAAGGAGTAAAAAGAGCCTTACGTTCCCTTCCACAATCAATTTCCCTTATATATCTAAAGCAGTTCTAGACTCAACATCGACCAATTTGGCTTGGTAATCCTACAAGCAGTCAAGCTCTAATAGCAAAGCTGTTGGGACCCCGATCCTAAGCCATAAGAATCCAGCCTGTAACACATCACATCACTTTGCGGTCTCACACACAGTTATCTCCACGGCTTCCACCTTACCTGGGCCGAGACCGTTTGTGTCTTTTGACTCATGTATGTGAATGTGCTGCTAGCATTAAAATGTCGAAGAACCCGAGCCGACATGACTAGTCATAGAACCCAAGTGGCACATCCGTACAGGGACAGGCATACGTAACCCAGCAATGCAGGTGTCGATCTCTAGCGTGTGTAGACGAGTCATAGCAAGCTACAAGGACTCCATTATGCCGTGGGATATAAATGTCATCACTGCATGTAGACGAGTCATAGCAGGCTACATGGAATCATTACACTACGAGACATTTCCCTGAAGGGACAGACACAGCAGCAAACAAGGATACACGCCGGTCAATCAATGTGTCTGGAGCAGTAGCAAGCTACCAAGGCTCGATGGAAGCACAAAGAGGCATTTCCCTGTAAAGA
Source organism: Hordeum marinum (assembly GCA_022496015.1). Lineage (NCBI taxonomy): Eukaryota > Viridiplantae > Streptophyta > Magnoliopsida > Poales > Poaceae > Hordeum > Hordeum marinum. The sequence goes on along the minus strand of CM039675.1, from coordinate 208,822,955 downwards.
GTACTACAAAGGCACACAGCTAGGTGTCGAATCCCATACATACCGTTGCACGTCACACGTACGCACGATATGCCCGGTATGCATAGATACAACTATGGCATCACAACATAACCATACAACATTCCAACATTGATTTAGAAGGCTCAGAAGAGCTAACACTATAAGATGTTACAAGCAGGGGTCACAAGACCCAACATTCAGAGCATTCAAACAAAGAAGCAGAAGTTACACATGTCTGGGTACAAATATCTACAAAAGTGGCTGGAGGAGCCTGAAAAGCTACACCGACCCTACCAATGGAACTAGACCTCTGTCTAGGATTCCCAAGCTAATCTAGTCAACATTGAACTTCATGTTGTAAATAAAACTAATGAGACCGAGGTCTCATCTTCAAAACAAAAATTAAGCAAACGTGAGTACAAGGGTACTCAGCAAGACTTACATCAGAACTAACTACATATGCATAAATATCAATGAAGGGGGTTGTGGAGTGTATTGCAGCAAGCCAGCTTTGACCCTTGGCTAACCTATACTACGACTACAAGTAGTATCTTTGAGGTGGGATAGCGCACACAAGTCCACATATTTACCAATAAATACACCACTATGAATCCACTTCCGTCTCCCTACGAGAAGGCTATCCATAGCACTCATGCTTATCTTGCGTATTTTTGAGTATCCACTTCAAGTTGTCTATGAATCACATGATTTCTCCAAGTAGTCCATATCCGAGGACATGGCTATTCGAATAGATTCATAACGATGCAGGGGTGTGTTGGGGAATGTTGCGTGGGAAACAAAAATTTTGCTACGCACACGCAGATCTATCCATGGTGATGAGCATCTACGGGAGGGAGAGTGGATGTACGTACCCTTGTAGATCGCTAAGCGGGAGGCGTTAAGAAACGCGGTTGGTGTAGTCGAACGTCTTTGCGATCCAAATCGCCGTGCATCCCGCGATCCAATCACGATCCATCCCGCAAACTTGATCACGATACATCCCACGAACTTGATGACGATCCTTCCGATCTAGCGCCGAACGGACGACACCTCCGCGTTCAGCACACGTACAACTTGATGACGATCTCCACCGTCTTGATCCAGCAAGAAGGAGTGGAGAGTAAGAAGAGTTCTCCGGCAGCGTGACGGTGCTCCGGCGATGGTGGTGGAGCTATTCCGGTAGGGCTTCGCCTAAGCACTGCAGAAATCCGATCTAGAGGAGAAACTATGCACTAGAGGGTAGGGTTGCACGTGGCTGAAAATTCTGTGCAAAAACCCTAAAACCCTCTAGTATATATAGGAGGAGAGGAGGAGAGGAGGCAGCCTTGGCTTCCAAGCCAAGGAGGCTCGGCCAAACCAGGAGGGAGGAGTCCACCTCCTCCATTCCTAGTAGGATTAGGACTCCTTCCTTATTTTGCCTTTTTTGTCTTTTTCCACCTTATTTCCTTTTGATTTTTTCTTCCCAGCCGCATGGGCCTTGTGTGGGACTTCCACCAGCCCAATAAGGGCTTGTATTCACTCTCCCACAGCCCATGAAGCTTCTTGGGTCGAAATACCCCTCCCTGTGGTCTCCCGGTACAGTACCGGCACTCCCGGTACATTACCGATTAGCCCGAAACTTTTTCGACGACCAAAACAGGACTTCCTATATATCAATCTTTACCTCCGGACCATTCTGCAGATCCTCATGACGTCCGGGATCCCATCCGGGACTCCTAACAACCTTCGGTCACCACCATACATAACTCTATACTACCGAAACGTCACCAAACCTTAAGTGTGCAGACCCTGCGGGTTCGAGAACTATGTAGACATGACCGAGACACCTCTACGGTCAATAACCAATAGTGGGACTTGGATGCCCATATTGGTTCCTACATATTCTACGAAGATCTTTATCGGTCGAACCTCTGTGTCAAGGATTTAGTTAATCCCGTATGATGTTCCCTTTGTTCTTCGGTATGTTACTTGCCCGAGATTCGATTGTCGGTATCTCCATACCTAGTTCAACCTCGTTATTGGCAAGTCTCTTTACTCGTTCCGTAATACAAGATCCCGCAACTAACTCTTAGTCACATTGCTTGCAAGGCTTATTGTGATGTTGTATTACGTAGTGGGCCCTGAGATACCTCTCCATCACACGGAGTAACAAATCCCAGTCTTGATCCATGCCAACTCAACAGACACCCTCGGAGATACCTGTAGCGCACCTTTATAGTCACCCAGTTACGTTGTGACATTTGATACACATAAGGCACTCCTCCGATGTTCGTGAGTTGCATGATCTCATGGTCATAGTAACATATACTTGACATGCAGAAAACAATAGCAATAAACTAACATGATCATACACTACGTTTGTAGTTTGGGTCTTGTCCATCAAACCATTCTCCTAATGATGTGATCCCGTTAACAAATGATATCTCATGTCAATGGCCAGGAAACCTTGACCATCTTTGATCAATGAGCTAGTTCACTAGAGGCATACTAGGGACAGTGTGTTGTCTATGTACCCACACATGTAATGTGTTTCCAATCAATACAATTATAGCATGGATAATAAATGATTATCATGAACAAGGAAATAATAATAATAATAAACACTTTATTCATTGCCTCTAGGGCATATTCCCAACAGTATCCCACTTGCACTAGAGTCAATAATCTAGTTCACATCACTATGTGATTTACATGGTAATGAATCGAACACCCATGCAGTTCTGGTGTTGATCATGTTTAGCCCTTGGAAGAGGTTTAGTCAACGGGTCTGCAACATTCAGATCCATGTGCACTTTGCAAATATTTATTGTCTTCTCCTCGATGTAATCGTGGATGGAGTTGAAGCGTCGCTTTATGTGTCTAGTCCTGTTTGTGAAACCTTGGTTCCTTGGCCAGAGAAATGGCACCAGTGTTCTCACAGAATAGGTTCATTGGCTTCAGTGCACTGGGCACTAATCCAAGATTTGTCATGAACTTCTTCATCTAGACACCTTCCTTCGCCGCCTCGGATGCTGCGATGTACTCCGCTTCACATGTAGAATCAGCTACCATGCTCTGCTTGGAACTGCACCAGCTTACCGCTCCCCCGTTGAGAATAAATATGTATCCGGTTTGCGACTTAGAGTCATCCAGATCAGTGTCAAAGCTTGCATCGACGTAACCCTTTGCAACGAGCTCTTCATCACCTCCATAAACGAGAAACATTTCCTTAGTCCTTTTCAGGTACTTAAGGATATTCTTGACCGCTACCCAGTGTTCCATTCCAGGACCACTTTGATACCTTCCGGCGATACTTATGGCAAGGCTAACATGCGGTCTTGTGCACAACATTGCATACATGATAGAGCCTACGGCTGAAGCATAGGGGATGACACTAATCTTTTCTCTATCTTCTGCAGTCACTAGGCATTGAGTCTTACTCAACTTCACACCTTGTAACACAGGCAAGAACCCCTTCTTGGACTGATCCATTTTGAACTTCTTCAAACCTTTATCAAGGTATGTGCTCTATGAAAGTGCTATCAAGCGTTTCGATCTATCTCTATAGATCTTAATGCCTAAAATGAAAGCAGCTTCTCCTAGGTCCTTCATTAAAATTCTTGTTCAAATATTCCTTCACGCTTTCCAACATTTCTATATTGTTTCCAATCAGCAATATGTCATCCACATATAATATTAGAAAGCTATAGAGCTCCCACTCACTTTCTTGTAAATACAAGCTTCTCCATACACTTGTATAAAACCAAACGCTTTGATAACCTCATGAAAGCGCTTATTCCAACTCCGAGATGCTTGCACCAGCCCGTAAATGGATCGCTGGAGTTTGCAAACTTTGTCAACATTCTCTGGATCGACAAAACCTTTTGGTTGCATCATATACAACTCTTCCTCAAGGAAACCGTTGAGGAACGCTGTTTTGACATCCATCTGCCAAATTTCATAGTCGAAATAAGCAGCTATTGCCAACATGATTCTGACAGACTTAAGCATCGCTATGGGTGAGAAGGTTTTATTGTAGTCAACTCCTTGAACTTGTGAAAAACCCTTTGCCACAAGTCGAGCTTTATAGACGGTGACATTACCGTCCGCGTCTGTCTTCTTCTTAAAGATCCAGTTGTTCTGAATGGCCTTTCGCCCTTCAGGTAATACTTCCAAAGTCCATACTTTGTTTTCATACATGGATCCCATCTAGGATTTCATGGCCTCTAACCATTTCTCAGACTCCGGGCCCATCACTGCTCCTCCATAGCTCGTAGGTTCATTGTTGTCCAACAACATGACCTCCAAGACAGGGTTGCCGTACCACTCAGGAGTAGTACGCGGCCTTGTCGACCTACGAGGTTCAATAGTATCTTGATCCGAAGCTTCATGATCATCATCATTAACTTCCTCTTCTACCATCGCAGGTTCCATAGAAACATCTTTCTGCGCTGCGCTACTTTCTGGTTGAAGTAAAGGTTCAATAACCTCATCAAGCTCTATTTTCCTCCCATTCAATTCTTTCGAGAGAAACTCTTTCTCAAGAAATGTTCTGTTCTTAGCGACAAACACTTTGCCTTCAGATCTGAGATAGAAGGTATACCCAACTGTCTCTTTCGGGTATCCTATGAAGACGCATTTTTCCGCTTTGGTTTCTAGCTTTTCAGGCTGAAGCTTTTTGACATAAGCATCACATCCCCAAACTTTAAGAAACAACAACTTTGGACTCTTGCCAAACCACAATTCATATGGCGTCGTCTCGACGGATTTTGATGGTGCCCTATTTAAAGTGAATGCAGCTGTCTCTAATGCATAACCCCAAAACGATAGTGGCAAATCAGCAAGAGACATCATAGAACGCACCATATCTAATAAGGTTCGATTACGATGTTCAGACACACCATTACGCTGTGATGTTCCGGGCAGTGTCAACTGTGAAACAATTCCACACTGTCTTAAGTGAATGCCAAACTCATAACTCAGATATTGACCTCCTCGATTAGATCGCAGGAATTTAATCTTCTTGTTATGATGATTCTCAACTTCACTCTGAAATTTCTTGAACTTTTCAAATGTTTCAGACTTGTGTTTCATCAAGTAAATGTACCCATATCTACTTAAGTCATCAGTGAAGGTGAGAAAATAATGATATCCACCATGCGCTGTAACATTCATTGGACCGCACACATCAGTATGTATGTTTTCCAATAAGTCACTCGCCCGTTCCATTGTTCCAGAGAATGGTGTTTTAGTCATCTTGCCCATGAGGCATGGTTCACATGTGTCAAGTGATTCAAAATCAAGTGACTCCAAAAGTCCATCAGCATGGAGCTTCCTCATGCGTTTTACACCAATATGATCTAAATGACAGTGCCACAAGAAAGTGCTACTATCATTATCAACTCTACATCTTTTGGCATCAATGTTATGAACATGTGTGTCATCACCATCAAGATTCAATATGAATAAACCCCTAACATTGGGTGCATGACCATAAAAGATATTACTCATATAAATAGAACAACCTTTATTCTCTGATATAAATGAGTAACCGTCTCACAATAAACTAGATCCAGATATAATGTTCATGCTTAACGTAGGCACTAAATAACAATTATTCAGGTTCATCACTAATCCCGATGGTAATCGAAGAGAGAGCGTGCCGACGGCGATCACATCAACCTTGGAACCATTTCCCACGCGCATCGTCACTTCGTCCTTCGCCAACCTTTGTTTATTCTGTAGTTCCTGCTTTGAGTTGCAAATGTGAGCAACCGAACCGGTATCAAATACCTAGGAACTACTACGAGAGCTAGTAAGGTACACATCAATAACATGTATATCATATATACCTTGTTTGTCGTTGGCCGCCTTCTTGTCAGCCAGGTACTTGGGGCAATTCCGCTTCTAGTGACCAGTTCCCTTGCAATGAAAGCACTCAGTTTCTAGCTTGGGTCCATGCTTGGGCTTCTTTACAGGAGTAGCAACTGCTTTGCCATCCTTCTTGGTTTTACCCTTCTTGCCCTTGCCCTTGACCTTGCCATTTTTCTTGAAACTAGTGGTTTTATTGACCATCAACACTTGATGTTCTTTCTGGATTTCAGTCTTAGCAACTTTTACCACCGCAAACAGCTCGACGACTGACTTGTCCATCCCGTGCATGTTATAGTTCATCACAAAGCTCTTGTAACTAGGTGGTAGTGATTGAAGAACTCTGTTAGTGATCGCCTCTGGCGGAAGGGCAATTCCCAACTCCACTAGACGAGTTGAATACCCAGACATTCTGATTATATGTTCACTGATAGACCCGTTCTCCTCCATCTTGCAAGCATAGAACTTATCAGAGGTTTCATACCTCTCGATTCGGGCATTCTTCTGAAAGATAAACTTCAACTCCTGGAACATCTCATATGATCCATGATGTTCAAAACGTCTTTGAAGTCCCGGTTCTAAGCCATACAATATTGCACACTGAACTATTGAGTAATCTCTAGTACGTGCCTCCCAAGCGTTCTTAACGTCTTCGGAGGTCATGTCTTCTTGTTGGTCACCAAGCGGTGCATCAAGGACATATGAGTTTTGGGAAGCCATGAGGATAATCCTTAGATTACGGGCCCAGTCAAAAAAGTTACTTCCATCATCTTTCAACTTAGCTTTCTCTAGGAACGCATTAAAATTCAGGGGTGCTACTGCGCGAGCCATTGATCTACAACATAAATATGCAAAGTTTACTTAGACTATTGTTGAAGATAATGAGTTTAGTTAATCAAATTACTAAAGCTCCCACTCAAATTGACATCCCTCAAGTCATCTGAGTGTCACATGATCCAAATCCACCAACTCAAGTCCGATCATCACGTGAGTTGAGGTGGCTTCAATGGTGAACATCATTATGTTGATAATATCTACTATATGACTCATGTTTGACCTTTTGGTCCGTTGTGTTCCGAGGCCATGTCTGTACATGCTAGGCTCATCAAGTTTAACCCGAGTGTTCTGCGTGTGCAACACTGGCTTGCACCCGTTGTATGTGAACGTAGAGTCTATCACACCCAATCATCACATGGTGTCTCGACGCGACGGACTTTCACAACGGTGCACACTCGGGGAGAACACAATTCATCTTGAAATTTAAGTGAGGGATCACCTTATAATGCTACCATCGTCCTAAGCAAAACAAGGTGCATAAAAGGATTAACATCACATGCAATTCATAAGTGACATGATATGGCCATGAACTTGTGCTTTTGATCTCCATCTAGAAAGCACCGACTTGATCTCCATCATCACCGGCATGACACCATGATCTTCATCATCTTGATCTCCATCAACGTGTCGCCATCAAGGTCGTCGCGCCTAACATGCCTCTACTACTATTGCTATCGTTTAGCGATAAAGTAAATCATTACATAGCGCTTAATGATTGACACGCAGGTCATAAAATAATTGAAGACAACCCTATGGCTCCTGCTGGTTGCCGTACTCATCGACATGCAAGTCATGATAATCTATACATCACATGATCATCTCATACATCACATATATCACATCATGTAATTGGCCATATCATATCACAACATACCCTGCAAAAACAAGTTAGACGTCCTCTAATTGTTGTTGCATGTTTTACATGGCTGCTACGGGTATCTAGCAAGAACAATTCTCATCTACGCAAAAACCACAACGGTGATACACTAGTTGCTTTTCAACCTTCTCAAGGACCGCCTTTGTCGAATCCGATCCAAATAAAGTGAGAGAAACTGGCACTCGCAAGCCATCTATGCAACAAGTTGTGGTCGAGGGAACCGGTCTCTCGTAAGCGTACGAGTAATGTTGGTCCGGGCCGCTTCATCTCACAATACCGCTGAACCAAAATCCGACCAAGGAAGGAAGCAATCTAAGCATCAACGCCCACAAACCTTTTGTGTTCTACTCGAGATCTCATCTACAAATAGACCTAGCTCTCATACCACTGTTGGGGAATGTTGCACGGGAAACAAAAAAATTCCTACGCACACGCAGATCTATCAGTGGTGATGAGCATCTACGAGAGGGAGAGTGGATCTACGTACCCTTGTAGATCACTAAGCGGGAAGCGTTAAGAAACGCGGTTGGTGTAGTCAAATGTCTTTGCGATCCAAATCGCCGTGCGTCCCGTGATCCAATCACGATCCGTCCCGTGAACCTGATCACGATCTGTCCCACGAACTTGATCACGATCCTTCCGATCTAGCGCCGAACGGATGACACCTCCGCGTTCAGCACACATATAGCTTGATGACGATCTCCACCGTCTTGTTCCAGCAAGAAGGAGTGGAGAGTAAGAAGAGTTCTCCGGCATAGTGGCAGCGCTTAGGTGATGGTGGTGGAGCTATTCCGGCAGGGCTTTGCCTAAGCACTTCAGAAATCCGATCTAGAGGAGAAACTATGCACTAGAGGGTAGGGTTGCACGTGGCTGAAAATTATGTCCAAAAACCCTAAAACCATCTAGTATATATAGGAGGAGAGGAGGCAGCCTTGGATTCAAAGCCAAGGAGGCTCGGACGAACCAGGAGGGAGGAGTCCACCTCCTCCACTCCTAGTAGGATTAGGACTCCTTCCTTATTTTGCCTTTTTGCCTTTTTCCACCTTTTTTCCTTTTGGGTTTTTCTTCCCAGCCGCATGGGCCTCGTGTGGGACTTCCACCAGCCCACTAAGGGCTGGTATTCACTCTCCCACAGCCCATGAAGCCTCTTGGGTCGAAATATCCCTCCTGGTGGTCTCCCGGTACACTACCGGCACTCCCGGTACATTACCGATTAGCCCGAAACTTTTCCGGCGATAAAAATAGGACTTCCTATATATCAATCTTTACCTCCGGACCATTCCGGAGCTCCTCGTGACGTCCGGGATCTCATCCGGGACTCCGAAAAACCTTCGGTCACCACCATATATAACTCTATACTACCGAAACGTCACCGAACCTTAAGTGTGCAGGCCCTGCGGGTTCGAGAACTATGTAGGCATGACCGAGACACCTCTACAATCAATAACCAATAGCGGGACCTGGATGCCCATATTGGTTCCTACATATTCTACGAAGATCTTTATCGGACGAACCTCTATGTCAAGGATTTAGTTAATCCCGTATGATGTTCCCTTTGTTCTTCGGTATGTTACTTGCCCGAGATTTGATCGTTGGTATCTCCATACCTAGTTCAACCTCGTTATTGGAAAGTCTCTTTACTCGTTCTGTAATACAAGATCCCGCAACTAACTCTTAGTCACATTGCTTGCAAGGCTTATTGTGATGTTGTATTACCGAGTGGGCCCTGAGATACCTCTCCGTCACACGGAGTAACAAATCCCAGTCTTGATCCATGCCAACTCAACAGACACCCTCGGAGATACATTTAGAGAACCTTTATAGTCACCCAGTTACGTTGCTACGTTTGATACACACAAGGCATTCCTCTGATGTTCGTGAGTTGCATGATCTCATGGTCATAGGAACATATACTTGACATGCAGAAAACAGTAGCAATAAACTGACACGATCATATGCTATGTTTGTAGTTTGGGTCTTGTCCATCACATCATTCTCCCAATGATGTGATCCCGTTATCAAATGACATCTCATGTCAATGGCCAGGAAACCTTGACCATCTTTGATCAACGAGCTAGTTCACTAGAGGCATACTAGGGACAGTGTGTTGTCTATTTACCCACACATGTAATGTGTTTCCAATCAATACAATTATAGCATGGATAATAAACGATTATCATGAACAAGGAAATAATAATAAACACTTTATTCATTGCCTCTAGGTCATATTCCCAATAGGGTGTACTTCTTCACACATGCTCCCGCCACTTATCGCCATGTGCACGTAAAAGGGCACCTCGGCAACCTTCAAGCGAAATCCTAGCGAGGGAGTCGGCCATGACCGTCAATCACACAAGACCCTAGTCCAGGTTTATCGCCTATTTGAGACTGAACCCGCACAGAAGTCCGACCGAAGTTTCTGCTATGGACTCAAACAATGTGCGCAGGGTTCCCAAGCCCACCGTTCGGGTGCCACTTGGTACACCGTTCCACCCTGCCTATACCGCATGACAGCCCACCCCATCGGGCAGTGCTATGCACGGTCACCAACACTTTTCAACAAATACCAGAAACTAGTTGCAACTCCTGGACAGAGATCTAGGCGATTAATAAGTCGAGTGGGGTCATATTTCAGGGCCCAATGTGTGGTAGTAACTGTCTTGGATCACAAACACAAAACACAGCTCTTAAGGACAGTCCCAATGAGACAACCCGCCATGTACTCCTACATGGCCTCTCATCGCTACCTTTATCAAATCGTGTTCACACACTTAGCTCTCACACAGTAAGACGTGAAAACATCCATTTTGATTCATCACCCAAATGGATCAGACCCAACACGACTCTAAGCATAACAGGCAAAGTAAGCAAGCATGGATGAGTAAGCACAACAAAGCTCAAACAGTTGCTACTCATACTAAGTGGTTTCAACTATTTACTGTGGCAAGGAGAGGTCATGCAAAGGAATGGGTTCAACTACCAAGAACAGGTAACAGTTGAATCATTGTTGTCCTAATGCAGTAAAAGAGAGCAGGAGCGAGAGAGTGGGTTCATATCAGTATGCTCAAGGGGGTTTGCTTGCCTGACACTTTTGAAGATAACAATGAGTTTTCATCGGTGACAATGATCTCAGCGTCAGAACCATGTCTATCGAGAAGGAAGAAACACCGGCAACAAGAAAGGAATACATTCAATGCAATGCGACAAACATGATGCATGATATGACAAGTTAAGGTACTGAATTGACTTAGAGGAATAATTAGCCAAGTTAATTGAAGTGGAATTCAAACAAGTTTGAATTTCAACTCCAAATGAAAATTCATATATTGCCCTAATCATAAAATGTCCTACTTGGTAATGTTAACTTGTTCAAACAAGCATGATCTTGGCATAAACAGATTCATTGGATTTTTCTGATCATTTTTCATATATAAATTATTTTCATGTGAGTTACTGTTGAATTTCTATCATTTTTAGAAGTTTTGCATATTTTCTAGAATTTCCTGACTTATTCTTTAAACAAAAAATTCCTTTATTGCATCAGCATTGTGTCATCATGACCTCTGCAGGTCAACTGACCGTCTCAGGTCGAACCTAACCAGTGGGTCCCACTGGTGAGTGACACAGTCACTAACATAGTTAGTTTTAATACTTAATAGTAATTAACACGACACGACCCAGTAGTCAGTGGCCAATTAAACTAATTAATCAAATTAAATAATTTAGTGCCTAATCCTGAAATTTACCAAAGCTTGGACCCACCTGTCGGTGCCCCAGGCAGGGTCAAACCCGGTCAACTGGGGTCAAACTCATCGGAGTTGACCCGCGGCTCATCGCTGGTGTCTCCAAGGATGGCGGAGGGTGACGGAATTCCTCCTTCGGCGACTAAATGGCCAGCGGAGGGCACCTACGTGGAGCTAGAGCTCCACCGCATCCAGCTGAGCTAGCGGGAGGGGCTGAGGCGGCTGACGGCGAGCAACTTGGCGGCGGCCGGAGTTCGGCCGTAGCGGCGCTAAGGCCTAGGGCACCGGAAGAGCTAAGAAGAGGGGGAATGGACACGGCGGTTCAAGGGGGCTCGATGGCGTCAAGGGCGGGCTCGGAGGGGCAGCAAGGCGAGCGCAGGGTCGGCGGCGATCTTCGGTGTCCGGTGGAGAAAACGTCATGGTTGGCGAGGAGGGAGGCCGTCCGAGGTCAAATCCATTGGTGAGGAGGAGCATGGCGACGTTGCGGAGCTCTTGGCCAGCTCGGGGCGAGAGGGAGCGGCAGCAGCTGCGGTGGCGAGCTAGCGGACGGTCGGCCATGGCGAGCAGAGGCGAGGGAGAGATATGGCGAGGAGGAGAGGCTCCAAACGGGTCCAGAGCTTATCCCCGGTGCCTCGCTGGCCTGGGGGAGGCAGGCAGGAACCTGTCGGCATGGCGTGAGGCCGCGGGAACCATGGCTTCCTTCTCCTTTGCCTTCTGCTAGGAGAAAGAAGACGGTGATGCCCCTGGTGGGCTAGGCTGCCTAATGGGTCGGCTACAGGTAAGCCTTCCTATTTCCCCCTTTTCTTTATTTTTTTAATTTGCTAATTATTTCTTCTTTATTTTGATCTATAAAAATACTAGATCATTTTGGTTAAGTGCTGAAAATTTTATGGATGCCAAATGAATTATTCTAAATCCCCACACAAAAATGAGCATTGTTGGACTTGTATTTATTTTATAGTAGATATAAATCCAATTCAAATAACTATGAATTAATTCAAATGCTACCAAATAAATGCCTATGCTATCCCAAAATTATTGGTTTGAATTTTAACCCTTGCCAATAATTTCAGAGTTTAACAGGAACATTTTCTTGGTCACATTTGAAAATTTTGAACTTGATCATTTCTTTTTATATGATTTATGAGGATTTGAAAAATTCCCTCCATTCAATTTCAACAAAAATAAACATGATGACATGACTGATCACAATGCAACTATTTACAGGCAATAATCTAGGGCTGTGATAGCCGCCGCTGTCCCTCTGTTATGCGCTGTCGAGTTTGTGTAGTTTCGTCAGTTAGTGCTTAGGCGTGTTAGTAGTTTAGGTGCAGGACCCCTCCTTAGTTAGAAGCGCGTGCGTAGCGCAGCGGTCGTTCGACCCGTGGATGACTGAGAGGTCGCGGGTTTGACCCCCCCCACGCCCTTTTTGTTTATTTTGTTGTGTGCTGTGTGTGTGTGTTGGGCCGCATCCAGTGTGGCTGTGGTAGGATTTGGTGCGGCTGAGCAGAGTGTTTGTGTGTGCCTTCGTGTGTGTGTGTGTGTGTGTGTGTGTGGTTGGGATCTACTGTGGCAGGCAGATCCCAGGTGAGCTTGTGTGTGCTGTGTGTGTGTGGTATGTGTGTGTGTATGACAGTGGGCCCATGGCCCACTTGTCATCCTCTAGAGGGGCCCTGGTGTCTATGCCAGGTCCCCCCTCCTATATTTTCTTTTGTATTTCTTTTTGGTTTTAATGTGTTTATTTAGGATATTTACTTTTCTGGTAATGAACTAAATCTGGACATGCGTATTTTTGGCAATGTGCATTTTTAGTAAGTTTTAACTTATGTGGATGTTATATTATTTTTCGAGCATGGTTTTGTGAGTTTTGCAAAAGCTTATATATGAGTATGATATATGAAATTGGGGTATAATTTCTCAATGAATCCATTGGTGAAATGTGTTTTGTCATTTGAGAAAGTTTGACAAAATGTCATTTTCTCACAATATGCCATTTTGTCATTTTAGTTAGAATTAATCCATGCATGCTATGATAATTGTGTCAACATGGAAGTGGTAGTATTTCATGAGTAGAATGCAATGGTATTTACTTTTGACATGATAATCTTGCATATAAGTGGGAACCTTGCTCCAAAGTGGCTATTAAAATGTTGGTGTTTTCAACATGCTAAATATTTCTAAGCCTAAGAATTTGTTAATATTTTGATGCTAGGATAAGTGTATGCTACCAAGTGATGTGTTGTGTTTTAGCTCAAGATCATAGCTAGTATTTTGAAGTAGATGTTTCCCTCTACCATCCTGTTAATTTTCATGCCATGAGGTGGTCTCTAGCAACATTATTTATTGCTATCAACTTGCTAACAGCTTAACTCAGATTCCAGAAAACTGTGATTTTCACTAAGTCCCTAGAATTTGTTTCATCATGTCATCTTGTGAGCTTCATGTTTATTGATATGTGCTTCCTTTCTAGTTTGTTTAGTTGGATGATTTGATAAGCATATTATGTAGTTTCTGTACATGTTTTGTTTGAGGTTGGATACTTCCTGTAGCTCTAGATATTTGCTGTGAAAGTTTCTATGTTGTTGTTTTGAGGCAGATTGTGTGGTTTAGTGTTTTGTGACTTGTGGGAGCTATGCTCCATGGTTTTTCTTGATCTTTGGCTCTATTGTGGTTGGTTTTTCATTAACTAACAAGTGGCTTCCTTGGAAGACAAAGGAATAGCCCATGGCCTTCCATGTCTTGTATTTTCCCTTCATAACTTGCTGTGAGCGTAGCGTGAGATCTGTTACTCTGTTTCCTACGTTCTACATCTGCATTTGCATCGGTTTTGCATGAATCATCCATATTTGCCATGATCATGCATGTTCAAACAACTTAACATGAGATTCTTTCCAGAATTGTAAATAACTTAACTATTGCATGAGAAACATTCTAGCTTAGGATTGCCATGCTAAATACTTCAAATGAATCATCGATCATCTTGTTTGTGCATTGCACTTTACTGCTTATTTACTGTTGCTGTTTCTCTTGGGTAGATGCGAGTGTTGAACCTGAGTACGAGGAATCAAGAGAGTACCACTACAAGGATCCCGCTCTTTGTCCCTCTGAAGAACTAATAGGCAAGATGATCGTACCCGGATCCTGACACTACTTTTGCTTTGCTAGATGTCTCGCTCTTATCGTTACTTATGCGCTACCTACCACTTGAATGTCAAGCCTCCTACATTTCCATGAAAGCCTCTCACCCCTCCACATCCTAGCAAACCTTGTTTGGCTAAGTTACCGCTGCTTAGCCCCTCTTATAATGTTCTTAGTTACAGGTGCGGGTTGTCTCCATGTGACAACATGTATATCTGGAGATATCACAATATTTACTGCTATTTAACTTAATGCACATATATATCTTGGTATGGTCGAAGGCTTGGCCTTTTGCTCGGTGTTTTGTTCCACTTTTACCACCATAGACACTTGTTACCGGTGTTATGTTTCCATATTTTGTGCTCCTAACATGCTTGGGGTTGTTACGGGGACCCCCTTGATTATTTGGTGGAGATTAAAACTTTTCTGGAAAGACACAACATTGGTACTATTTGCTTAACAAATTAATAAAATTTCATAGGGCGTTGCAGCCCCGTGGATAATTAATCAACAACCCGGGCTAGTGCTCCTCATGAGTGTTGGTCCAAACCGAGCGATGTCCGGCGCCCCTGGTCACCTGGGGTTTCAGCCAACACGACGTCTAGCTCATCTGGTAGTGCCCTGAGACAGAGATACGCGCAGCTCCTATTGGGATCTGGCCTGCCGGGCGGTCTTGCTTGACTTGTTTTACCTTTCTCGAATGTCTTGTGAGGAACTCTGGTCTTCTTCGGGCTATCTCGAGGTGTCAGAATTCGTTTGGAATTGCCTAGGATGATCACGAG
Organism: Hordeum marinum; assembly: GCA_022496015.1. NCBI lineage: Eukaryota > Viridiplantae > Streptophyta > Magnoliopsida > Poales > Poaceae > Hordeum > Hordeum marinum. The sequence goes on along the minus strand of CM039675.1, from coordinate 208,807,728 downwards.
ATCCATGGTCGAGCTTATTCCCGCGGAGTGTGGTTAATTTGTGATGGACTAGTTGGAGCACCCCTACAGGGTTAAATCTTTCGGAAAGCCATGCCCGTGGTTATGTTGCAACTTGGATATTTGTTTAACACCCGGTTATAGTTAACTTGAAGTAAACTCCAATAAAATACACCAACTATGTGAGTAACCGTGATCGTCTCTGCTCGTGAACATGAACCGAGAGAGAACACGGTGGGGTTATGTTTGACGTAAGTAGGTGTTCAGGTCCACATATTTACATTCATGTTTTCATAAGTTAGCCACCATACAATGCTTAGTGCTGCTGCAACCTAAACACTTACCCCCATCCAACTCAATAAGCTTGAATAGTCTCGGTACCCGGTTGCGAGATTGGTGAGTCCCCGTGGCTCACAGATTACTATGAGAAATACAGGTGCAGGTGCAGATGAGATCGTGCTAGATGATGTGACGCAGCTCTAGTGGGAGTATGATGAGGAATGTGGCAGGATGTACGTCACATATCCAGACGAGTAGAGAGGCGTTGGTGATGATCTTCGGGGCTAGCACGACAGTTTCATTGCATCTTTTCTCGTTTGTTTTCGTCCGTAGATGGACCTTTTCTTTTGAATGATGTTTGAATAAACTGTGCAGATTTGTAATTTAGCATGTGGCGAGTGTAAGCCAACTCATATACTCCTCTCTTCATAAATGTATGTGATGATACTGAACTTGCGAAACGACTAGATGTGCCTCTGCCCCTGTCGAGGCCCCCGTGCCCAAATTTGGATAGGCGTGCATCTTGGGCGTTCTAGAATAAGTATGGGTTTTCATGACCCCTTGGAGGAGGGGTCCAAAAACAAGGCTAACTTCATTTCCCCACACATACGGACTTTAAAAACAGCCTATGATGTAGTATTTCAAAATTACATGGGCCTGGCTTGAAAATAAGGTGACGCATCACCTATAATAGCCTATGGACGAAATTTATGAAGTGGTATCTTGTATATTTTTTCCAACCCTTCATGCTCTCTTTATAGTGGCTGCGATGTGCGAAAATCAACATTAGAAAGTCCAATGTTCTTTCCCACATACAGACCTTCTTCTCCATACTTGATCCCACTCCAATGGCCATCGTTCTTGTCCATTCTAGGTTCTTCATTGTTAAGTAAAACAAAGACAACTAATTTAGGCAGCATCATATGTTCGTGAACATTAGAAGGATTTCCAAGAAACAAAAGAACCTGGTAATTCAATTGGCGTGCACGAGCTCTAGTAACTAGTCCAATATGTATAGCAACATGGGTTGTGGGAGAAACAATAGTATGGATGTCCTCATCATCCTGCCCTTCTTGAACTGAAGTCGTCCTTGATGGAAGCTCATCTTCCTCACCCAAATAAGGCTTCATATCTGCAATGTTAAAAGTGGGACTAACCCCAAAATCTGCAGGCAAGTCAATTTTATATGCATTATCATTTATTTTCCTTAACACCTCAAAAGGACCATCAACATGTGGCATTATCTTTGACTTGCGCAAATCAGGAAATCTTTTCTTATGCAGATGTAACCGAACAAGATAACCAAGTGCAAAAACCATGTGTTTTCTACACCTATCTCCAACAAGTTTATATTTATCATTCACACGCTCAATTTTTTCCTTAGTTAACTCATGCATCTTTGAGATCAATTCAACACATTCTTTAGCATCAAAATTAACCTTCTCAGAAGATGGAAGAGGCAACAAATAAATAGGTGCATGAGGTAAGAAACCATACACAACTTCAAAAGGGCACATCTTAGTAGTAGAATGCATTGGACAATTATAAGCAAATTCAACATGAGGCAACCAATCTTCCCACATTTTCAGGTTATTCCTCAAAACATGCCTAAGCATAGTCGGCAATGATCTATTGACTACTTCAGTTTGTCCATCAGTTCGAGGGTGACATGTAGTACTAAAAAGTAGTTTAGTCCCCAACTTAGCCCATAAACATCTCCAAAAGTGGCTAAGAACCCCAAAAGTGGCTAAGAAATTTAGCATCACGATCTGAAACTATCGTATTTGGCACACCATGCAAGTGAGTAATTTCATGAAAGAACAAATCAACAACATTAGCAACATCATCACTTTTATGACATGGTATAAAGTGTGCCATTTTTGAAAATCTATCCACGACAAAAAATGTGCTATCCCTACCCTTATTTCTTCGAGCAAAACCTAAAACAAAGTCCATGCATATATACTCCAAGGGAACTCTAGGTACAGGCAAATGCATATATAAACCATGAGTATTGAGTCGTGACTTAGCTTTTTGACATGTAGTGTGGGGAGCAACAAAACACTTGACATCCTGACTCATCTTTGGCCAAAATAAATATGTAGCAAGTATGTACCCTGTCTTCTTCACGCGAAAGTGTCCCATTAATCTTCCTCCATGAGCCTCCTATAACAAAAAAAGGCGAACATAGCTAGTTGGAATGCATAGATTGTTAGCACGAAACACAAATCCATCATTAATGACCAACTTGTTCCAAGTTCGATATTCTTTGCAATTTTGCAACACATCTTTAAATTCCACATCATGCACATATTGATCTTTGATGGTCTCCAAACAAAATTATTTAAAGTCAAGTTGTGAAAGCATAGTATAACGACGATACAATGCATCAACAATAACATTTTGTTTTCCCTTCTTATGTTTAATGATATAAGAGAAAGTTTCAATGAATTAAACCCATTTAGCATGTCTACGGTTTAGTTTTGCTTGAATTTGAATATGTTTTGAAGATTCATAACCTAAATGTATAACAAATTCTTTAGGCCATAAATAATGTTGCCATGTTTCCAAATCCAAACAAAAGCATATAATTCCTTGTCATAAGTAGAATAATTTAGACTAGTGTGGGACCCCGACTCATAAGTCGTGATCACTGAATGTAGGTGCACAGTGATCCGAGAGATCAATGCTCACTAAAAACACAGAAACTGAATAACAAGAGTCTTACATCTATTACATACCATTTGTACTCAAATATGGTCTTTATGGCCAAGTCTTCATATGATTGCAGCCGGAATCTTCAACGATAGCGTGAACCCATGCCATCAGCCTGAACCCTATAGGCATTCTGATTGGGAAGCGTCCTAGATCGCATGTTCGTTACCGGGGTAATCTTCATCATAACCCGATCTTTCATGCCTGGCCAATAAAATAACTAGTGGCAAGCCAATGAGTACTTTGAATGTACTCGCAAGCAACCCATGGTTGGAACAAGGCAATAACAAAGCATGATATAACACTAAGTAGGTAAGTTTTGCACAAAGCTAGTTTTGAGTGCAATGACATGATCAAGTAACTTGCATAAGCATGCATCAACAGTTGGCGGATATCCATATGAACAAGTTATAGATATCATCATAAGCAAAGGGTTGAACATTTCATGTTCAGTCATCACGTCAAGTCATCTGACTTATCTCAAGTATCATCTCTGTGTCAACCACACACACACCAAGTATTGTGAAAACATCTGGATGTAGTTTAAGAAGGACCTCCAAGTGTCCATGATCGTGGACACGGCTATTCAAATAGTTTTACACTCTACAGAGGTTGCACGCTTTACCCACAAGACTCGGGGAACTTCTATGTCATCCATGACTCACGGTATATTGCATACCCGAGGTAAGCACCCGAACAATGTCTTTCCTCTAGCGATACTAAACAAAGAGTCCACTCGATTAGTACACAGCCCACATGGTGTACATCACATGTAGCTTCCATGCAGGGACCAACGGTGTGACCGGTGCCTGTGAAGACAACGCATGATCGTCCATACTGGCATGACCCCATATCGAGAGTGACCACATCAATCCCGCCACTAGTAATGCGGGCTCCATGCTACTACCCACCAAAGTAATCCACAAAGCCCCTTCCCATATAGGGGTAGAATGGTCGCACATGTAAGGTTGAGACGATTAGCAGACCTTAAATCTAATCCGTTTTCGAAAACACACACAGTCACACAACTTACTCCAGTACACCACTTCTTTCTCAAGTAGTTACCCAACTCAACATCATCTCGCTAAAGCATTAGTGGCACCCGATGGGGTTTTCGAAAAGTCTTTGAAATCATTTTTTTATTTTCCATCACCATTCATATACACATCCCATTTGCGTAGCAACTACTAAGCAAACCTATCTACACCCACCCAGATAACCCTCATAAAGAGGTAGGGTCATGCACGATGCAAGTGTCAACGGGAAAGTATCAGAGGCATCCCACCGAAGTGGCCACCACATCAACATGATCAACATCACGGAAGTAAGTGCTATATGCCATGAAAATAAAAGGGTTCATAATCATGGTCAAAGGGCTGCTTGCCTGGCTTCGCCAAGTCTTCAAGGTCTTCACACGCTTCTCGTCCAACTCTGAGCTCTCCGTTTATCTCGTCAACTACCATCGGTAAACAACCACAATAAGCAACACAACAAGAAGAAAACAAAAGTGATTTATAAATAGGATTTTTATTTTCCTTGGACACCTCTGGCCATAAGAAAAATAACCAAGGAGGTTTTATTGGTTGTGGGTCAAGGAGGAGTTTTGAATAGTGGAAACGAAGGAAATTATGATCCTATAAGGTGTCCACAAGAAACATTTTTCTAAAAAGGAGTGGACGAGCCAAAATGGTGGAAGTAGTTTCAGTTCATTTGGAGTTGGTATGAATTTCCTATGAATTTGAAAAGTGAGCCATATATCAAGAAATGGTTCAATAATCCACATAACAGAGAAAATATATGGAAAAATGTTTATATAATATCTCATGAGTTTAGATACACCTAGGATTTTGAATCACTCCATTTGGAGGTATTATGAATGCTCTAGGGATTTTGCAAGGTGTCTCCATAATACAAGTTATAACAGAAATATGGGTGGATCAGAATATGCTATATGGAAAAATTGTGCAATGCACATATTTGGATAGGACATGATTTTAGAAGTATGTAGAAACTTGAATCAATTAATTTGGAGTTATATTGAATTTGATATGTATTTTACAAGTTTCAAAAGAAACATAAACTATATACACACACACACATCTGGACTATTCTGTTTCGCATAACAGAATATTATTCGGTTACCCTACTTGAACTGACGTAGTTTACAGATTGGACTGAGAATTCTAGCGGGTTGACTCGTGCTTTCGTTATGCCGAACTGATCATCTTGTTTAGTTCCAAAACATAATAATCAAACATTGCTAGAAAAAATCGTCGGAACGGGGCGTGTAATATATTGTTGGAAAGCCCTTGACATCTAAATTACAGTCATATAATTTTTTTTTGTAAAATCATCATGGTTTAAGAGCAGTTTTAAAAAAAACATTTTTTCGAAAACCAAAAACGCAAATCGTATTTTGGAGTTAATTTTCAAACGGTTTGTCGGCATTGAGCAAATGAGATGGCATTGGAAAGCCGATAAAAATCAGCATCTTCCATATGCAGATTGATTTTTGAAAATATGTATGATTTAAAAGTAATTTGGAAAATGGTGAAATTTGGGCGAAATGTATTTTCGCGATTTTTTGCAAAAGGCTTGTCGGATTGACGCAAATGACATTACGTTGGATAGCTATGGAAAATGCATAACTTTTGCTTATTTAAAGTTTTTTCTAATTCATTACGGTTTTGTAGTCGAATTCGCATTCGGTGAAATTTGGTTTCGAACGTGATTTTTTTGAAAAGTTTGTCGAAATAAGGCAAATAATATTCCGATAGAAAGCTATCAAAAATGCAAAACTTAGTCATTTTGAATGTTTTCTCAAATTCGCAACCGTTTAAGGGTAATTTTGAATACGGTGAGACCCATCTTGCTGTTTTCCTGTCCAAAAACAAAGTACTCGTATTGATAAATGTGTGTGTTTGTACTGAGCGTTATTCACTGACTGTACTTTACTCTGTTTTTCTGTAGTGTTTTGTTTAGAATTTTTTAACCATTTGTTAGAGTTCAGCAAATTATATTATTCTGATAGTATTCCCGAACTGGTGACTTGCAGCAGTTGTATTGATGCTTTCCATCTTGTCGAACTGATCTTTGAGCTAGGGCAGCAGGATGGGGTGGCGCGACGATTGCCTCCGATGATAGGAGGCAGGTCAGGGTGGGGCGGGTCGTAGTAGAGCCCAGCCTCGTACTAATGCTTTTCATCTCGTCGAACTGATCGTCAAGCAAGGGCGACGTGCGGGGCCGGCAGGATGGGGCGGCGCATAGGGCCGGTGAGCTAGGGCGACGCGACGAATGCCTCCGGCGGTAGGAGGCGGGTCGGGGTGGGGCAGGTCGAGTAGAGTATAGCCTCGTATATGTTGGACGCGTTGTTCCCTTGTAGGGGCCACAGTAACAAAATATTATTTTATTACTAGTAACAAAATAGGCCTGTCGTATATATATATATATATTTATGTATATATATATATATATAAAGGGCTACCTATTGGGCCAACAATGCCTGGGCGCACTGGGCTGGCCCAGCCGTTTCGTGCAACGGCCACGCTAATGGCGTATTCCTTGGAATATGCCTTCGGCCAATGGAGGCGTACACCGCCGGGGCATCTCCACTTAACGGGGTGGGGCCCAGGGCTGCATCCACTTATGGGCGGGCCCCATCGACACGTCCTCCCCTACCTCCAGCCCCAAACCATAGGAGAGGTAGGGAGACTGGTCGTGCCTGCGCTGGTGCCCCGTCCCGGTGGCATAGCCCCCCCCCCCCGACGGCGCCCCAACCACCGGAGAACTCGAGGCGGTGAGCCGCACCCACCTAGCGGTCGTGCTCCCTCTAAGGAGCACCGGAGGGAGCAGAACTATGGCCCCAACAGAGGTCTGAGATGGGCGGTGGTGGAACAAGGGCTCTGGCCACTCAGAGGAGGAAAATAGCACATGGAGAGGGTATTCGAGGCATTGTGGAGGTTCTGGTGTGGTTCAAAGGAGAGGAGGGCTCGGGTGAGTTCGGATTTTGAGCGGGCCGAGGCAAAGCCATGGCGGCCATGGAGGATGGCGCAGATCTCGTGGGCTCGAGTGGCTCGTCCAGGGAGGCCTCTGGGAGGAAGGCAGTCGAGAGGAGGCAAATGGGGGGCTTGGGAACGGTCTTCTAGGCGGGGCGACCAGAGAGCGCCCGGGTGGCCTCAGATGTGCCTCGAGCTCGGCGAGCACGCGCGTCAGAGCTGCCTTGGATGCATCCTGGCATCGGGGAGAGTGTGGGAGGTCGAGAGGGCATCCCCGGCATGCGTGGGCATCTTTCCGCTGTCGAACACGAGCTACCCGATGATGACAAGTGGTAGAGCGCCGATTTTGCATGTCAGATGCGTGGTCACTACGCCAACTCCTGTCTAGAGCACCTTTTGGGGTGTCCAAGGTTGTCTATCATGTAAGGCATGCATGTAGCAGAGAACTGGTAGAATAACAAGGTAAATGGAGCTATATGGGTTAGGTTTCCATTAAGGGTAAGTTTGAAGCAACAAACTTGGGCCTGATCTAGTAGGATTTTACTCTAGGGCACTATGGATTAAACCTTGTCTAGTAGCCTAGGTATGGAAGGAATGTATTCCCACAAGTTTTTCAGCACAGGTAGATGAGTGTGCAGGGTACATGGAGTACAAAGCTTCATTTTATTCCCAAATGTAGGTTTAGATAATCTGCTCATATTTTCCACATGAGCATTCCACTTTTGGGTGTGGAAAGATGCATTAGCATACTATAGGTGCTATGGAAAAACTTGGGGCATTCATATGAACAGAGTAAGTGAACAAAGGCCTTACCATGGTAAAAAGACATGGAAAAAGAGAGATTTACCCCACAATAATTTATCAGAGGCCATGGCAAGATTACTGGAGGTAAATTGGGGTTATAATATGCTATGGTAAAAAGTTGGACGCAAGGGGAATCTTTTTGGGCCCACTTTGCTTGTCCACAACCTCATGACTGAAGGTGTTTGATGTTGTCCTAGGGCATCTAGGGGTATCCAATGGCCCTGATATTTACCAGGGTCAAATGAAAAGTCTATTTGGTCATGATCACAAGTTTTGAGCCCAAATGAAGAAAGTTGATAACACAAACTTGGTAAACCCTAGGAATCAACAGAATCAGGGTTCAGTAGATCTAGTTAGGGTAACTAATCTCCTTGATGCACCACTTGGTTTAGCATAATCATTTGGGTAATAGAACTTTCTAACAAAGTTTGGTATCAATGTGAGACACTTCACAATGTAAAGTTGCTCAAATTTGGATCTGGACAGAGAGGATTTTGGGATATTTTGGTGAACCAACACAATTGGGATTGAGATGAAACTTGGCAAGATGACCACATATATCATATGTGACATGCTAGAATTTCCCTGGATTTATTTGAGAATATTTCTTATAGAAATATATCAAAAACTTGATTTGGGCAGAAAGGGTTTTGCAGGGTTTTGTCCAATATTTTGAACATGACCATGTGTTGAAACTCTTATATATGGACAATATATGTCCACTGAGTTTCCCTAAATTTTCTCAAATATTTTAAAGCATTTAAATAATTTTTACCTATAAAAGAGCATTTTTGGCCTTAAGAAAAAGCCTTTAAATAAAATATGAAAATATTCTTTAAAAATAAATGCTTTTTGGTCAAATATATATGAAAATAAAAGTCATATATATAGTTGGTTTCAAATAAAGCATTTGGGTAAGAGGATCCACCCAATTTGGGAACTTGCAGTGCAAATCTCAAACCAGGTTTTTTTGAAAACCTAATTTAAATAAATGCTTTTTGGTCAAAACAATATTTTGTAAAACTAGTTTTAAGTCCTATTCACATGGCATGATCACTGGACAAGTGTTGGGATCAAGGAAAAGAGGTCTTGATGGTAGGACGATGTATTATGAATTATAGAGCACTAGCAAGCAATCAAACGGGCAAGCAAATAACACAAGTCAAGCATTCAAATGCATACAAAAAGTTTTAACTGGCCCTAATTTTGAGTCATGTTAAGTTAGTCATGAGGCAAATCACAGGGTGTGACAACTAGGCCCCCTTAATTCTTCAGAAAAGTACGCAAAGGTTTACCACTTGTAATAACACATCTCCTTATCCAATTCCACTAGCATCACATTCAAGCTCGAAAGTCTTACTAAAATTAGGAAGTTTGAGTAATGGAGCATGTTTTAACTTATCTTTGAATACCATGAAGGCTTCTTCATGTGCGGTACCCCAAGCAAAAGGCACATGCTTCTTTGTAAGATCATTGAGAGGTGCAGCAATGGTGCTAAAATATCTCACAAAACGCCTACAAAAATCAGCGGGACCAAGAAAACTCCTCACTTGTGTGACTATTTTGGGCTCCGGCCAACTCTCAATAGCTTCAATCTGGTCTTTATCAACTTCAATTCCCTGTGGAGAAACAACATAGCCAAGAAAAGATACTCAGTCATTGAAAAAGGTTCACTTCCGTGCATCACGTAGGGCAACTATCGGCGTTCTAGGACCGAGGGTACCTAGACTTGCCTCCGTGTGGCCTAGTTGCCAGCCCACCATCATGGCCCGGTATGGCCGAGAGACAAGTTCCTCGATCCAAGACCCTCTCGAAGGCCCCCCGCCTCGCGAGGAGGATGACTTCAAGACCTCCAGAGAGTGGCTTCCCTCCAGGATGCTTCTCGAGGAGCGGAGATTCATATTCAAGTGCCCAACCTTCCGAGGGCGGGATCACGTGGGTTCTGACGATAAGGCCAAGCGGGCGCCAGCGAGTGCAGGAGGAGGATAGTTTCCTCTTTCGTGCTTAGGAGACAAGTGTCGGCATTCTGGGAACAGGGGTACGCAAACGTGCTTGCGTCCAACCTAGGGCATGGCCCACCTAGTCAGCCAAACACGATTGGCGCGACCCTGCTCAAGACAAGGCCCTCGCGAGAGCCTGAGCTCACGAGGGAAACAACACCAAGTCCTACGAGGAATAGGCCTCCTCGGGCGCCCTCAGGAGCGGTGGAGATCTTTATGCAGCGCTTGGCCTCGGCAGGCCAAGGATGATGCAAGGAGGGACACGAGGGCACCAGCGCGCCAGGCGGTACAGTTTCCCCTCTGGTGCAAAGGGAGCAATGACGTACGCAGGTTCCCAAAGCGTCCCCAAAGGTTTCCATCCCGAGACAACAAGACCACGACCATGAGACCCGCAAGACGGATGTCATCGCCAAGCCCACCTCTGCATCACCAACAACAACTTTGCACGCGAAGACCACCTTTCGTTAGGGTAAATATGTACTCCTGCCCCCTTCGAATTTAGCCATTGTGGGATCCCTTCTCGCCATAGAGATAAGGGGAGAGGATCCGGGCCACTATAAATAGAGGCTAGGCTGCACCGTAGAGAGGGGGGCAAAACAAAGACACAATAGAAGAGGGCCAAGGTCACTAGAAGTTCCTCGCGAGGCAACTCAGCATTGTACTACTTCATCCTCAAACCTCCTCATGTGGCAATCCACCAAAGCAGGAGTAGGCTTTTATGCTTCACAGTGGCCCAAACCTGGCTAAATCATCGTGTGCAATCTTCTTCCTCGCCATCATGCTAGTTCGTCGCCTAATCATCTAGTAGTGAGCTAGGTGGGGTGACGCTGTTGGGGATCTTTGCAGACGCCCCTGTGTTCGAACTTCTTTGGGTTTTTTGGAGCCCCAGTTCCCAAGGAATCACCCAAAGGTCTCCTTTCCGATGCAACGCGACCGAGACAACGAGCTAGGCAGGACGGATGTCATCACCGAGCCCACCACTGCGTCACCCCCTGAAGCTTTATAGGCAAAGATCACCTTTAGTCAGGATAGGGTGTACCTCCAGTCCCCTTTCAAATTTGGTCATTGTGGATCCATTCCCTCCCGTGCAATTAGGGAAGAGGACGGTGGCCGCTCTAAATAGCCACCCACTCCCATCATAGAAGAAAGGTTGAGTAGAGCTAGTTCATCACTACTAAAGATCCTCGCAAGGCCACCCCACCACTTTACTAGTTCATCCTTAGCCTCCTCGTGAGGCCAATCCACCACAAAGTAGGAGTAGGTTCATACACCACAAGGTGGCCCGAACCTGGGTAAATCTCTGATTCCATTTCCTCCCTTGCTTGCATTCGATCGTCGTAGCTAGGCCGTAGGGCGACAAGCTTGAGACTTTTAGCCGGTTTAGAGGCTCGCACACGCCTCGGTGCTCGAACCTAGTAGGTTTTGTGGAACCCTGAATCCGACACTTGGCACGTCAGGTAGGGGCGTGTCGAAATCTTCTCTGGTTCGACCCCGTCTCCGCTTCGTCGCTCCCATGGGCGATGCCCACTGAGTTCGTGCCGATCGTAGGGTAGCTCGCGTCGCCTAGACGACGCCTGTGTGCTGTGACGCCCCACGTCGTTCCATCTCCCTGGCAGCCAACGCTGCTACCGGCCCGGTTGCACAAGAGCAGTAGGACTCGTCACTGCCGCCTTTTGTGCAGTGCCACGGCTGCACCATCATTCTGTCCCCTGTCCCTGCCACGGCGTTGTCCTCCCACTAACCCTTCTAAGTGGCCAATGCGACCCACGGCACGCCTCCTCCTCCGTCCCTTCAAAGCACCGACCTCGAGCTCAGGCGCGAAGTGCTCCCCCGCGACCCACCACACGCGTCACTAGAGCGCGAGAGAGGAGGCAAGCTGCCAGGTGATGCCTAGGCCGCAAGATGACACTCGCGCGCTCCGCATGCCGCAGCGCCAGCTCGAGGACCGAGTGTCGCTGGAGGTGGCAGCTGACGGGCATCAAGACCAGGCTCCCCCAGTCCATGTTCTTCCGAAGAGCGACTCGGTCTGCCGCGCCTTCACCTCGGAGCTACGTCGTAGACGTCTGGCCCAACAAGTTCAAGCCGTACCTTCCTCCATGCTACGACGGTCCCAGCGAGCCCACAGAGTTCCATCAGGTCTATTCGTTGAGCATCGATGCAGTAGGCGGCGGCGACAAGGTGATGGCGAACTGGTTCCACATGGGTCTAAAGGACTACGCATGCTCCCGGCTCCTCAACCTGCCGAAGGAGTTGATCTCCTCTTGGGAAGGGCTTCGCGAACGCTTGACCGCAAACTTCCAGGGCACCCGGGACCGCCCTCCGACGGTGAACGACCTGCGTCCCGTGAAGCAGTAGGAAGGATAGACCCTACACAAGTACATACAACGCTTCACAAGCGTCCAACTCAAGATTCCAAAGGCGTACGATGAAGCCATCATCTTGGTGTTCACCGACGATGTCAGGGACCTCGGGATGAGAGAGGAACTCGCCATCCAGACAACCTGTGCTCAGCTCGTGAGATGTTCAACCTGGCGAGCAAGTGCGTGAAGGCCGAGGCGGGCCGCCTCTCCCTCCGCGAGCTTCTGGAGGTGGACCGTAAGGAGGTGGAACGCAAGGACCTCGTCGGGCTAGCAGCCGCACCCGAGGCGAAGCACGGTCGAGACCAGGAAGAACCTCCCAAGAGAAACCGCCCGTGCTGCATTTTCCACTACACCAACACCCAAAACAACAGTGACTGCCAAGAGCTCAGGGAGCTCCATGACGAATGCCTCGGTCGTCGCCCCGAGCATGGTGGTCGTGGCTATGACTGGGGAGGAAGCCGTAGCGGAGGCCATCGGGACAACCGAGAACCGCGATAGGACTAGCGTGACCAGCCTCACGAGGACCGCTGGTGTGACCAACCTCGCAAGGATCGCTAGCGTGACGAGCCACGCGATGGACCCTGACATGATCAACCTCGGGAGGCCTGTCCTCGGGATAGGAGTGGCCTCCCTCCGCTGCCGTCACCACCAAGGAAGAACAACAATGACCGAAGGGATGTTGGGGCTAGGGGCTTCCAGGAGCCTCGTGCGGTTGCCTGCATTATGGGCGGCGCTTAGGCCCCTGCCTCCAACTGCATCTTGAAGGAGTTCTCTCACCAGGTGAATGCCGCCCTCATGAAGATTGATGCCACTCGTCCGCTCAAGTGGTCAAAGTGGGCCATCACCTTCGACTCCAAGGACCAACTCAAGTGCTCAACTACCGCGCGCACGCTTGCTTTGCTCTATGCACCCATCATCATCAGTGTCCTTGTAACCAAGACCCTCTTCAACAGCGGTGCTGGACTCTATGTCCTCTCCATCGAGACCTTCGAGACCCTCAGGGTGCCCTACGACCAGATCATGCCGACCAAGCCCTTCTTAGGGGTGACCGATGGTTGCACCACACCGCTAGGGAAGGTGTGCCTCCCAGTCACCTTCGGTAGGCGCGAGAACTACCGCACCTAGCTCATCGACTTCAATGTCGCCCACATCAGCCTCCCATACAATGCCATCCTCGAGTACACTGCCCTTGCCAAGTTTATGGCAGCCGCTCACCATGGCTACAACGTCCACAAGATGCTGAGATGCCACAACATCATCACGGTAGCCTCTGACGAGAAGGATGCAGTCTTCTCCCTAGAGCGTACCTAACAGGTCACGACAACTGCAAAATCTGATGACGAGCATGACGTACTACCTCCCGAGGACACATGGAAGAAACTGAAGCAACTCCTCTCGAAGAGTCGCCTAGGAGCTGGGACCTCCCCGGCTGGCATTCTAGGGCCAGCGCGTGCGGCTGGGGCACCTCACCCTCTCACATAGGAAGGTGCACGCGAGGCCTCCCTTAGGGTAGGCTTGCGGGTTACCACCCGGGGAGCCTTAGGTCTGCCCAGAGCGATGAGGGAGGAGCTCAGGTACAACCTAGAGGCATGCTTTGACACGCGCCCCCGCAAGCAGGAAGCAAGGCGTGAGGCGCCAGGAGAAAGAGAGTTCATCAGGAAGGCTATCAATGAGCTTCAGGAGGTGCAAGCCATGCGCAGTGAACATCGTCATGCGCCACCCAGAGCGGCAACCGTCCCCGACGGTAGGCTGCGCGTCTATGTGGACATCCCGGGCCTGTCATAGGGCCTATTCTGACCGTCGCGTGTCGGGCGCAGCGGGGGCTTCCCTACAGATACGTCTGCATGCCCTTCGGCCTCATGAACGCGGGCGATTCGTACCAGCTCCTCATGCAGAACGCCCACGTGTCTCATGAGGCCCGACAAAGCGCGGTTATTCAGGAGGTCCCAGGCCTTCGTGAGCCTTCGAGCATTCAGAGCACTCCAACTCATCATGATCCAGCCTCGATGATTTCCCCGAGGTTTAGATAGTGCCCGCATGAGGTGACTCTCGTTTTGTTCAATCGAGGGCGCACCTCGAGATGCATTATCCTTAGGCTGCTAGGGCCCATCCCCGCAACTGTATCCTTTTGCACATGCACCAAACTGATTTTGCATCCAATGAATTCCAAAATTATTCCAACTACATGCCCGGTGCTTCATCACCATGAATGATGTCGTGCCCTTACAATCTCTCCTTCGACCGCCTAATGATTAAGGGCTCGCACGGTGTCTGTGCTCGGGTTCGTCCCTGCAGGGTTGATAAATCCAAGTGGCTGAGCTCTGTCTCGTGGGCCAGCCCCATGTACGTCACCTCGTCGAGGACCTTGGTGCTTGCACTCGCGTGAGCTAATCGAATGTGGGTGAGTCAGGGCGCGTGGCCCAGTTCTGATAACTATTGCTCGGCACTTCTCCTTCGCGAGAGCCGCACGCCAGATGTTTTTCCTTTGGATATTCACATGAGAAGACTGGGAACGACGTCTTGTTTGATCGGAAGTATGTCTAGAGGGGGTGATTAGACTACTTGACCAAACAAAAGTTTTGCTTACACCAAGTTTTAGGGTTGACAGTTTTTAGCATTTCATGGCAAGTCAAGTACACCCTACACATGCAAGTCTAAGAGTATATAGTAGCGGAAAGTAACAACAAGCATGTATAGAAGGGATAAGGTAGGAAGATCAAACGCAATTGTAGACATGATGATTTTTCCCGTGGTTTCGATAGGTGGCGCTATCGTACATCCACGTTTATGGAGTCTTCAACCCACAGAGGGTAACGGTCGTGAGAGTCCACGGAGGGCTCCACCCAAAAGGGTCCAGGAAGTAGCAACCTTGACTATTCCATAAAGGCTTCCGTCCACGAAGGACTAGCCTCACTACAGGTAGATCTTCACGAAGTAGGCGATCTCCTTGCCCTTACAAACTTCTTGGTTCACTCCACAACACGAAGTAGGAGGCTCCCAAGCGACACCTAACCAATCTAGGAGGCACCACCCTCCAAAAGGTAATAGGCTCGATGATGATGATGAACTCCTTGCTCTTGTGCTTCAATATGATAAACTCCTCAGCACATAATCACTCTCTCACAGATTTGGCATGGTGGAAGAGATGGGATTGGTGGAAAGCTACTTGGGGAGGCTAGAGATCAAGATCCATGTGATTGGAGTGGAATATCTTGACCACAACACAAGGGTAGGTGGTTCTCTCTCAGAAAATCTGATAGGATAGGTATGGAATAGTTCTGAGTGCTTCTCTTTCGAGTAGGTGGTGGTGAAGGGGTATATATAGGCATTCCCAAAATCCAACCGTTACATACAAAATGACCAGCTCGGTGAGACCGATGTGTTAATCTCGGTGGTACCGAAGTGACCAAAAGGTGGCAACTTTTGAATCTCGGTGAGACCAATATAGGAAACTCGGTTGCACCGATAAGGTGACCAACGGTCAAATTTGCAATCTCGGTGACGCCGATCCAACATTCTCAGTGGGAGCAAAAATGTGAATTTGCGCAACAGAAAGTTGGCAACCTAAACTCGGTGGCACTGGTATGGAATCGGTTGCACCGAAGTGGCTAGGGTTTGGCATAGTCTGTCTAGGTTCTGGAATCGGTGGCACCGGTATGGGAAAGTAGATTGCACCGATTTGAGTGTTAGGTATAGAACAGACTTTGGTGGGAGAGTTTTTGGATGTTTTCGGCGACAATCACTTGTGTACGTTTGAGCATATTGTACACCAACAAAACCTTACCCCCTTTTAATAGTATTGGCTTTCCTATGGACTCAAAGTGATTTCTCACAAATATAAAATGTAGAGTCCTCTTGCTTGAAGCTTGGCCAATCTATTTCCTTGCATCTTGGGGTATGTCCACAATCTCCTTTTGCCAATCCTATCATTGAACATTTCCTGAAATATAGTTGGTGGAAACATTAGTTCAATGACTTATATGTTGTTATTAATTACCAAAACCACTAAGGGAGCAAATGTGCTTTCAATCTCCCACTTTTTGGTAATTGATGACTACATATAGATCAAAGCTTCGACATATGATAAAATCAATGAATGTAATTGTCGCTTTGAGAATTTGTGCCTTATGTGATAAAAAAGAGCTCCCCCTAAATCTGTGCATTATTTTGAATTTGCGTTTGAATGCAAATGCATAATCGATTAGGTATATGGGGCACTTCTTCCATAACACATACAACTTAGTGGTGTGCGAGAATAATTAGAATGAATAACAACACACAACACAATCAAACAAAGGTGAATGATCATATCATAAGCATTAAGATGATACGAAATAGTAGCATCTCATGACATAACAATGTATGATCATACGTAAACACAAAAGTATCTCACGTCAAACCAAAAGAACCAAATGTTTTGAAAAGAAACAAACACCAAAATGCTCTCTTGCTCGAAGCCTAAAGATCTATATACACTACTCCCCCTTTGGCAACGAGTTACCAAAAAGTTTAAAGGCATACATCTAAATGTTCTTGGGCATATCTCCTCTGGTTGTTGATGAAGGAGTCTAGATGATAGTGTCAGCGAAGATCTCTACAGATGTCGTGGATGGAGTTGGAGTGACGACTGGAGGAACTAGAGCAGATGGAGCAGGAGCTATGCTGACCGTAGCAGGAGTTGATGAAGAGGGCCTAAGTCTTGTGCAGGCACTATGGCTCATCTAGCCTGAGTGGTGAACTGAGTGCCCGGTCTTAGAGGTGATTCATCCTCATCATCATCATCATCTGAAGTAGAAGAGACCCGAGGGATGTGCACAGAGTCAACTTCATGCTGAAGCTCTATGACTGTCTTAGTCAGCCCGTCCACCTTATCACTAAGGGTCTTAATCCTGGTTTGAAAGACCCTGACAAGGCTGTTCTGGTTGTCAAGAATCCTCTTAATGTCCTTCTACATGCCCTGAACTGACGCTATCAAAAGATCCATTTGCTCACTCCTGGATCGAGGGGCTTGAGCACTAGTGTCTCTAACTGCCTTTGCCTCTGCCTGAGCTGTAGATGAAGTGGGATGATCAGCATCCATCACCACAACATTGTCCTCGAGATCTGGCTGTAGGGGCAAACGTGGATGATCTAGAGAAAAGATGTGCTTCTCCAATCTTGAGTTGATAAGCATAGGATGTAGGGTGCATAACAACATGAGCACTTCTGGTCAACAACAACCCTCTTGATTGTCTCAATAATCAAATCCATGACTCTGATCCTGGTGTGACTATCAAGGTGGATCAACATATTGATGTAGTGGACTCGGATCATCTTGTCATCTCTGGACTTGGGCATCAAGGTATGCCTCAGAATGTTGTTGATAGTGCGGAGGCTAGCCTGAAGAAAGTAGATTGATCCTAGCCTGTGAGACTTCACATTGGTAGTAGGGATCTCCTTGTACATATTAGCCATAGCATTGTGGCTAGCCTTGGATTCTGAGTATACATCCAAGTCACCATCCTGTGCTTTAGGAACTCCTAAGATATCATCCCACTCTTCAAAAGTTGATTCATACCTTGCACCTTCGGTCATCCATACAATTCTACCACCTCTGAAGAAGTGTGGAGTGGAGTAGAATTGCATGATCATCTCATCATTCCAAGCTGTGAATTCTCTGCCAACAAAATCATCCAAGCCTATGCAATGGAAATTGTCTTGGACACTTGGAAAGTAGTCCTTATTCTCCTTGATGAATTTCCAATCAACATATCGCATGTCACTTATAGCTGGACTCTTGTCAAAGAGCACAGTCTCATAGAAATCATGTTGCTCTCTGGTACAGAATCTGTAGTCCACAACTGTCTTCTTCCTCTAGGCATAAGGATCTATATCTCTCCAAGATCTCAATACTGAATCCTTCCTCTTCTTCATATCCTTAGCTAGTGGGTAGCTGGCATTGTGTACTGGAAGATGTGGTCTGAGCTTCATCAAGGTTGTCAAATCATCATCAGCTTCAGCTCTAGAGGCAGTCCCTTTGTTCTTCTCAGAAGCTGGAATCTGCCTAGTTGTCCTCTTAGGCTTCTCAGCAGCAGCCTTCTTGGATGTGCCAGTCTTTGGCATAGCATTAGACATCAGTTTCTTTGCCTTCTTCTTGGGATGAACCTTTGTAGCTGGCTCAACCTCCTCTTCCTTAGCAGCAGCACCAGTTGCTTCCTCTGGATCCTCATACATGGAGGTAGGCCTGTCAGTCACATGAATAATCCTTTTCCTGGACTTTTTCTCCCCTGCCTTCTTAGGCATAGCTTTCCTAGGGACCTCAACTGACATAGTTGCTTTGGCAGTATCATGAGCCTTGAAGGTTGAAGCAGGTGCATATATCTTGCTGACAACCCTTCTAGAGGAAGTGGCTTCAGTAGCAGACTTCCTGGCAGCTTTCTCTTGCTTCTTACCAAGAATCTCTTTTGGAACAAAGTCTGAATCTTCTTCATCTGAGTTCAGCTTCTTCCTGGTTCTGGTGGCAGCCTTGGGAAACCCATGAGAGCTGGGGGTGCCTGGATCTGAGAAAGAACTGGCTTCTGGTCTTGTTCTAGAATGCATATCAACTACCTGCTCTAGCAAATTCTGATTGCCTTCTGAGCCTGACATAGTGACCATATGAATAGCGTATAGGAGAGCAGAAGAAGATGAGTCATCAACAAATGAGGCTGGTTTTTGAAATTTGAGCAATAAATTTTCAAATGTTTTGCAATCTGTCAAATAGATATCGGTGCAGCCAAAAAAAATTGGTGGGGCCGAGACAAACTAACTCCTTAACAGGAACTTGGTAGCCTTTTCGGTAGGACCAAAAAGAGCCACTCGGTTCCATCGAGTCAGTTCTCAACCACACTGAAAAGCATATTGGTGAGAACGGTATTTTTGTTTCGGTTCCACCGAGATTGATCGGGTAGATGGCAAAACCCTAGAAAATAAATCTAACTCGAAACTTTGGATTTTTCAGAGGATGGATATATGAGCGAGGGGTGCATAGATGATTAACAAGTGTCTAATGCGCAAGAATCGTATGGGGAGCGCAATAGAGATCGAATTCGTACCCTAGCTTGGAGCGGATCCTCTACGCCAGCGACGATTGAGCAGATTTCGTCGACGGCGGCGATTCCCAATGGTGGAGGAGCTCGGTAAGACAAGGGAGACGACCAGGGGTCTCGAGGCGGCAGCTTAGGGTTCTGAGGTGCGACGTTTGAATATAGAAATTTCAAAAGCATCGGGGTCCATAGCATATATACCCTTCCCTGTCGATGATACCGATTTTATGTTTTTGGTGTCACCGAGTTCAACAACTATCAATTGACAGGGAAACTCGATGTAACCGAGAATATGAAATTGGTTTTACCGAGATTGAAAACCAAATCAACCCTAGGCAATCGGTGAGACAGAGATTGTTGGAGTGGTTCCATCGAGATGCACTTGGGAGGTTTTAATGTTCAGTCCTTGTCGATACGGAACTCCGAGTGCTCCACACACAGAGGGATCGAAAAGCACTTTTTCAAATTTTGTGATGCAGCATGAATGGAATATGAAGTGATAAAGCATAGATAGCTAGAGAGTGGTCCAAGGCATTCTTGTCCATCCGATTGGCAAAAGATAAATCAAAAGAAAGATAGCAACAATTGGATGTCCTCGAATGAGAAAATTAATGCAGACCAACATGCTCACACAATAAGATGTCAAAAGAAATCATGACGAATATGCACAAACACACTAGCATCTAACAAGCACTTGGGCGATGACGAAGTCATCTATATATGAGTATTTGACTTAGGAGCCAAGTAAGAGTACTTGATCATAGGTCATACTCATCGTTTAAGCACAAGTGGGGTTACCACTTTTTCATAAAGCATTTAATGTTGTCACATGCTAAGAGATGCTTTGACTCATGTTTTAGAGTAAAGCTCCCCCTTAATGTGACATCCCCCATAAGAGGGATAAACTAATCTTGGGTTTTGTCGATGAAGACTTCATGTTGGTGAGGTAGTTGTGGATGCTCAATGTTGATGAACATCACCAAGAGTTGGGAGCATCCTTGTTGTTTCCTTACTCCTCTCACCTACATGGTGTTAGTCCCAACACACAAGAGACAAATACAAGGATGTCTATGGACATGGAGTGCAAAGCATATGTTATGATGTCCATTGATTACTTGATTACCTTGTCCCTTGCTTACCTTTGAGGGAATGTGTGACACCTTCAACTATTGCATTGAGTTGATGTCGAGTGCAAAAAGTTCTTGCCAATAATGAATATGAGTGAATTTCATTGGCAGAGTCACCCCTCAAGAACTTACTAGTTCTTCTTCTTGGGGACCCACATCAAGTTGATGGGTATCCTTGGTGTTGAATTAGCCTTTGTAGTAGTTGAGCTTGAAGTAGCCTTGGGAACCCACTCCACCAAATCTAGGGGTTCATCTTCATGTGAGTCAATGTGCTCTTGAAGCTTGTTCTTGCCCTTGAGCTTGTGGTCTTGTGGTGGAAGGTCATCTTGAGTGTTTGTCCCCTTGGGAATAATATTTTCATACTTCTCCTTTTGAGGAACAAACTTGGTCTTGGGATATTGACCTTCTTCCCACTCAACCAACACTACGATTCTTCCGGTATTCTCCGTGCTTGCATACAATTTCCTCAAATTGCTTACATCCAGCAAGACTCTTGTAGATACCTTTTTCTATAATTCCTTTCAATAAAGCATTTGCTTGCTCAAGTGTAACTTGGCTAAGAGAATCATCATTAGTGGAATCAATAGAAATACTAGAAGCAACATCATTGGGTTTAGCACTTATATTGTTGCTACTAGATGAAGAACATTTCTTGCCTTTGTTACTAGATTGCTTAGTTTTAACTTGAAGCATGAAAGTAGACAAGAGTAGTCGTTTGGCTAGGTAACATGAGGTCTTCTTTCGGAGATCGTCATTGATAGCTTTGAGAAACTCATGCTCTTTCTCCAAGTTGAGCTTCTCGAAGCGTAACTTCTCATGAGTTCTCACAAGCTCTCTATGATCTTCGAGAGTAGATTCATGAGCTAACTTAAGAGTGTTTAGTTCTTTATTTAGTTTCTCTATTTTCATCTAATCATCATCAAATGACTTATCTTGACTAGCATGAGAATTATCAAGTTCATTTTGATCAACATCACTAGTTTTATCACAAAGAAAGTCATCATCACAAACTAAATCATCTTCATCACTATCAAAATCAAGATACTCGGGGTGTGATACCTTGGGGCCTTTATCCATGAAGCAACTTCCACTCCCTTCGTTTGGTGAATCAAATAGATCGCAGGAGTTGGTAGTCACTAGAGCAATTCCGGCAACACCATCATCTTGACTATAGTCGGAGTCGGAGTGATAGCTTCTATCAGAGTTGTTGTCGGAGTCGGAGACGGAAACCCATTCACCAACATGAGCTTGATGTTTTCTTCTTGTGTAGCTCTTGGTGTATTTGTCCTTCTTCTCCGAATCTCTACTTCTCCTTGAGTGTCTTTGTTCATAACGATCATCTCTACTCCTTCTCTCTCTTTATGGTGATTCATTCCTTGAGCTTCGTCTTCGAGGTGACTCTTCTCTTCTTTTGTAGGGAGCCGTGCACTCATTGGAGTAGTGTCCGGGCTTCCCAAAATTGTAGAAATTTCGGTCACGACTTGAAGAACGCTTCTCTTCATATCTTGAGTTGGAGTTTCTTTCTTTGCATCTATTCCTTTAGAACTTGTTGAATTTCTTAACCATGAGGCTTATCTCTTCATTGGTGACAAGGTTGTTGCTTGAAGTTGTGGGAGCATCACTTGTGGCTATGTATGCACCGCTAGACTTGTGATGAAGTTCTTCCTTATCTTTGAGTGTCATCTCATGAGAAACAATCCTTCCAATGACTTCTGTAGGCTTGAGATCTTTGTAGTTTGGCATCATTTGGATCAATGTGCACACGGTGTCGTATCTCTCATCCAAAGGTCGAAGTATCTTCTTGATGATGAATTTGTCAGTCATTTCTTCGCTTCCTAAGCCGTCAATATCATTTGTGATGAGAGCTAGCCTAGAGTACATCTCCACGACTCCTTCACCATCCTTCATCTTGATCTTGTCAAGCTGACCTTGAAGAACATCTAACTTGGATTCTCTCACGGACTCGGTTCCTTCGTGCATATCAACCAAAGTATCCCAAATATCTTTTGCATTCTCAAGACGGATGTTTTTTTAAATTCTTCGGGGCATAAGCAGTTGAAAAGAATTTTGCATGCTTGAGCATTGAGTTGCAACATATTCAACTCATCCGCGGTCACTTCACGATCCGGTTCCCGTCCATCCGCAAAGATCTCACCTTGCAAGCCAACACAAACAACAGCCCAAACTTTAGGGTTATGACCAAGAATATGCATTTTCATTTTGTGCTTCCAACCTACAAAATTAGTGCCATCAAAGTACGGACCTCTACGGTATAACTTCCCTCACTAGACGCCATACTCTCCTTGGTTGTGAGACCTAAGCAATGGAAACCAAAGCTCTGATACCACTTGTAGGACCGGAAGTATATCTAGAGGGGGGTGATTAGACTACTTGAACAAATAAAAGTTTTGCCTACACCAAGTTTTAGGGTTGATAGTTTTTAGCATTTCATGGCAAGTCAAGTACACCCTACACATGCAAGTCTAAGAGTATATAGCAGAGGAAAGTAACAACAAGCATGTATAGAAGGGATAGGGTAGGAAGATCAAACGAAATTGTAGAAACGATGATTTTTCCCGTGGTTCCAATAGGTGGCGCTATCGTACATCCACGTTTATGGAGTCTTCAACCCATGGAGGGTAACGGTCACGAGAGTCCATGGAGGGCTCCACCCAAAAGGGCCCGCGAAGTAGCAACCTTGACTATTCCATAACGGCTTCCGTCCACGAAGGACTAGCCTCACTATGGGTAGATCTTCACGAAGTAGGCGATCTCCTTTCCCTTACAAATTTCTTGGTTCACTCCACAACACGAAGTAGGAGGCTCCCAAGCAACACCTAACCAATCTAGGAGGCACCACCCTCCAAAAGGTAATAGGCTCGGTAATGACGATGAACTCCTTGCTCTTGTGCTTCAAGATGATAGACTCCTCAGCACACAATAACTCTCTCATAGATTTGGTATGGTGGAAGAGATGGGATGGAGGCTAGAGATCAGGATCCATATGAGTGGAGTGGAATATCTTGACCTCAACATAAGGGTCGGTGGTTCTCTCTCAGAAAATTTGATAGGATAGGTATGGAATAGTTCTGAGTGCTTCTCTTTTGAGTAGGTGGTGGTGAAGGGGTATATATAGGCATTCCCAAAAATCCAACCGTTACACACAACATGACCAACTCGGTGGCATCGATGTGTTAATGTTGGTGGTACTAAAGTGACCAAAAGGTGGCAACTTTTGAATCTTGGTGAGACCAATATAGGAAACTCGGTTGCACCGATAAGGTGACTAACAGTCAGATTTCCAATCTCGGTGATGCCGATCCAACATTCCTGGTGGGACCGAAAATGTGAATTTGCGTAACAGAAAGTTGACAACCTAAACTCGGTGGCACCGTTATGGAATCGGTTGCACCGAAGTGGCTAGGGTTTGGCATAATCTGTCTAGGTTCTGGAATTGGTGGCACCGGTATGGGAAAGTTGTTTGCACTAATTTTGAGTGTCAGGTATAGAACAGACTTTGGTGGGAGAGTTTGTGGACGTTTTTGGCGACTATCACTTGTGCATGTTTGAGCATATTGTTCACCAACAAAACCTTATCCCCTTTTAATAGTATTTGCTTTCCTACGGACTAAAAGTGATTTCTCACAAATATAAAATGAAGAGTCCTCTTGCTTGAAGCTTGGCCAACCTATTTCCTTGCATCTTGGGGTATGTCCACAATCCCCTTTTCCCAATCCTATCATTGAACATTTCCTGAAATATACTTGGTGGAAACATTAGTTCAACGGCTTATATGTTGTTATTAATTACCAAAACCACCAAGGGATCAAATGTGCTTTCACGTCTATGCTTGGGTCCGTCCCTAAAGCGTGGAGAAGCTCACCGGCTAAGCTCTGTCTAGCGGCCTGGCCACGCGCAAGTCACCTCCTACTCTCGTTGTGTTTGGCCTTCTAATGTGATGGCCTCTAGAGATTCATTCGGAGCAGGTTACCCACACCCCATAGGTCCTGCAAAAGCGCCTCGCACTACAAAAGTTCAGAAGAGCGCCTCACGCTATAAATTAAGGTGCAACCTTCCTTTGAGGTAGGGCCTCTGTTGGCGTTTTGGGATGGGGGTACCCAGCCCTGCCTGCCTGCGGCACAGGACATGGCCCACTTTGTTAGCCGGGCATGGCTCGACACTTCTCTACTCAAGACAAGGCCCTCGCGAGGAAGAACGGCACCAAGAGCAGAAATGAAGGGCCTCCCCAGCGCCCTCCCAAGGGGTGGAGATCTCTGTGCGGAGCCCGGCCTCAGTAGTCAAAGGTGATGCAGGGAAGGACAGGCGGGCGCCAACGTGCCAGGCGGTGTAGTTTCCCCTTTGGTGCAAAGGGAGCAAGGACGTACGCGATTTCCCAAAGCACCAACCAAAGGTTTCCATTCCAGTGCAACAAGACCACGACCACGAGCCCCACAGGGCGAATGTCATCGCCGAGGCTACCACTGCATCACCGACGACCACTTTGCAGGCGAAGACCACCTTTGGACAGGGCGCAGATGTACTCCTGCCTCCCTTCAAAATTAGCCGTTGTGGGATCCCTTCCCGCCATTGTGATAAGGGAACAAGACCCAGTCCTCCACTATATATAGAGGCTAGGCCACACCGTAGAGGGGATCCGATCTAACACTTAGCCACTCGACGAACCACCAGAAGGCAAAGAGCTAAGAACACCACTTGAGCGCCCCTGCAAGGCTCGAGCCCACTGTACTAGTTCATCCACCACACCTCCACGAGAGGCAATCCAGCAAAGCAGGAGTAGGGTGTTACGCTTAACAATGGCCCGAACCTGGGTAAACTGCCATGTTCATCCTCTTCCTCACCATCGTGCGAGTTTGCCATAGTAACCATCAAGTAGCCAGCTGGATAGGGCCAGGCTGCAGGGAACCTTCGCACACACCCCTGTGTTAAAACCTTGAGAGTTTTGCAGAGACCGAAATCCGACATTTGACGCGCCAGGTAGGGGGCGTGTCGAAGCATCTCCTCTCTCTACGACCATCAAGCCCTTGTTCGGCAACTCCATGGCGGGCAAGATTCTCGACGCCATCTGGCCCATGGGGCGCGGTGGCGCCGGGGCACGTGGGGCCGGCCCGCGGTCGCCTGCATCCTTGGCAGATTACAGGCACTCCCCTCGAACCGCCGAGTTAAGAAGTTCCTCCGCCATGAAGGATAAGTCCGACCGCAGCCTGAGCTCACACTGCCCCGGGCATGGCCAAAGATCGATATCACCTTTGGCCCCGACGACCACCCCAAGACGACGATGGCCGCCAAGGAGCTCCCCATGTTGTGCACGCCCATCGTAAGCGGCATCGGCCTCAATGTCATTTCCGTGGAGGCCTTCGACACGCTACGCCTGCCTCGCGATTGTCACACGCCTTCGGGTCCCTTCACCAGGGTGGTCGAATGATTGGTCATCCCTGTGGGGGAGGTATGCCTCCCCGTTACCTTCGGCACCTGCTCTAACTTCGGCACCAAGCAGGTCGACTTCGACGTCGCACACATCCACCTTCTGTACAACGCAATACTCGGCTACCCTGTTGTAACAGCCTGGGACCGACGCTCCAGAAGATTCCCCTTTTATTCCATTATCGCCGTATGGTTCGTCTGGTTGTCGCTTTCATCATTGCATCATTCGCATCATCTGCATAGAATCATCACTCGTTTTCAAAAACTTCATATACTCGTAGTTGTCAGTTCTCTCCGCTTGTGTCGCTAACCATTTGGAGATCAACCACACACGCACGTGCCTGCGACATCGATAACATATTGTTTTTAAAGTCGCCCACGACATCGATAAAATATTGTTTTCAAAGTGCGTACCCGACACTTCTCGGATTGGGTCGAAACATGGCGTGCACACTTATTATATTGTAGGTAGACCTCCTGCCAAATTTCATCGCAATAAGAGGTCGGTTGATACCCCAACGGACGACTTTAGCGATCCCGTCATCAGTTATCCCCGGACATTTTTCGGTGTTTCAACTCAAGTCATGGGCCACAACTTCCCTCTCTCCTCAGACCACACCCCTCTACATAGCCCACTAGCCCATCCTAGCCTAACCCGCGACCGGAGCCATCGGATCGCGATCGGAGGGTCCGAGAACAGACAAAAACTGCTAATCCTAGGCCACCTTGCCTATTTAAACAGCCCCCTTCCTAATTTGGCTAACCCTACCCCCACCTCATTTTCTGTGCCCCCATCAATAGCCAGCCGCCGCCTAGCGCCTCTTGTCTCTCTCCTCGTGCCGGGCCTGCCCGGGCCCGAACCAAGCCCGCCGAAGCCCCTCTGGATTTGCCGCCCGAGCCAGGAGCTCCTCCCAAGCCTCCCCTCGATCTCATCACCAATCCACCCCAACCCCGTTGCCCCCGTCGCCGTGCCAGCTCGCCGGAGTGCCCCGACGCCTCGTCGGCCGGTCGCCGGTCTAAGACCCCGAGCGTCGCCCCGCTCCATTCTCTCTCTCTCCTGCAGCTCCTCCTCGCCATCGATCCCCGCCGCCGGTCATCTCCTCCCCGTCTTTGGCTAGATCCAGCCGGAATGGGGCAGGAGCGGCCGGATCCGCTTCTCCCTCGCGTCCCTGCCCTAAGGTCCGTCGTCGCTCGTCGGAGCTGTCGGCCGCCGCCATGGCCTCCTGCCCGTGAGAAGCACATGAGGAGGACGCTCAAGCACTCGCTTGCGTTGACCGCCAGTGCCCGCGCATGGGCCGCGCCAGCGTCAGGCCGAGCTCCGCATCGCCTCGCCCCGGTGCCTGGACCAAGGCCCAGCCAGCCGCATCCACCGGCCCAGTGGCCCTCTAGTGAGCCCCGATATGCCTCTCCTAGTGCGCTTGTTAGTTATCTAACGCACACCAGTTTCGGCACATGTCTGTTTTTTTTGTTTCTGCGAATTTAGTATATATCCCAGGAATTACAGATTTGTAGAATAGCCTCTCTAGTTCATGCATTTAATATCTCCTGAACCGTGCATCAGATCGAAATACTTTATATAAATAACTTGACTAAAATTTTGTGTAGTTTAATAATATTCAACTTTGATACATGTTTAAGATGTTTAACATTGCTGTTTGCATTAATTTGTGTGAATGCCATGCTAAAATGACTTATTTCATAACTACTAAATCGTAGCTCCGAATTTAGCGATCCACATATGTAACTTGACTAGAAAAATGTGTAGAATATCATGGTGACCTTTATTTTGCTGGTTGACAACTCTAAAATTGTGTTAGGACAGATCTGGACTATATTCATATTATGCTTATGGGGATGTTTCGGAAATGCTATATGTTTCTTCCAGCCCCATTTGAAATGCCTAGATGATATACTTGTTCATGCTTCACCTCTTGCCATGTCTAACAACATTTAATATTCATGTGTACCTAAAAGGGAGTGAACTAAATAATTCGAACGTGGAGTTTTGTCAATATGCAACTCGGTGCATATTGAGCTCCATTTTAATGTGTAGTAGTTGTTTGATGTGATTTGCCATGCCTTGCATATCTAAACTGGACATGCGTCATATTTGTTTGCACACCATGTCATGCATATGATGTGGTGTTCTGTGTGTTGATTGTTGTTTCGGATTGTACCTTCTCGATAGAGTTCCGAAAGTGTTCGGGTGTGAGGATTCGTTCGACTACGTTGGCCCGTATTCTTCATGGACTCGTTCTTCTTCCAAGCGGGATCTCAAACAAGATGACACATTTCCCTGGATACCACTACTATCATTGCTATGCTAGTTGTCCTGCTTTTATCGTTATGCCTTGCTACCTACCACTTGTTTGTCAAGCCTCCCAACATTGCCATGAAAAGACACTAACCCCTCCACATCCTAGTAAACCAATGTTTGGCTATGTGACCGCTTGCTCAGCCCTTCTTATAGAGTTTCTAGCTGTAGGTGCAATTGCTTCCATCAACATGGACATTCTTTTGTTATCACAATATTATTTCTATTTAATTTCATGCACCTATACACTTGGTATAAGGTGGAAGGATTGGCCTTTTGCTCGGTGTTTTGTTCCACTTTTGCTGCCCTTAGCTACTTGTGTGCCGCTGTTATGTTCCATATTAAGCGCTCCTAACATGCTCGGGGTTGTTATGGGGACCCCCTTGATTTTTGTTTTAGGATAAAGCTTGGCTGGCAAGGCCCAACATTGGTACTACATTTTCCTAATAACTAATAAAATTGCATAGGGACCCACCGGCACCCACGGATAATTTAGTCACCCCCCGGTCCAGTGCTCCTCATGAGTGTTGGTCCAAGAAAGAGCACCGTGCGGGGCCAACCTGGGGCAACTCGGGAGATTTCTATCAGGCCACTATACACGTCGCTCATTTGTCGTGCCCTTTCTTGATTTTCCGGCTCCTATCGGGATTGTCGGCATGTGGGGCGGCTTCGCTGGATTTGTTTAACCTTTCTCGAATGTCTTGTGTGAGGAACTCTGATCTTCTTAGGGCTATCTCAAGGTGTCGGATTTCCTTTGGAATTTCCTAGGACGATTATGAGATTTGTGGTCGAGGTTATTCCCGCGGCGTGTGGTTAATTGGTGATTGATGAGTTGGAGCACCCATGTAGGGGTAAATCTTTCGGAAAGCCGTGCCCACGATTATGTGGCAAACTTGGATATTTTGTTTAACACCCGGTCATAGCAAACTTGAAGTAAACTCAAGTAAAATACACCAACCGTGTGCGTAACTGTGACTATCTCTTCTCATGAGTCCTTATCCGAGAGAGAACACAGTGGGGTTATGTTTGACTTAAGTAGGTGGTCAGGATCACTTAGTGATCATTACAAGTTCACGTCTTATGTGTAGACCATGCAGAAAGGCTTGTTCCTTGGACGCCATTATTAAGGAAAGGCTACCCGCCCTATATGAAGAGCTTGAAAGCTTCGGCTTGGAACTAGTTACACCTAGGTTCCTCGCCAGCCTTTAAGAAAAGCCTACCTTGTTGGATGATATTAAGGAAGCTCAGCAAGGAACCGAGAGCATTGAAGGCATCAAAAGGAAAATAAAGGCAGGCAAGGCCCATGATTCTCAATGGATCATGAAGGAGTTGTGTGGTTTGGGAAGCGCATCTGCGTACCCAACAAAGAGGAGCTCAAGAACCTGATCTTGCAAGAAGATCATGACACTCTATACTCCATCCATCCTGGAGGAACCAAGATATATCAAGACCTCAAGGCAAGATTCTGGTGGCTTGGCATGAAACGGGAGATAGGCACCTTTGGCACCAAGTGTGATATATGCCAGAGAGTCAAAGCTTAGCACCAGTGGCCTGCTGGGCTATTGCAACCTCTCAAAGTGCCTGAATGGAAGTGGGACAACGTCAGGATGGATTTCATCACCGGATTACCCAGGTCAAGCAAAGGACATGATTCTATTTGGGTCATTGTCAACCACTTGACCAAGGTAGCCCACTTCATTCCCGTCAGGACCACCTATGATGGAAATCAGCTCGCAAACCTCTACACCAACTGCATCGTAAGTCTCCACGGAGTTCCAAAGGAAATCGTGTTGGATCGAGGAACCCAGTTCACCTCAATATTCTGGAAGAAGTTTCAAGAAGCCATGGGATTTAAGCTCTCCTTCAGCACTGCTTTTCATCGCCAAACTAGTGGGCAAACTGCACGAGTAAACCAAATACTCAAAGATATGCTCCGCGCTTGTGTCTTGGCGTATGGGGCCAAGTGGGAAGATTGCCTGCCATTCACCGAATTCTCCTACAACAACAGCTATCAGTCGAGCCTTCAAATGGCACCATTTGAGGTGTTGTATGGGCACAAGTGTTGTACTCCCCTCAACTGGTCAGAAACCGAAGAAGGATTAGTTTTTGGACCAGATATCCTCCGCGAGGAAGAAGAGCAAGTACAACTCATCTGAGAACGTCTAGAGGCCACCAAATTAGGACAGAAGAGTTGCGCCAACTCTCACCACCGAGAATTGAGCTTCAACATCGGAGATCATGTCTATCTTCGAGTCACACCTCTTATAGGAACCAAGCGTTTCTGCGTCAAAGGAAAGCTTGCACCCAGATACATCGGCCCCTTCAAAGTCACTGCAAGACGAGGAGAAGTTTCCTATCATCTAGAGCTACCTTCCGAGCTATCAGATGTGCACAACGTCTTTCATGTGTCACAACTCCGGAAGTGTCTCCAAGTTCCCAACCGCCCCGACCTCTACAAGGACATCGACCATCAAGCCATCGATCTTCAGCCAGACCTGACTTATCTTGAGAGGCCAGTACGCATTCTGGATGAGGCAGAACGCTGCACCTGAAGTACACCATCAAGTACTTCAATGTCCAGTGGAGAAACCACTGTGAATCTGAAGCAACCTGGGAGGGTGAAGACTATCTTTATCTGAGTTCCCTTCTCTTTTTAGCGCATACACCAGGAATCTCAGGGACGAGATTCTTGTAAGGGGGTAGGTCTTTAACACTTTGTGTTTGTATCACTTGTTATGCTTGGATTTATAAAATTTGGAGCCAATTAAACTTTTTCAGTGCTTGTGCTTGTTTGAATTGTTGCTTGTTTGCTTGTTTGGTTGTTTGTGTGTGGCACTCCTAGATTCTATCCCTCTCCATATTAATCTTCCTTGACCCAAATTTCTTGCCCAATGATCATGCGACATGAATAATGCCCAAAGCTATTTTCATCAAATTTTATTTTGACCAAAAAGGATTTATTTAGATTAGGTTTTCAAAAAAACCCTGAAATGAGGTTTGCACTACAAGTCCTAAAATTGGGTGGATCCTTCTTCCCCAAAGACTTTACTTCAAACCTACTATATATTTAACTTCCCAAAACCACCAAATATTAATTTTAAAGGTTATTTTTATATTTTATTTAAAGGATTTTTCTTAAGACTAGAAATGGTTTTTCATAGGGAAAACTTATTTAGATGCTTTCAAAATATTTGGGAAAATTTAGGGAGGCTGAGTGGACATATATTTTCCATATATATGAGTTTCAACACATGGTCATGTTCAAATCATGAGAAAGACCTCTCAAAGCCCTTTCTATCCAAATAAAGCTTTTGAAATATTTCTGTAAGAAATATTCTCAATAAATTCCAGGGAAATTCCGGCAAGTCAACACTACCATTGGTTATGATCTTGGAAAGTTGCATCCCAATCCAAGATGAGTTGGTTCATCAAATTATCCAAACCCCTCCCTGTCCAGTTTCAGATTTGAGCAAGTTTACATTGTGAAGTTTCTCCCCTTGACCCCAAACTTTTTGGACATGTCCTAATCACCAAATAAGGATGCTACACTAAGTGGTGCATCAAGGGTAATATCTTAGCATAACTAGATCTACAGAAACCTGATTCTCTTAGTTTATAGGGTTCACAAAGTTCCCATTGACAACTTTGCTCATTTGAGCTCTGACCTGGCGATCCATCTCATGTTTACCCACCATTTGGTCTTGTTAAATATCATAGTAAGTGGGTGAATTCATCTTTCCCAAACATCTATCAAACACCTTCTGGTGAAATGGTAAAGCTATTGTTTTCACCCTTTTTACTATTCCCCTTGCCTCTAAATTTTTACCATAGTTTCTCCCTCACCTCTTACCCCTCCAATAAAAATCTCAAGTCCATAAGCCACAGGAAGATTGGGTAAAACCCCATTTTCACCTCTGGGCAGCCCTGCCAGGAGCTCTCTCTCCCCTCCCCTCTTATTCTATTCTTCTCCTAGGGCATCCAATGCATTTTCTCTTAACCTAGATGCCCCTAGATTCCCCTAGTCAACTTTGGCCACGAACAAAACGTCGTTGGCATGACGTGGCATGCCAAACGCACGCTCTGGAGCATTCTAGGCACTATAGGCATTGCCCACTGCATGGTTCTAGTGGCCTCGGGCCTCCCCCTCACGCCACTTGGCCCTCATCAACGTCCACGCCATGCCACCATGTCGGCCCCATCCTCTCTGCCCCTCCTTCTCCCTCCTCCCGTGCGTGCCGAGCGCCGCCCGGTTTGGCCAGTGAGCAGGCTCACACGCGTGCACTCCTCTCTCTCTCTCTTGCTCCCGCTCGTAGTTGACCAACCCCAGGTACACCCCCGATCGGCCCCGTGAGCTCTCTCTCCCTCTGGCCTCGGCCGCGTCCTCGCTGGCGCACGGCTCGTTGGTGGACTCACCTCACGGCTAACAAAAGGGCACTAAGCCTCCTCTCTCCTCCTCTAGCCACTTCCGCTTCGAGTCACCCCCCTAAGCCACCCTAGTGACCGCCTGGAGCACCAGTACTCGGGATCGACCGAGGCACCGCCGCGTCGGGGCTTCGTCGATCTCGGTCTACCGGCCCGCTCTGGCCTCCCTTACTCCTCCGTTGAGACCTAAGAGAGTCCCTGCATCGCTCCCCCTTCCCCCAATCATTTTGCTACAAAATCGACGTCGGCGACCTCCACCTGAAGCAGTTCCGCCGTGCGTCCCCATCGCCGGCCTTCCCTCCATCTCCAGGGGAACCACGACTTGATGCTAAGTATGTTCCCACCTCCAACTAGCCTTGATGTGCCCTGCATCGTTGCCGGTAAGCTTGCCGGCCTCCCTGTTGCGAGGTTGGAGATGACTGGCGGGGCCCGCCTGTCATCCTCACCTCCCTTCTCCTCCCCTCTCTGTCACTGGCCTTCGGGCCCCAGCCGTCAGGTTTGAACGCAAGCGCATGCACGCATCGGTTCGCCTGGGCTGGTTGGCCTCTTGGCCGGCCCACTTGCAGACTGGCTCTGGCCCAGGGTCCCGTGTCCCTTTTTCCTTTTTCCTTTTTGTGGGATTTTGCAAAAATCCCATAGGGCTCATTGTTTATCCAATGCCCAATATTTTTCCACCTAAAATATTAGAATATTCCATAGGATTTAATAGTGCCTTTTGTAGAAAAATTTGAAAATCATTTATATACTGTTTTATTTGAAAACCCCTATTTGGCATTATTAGCCCCTGTTGTAAATATTTTTTTCGAAACCCTTTTTAACTTCAAAACCCTAGAAAACTATTTGCATTATAGTTTTTAGTATTTATCACAGTAGGGTAGCTTTTTTAATAGGGGCTTGTGTGCTCTGTTTTTGTGTGATGCTTATTTTTACCGCTATTTATCATGATGATAGATTGCGCTGTTGACGAGGAAAATTGAACCCGAAGACTTCGAAGACCCCGAAGACCTTGTTGAGCCAGACAAGCAACCCTTTAACCATGTTGAGAATCTTTTTCATGCATGACATATAGCACGTGTTGTTTCGATGATTGATCATGATGTTGTGTTCCCCCTTTTTGTGGGATGCCTTCGATACTCTACCATTGAAACTTGCATCATGCATGGCCCTACCATTTTTTGAGGGTTATGCGGGTGGGTGTAGTTAGGATGCTAGTAGTTGATACGCCAGTGGGGTGGGAATATGTATGGAGATGGAGATAAGGACATGATTTCAAAGACTTTTCGAAAACCCCGTCGGGTGCCACTAATGCCCGAGGGAGATGATGTTGAGTTGGGTGACCACTTGAGAAAGAAGTGGTGTGCCAGAACAAGTTGAGGGTGTGTTTTCGAAAACAGATTAGATTTAAGATTTGTCGACCATCCTAACCTTACATGTGCGAGCATGATACCCCTTATGGGACGGGGCTTCATTGATTACTATGGTTGGTGCTAGCAGGGAGCCCGCATTACCAGTGGCGAGAGTGAAGTGGTCACTCTCGAGACGGGGTCATCCCGAAAGTGGAAGGCCATGCACTGTCTTGACAAGCACCGGGCACACTGTTGCATGCCCTCATGGATGATACGCGTGATGTATATCATGAGGGATGGCACCAATGAGTGGACTCTTTGTTAGTATCACCATGGGAAAGACATTGTTCGGGTGCTTACCTCGGGTATGTAAGGTACCGCGAGTCGTGGATGACACGGAACTTCCCCGAGTCTTGTGGGTAAAGCGCGCAACCTCTGTAGAGTGTAAAACTATTCGAATAGCCATGCCCACGGTCAAGGACAGTTGGGTGGTGCTGCTTAGACCATGTCCAGATGTTTTCGCAAACTTGGGGTGAGTGTGTGCGGATTACGGAGGAATGATACTTGGGTCAAGTCTGAAGACTTGATGTGATGAACGAACATGAGATGGTCAACCCCTGCTTATGATGATATATGTAACTTGTTCATACATGCATGCTTACCTAGCTACTTGATCATGTCATTGCATTAAAATTAGCTTTCCGCAAATTACCTACTCAGTGTTATATCATGCATTGTTATTTCCTTGTTCCACAATTTGGTTTGCTTGCGAGTACATTCAGAGTACTCATTGGCTTGCCACTAGTTATTTAATTGGCCAGGCATGGAAGAACAGGAGTTTGGCGAAGAGTTCGTTGGCAATGAACATGCGAACTAGGATGCTTCCCAGTCAGAATGCCTATAGGTTTAAGGCAGTTGGAATGGGTTCACGCTTCGATCAAGATTTCCGCTGCTTGTTGTGTTTATGTATTCGGTCCTTGTGATCCTATCTATGTAAGGCTAGACCTCCATGGTCTTTATTTGTGTAAGACGCTAAATGTGGTTGTAAGAACCTTGTTATTCTGCTTCCGTGCGTTTAGTGAGCATTGATCTCTGGGATCACTGTACACATGCATTCGGTGATCACGACTTATGAGTCGGGGTCCCCACAGAGCTAGTATCAGAGCCATCCTGACTATAGGAAGCTCTTAGTTAGCATTTACGTTATTTAGGATAAAACTTTTTTTCAAACCACACCTAACACCTATACATAGTAATTATGTACTATTTACCTACTTCTATTCTTCACACAACACTCTGCTGACTCTCCTCCCTTCAAACCTTTGTAGATGGCCGTTGTATGCGAAGCCGTCCTCATATCCGGCTTTCCCTTAATCCTTGGGGATAGCCTGGAGAAGTGCCAGTTTCTCCAGCCACCTGTTTTCCTCTACCACGAGCACTGGGTCGATTCCGTCACGAGGGAGTACCACGTGGATGTGGTCGTGAAGTCAAATGACTCCCCGACCAGTTGGTTCTTTGAAGGACCACGGATGGAGATCATGGTACTTGTAGTCGAGTCAACTGCATGCAAGGCACTTCTGCACCTATGAGACATCATTCCAGAGATGGCTGATGAGCCTGCTACTCACTACCTTCCTTTCAGAAAGGATGATCTTGGCGAGAGTTGGACACCGGTTCCAACCCAGGAGGATGCCACACCACTCAGGTTCCAGACCGACTTCAGCCTCTTCGCCAATAATCTGGTTCACCACATGATTAAGGAGTCTATGAAGCTCCACGAGGAACTTCACCACACCTGAGAGCTACTTCGACAAGCCTAGACGAAGCCAGACAAGATCAAGAAGGATGGAGCCCCTGAGGGATGACCAATCGTCGCTTATCGAGGAGGAGTACTCCCAGCTAGAGATGCACCTACACATCATCATCGCATGAGTGCGAAGGAGTACTGTGAGCTCTTCACCGACCCGCCAGCAAAGCATCATCAGTATGGAGCTCCTCGTTCCTCGACCCCTTTGATCGGGAATGATGCCCGTTCAGATGATGAACAGGACAAAGACCTAGAGGACCATGACTAAGAGACCAAGCACTCCACCACCTCAGTTTGAGAACCCCTATGGTAGGATCAATCATGTACCCCTCATGCAAAGTCAAGTCCGTGTAATGGTTCATATGAAACCATATGTGCTTGTTGATTGTTTTGTTTTTTGTGTTCCGATGCAAGTCACACTTTTTTTCCTCCGGCAACATGTAAGCAACTCCATCATATATCTTATCTTAATATATGTGTTGGTCCTTCGACCTTTGTTTTACCACACCTGCACTTAGACTACCCCCTTAGATGCGCTTTTATATTGTTGATTTCTGTCTCATCTATCCCAGTTGTTTGAATTGTCTGCTCCAAATAGGATGGTGAATGCTACCGGCAACAGCTCCTACGCCAACCCTGAAGCCGGCAACTCAAGCTAGCAACAGGAACTGGAGGTACTACTCACGCTCGAGGACACCAGGAGTAGCCACAAAGTGACATTCCCCCGCCACCACCTCCACCGGAGAACATGACCACAACTCAATTTCTCCAAGTTCTCCGGGAGGAATGTCAAGCCAACAATGCTGCTATTCAGCAGATGGCTTAGGCCCTAGTGAACAACCAGCAGCAAGGCAGGAATGGCAATGGCCGCTCCACTCTGTCTGAGTTCATGAGGAATTCGCCCCCAACCTTCACCGGGACTGCTGAACCATTGGATGCTGACGACTGGATCCGCACCATCAAGGACCTCCTTTCACTGGTCAATTGCAATGAGGGCCGTGAGAAGGTGCTTTATGCCTCTCACTGCCTCGGGGGTACTGCCCGAGCTTGGTGGAATGGATTCAAGGTCATGCAAGGTGAGCGTGTGATCACTTGGAATGACTTAAAGGAAGGATTCCGCACCACCCACATTCCTTCTCGGATCATGGCTATCAAGAAGAGAGAATTCCGAGTGCTGAAGCAAGGAAGTGGCTCTATCAAGGAGTACCTGCAAAAGTTCAACCTGCTATCAAGGTATGCACCTGAAGACGTCAACATGGAGGCTGCCAAGAAGGAACGCTTCATGGAAGGACTTCAACACACCTTGAAGTATCAACTCATCGTCTA
Organism: Hordeum marinum; assembly: GCA_022496015.1. Lineage (NCBI taxonomy): Eukaryota > Viridiplantae > Streptophyta > Magnoliopsida > Poales > Poaceae > Hordeum > Hordeum marinum. The sequence continues at coordinate 208,770,730 of CM039675.1, read as the reverse complement.
TGATTGGCGTACCTTGTTCGATCTGGTGAACAAGGCCCTCATGTTAGAAGACAAGCGTAATGCCATAGATGACACTCACAAGTGCAAGATGATCAGCAAGGGTAGTTCCTACAATAAGAAGCCTCGCCCGTGGCAGCCAGCCCCAGCCAAGCCAACCTATCAGCCACAGCTGGCTAGACCTCCTACGCCTCGTCCGAGCTAGCAGCCTCAGCAGTATGCCAATCCCAGGCCAACTTTCAACAACCCCAATGACAACATCGATGGCAGGAACTACAACAACAACCCTGGGCAAGTCACTTGTTTTGGATGTGGTCAGTCTAGACAAATCTCTAAGCTATGTCCCAACAATAAGTCAGATGCCCCGTGCCCCAATGCGCCAAACCAAGGTCAAGCCCGTGGAGCACCACCAAAGAAACCAGCTCCACGCAACCAGCCCAACAATGGCAAGGGCCATGTGAATCACGTCATCACACAGGAAGCCCAGGAAGACCCGGAAGTCATACTGGGTACGTTCCTCATCAACTCAACCCTGGCAACCGTACTGTTTGATTGTGGAGCTTCGCATTCTTTTGTCACCCAAACGTTTGGATTATAGAGTGGCATGAAACCTACACCCCTGGGTAGTCGGTTGTTGATACAAACCCCGGGATCCATTATGAAGTCTGGGATAGGTTGTAAAGGAGTGGAGATTAAGATCAATAGGGTAGACTTCCTAGCAGACCTTATAGTCCTGGATTCATGGGGCTTGGGGTATCATCCTTGGCATTAATTGGTTGACGAAGCACCAAGGCTTGTTAGACTGTGCCAAGAGGATTGTCACCATGAACAATAGCCAATGAGTGGAAGTCAAGTATGTTCCCAACCTTGTCTCCACTCAGGCCCCTCAGGCTAACTGTCTCTCGGGAATTGAGTTGGATCAAGTGCCATTGGTATGTGAATACCTGGATGAGTTTCCTGATGAGCTGCCCGGAATGCCTCCTGATTGTGACACTGAGTTCATCATTGAGCTTATGCCCGGATCAAGGCCCATCTATAAGAAGGCCTACAGGATGGGATCCGAAGAGTTGGCTGAATTAAAGAAGCAATTGGCAAAGCAGCTCAGAAAAGGATTCATTCGCCCTAGTGCCTCTCCTTGGGGATCATCTATTCTATTTGTGTCAAAGAGGGACGGGACTATCAGACTCCGTGTCGATTACTGTTCTCTCAATGAAGTCACAATAAAGAACAAATACCCACTCCCCAAGATTGAAGACCTGTTCGTTCAGTTGAATAGAGCCAAGGTGTTCTCCAAGATCAACCTCAGGTCTGGGTTCTATCAGCTGAAGATCAGACCCCAAGACATTCCGAAGACGGCATTTCTAACCCGGTATGGCATGTATGAATACAAGGTCATGTCATTTGGGTTAACCAATGCCCCTGCCTACTTCATGTACCTCATGAATAAAGTCTTCATGGAGTACTTGGACAAGTTCGTTGTCGTCTTCATTGATGACGTACTCGTCTTCTCCAAGTCAGGAGAAGAGCATGATCAACCCTTGAGATTGGTCCTACACAAGCTTTGAGAGCACCAGCTTTACGCCAAATTCAGCATATGTGAATTCTGACTGCATGAAGTTGGATTCTTGGGTCATGTGTTGATTGCAGAAGGATTGTAAGTGGATCCTGCCAAGATTGAAGCCATGACTGAATGGGAAACCTGAACCACCGTGAAGGAAGTCGGGAGCATCCTCGGACTCGCGGGATATTACTACAAGTTCGTGGAATGGTTCTTGAGTATTGCCCGACCCATGACCCAGCTCTTGAAGAAGGATAAGAAGTTCGAATGGACAGCTAAATGCGAGGAAAGCTTCTAGGATCTCAAGAAGAGATTGACCATAGCCCTAGTTTTGGCCACCTCCGATATTCACAAGGAGTTCGTGATATATTGTGATGCATCAAGAATTGGGCTTGGAGGTGTTCTGATGTAAGAAGGCAGAGCCATAGCATATATATCTAGATAGCTACGTCCTCATGAAGAGAACTATGCTACTCATGATCTTGAGTTAGCAGTCGTGGTTCATGCCTTGAAGACATGGTGACATTACCTTCTGGGGAAGCGATGTGAGATATACACAAACCACAAGAGTTTGAAGTATATTTTCACTCAAAGGGAATTAAACATGAGGCAGCGAAGATGGTTGGAGTTGATCAAGGATTATGACCTCAGTGTTCAATACCACCACGGCAAGGCCAACGTGGTAGCAGACGCCTTAAGCAGAAAGGCTTGTTGCTCGAATGCCATGATTAAGGAAAGGCTACCCGCCCTATATGAAGAGCTTGACAGCTTCGGCTTGGAACTAGTTTCACCTGGGTTCCTCGCCAACCTTGACGCAAAGCCTACCTTGATGGATGATATTAAGGAAGCTCAGAAAATACACGAGAGCATTGAAGGCATCAAAAGGAAAATCAAGGCAGGCAAGGCCCCATGATTCTCAGTGGATGAACAAGGAGTTGTGTGGTTTGGGAAGCGCTTCTGCGTACTGAACAAAGAGGATCTCAAGAACCTGATCATGCAAGAAGCTCATGACACTCCATACTCCATCCATCCTGGAGGAACCAAGATGTATCAAGACCTCAAAGCAAGATTCTGGTGGCATGGCATGAAACAGGAGATATGCACCTTTATCGCCAAGTGTGATATATGCCAGAGATTCAAAGCTAAGTACTAGCGGCCCGCTGGGCTGTTGCAACCTCTCAAAGTGCCTGAATGGAAGTGGGACAAAGTCGGGATGCATTTCATCACCGGATTACCCAGGTCAAGCAAAGGACAAGATTCTATTTGGGTCATTGTTGACCACCTGACCAAGGTAGCCCACTTATCTCCCATCAGGACCACCTATGATGGAAGTCAGCTCGCAAACCTCTACACCAACTGCATCGTAAGTCTCCACGGAGTTCCAAAGGAAATCATGTCGGATCGAGGAACCCAGTTCACCTCAAGATTCTGGAAGAAGTTTCAAGAAGCCATGGGAACTAAGCTCTCCTTCAGCACTCCTTTTCATCCCCAAACCGGTGGGAAAACTGCACGAGTAAACCAAATACTTGAAGATATGCTCCGTGCTTGTGTCTTGGCATATGGGGCAAAGTGGGAAGATTGCCTACCATTCGCCGAATTCTCCTACAAAAACAGCTATCAGTCGAGCCTTCATATGGCACCATTTGAGGTGTTGTATGGGCGCAAGTGTCATACGCCCCTCAACTGGTCAGAAACCGAACAAGGATTAGTTTTTGGAACAGATATCCTCTGCGAGGAATAAGAGCAAGTACAACTCGTTTGAGAACGTCTGGAGGCCGCCAAATCAAGACAGAAGAGTTGCGCCGACTCTCACCGCCGAGAACCGAGCTTCAACATCGGAGATCATGATCTATCTTTGAGTCACACCTCTTAAAGGAACCAAGCATTTCTGCGTCAAAGGAAAGCTTGCACCCAGATACATCGGCCCCTTCAAAGTCACTTCAAGACAAGGAGAAGTTGCCTATCAGCTAGAGCTACCTTCCGAGCTATCAGATGTGCACAACGTCTTTCATGTGTCACAACTCCGGAAGTGTCTCCAAGTTCCCAATTGCCCCGACCTCTACAAGGACATCGACCATCAAGCCATCGATCTTCAGCCAGACCTGACTTATCTTGAGAGGGCAGTACGCATTCTGGATGAGGCAGAACGTAGCACCTGAAACCGCACCATCAAGTACTTCAAGGTCCAGTGAAGCAACCACTCTGAAGCTGAAGCAACCTGGGAGCATGATGACTATCTTATATCTAAGTTCCCTTCTCTTTTTAGCGCTTAGCCTAGGAATCTCAGGGACGAGATTGTAGAAAGGGGGGTAGGTCTGTAACACCCTGTGTTTGTATCACTTGTTATGCTTGGATTTATAAAATTTGGAGCCAATTAAAACTTTTTCAGTGCTTGTGCTTGTTTGAATTGTTGCTTGTTTGCTTGTTTGGTTGTTTGTGTGTGGCACTCCTAGATTCTATCCCTCTCCATATTCCTCTTCCTTGACCCAAACTTCTTGCCCAATGATTATGCCATGTGAATAGTGCCCAAAACTATTCAGATTAGGTTTTCAAAAAATCCCTGAAATGGGGTTTGCACTACAAGTCCTCAAACTGGGTGGATCCTTCATCCCCAAAGGCTTTACTTCAAACCTACTATATATATGACTTCCCAAAACCACCAAATATGAATTTTAAAGGTTATTTTTATATTTTTTAAAGGCTTTTTCTTAAGACCAAAAATGTGTTTTTCATAGGGAAAAATTATTTAAATTCTTTCAAAATATTTGGGAAAATTTAGGGAGACTCAGTGGACATATATTTTCCATATATATGAGTTTCAACACATGGTCATGTTCAAATCATGGGCAAAACCCCTCAAAACCCTTTCTGTCCAAATCAAGCTTTTGAAATATTTCTATAAGAAATATTCTCAATAAATTCCAAGAAAATTCCAGCAAGGCAACACTACCATAGGTGATGATCTTGCAAAGTTTCATAGCAATACAAGATGATTTGGTTGATCAAATAATTCCTAACCCTCCCTGTCCAGATTGAAATTTGAGCAAGTTTACATTGGGAAGTTTCTCCCCTTGACCCCAAACTTTGTGGACATGTCCTAATCACCAAATAAGGATGCTACACTAAGTGGTGAATCAAGGATAATAGCTTAGCATAACTAGATCTACAGAAACCTGATTCTGTTAGTTTCTAGGGTTCACAAAGTTGCCATTGACAACTTTGCCCATTTGAGCTTTAACCTGGTGATACATCTCATTTTACCCACCATTTGGTCCTGCTAAATACCACAGTAAGTTGGTGAATTCATCTTCCCCAAACATCCATCAAACACCTTCTGGTGAAATGGTAAAGCTATTGTTTTAACGATTTTTACTAATCCCCTTGCCTCCAAATTTTTACCATAGTTGCTCCCTCACCTCTTACCCCTCCAGTAAAAATCTCAAGTCCATAAGCTACTGGAAGATGGGGTAAACACCCATTTTCACCACTGGACAACGCTGCCAGGAGCTATCTATCCCCTCCCCTCTTACTCTATTCTTCTCCTAGGGCATCCAATGCATTTTATCTTAACCTAGATGCCCCTAGATTCCCCTAGACAACTTTGTCCGCGCAAAAAAAGCCGTTGGAATGCCGTGGCATGCCAAACGCACACTCTGGATAACGCTATAGGGCAAAACGCCGATAGGCACTGTAGCTGTTACCCACCGCATGGCTCCGGCGGCCTTGGGCCTCCCCCTCGTGCCACTTGGCCCCCTCAGCGTCCATGCCACAACACTACGCCGGCCCCCTCCTCTCTCCCCCTCCTTCTCCCTCCTCCCGCGTGTGCCGAGCGCCGCCCGGCTCGCGCACTCCTCTCTCTCTTGCTCCCGCTTGTCGTAGACCAACCCCAGGTACAACCCCGAGCGGCCCCACGAGCTCTCTCTCCCTCTGGCCTCGATCGCGTCCTTGCCAGCGCACAGTTCCTTGGTGGACTCGCGTCCTGGCTATAAAAATGGCCCCGAGCCCCCCACTATCCTCCTCTTTCCCCTTCCACTTCCAGTCACCCCCCCTGAGCCACCCTAGTGACCGCCTGGAGCACTAGTGCTCGGGATCGACCAAGGCACTGCCACATCGGGGCTTCGTTGATCTCGGGCTACTGGCCCGCTCCAGCCTTCCTTCCTCCTCCGTTGAGACCCCAGAGAGCCCCTGCATCGCCCCTTCCTCCCCGATCGTTTTTCTACAAGAATCGACGCTGGCGACCTCCACCCGAAGCGGCTTTGCCGTGCCTCCTCGTCGCTGGCGAACCTGTGCGTCCTCGGCCTTCCCTCCACCTCCAGGGGAGTAGTGACTCGACGGTGAGTCTGTTCCCACCTCCAACTAGCCTCGCCGTGCCCTGCATCATTGTCAGTAAGCTCGTCGGCCTCCCTGCCATGAGGTTGGAGATGATAGGCGGGCCCGCATGCCATCCTCACCTCCCTTCTCCTCCCCTCTCTGTCACTGGCCTTCAGGCCCCAGCCGTAAGGTTTGAACGCAGGCGCGCGCACGTCGGTTCACCTGGGCTGGTTGGCCTCTCGGCCGACCCAGTTGCAGGCTAGCTCTGGCCTAGGGTCCCATGTCCCATGTCCCTTTTTCCTTTTTCCTTTTTGTGGGATTATGCAAAAATCCCATAGGGCTCAATGTTTATCCAATGCCCAATATTTTTCACCTAAAATCTTAGAACATTCTATAGGATTTAATAGTTCCTTTTGTAGAAAAACTTGAAAATCTTTTATATACTGTTTTATTTTCAGACCCCTATTTGGCATTATTAGCCCCGGTTTTAAATATAGTTTTTGAAAACCTTTTTAACTTCAAAACCCTAGACAACTATTTTTAGTATAGTTTTTAGTATTTATCAGACTAGGGTAGCATTTTTAATAGGGGCTTGTGTGCTCTGTTTTTGTGTGATGCTTATTTTTACCGCTATTTATCGAGATGATAGATTGCGCTGTTGACGAGGAAATTGGACCCGAAGACTTCGAAGACCCCGAGGACCTTGTTGACCCAGGCAAGCAGCCCTTTGACCATGTTGAGAAACTTTTTCATGCACGACATATAGCACTTGTTGTTTCGACGATTGATCATGATGTTGTGTTCCCCCTTTTTGTGCGATGCCTCCGATAATCTACGATTGATACTTGCATCGTGCATGACCCTACCATTTTTATGAGGGTTATGTGGGTGGGTGTAGTTAGGATGCTAGTAGTTGCTACGCTAGTGGGGTGGGAATATGCATGGAGATGGAGATAAAGAGATGATTTCAAAGACTTTTCGAAAACCCCGTCGGGTGACACTAATGCCCGAGGGAGATGATGTTGAGATGGGTGACCACTTGAGAAAGAAGTGGTGTGCGGGAACAAGTTGAGGATGTGTTTTCAAAAATGTATTAGATTTAAGATTTGTTAACCGTCCCAACCTTACATGTGCGACCATGACACCCCTTATGAGACGGGGATTTGTTGATTACTATTGTTGGTGCTAGCAGTGAGCCCGCATTACCAGTGGAGAGAGTGAAGTGGTCACTCTCGAGACATGGTCATCCCGGAAGTGGAAGGCCATGCGCTGTCTTTACAGGCACCGGGCACACCGTTGCGTGCACTCATGGATGATACATGTGATGTATATCATGAGGGATGGCAACAATGAGTTGACTCTTTGTTAGTATCACCATGGGAAAAGCATTGTTTGGGTGCTAACCTCTGGTATGTAAGGTACCGCGAGTCGTGGACGACATGGAAGTTCCCCGAGTCTTGTGGGTAAAGCGCGCAACCTCTGTAGATTGTAAAACTATTCGAATAGCTGTGTCCACGGTCAAGGAAAGTTGGGTGGTGCTACTTAGACCATGTCCAGATGTTTTCGCAAACTTGGGGTGAGTGTGTGCAGATGACAGAGGAATGATACTTGGGTCAAGTCTGAAGACTTGATGTGATGAACGAACATGAGATGTTCAAACCCTTCATATGATGATATCTGTAACTTGTTCATATGGATATCTGCCGACTATTATGCATGCTTACATAGTTACTTGATCTTGTCATTGCATTAAAAATTAGCTTTCCACAAATTACCTACTTAGTGCTATATCATGCATTGTTATTACCTTGTTCCACAATTTGGGTTGCTTGCGAGTACATTCAAAGTATTCATTGGCTTGCCACTTGTTATTTAATTGGCTAGGCATGGAATAATTGGAGTTTGGCGAAGAGTTCGTTGGTGACGAACATGCGAACTAGGACGCTTCCCAGTCAGAATGCCTATAGGTTTAAGGCAGATGGCGTGGGTTCATGCTTCGATCAAGATTTCCACTGCTTGTTGAGTTTATGTATTTGGTCCTTGTGGCCCATCTATGGAAGACTAGACCTCCATGGTCTTTATTTGTGTAAGACGCTAAATGTGGATGTAAGACTCTTGTTATTTTGCTTTTGTGTGTTCATTGAGCATTGATCTCTGGGATCACTATACACGTGTATTCGGTGATCACGACCTATGACTCGGGGTCCCCATAGTTTTCGTCCATAGTCGGACCCTGCTCTTCTGTATGATGTTTGAATATGTTGTTGTATTGATGTGACTCTGATGTAGCTTGTGGCGAGTGTATGCCAGTTCCATATACTCATCTCTTTTCTAAATGTACTTGTAATGATATCCATTCTTGTAACACGACGAGACGCACTTCTATCCCTTTCGAGGCCCTCGTGCCAAAATAAGGATATGATCACATCTTGGGCGTGACACCCGCGCTTGCCCAGTTCATGGCGGCGATGCACCCGGCCTACAACATTGCCAAGACGCCCGAGAGTCCTGGCATTCTCACCATCCGGGGAAACATCAAGGAAGTGTCACATGAGCTCATGCTCGCCTACAGGGCGGCGGCCGCGGCGCGCCCCAGCGCTGGGGACGCTGTGCAGGCCACAGAGGACTCTGGGGGTGTCCTTGATTTCGTGTCGGTAAAGAAGAGGCAACTGTTCTCCCAGAGCCGGGAGGAGACGAAGAGAGTGCCAGTGGACGAAGCAAACACTGGTTCCACCTTCACCATCGGCACCGACATTGCCCCGGTACCAAGAGGAGGCATTGGTGGTGTTGCTCCGCGCGAACAAGGACGCGTTCGCATGGAGCGCCTCTGACCTGGTTGGGGTCCCAAGGGACGTGATCGAGAACCACCTGATGGTGTGCCCGAATTTGTGCCTAGTCAAGCAAAAGGCAAGAAGGCGTTCATTGCCCAGGAGGTCGGCAAGCTGAAGGAGGCTAGGGTCATCCGGGAGGTGCACTACCTGGAGTGGCTTGCCAACCCGGTGGTCATCCCGAAGAAGTGCGAGAAGTAGCGTATGTGCGTCGACTTCACGGGCCTCAACAAAGCCTGCCCCCAGGACCCATTTCCGTTACCGCACCTCGACTAGATCATGGATTCCATCGTAGAGTGCGATCTCCTCTGTTTACTGGACGCCTTCTCAGGCTACCACCAGATCAAAATGGAAGTGGAGGGCGTCGAGAAGACTACTTTCCTCACCTCGTGCGTGGTATTCTGTTACACGTGCATGCCCTTTGAGCTACAGAACATCGGGGCAACCTTCCAGAGGCTGATGGACATCGCCTTGGGGCCGCAGCTTGGGAGGAACGCAGAAGCTTACGTTGACAACATCATGGTCAAGTCCAAGGAGGCCAAGACCCTGATCGAGGACTTGGAGGAGACATTCGCCAGCTTGAGGGAGGTAAAACTGAAGCTCAACCCTGAAAAGTGCATCTTCGGAGTCCCCTCGGGCAAGTTGCTCGGTTTCCTGGTGTCACACTAGGGATAGAGGCGAACCCGGAGAAGATCAAGGCCATAAGCAAGATGAGCGCGCCCCGGACCATCAAGGAAATGCAAAAGTTGGCAGGCTGCGTGACCTTTCTGGGGCGTTTCATTTCCAAGCTTGGCGAACGGGCCCTATCGTTCTTCAAGATCATGAAAAGATAGGGGCCCTTCGAATGGACCCCAGAGGCTGATGCAGCCTTCGAGGAACCCAAGCAATACCTCACGAGCCCATCGGTGATGGTGGTGCCTCGCCCTCAGGAGCCATTGCTACTATACCTGGCTGCCACCCCCACTTCGCTAGCACTGCATTGGTAGAGGTCAGGGAGGAGTGGAGCAACACTCGCGCCGCGTCATCTGGTGCTGCCAGGCCCACAAGCATGGAACAAGGGGGCTCGCAGGACCCCAAGAAACTGGTCTCTCCCCAAGACAAAGCTCTTGAGGCCACTGCCGCTCTGGAGGCCCCCGAAGCACACAACCCTCATGAGGCCCCACCTGCTCCAATGGCCCCTGAGGTGCCTAGTCCTCATGAGGTCCAGACCACTCCGACAGCCCTCGGGGCACCCATGCCCCTTGAGCCCGCCGCAGGACAGGACATCACGGAAGACCTCACCCTCATCGAACACCCGGTCTACTATGTCAGCAAGGTGCTACAGGACGCACGCTCACGCTACCCCATATAACAGAAGCTCCTCCTAGTGCTCCTCGTTGGTTCGAGAAAGCTGCGCCATTATTTCCAGGGGCATCCCATCAAGGTTGTCTCGGCATACCCCTTGGAAACGGTCTTGCGCAACCCGAATGCAGCGGGAAGGGTTGGCAAGTGGAACATCGAGCCGCAGGCCCTCAACATAGAGTTCAGCATGACCAGAGTCATCAAAGTAGTGGCCCTGGCAGACTTCATGGTGGAGTGGACGGACGCCCTAGGCCGGGGGCTAGACGGGAGTCAGTCCCTCACCCCCGTGGACGAGACACCAAAGGGTTGTAACATGCACTTCGATGGAGCCTTCACGCGCATGGGATCAGGGGCTGGGGTCGTTCTCACTTCGCCGGTAGGAGACAAGCTCTGGTACAACGTACAACTCTATTTCCAACGCGGGGAGAAGGTCTCCAACAATATCGCGGAGTATGAGGGCCTCATCGCAAGCCTCAAGGAAGCGGAGGCCTTGGGGGTCTGGTGCCTAACCGTCATGGGCGACTCCTAACTACTCGTCAACTTCTCCAACAATGTGTGTGCCACCCAAGGACGAGCATATGGAGGCATACTTGGAAGAGGTACGTTAGATTGAAAAACATTTTCAGGGTTTGGAATTGCAGGACATCCCATGTGGCGCAAACAAGGAAGCCGATGACATCGCCAAGAGGGCGTCATGATGTGAGCCCCAGGATCCAGGCATCTTCGAGGAGCGGCTCTTCAAATCCTTCGCGACACCGCTCTCTAAGGACCCGGTGCCACAAAGTGAGGAGCTCCCCCTAGCGCCGCCCCTGGGGGCCTCGGACTGCGGCCCAACCTCAGGAGCCCAACTGCTGCTAGCGCTGGAGCCTCAAGCCGATGACTGGATGCAGGAGCTCAAGGCATACATGATTCACGACACACTATCGGAAAAGGGGGAAGACACAAAGTGTGTAGCACGGCAAGCCACGGCCTACTGCCTGCGAGATGGTGAGTTGTACGACAGGAGCCCCAACAACGTCGCGCTGTAGTGCATGTCTAAGGAACAGGGGTGTGAGCTGCTGGCAGACATCCACGGAGGGGACTACAGGCACCACTACTCGTTGCACACCCTTGCAGGAAAGGCGTTCTGATCAGGCTTCTACTAGCCCTCGGCGCTTAACGGCGCCATCAAGCTGGTCTGGTCCTGCGAGGCCTGCCAGTTCCACGCGAAGCAGATTCACCAACCCTCCCAAGCCCTCTAGACCATCCCACTCTCATGTCCCTTTGTGGTCTGGAGGGTGGACATACTGGGGCCATTCCTGCGGGCAGTGGGCGGATACCGCTACCTCTATGTCGCCATCGACAAGTTCACCAAGTGGGCCGAGGTGGAGCCAGTGCGCAGCATCCAGTTTGGGCCGGCCGTCAAGTTCATCAAGGGCATCGTAAGCCTATATGACGTCCCCAACCGTATCATCATAGGTAATGGTTTGCAGTTCATAAGTAGCCTCTTCAAGACTTATTGCGCTAACCTTGGAACGCAGATTTTCAACGCCTCAGTAGCCCATCCCAAGAGCAATGGCCACGTGGAGCACGCCAACGCGGAGGTCCTGTGAGGCCTCAAGACAAGGATCTTCAAGAAGAAACTGGAGGCTTGCGGCAGGGGCTGGGTCGATGAGCTCCAGTCCGTGTTGTGGTCCAGTCGCACCACCGTGACTAAGCCCACTGGCGATACCCAGTTATTCCTCATCTACAGAGCCGGAGTCGTCCTCCCCCACGAGGTCAAGCACCTCTCCCCTTGGGTAATTGCATTCGACGAGGAGCGTCAGGATGTCGTGCAGGAAACGTACCTCGTGCTTGGGGAGGAATCTCATAAGCAAGCCTCGCCCCGAGCTGCAAGGTATAACCAATTGCTACGGCGCTACCACTGCCGTAACATCCGCTCTAGGACCATCGAAGCCAATGACCTCGTCCTGAGGTGGGTTCTCTCCAAGGAGGGCTTGCACAAGCTCTCATCCATGTGGGAGGGCCCGTTCCAGGTTGCTCATGTCTCCAGGCCAGGTGTAGTGCACTTGGAGACTCAGGATGGGGCCCCCATCCAGAATGCCTGGAACATCCAGCACCTCTGGAGATTCTACCCATGACACTCTCACGTAATAATGAGCGGGCTACATATGCCCAGAGCCCCCCGAGTACGCAGAGGGGTTCCTCCCACGCAATGTGGCAGCCACAGCTCCGTGCCGGCGGAGAAATCAACATTGCCCATCAATGGCTATGCCCATGCAACATGGATGCCCTACGTTCAGCGCTGGGGGAAGACGAAGACTAGTCTAGGTACCGAACGCGGCTGTTATTTTCTCTTGTCGCATTTGAATTTGCCAATTTTCCTGGAACGAAACTCTAGTTTTTATAAATCTTCTTTTCATGAAACGGGTCAGGGATTTGTGTTCATCGCCATTTCCCATCTTGGGTTTTCTCTCTTCAGGGCACGCACTCTCTTGGTCCCCTCCCCCTATCACCCCGCGAGCGGGGGCTAGGGGCACGATGCTCGCATCTCGCCAAGGCCTTGGCGCCCTGAACCTTGTGTGGTACTCCCGGACGAGTTAGAAGGTACGTGACGCCTCGTATTCACTCGAGGGCTCCACTCACGGCCTGACGCGCCATCTCGGAGCCTCGGGAGGCCCACACCTCCCGGGGCAGGAAACAAGATATTTCTTTGGGGAGCAACTCGAGCGTCAAAGGGCGCTCCTGAGCAGCATGCCTTAGGAGCCCTACCGGTCATATAGCCACTTGGCAGCCTCGATGCCGTCCTTGGTGATTCGGTCGGCATCGAGGGTGTCAGGGCCTCACCTCGTGGTTGCGTCCTTGGTGATCCGGTCGTATACGATGGTGGTAGGGAAATGTGCGGGACTGGGACTTGTCGATGTAGAGCTGCTTGTGCATCAATGTGGCCTCCCGAGTAGCACGCCTTAGGAGCCTTACCAATCATAAAGCCACTTTGAGCCTCAATGCCATCCTTGGTGATCCGGTCAGCATAGAGAGTATTGAGGCCTCACCATGTGGTTGTGTCCTTGGCCAGATGTAGCCGCGGTGGTAGGGAAATGTGCGGTACTGGGGCCTGTAGACAAAGAGTGCCAAAAGGGCTCCCAACTTGCATCACCTATAAGAAGAAGATGCCCGAGGACGTCCGGACTCGCCAAGCGCCATGGCCACGCCGCGACAGCTAGCAACCCCCCAAAGTACGGGTGCGATGATGTGGTGGCGCATCGTAGTTGCTGTCATCACTATCGCTCGGGCTCCCCTCGGAGGGGGTGTCGCTGTCGCTGGAGGTATGACGGTCGTCACGAATGGAAAGCTCATCCCAAGATCGTTGTGGCCGATGTCTTCCGGGTAGCACCCCAAGCGCTCGCCCTCGCCACAGATGACCTTGAGGAAGAGTGTCGCCTCACCGTCGTACATGAAGTGGAGGGTGCCCCTTCCCCACTAGGCCACGGGTGCGGGAAAACGTTTGCCAACCATGGACCAGGTAGACATATCCCTTCAGCGTGACCTCAATCTTCACCCACGACGCCGCGCTATAGCAGTTGTCGGCCTGCAGCCATAGGCTGTTGACCCCCCCGGTCAGAAGCACCTTCACGAAGGAGTTCGGGAGTTGAAGCCAGGCGTCCTCCGTCCTCTCCGCCCACACCACGAACTCCCGGGATGTGTCGGCACTATGGAGGCGCGGGCATGGGGCGGGGTCGCCACCGCCACCCTCCCACCACAGGCGCCCCCTCTCCAACTACCGCAGGCGCCCGCGCTGGTCCGTCCTGCATCGCGGCCCCCGATGACAACCACAGACCATGATAGAAAATGGCCGGCCCATAGGGAGCTACCGTCGGCGTCGCGACATACTTCCGGGGACGGCCGTGGCCCCCTTGGGTGGCGGTGAAACATGGCTCTCCTTGGGGGCCTTCCCTTTCTCGGCGGTGGAGTGCTTCCTCACTGGAGCCATGATTGGGAGAGCGGCGGCTTGGAGATTTCAGAGGCGAAGAAGACGAGGGTGTGGTGAGGGTTTTCTCGCCCGCGCTTGCTTATGTACAGCTGGGGGCCAACCGACACCCCTTGCATCTCGGGAGGTGTGCATCCTCTGATGGGTCACATCCGCATGGCCCGAGGAGGGAAGACCGAGGCGGCTGTAGGATTGGAAACGTAATGATGGTTAGCGCTGTGGACAGGCGTCGTGTCGGTTTTCCTTGGTGCGGTTTCTAACGCCTTCGAGGAGCGGGACCGCCGCCACACAGGCGTCCGATGCGTGTAAAGCCTGGCCCGCATGCGTTTGAGACTCGCGGCTCTTCGGGCAATCCTAAAAGCTTCGCCCCAAAGCCAGCTCGAGTGCGCCTTGGCCCAGGGGCTACTGTCAGGGTTCTGGGAATGGGGGTACCCAGCCTTGCCTCCCTACGGACCAGGACATGGCCCACTTCGTCAGCCGGGTGTGGCCGGGTGCTCCTCTACTCAAGACAAGGCCCTCGCGAGGACCCTGGGCTCGCAAGGAAGAACAGCACCAAGACCACCAAGGATGGGCCTCCTCAGGCTCCCTCCTAAGGGGCGGATATCTCTATGCGGATCCTGGCCTCAGGGATTGAAGGTGATGTGAGATAGGACAGACGGGCGTCAGCGGCTAGGCGGTGCAGTTTCCCCTTTGGTGCAAAGGGAGCAAGAAAATACGCGGGTTCCCAAAGCGCCGCCCAAAGGTTTCCATTCCAGTGCAACAAGACCACGACCACGAGCCCCGTAGGGCGGATGTCATCGACGAGCCCACCACTGCATCATCGACGGCCACTTTGCAGGCGAAGACCACCTTTGGACAGGGCGCGGATGAACTCTTGTCCCCCTTCAAAATTGGTCGTTGTTGGATCCTTTCCCACCATTGTGATATGGGAAGACGACCCGGGCCTCCACTATATATAGAGGCTAGGCCACACCATAGAGGGGATTCGATTCCACACTTAGCCACTTGACGAGCCACCACAAGGCGGATAGGCTAGAACACCACTTGAGCGCCCTCCCGAGGCTCGTGCCCACTATACCTGGTCATCCACCACAACGCCATGAGAGGCAATCCACCAAAGCAGGTGTATGGTATTATGCTTCGTAGCGGCCCGAACCTAGGTAAACTACCGTGTTCATTCTCTTCCTCGTCACCATGCGAGTTCGCCGTATTAACCATCGAGTAGTCAGCTAGGTAGGGCGAGGCTGCAGGGAAACTTCACACACGCCCCTGTGTTCAAACCTTGAGGGTCTTGTGGAGCCCGAAATCTAACAGCCTTGTGAGTCCCGTGCTGGCTCACGAGTGCCCAGATACACCTCCCAGTTCCGCCCTAGAAGCCACCAGTGCGAACTTATTGGGATGTAAATGCTCGGAGACTCTCACACCGAGCTCCCTTCCCATGCCTAAGTGGAATCCCCATGCCCCGCGCTGGCAAACAACACTGTCGCTCAGCGACTATTCCCATGCCCAGTTGAAGCCCCATTCTCTGCGCTGGGGGATAAACAACTGAGGGCGCCCTAACAGTTGCACCAACCTCAGGATTGCCTCCCGGCTCTTTGCATAGCCCTGTCATGCTGCGTTTCCCCAAAATGCACACGAGAGGGGGATCTCTGGGGGATATGCCCATGGCTAGCCTGGCTTCAGCCACCTCGCCAGGTTCCAGCGCCTGGCCTTCTCACGTCCCTCCCTTGTAAAAGCTAGCAATGAAAGGTACGAACTCACCTCACGGACGCTGCTCGTACGTCAAGGGCGACCCCTGAGCATCGCGACTCAGGGGACTCACCGGTCATGTTGCCCCTCACCCATTGGTCTCGTCCTGGCGATCCAGACAACCCAACGGTGGTCGAGGTATGCGCGGGATTGGTCCCTATCGACGCAATGCACTAAGGAGCTCCAAATCTGTCCTGGCATCGCCATGTTTCCTTCGGGGTTGCTGTTCGCACATCAAGGGGGACCCCTCGGGATCGCGACCCAGGGGCCTCACTGGTCAAGTAGCCCCTCTCCAATTGGTCTCGTCCTAAGCGATCCAGACGATCCAACGGCGGTCGAGGTATGCGTGGGATTAGGCCTTGCTGACGCAGAGGGCAAAAGCACACAGGAAGGAAGTAGGATGCACCAGGAAATCATGAAATTCAAAGGAAATTCAAGCAATTATTACAGGCACTAAATGTCTTGCGAATTCAATGTCTTATGCCTCCGCGAAGCATGATGAATGTTGTAGGGAAATACCTAGGAGGAGGGGCAGCCGCTACCGTGGCCGTCGTCGCTAGTTGTCCAACCTAGAGAAAGCTCGTCATCAACGTCATCGTTGTCATCATTGCCAGCGGTCGCCTCCCGCACCAGGGGCTTGGCGGTGGCAATGCAGGCGAACTTCTCAAGTAGCGTGTCCATCGGATCCTTCATGGCTTCCTCCGCAATAGCACGGGACTCACGAGCAACCGGGACAAGCACAACGTTGAAGCTGAACCCAGGCTCACGAAGGTAGAGCTGGCTAAAGACCTACACTGCGGCTATGGCCGAGGAGGTCGCAACACTCATCCTCCAAAATGGTATCCACCACGGTGCAGACACCCTCATGAAACTTGGCAAGCTTGAAGGAAAGCCCTGCGTAGCCTGTGTCGGGAGTGGCCAAAGGCTCCTACAATCCCCCTATAGATGGAGTGCAATGACTTGCGAAGATTGAGATCAAGGGAGGGGAAGGCGTCGCACTTCGCGACCACCTTCTCCTCAGCAACGGCAAGGGTCCTCTCCCTGGCCTCTAACTTAGTCGCCACCTTAGAAGCTTGCCGGACGAGGGACGTCTGGGCTTCTTCCACCCCCCCTTCATCTTGGTCAGGCACTCCCTCTCCTTGGCTTGAGCATCGGCCATGCGGGACAACTCAGAATCATGGCCGGCAAGCTTTGCCTTGCGAGCTGTCGCGTGAGCGCGGTTTGATCCTCCTGGAAAACCTTCAGGCTAGCCTCCGCCTCACCGCAACGCTTCCTGGAAGACTCCATCTCGACCCGTGCCGCGTCCTGAGCCACCTTGGCTTTAGCGGGCTCCTCCTCACTCTCTGCGATAGCGGCCTGGGCTCGGTCCCAAGTTTTCCGGATAGCCCGCTCGGCCTAGGACCACCCAAAAGCAAGCCCTAGTAGTTCCCTCGCAAGGTGACTCTCGACATCTTGGAGGTTAGCCTGGAGTCGATCAAGCATCATGTAGGCCTCGACCAAGGCACCAGACTTGATCAAAGGACCATATCACGTGAGCACGAGAGCTGGACCGGGAGACGATGCCGACACACCGACGGGTGCAGTGTCCAAAGGTCAGACAACATGACTGTCTTGCGGAGCAGGGGCTTCAAGTTCTCCTCCATCGCAGCAAGCATAGATGACTGCACGACCGGCTGGCCAGCGGGGGCTGGCTCCTCTCGAGGCCGCACCATCGCACCATCAGGAGTGAATCCCACCTACATGGGGCAGGGAACCACCTCCTCCACCAACGCTAGGGTCGCCAAGGCTGCAGCAAGGGTAGCCGCCTCATGAGTCTCCGTGCCCCCGGCGACCAGTCCTCCAAGCGGCACACTAGGCTGGTGCGTGCCTCCATCGTGTCCCAAGTCAGGTGATGCTCCTAGGACAGGGGGCTCCCTCATCTTAGCGCTTGCCTTCCTCCTCTTCGGCTCGACCTCGACCCTGGCCTTCAAGAGGGGGAGGATAGTGAGAAAATCCACAATTTTAGGTCAACCAGAAGCAAAGGAAGGCTACTTACTCCTCGTGTGCAATCCACTTCCTCTTCAGCTCCACCTCAGCTTAAGTTGGGATGCCCCCACTAACCTTCGGCGCGGCCCTGACTGTGCCTAGAGGACGTATAAGGTGCTCTGCACCAACCGTCGGTGCAGTGCTGCCACCCAAAGAAGTGTGGAGGGCACCCTAGGGATTTGCGGCCGGCGAGCCCGTGTCGGCCCGGGCAGCGGCCGCCTTGCCTCCGGACAACGGCATAGGATGGGACGAGCCTAGCGTCTCGGTCGCCTTATGAGGACGTGAGGATTCCTATGGAGGGGATGCTGCCACACGTTTCTTCAGGGTCGCCCGGACGGACGACCGGGCAGCCTTGGAGGAAGGCTCTGACCCCCTTGGCACCCTGGTAAAGTGTTGGAAGCCGGCGACCAGGGGACTTGTCATTGATGTTGTCGTTGTCGAGATTGCGGAGGAGCACACTCTGCATCGGAAGGAACGCCTCCTCTGTGTCAACCACTATCTCCTTTGAATCCCCCTCGCCGCTAGTGTCGTCGAAGGACACCATCACCGGGGGATTGGGATGCTCACGTGGCGTGAGTCCCAAGTCCTCGAAGTCGGGCATAGCGGCAGCCAGAGCCTTGCCATCGTCGTGGCAGTAAAGCGGGGTGTAGGCCTCGGGGAGATCCCTGAGATCTCCGTTGAGCAGGAAGTTCATGGCCCTATCACCCTCCTCGCCTGTCAGGTCAGCGGAGCCAAGACTGATGTCATCCCCCTGCTTGTGTACTCCCACACGGGCTTCGAGTGCTGCTGGAGCGGCAACAGGCGCGGCGTCATGAATTCCTTCACCATCATCGCCCTGGCCAGCTTCCTGGCGTCCATGTCCGAGGAGATCCTCGTCAAGACAGGCGCCGCCCAGGGGTCGGTGAGCTTCGCGGAGGCCCACCCGAGAGTCTTCTCGGGCAATCTCGTCGGAAGCTCCATATGTGGGTCGACGCCCTTGACATCCAAGAAGACCCAGCGGTGCGTGTAGCCTTCCACCTTCTTCCCGGCCTTTAGGAGCACGTTGCTAGTCTGAACCACGACGAAGGAGGCGCATCCTGACCGCTGCGTGCTATCATGAAGCCGCATGCTGAAGTAATGGCGAAAGAGGGCCATGGAAGGCCTCACGCCCAGGAAAGCAAAGATTGACAGGAGCAAGATGGGGTTGGGCTGAAGGTGAAGAGCCTATATCCCGTAGTGCGCAATGATGGTGGAGGAGTACCGAGAGAAGGGCGGGACAAGCCCACAGAAGATGTTGTGGAGGAAGAAGGGGTAGATCAACTTCGCTAGGGTGTGTCACTCTACAGAGCCGCACCACATCAAGGTCTCCCCTCCACTCGTTGGTGTCTCCCGCAGTCAATAGGAGCGCCGAGGCAAGGTACCCCTCCTTGGCTATGGCGGCTACAGTGAGCGCCGAAGAGGGAGAAGAGGGGGCCAAGGCTTGATCCTCGGGCTTCGTCTTCCCGGCTAGCGCCATCCGTAGGATCTTGGAAGCAGGAGAGCAAGAGGAAGGATGATTCTGGGTCAAGACTTGGAGGAGTTTCTTGAGGTGGAAAGGGGTTCCAAGCAAGGGAGCCAGGCATGGAGAATGAGGGTAATGATGGCTCCGCAATGGGCACTTGGCTTTTGTGAGCATGGATAGTTGCCGAGGTGATTAGGGGCGGAGCCGTCCGCTCCAAGTCACGCGCCACGCATTGAGCCTGACCCGCAGGTGATTCAGGTCCGGCAGCGCTTCACCCTTGACTCCTCGTCTTCGTCTCAAAGCCAGGGTCAGCACACCCTGGACCCGGGGCCTACTATCGGCGTTCTAGGACCAGGGGTACCAAGACTTTCATGCTTGCGACCCATCCTGTGGCCCACAATCATGGCTCGGTATGATCCGGCGACAAGTTACTTATGCCAAGACCCTTGTGAGGGCCTCCCGCCTTGCAAGGAGGACGATGTGAAGACCTCCGGAGAGTGGAGTCACCTCAGGGTGCCTCCCGAGGAGCGGAGATTCCTATCCAAGTGCCCAACTTCGTGAGGACGGGATGACATGGGTTCTGAAGATGAAGCAAAGTGGGCGCTAGCGGGCGTAGGAGGAGGATAGTTTCCTATTTCGTGCTAAGGAGACAAGGGCATACACTGGTTCCCAAGGAATCCCCCAAAATTTTCCTTTCTGGTGCGACGAGATCGAGACCACGATCTCGACAGGATGGATTCCATCGCTGAGCCCACCACTACGTCACCCCTGAAGCTTTGCAGGCGAAGACCACCTTTAGTCAGGATAGGGTGTACCTCTTGTCCCCTTTCAAATTTGACCGTGGTGGATCCCTTCCTGCCTGTGTAGTGAGGGAAGATGATCGTGGCCTCTATAAATAGCCACCCACTCCCATCATAGAAGTAATGTTGAGTAGATCTAGTTCATCACCACCAAAGTTCATCTCGAGGCCACCCCACCATTGTTCTTGTTAATGCTTAGCCTCCTTGAGAGGCGAATCCACCACAAAGCAGGAGTAGGGTTTTACTCCGCAAGGTGGCCCAAACCTAGGTAAATCTCCAAGTCCACTTCCTCCCTCGGTTGCATTCGCTCGTCGTAGATAGGCCGTAGGGCGACAAGCTTGAAACTTTCAGGCGGTTTAGACCCTCGCACACGCCCAGGTGTTCGAACCTTGTGGGTTTTGCAGAACCCCGAATCCGAGAGCAACAAAAACAACACGTAAATATTCCAAGTGTTCCTCCAAGGATGTATTATAAATCATTATATCATCAAAATAGACTACCACAAATTGTCCAACGAAAGCACATAAAACCTCGTTCCTTAATCTCATTAAAGTACTAGGTGCATTAGTTAACCCAAAAGGCATGACGGACCACTCATATAATCCAAACTTAGTTTAAATGTTGTTTCGCATTCATCTCCCAGTTTCACAAAAATTTATGGTATCCACTACGCAAATCAACTTTGGAGAAAATTGTAGAGCCACTTAATTCATCAAGCATATCATCTCACCGAGGAATAGGATGACAATAATGAATAGGAATATTATGAATGCCTCTACAATCAACACACATACGCAGGAACAACACAAATAATAGGAACAACACAAAGACTAAGGGATTCACGTATATAACCATTTTCGAGCTGCTCATGTACTTGACGCATAATATCCTTCGTCCCCTCTGGATTGGTATGATATGGCACACGATTGGCTAGCGATGCAATGAGAATTAAGTAAATCTGATAATCAATTCCCCGAATAGGTGGTAATCCCGGTGGCAAGTCCTTTGGAAAGACGTTAGTGAACTCCTACAAAATGTTAGTGATAGCAGGAGGCAAAGATGGAGGCATGTCCTCGATATAAAATAATACCTCTTTGCATACAAAAGCATAGCAAAGATATGTAGTAACATCCAAATAAGTAATATCAGATTTAGTGGCATGTAAACAACCACTCTTTAGTTTTATTTAACATGCAACACTATATGATGTTTTATTAGGCTTATTATGTTCCTCAAATTCATTTTCCACAATCGGATTTTCACTCTCACTTTGGTATCTTGTTTTGCTTTACTAGCTCTAGCAATGTTAGCTTTCATAATATGTTCAAGAGACATAGGAAGCAAAGTTATATTTTTATCCTTATGAACAAGAGTATACTGGTTTGTCCTACCATGGTGTACAATTTTTTTATCAAATTGCCATGGTCTACCAAGTAAAACGAAGCATGTTTCGATGGGTACCACATCCCAATCAACATAATCAGAATATGTAGGAATGCTAAAGTGCATAGAAACAGTATGTGTTACCTTAACCTTTCCACTATTTTTGAACCACTAAATGTAATAAGGATGAGGATGTGGTCTGGTGGTTAGAGAAAAATTCTCCACCATCTCCATGCTACCTAACTTGTTGCAACTCCCTCCATCGATGATGACACGAATAGAATGCTCCTTGACAAATCCCTTTGTATGGAACAAGTTGTGCCTTTGATTTTTCTCATCCTGTGTAACCTGCATACTCAGAACACCTTGAGAAACTAAACTTCCATACCTATCAGCATAGTCAGCAGCCATGTATTGTGTCCCTTGTTCAATATCCTTGTTACCGCATTCTTCACTTTTAATAAGAGTCAAAGTCTCCTCGTCATAATCACTAGCGGACACGTATCCACCATACTCAGTAACAATCATCACATGCTTGGAAGGGCATTCGTTCACATAGTAACCTCCACAATTGCAACAAAGGAAAATAACCTCATCTATTTTCCCTGTAGATGCCATGGATGAAGAAGAGCTCTATGCAGGCCCCAAATGTATTCCCTTGGAGGTTGGTGGTGGTGCATATTTTCTTGTATCTCTGTTGGAGTTGGCAGCTTAAAGAAGTGGTGTTGTAGTAGGATGTCTGGAAGTAGATGATGTACGTGGTGTCCATGACGAAGTTGGTCCTGTGGAAAAATTAGTTCTCGACACTGCCTATCGATCCTGCACTTCAGGTTCAGCTTTGCAAGCAAGAAGGAATAAACAAGTGATAGTGTTATACTCCTTATACTCCAGAATAGTCTGAATCTCTCTATTTAATCCACCCATAAAACATGCAATCATAGCTTCATTCTCCTCAAAAAAACCACATCTAATCATGCTAGTTTGTAATTCCTGATAATATTCCACTACATAATTTTTTCCTTGTCTTAAAACCTGCAAATTTTGAAGCAATTCATGTTGATAATATGGTGGAACCAAACGATTACGCATAGCAGATTTTAAAGCAACCCAAGTAGTAGGAAAATTATCATGATGTATTCTACAATGTCCAGACCACCAAACACAAGCAAAATTAGTGAATGCACAAACAACAATAGCAACACCTCTATCCTCAGGAAATTGTAAGCATGTAAAATGTTGTTCTGTTTCTAACTCCCAAATAAGATATATATCAAGAACATATCTACCGTTAAATGTCAGAATATTCCATTTAAGTTTAGGGAGATGGTCTTAATCTAGAACCTGAGGGGGTGGTTCAACCCTACCTTTGCGATTGTATGCATGTGGACGACTTGGTGCTTGTGGTGGTGGTTGTCCCTGGTGCTGATTTGGAGCAACCTCTCCCTCATCACTCTAATCACCATCATAATCCTCATCATAATCCTCATTCTACTCAATGACAATAGTAGTAGTAGCAGCAGCTGCCACCGAAGCTTTAGTAGTAGCAAAGCAACTGAATTTTGGCCTTGGTCTATAGCCACACGTCGCGCTCATCCCGCAAAATTTTGAAGTTGTTGGTGTTGTTGTTGCCGAGGTACGACAAGTACAGCTGGTGGAGGTAGACGTGCAAGTACCTCATTGAATTTCACGTCCATCTTGGTTTCCAACGTCTTCTCTAGACCATATATCTTCTACATGGCCTCTCCAAGGCTAGTCACCAAGTCATGCACCTATTCACCCACCATTTGTTGAAATTTATCGTGGAGCTCCTTGTTCTTCATTCTCTTCCACTTGATCTCGTCGGCTTGCGATCCTGCATGGTTAGCAGAAATAGGAATACACAAATATGAACCTACATACTACTAGGAAGCGGTGGTGGTAGTGTGTGTCACAAATTCGTCAAAAAAATCTCAAATTCTTACCAGTTCTTACCCAAAGGCAGGTGGTGATCGGCAACCGTTGTAGTCAAAACTCTCAAAGCATGGATATTGTGATTGCCAGGTGGTGTCTACACACGACGTAAATATATGTGTAGGTGGGATGGCTACAATATGGTAGCAAAAGGGGTCAGCAATAATCAATTTCAGAGATGCAATGTTGAAAAGACACTCAACGACGGTACTATGTTGGTCAAAGTCTAGACCGTACTAGAGACGTGAGCCTAAAACACCAAAAAAATCTCAATGCGACACGTAATCAAAGGAACAACCACTCTGAATCTTTTTCTCTCTTTTTTTGGCGCTCCTTTTTTTGAGCTCTTTTTTCTTCTGAAAATCACTATAATGGTGAGTGTCTCAAAACTCTTCCAAAGGTCTAAAAACTGCATAGGCACGAAAATTTTGACTATTTTTTTGGGGGCGATCCGGATCTGCGACGACCAAAAATTGTGATAAATAATCACTATGGTGGCGAGTGCCTCAAAAAGCTCCGCAAAGCCTAAAAATAAGATAGGGAAAAATATTTTCACACGTCGAAATTTAGGCCTAAAAACTGTCCTGGCGTCTCGAGACACTTTTTCGTTTTTTCAAAACCTACTCAGGCAAGGAAATGCGAAACGAAAAACAAAGGGATCTTGAATACAAACCTAATATGTGATGGACTCATATTGGTGGCGGATATGTGGTGGTATATATGGCAGTGGCGATGATGGTAGTGTGGTGATGGTATATGGCAGCGGTGATGAAGCTGGTGTTGTGGTGGTATATAGAAATGGTGGTGAAGATGGTGTGGCAGCAGCGTGACAAATTGTGAATAGAAATCAAAACTCTAAAAGACTAGATGCTAAGACCGGCAACTTGACACGATGATGCAACCGCAAACTCAGCAAAGAAAACACCAAACAAAATATTGCAATGTCTCAGATTGATTTGGATATGATGATGCAACCCTAATTTTTTTGTTGGCTTTTTATAGACTATAGGTATGACAAACTGATCCGATCTATACTACGAAAAACTAGGACAATCTCACCGAGCAACCTGGAAATCTGATACCACTTGATAGAGGCAAAGGTGTTCTGTCTTTCGATGTGATGGTGGTTGTCGTTTTTTGGTGGATTCGACTGTGACAATCCGACTACGAACGTGTGAGGACGTTGTACCTTAGCAATCACTAAACCAACTCCGAGAGGTTATTGGCCATGTTGGAGGCACGACCAGCCTGACCACGAGGGTCAGTTTCCTGGACGCAAATGAAGAACAAACAAGAAAATGAGATTGCAATCAGATTATTGTGAATATAAAGAGGAAAGCTTTATTGTTGAAAGTGGGGTTTAGTGACGTCATGGTCTGGTCATGGAACACAAATGAAGGACGCGAAGTCGCAACTACGGAGAACTTGTAATCGAAACAAAACTCAAGTCTAAATGGCGCCCTAAGAGCTATATATATATATGGGGGATGGAGAATGATTTTCGTGACCCCATGGGGGAGGGGTTCGAAAAAAAACCTAACTCGGTTTCCCCACAGAAATGAACTGTAAAAACAGCCTATAATGTAGTATTTCGAAATTACAAGGGCCTGGCCCAAAAATAAGGTTTTCCCGCATGCACACCTCTTCTCCATGCTTGATCCCACTCCAATGGCCATCCTTCTTGTCCATGCTAGGTCCTTCATTCATAAGTAAAACAAAAGTATCTAATTAAGGCAGCATCATATGTTCATGAACATTAGAAGGATTTCCAAGAAACGAAAGTACCTGGTAATTCAATTGGTGTGCGCGAGCTCTAGTAACTGGTTCAATATGTATAACAGCAGGGGTTGTGGGTGTAGAAATGGTATGGATGTCCTCATCAGCCCATGTGCAGGCGTGAAGGTGACGGTGCAGCAAGGGATGGCATGGGTGCAAAGAACACGTGTGCTCATGGTCAGCGTACAAGCCGAGCACAAGCTCGTTCATGGCCGTCAGCCTCGGGATCAAACAACGAGATGGATAATAGTGTGGATCCTCAAGTAAAAAGAGATGGAAGGGACGGAGCTTCACCATAGGAGTGCTGCTGGGGTTGTATGAGGTCGATGATGATCGGAGATGGCTTGAGGACACGCTGAACATGGGTCCACAACGACGACGAAATAGGGAAGAACAACTTGAGGAGGAGGTCCCTCCGGGGCTCAATTGGAGGCTTCCGAGGTCATGGATGAAGAGGGCGATGCGGGCGTTGCTCCCCGTGGAAGGAGGCCTGGTCGAGCGGATCAAGTTGAAGAGGAGCTCGGCCTCCTCTCGATAATGGTGACGTCTATAGCACGGAGGAAACTTACCATGGCGGCGACCATGACAGAAGAGGAAAGGGGAAGGTAAACCCTAGGGGAGCGCGAGGGTTTTTGTAGGAGAGACTGGAAGGCGCAGACAGCTTGGCGTTCCTCGATGGATATGTGCACTATGACAGGTAGAACGAGAGGGGAAGAAGAATAGTGCAAATGTACAGGTCAGGTGCATTTGAGTTGGGCTAGGCCGGCAGAGGTTTAAGTGAGGAAGAGAAAGAGAGAAAAGAAGATGAGCTGGGGCATGCTCTTGCAAATATCTCTCTAACACATTTCTATTTAAAAACAGATATATCTAAAGAGAAAAAACATATAGGAGTAGGAGTGGAAAATCTGAGAGAGAAAGTTTAGTTTGGGAGTCCTCGGAATATGCCCAATTAAAAAAATGCTTTGGCAATTTTTAGAGACTCAAAATTTAGGAAAGTTTTAAAATAATTCAAACTTGTCTATATTACTAATCCAACCAAAATAAATTCAATAGGGATAATTTTTTTAGGGGGAGTCTTGGAAGTGTCTAGGATTTATATGAAAATGTTGAACATTTTTGTGGGCAGAAAAAATGCCACTTGAATTTCTTTGAATAGAAGAAACAAAAGGATACTTGGCAAGGGGTTTTGGAAACTTGAGCATAGTTTGTGGGGTTGGGAAGATGCATGCAAGATGAAGATAAAGAGAAGGAGTTCCACACAAGTTTAGAACAAAATTAAATACGCCACAATAAAGAAAAGATTATTATGATGCATGATGCAAAACAACGAGAAGAGGCAATCTTCATAAAACATAGTATCCGCCATAGTTTAATAGAAATATGAGATGCATTATGTATTGGTTGTTACAAAAGTCCCCCACTTACAAGAGGTCTCGCCCCGAGATCTTAAGAATGAAAAGGATGATGTGGTAAAGCTAATGTTGCATCTTTGCTAAAGAGTAAATCCAATGAACCTTGGAGATTGAATAACTTCAGCAAAAGAACATAACAGAGACGAACGAAGTTGAAAATACTTCGTTGGAAAAGAGGAACAAAGAACACCATGAGAACCTTTAAGTTTGCAACGACACGAATGAAAAGCTCAGTGGACGAGAATAAATTGAAACCGCTTCGGTTGAAACGGTTTCGACCAAGAATGAAATAGAAAGATTTTGGATAGCACTCTGGTTGAAAAGAGAAGCACAACTTGATAACATGGAAAGAACTTTAAAAGAGAACACAAACCCCTCGTTAAACAGATAAGCAAGGAAAGAACATGAACTTGACAAACTAAAATGCTGGACGAAGAGAGCAACATCACAATGCCTCCTTGACGAAAGAATAGAAATTAGATCCTTGGAAATAAACAAATAGAGAACAAAATGACAACTTCTACCACAATTGAATTGGAAAACCATTCTTACAAACAAGAATTGAATGGAGTGGTTTAAAAATCAACAATGAATAGAATAACCTTGTTGTGGGCTTATACAAAACATCTCAAAATCATGAGGTGAAATACCGCCACTAACGGAAACAATTTATTTGATTGGGATAAACAAAGAGATGAACTTCTTTCACCGAAAGGATAAAAGAATACTTGGATCATTGATAATCACCATAATAGAAATAATCTTTTGGCAAAGTTTTACATGAAATCTAATCCAAGGTCGCACCGAGGAAGCTATGGTGGATAAAAACATTTCATTCATGACAATATTTCCTTCGAGACTTGTGATGATTTAAGAATGATATAACACAATCTCAAAAGATAAGGGAGAGATGAATCACACTTTTGAAATGCAGGAAAAAGAATACTTTTCATCCTTCAACAAGAATCTTGAAGAACACTTTGAGAATTAATTATATCCTTAACGAACCAGCATGAACAACCTCCTCGAAGAACTTCGAAAATAACTATGATGATATGTAATAGCCCGAGACCGAAGCTGTAGATTCTTTCAATTTATTTCAAGTTTCATTGTGCGTTCTAGCTTTTTTTCGCATTCATCATAGCATCATTCACATCATGCGCGTTGAATCGACACTTCGTCGCCATCGTTTTTCAAAACTTGCATCTGTCCATAGCTGTCGGTTCTCTTCGTTCTTGTCGTTGACCATTTCATGACCAACCACACTCACACACTCCCGCGACATCTCTAATATATTATTTTTAAAACTGCATATAAAACATTCTTTGAATGGGTTGAAAGTTGACGTGCGGTCTCGGTTTATTGTAGGTAGACCGCCTGCCAATTTCGTTGCATTCGGACGCTGTTTGATACCCAAACTGTTAAACTATAGCGGCACCATAGCGAGCCAATTTATTGGACATTTTTCATACATTTATCTAATGTTGGGGATGCCCTTATTCCCTTGCTGTAAATGCCTAGCCATTCTGCACACTATACAGACTTCTCTCGCGTGTGATAACATCCCTGAACCCAAACCAAACAGTGGTGACCAATCAGTCTGGTTCAACTCAAAATACTGCAAACATCTTCTGTTTCCCTACCCTATTGTCTCGACCGTCCGATCTAATTGGAGGGTCCAAAATCCGTCCCACTTCTAACCGTTGGCAACACTAAATTCTAGGGGTTTCCTCTATGTATCCTGTCCTTCCCATCCATCCGCCGCCACCACTCACTTCGTCCTCAAATTCCCCATCGACCAACCTCAGCCTCCCTCGATTTCCCCAACTAGCTAACGTGAGTGCCCCAGTGCCCATGGCCTCGACCCCGAGCTCTCCTGTCTGCCTTCGCACGAGTTCCTCCTAGTCTGCCTCGCCTCACCACAAGCTGCTACTTCTGTAGCGCCGGACATCCCTCGCATCAATCGCTAACAGCGACCAAACCCAGGCCAGTGCCACCAGTCGCCTGCCATCTCCTCTCCTCTAGTTCTTCTCTTATCCCCACTCTATCTCTAACCCTACTAGTCGACACCCTGTACGAACCGCCATGACCACGAAACATGGAGCTCCATTGCTATCGGTCTTCATGATCTTGTCGCCGGCTCATCCCCTTCCCACCCCAACACCGGACTCGTTCCACGGCCTCCCATGGCGCTACACCATGAGCAACTGAAAGCACATATGCTCCCTTGGTGGATTTAATAATTCATAACAACATACATTATCTCTTGGACTAATATCTCTACATAGTTTCTTTCAGGTTTAGTCCATATAGTGTTGGCAAAGGATTGTGAGGAGACCCCAAGATGCAAGGAATAGGATTTCCCAAGCCCTATGCACGAATACTCTATGTTTTACTTTGTGATAAATCAGTTTGAGTCCATAGGAAAGCCAATACTATTAAAAGGGGTGAGATAATAATGGTGAATTAGATGCTCAAAATGATCAATTTTTAGCCGCCAAACTCACTCACAAAGTCTTACACAAATATTTTGTCTTAGACCCTACCACTCAAAATCGATAAAACCAACATTTCCCATTTGGTCCTACCGAGTAAAAACACGAGACAGAGCCTATGCCTAACCCACATCTCGGTACTACCATGTTCTCCATATCGGTGCAATCGAGTTCAGTGACCAACTTCCTGTTTACTCATTTACAAGAATGGGAATTTCCAAAAAATTGTGAATCGATCTCACCGAGTTGCGTAACTACACTTGGCCACTCATATCGTTACCACCGAGATTCCTATATTGGTCTCACCCAAAACGCCAAAGTTGCGACGTTTTGCACTAGTCGATGCAACCGAGTTTTCACTTTGGTTTCACCAAGTTGGGTAATAATGCTGTAACGGTTTGATTTTTTGAGATGCCTATATATACCCCTCCACCACATCCCATCCGTAAGATAAGCACTCATAACAAACCCCCACGTCCCATATCCAATTTAATGAGAGAGAACCACCTACCCTTGTGTTGAGGTCAAGATCATCCACTCCAACCATATGGATCTTGATTTCTAGCCTCCCCAAGTTTCTTTCCATCCAATGAATATCTTCTACCCAAACCAAATCTATGAGAGAGTGATTGAGTGTTGAGGAGATGACCATTTCAGACACAAGAGCAAGGAGTTCATCGTTGTTACCGCATCTATTACCTTTTGAGGGTGGTGCCTCCTATATTTATTTGGTGTTGCTTGGGAGCCTCCTTTTTCGTGATTGTGGAGTTGAACCAAGAAGTTTGTAAGGGCAAGCAGATCTCCTACATCGTGAAGATCTTCCCAGAGTTAGGCTAATCCTCTGTGGACGTAGGCCATCATGGACGTAGGCCATCATGGTATTGACAAGGTTGACGGGTGGAGCCCTCCGTGGACACACAGGATTGTTACCCTCCATGGGTTTCAGTCTCCATAAACATGGATGTATGATAGCGCCACCTATTGGAACCACGGGAAAAACCTTCGTGTCTCCAAATTGCATTTCATATACCTATCTCTAGTCCTTCTTACATGTGCTTGTCTTTACTTTATGCTGTCATAATTGTTGACTAGCACGTGTAGGGTGCATTGGACTTGTTATAATTGCTAAAATTTACCAACCAATTAACTTGGGAAAATGTTAGGTTTTAAATTTGTCAAGTAGTGTATTCACCCCCCTCTAGACGCCCCTTCTAGTGATCCCACAATAGCGCCATTGTGGGGAACCCGACTCATAAGTCGTGATCACTGATTGCATGTGTACAGTGATCCTAGAGATCAATGCTCACTGAACACATAGAACCTGAATAACAAGAGTCTTACATCCACATTTAGTGTCTTACACAAATAAACACCATGAAGGTCTAGTCTTACATAAATAGGGCCAGGAGGGCCAATCACTTAAATAGAACAAGCAGCGGAAATGTTGATCGAAAGCGTGAACCCATGCCACCTGCCTTAAACCTACAGGCATTCTAGCTAGGAAATGTCCTAGTTCGCATGTTCGTCACCAACGAACTCTTCAACATACTCCTGTTCTTCCCAGCATGGCCAATTAAATAACCAGTGGCAAGCCAATGAGTACTTTGAATGTACTCGCAAGCAACCCAAGTTGTGGAACAAGTAATAATGATGCATGGTATAGCACAAAGCGGGCAATTTGCGGAAAAATAATTTTGAATGTAATGACATGATCAAATAACTAGGTCAGCATGCATCAACAGTTGACGGATATCCATATGAACAAGTTACATATATCATCATAAGCAGGGGTTGAACATCTCATGTCCCATCATTATGCTAAGTCATCGGACTTAGTCAATCGTCAAGCTAAGCCATCAGACTTAGCTCAGGTAACCTCTTTGTCACCCACCCACACACACACACACACCAAGTTTGCGAAAACATCCGGACGTGGCATAAGCAGCACCACCAAACTATCCTTGACCATGGACACTACTATTCGAATAGTTTTACGTTCTGCAGAGGTTGCATGCTTTACCCACAAGACTCGAGGAACTTCCGTGTCATCCACGAATCGCGGTATATAACATACTCGATGTAAGTACCCGAACAATGCCTTTCCCATGGTGATACTAAACAAAGAGTCCACTCGTTAGTGCCATCCCTCATGATGTACATCACACGTAACATCCATGAGGGCACGCAACGGTGTGCCCCGTGCTAGTAAAGATAGTGCATGGCCTTCCACTTCCGGGATGACCCCGTCTCAAGAGTGACCACTTTACTCTTGCCACTAGTAATGCAAGGTCCTTGCTAGCACCAACCATAGTAATCAACAAGTCCCCTCCCACAAGGGGTATCGTGGTTGCGCATCTAAGGTTGGGACGGTCAACAAATCATAAACCCTCCGTTTTCGAAAACACAGCCCATCATGTTCCGGCACACCACTTCTTCCTCAAGTGGTCACCCAACTCATCATCATCTCCCTCGGTATTAGTGGCACCCGACGGG
The DNA here is from genome assembly GCA_022496015.1 of Hordeum marinum. Lineage (NCBI taxonomy): Eukaryota > Viridiplantae > Streptophyta > Magnoliopsida > Poales > Poaceae > Hordeum > Hordeum marinum. Next base: position 208,739,165 of record CM039675.1, on the reverse strand, counting down.
GTTTTCGAAAAGTCTTTCAAATCATTCTTCCTTTCCATCACTATGCATAAACCCGAACCGACTTGCGTAGAATCTACTAGCATCCTATCTACACCCACCCGCATAACCCTCATAAGGTGGTAGGGTCATGCATGATGCAAGTGTCAATGGTAAAAGTCTCAGAAGCAACCCACCGAAGTGGTCACTTCCACATGATCAAATATGGCGAAACTAAAGTGCTATATGACACGGAATGAAAATGGTTTCTTAACGTGGTCAAAGGGCTGCTTGCCTGGCTCAATAAAGTCTTCGGGGTCCTCGATGTCTTCGAGTCCAACTCCTTCTTCAATAGCACAATCTATCATCGCGAATAAAAGCGATAAAAATAAGCATCACACAAAAACAAAGCACACAAAGCTAGATTTAAAATGCTACCCTACTCTGATAAATACTAAAAGCTTTACTAAAAATATTTTCCTAGGGTTTTGTTGTGAAAAATATTTTTGAAATTATTAAAAAGAGGGAAAAAGATGCCTAAATATAGGTTTTAAAATAAAACATTGCATGAAATATTTTCGAAAATTTACACAAAAGGTACTATTAAATCCTAGGGAATATTCTAAGATTTTAGGTGGAAGGATATTTGGAATTAGATTAATATTCAATTCTATGGAATTTTTGGAAAGTTTGCAGAAAAAGATAAAAGAGAAGCCACACTGCTCACCTAGGCCGAATACAACCGCACCTGAGCCGACCCAGGGAAGAACCGGCCCAGGCGAAGTGGTGCGCGCAACACGTTTATTTTTAAACCTGCCCGCGGGCCCTACTTGACAATGAGAGAGGGGGAGGTTGAGGGTATGACAGGTGGTCCCCACCTGTCATCCCTCACCTTGCAATAGGGAGCGGGGGAGGCTCACCGGCAGGGTTCCACGCCACGGCAGCCCAAGCGGAGGGCACCGCCGCGCTCAGGGGCTTCCCGCGCGTCGGTGGTTGGCCGAGGGTGTTGCCAGCAGGGAGCGAATCGCCGGTGGGGAGAAAACCCGCACGGTGGCAAGGGTTTGCTTCGGGCTCGAGCTCCCGAGCATGGGGACGAGGGGCTAGGCACGAGGGAGTAGCTGAGGGGAGAAGAGAGTGAGGGGAGAGCAGCGGGAGCTCGATGAGGGCTCTATATAGGGGGACGCCGGTGCACCGAGGGCGTGGTGCGCTGGTGAGGACGGGGCCATCGCTACGGGCCACGGCGGGGCTTCGGGTCGTGTCCTAGGAGTTCTTGGGCACAGTCCAGGTCAAGGGAAAGGGAGAGAGAGAAAGGGGGAGGGCTCTAGCGCCTGCGCGTGCGAGCTCCTCTGTTGGCCGGCTCGAGCGGTGCCGTGCGCGAGCATAGGGGGCAGCAGAGGAGGAGGGAGGAGGGGCCCGACCACCTGGCACCTTGCGGACATCAAGGGGCGGCTAGGGGATATGCTCCCGCATCCCTAGGAGGTCAGCGGGCCTCGGCTTACCCCTGCTACAGTGTGGTGGCGCACTATAGCGCGCTCCAGAGCGCCCAAATGGCCGGCATAGCCGTTGCCCACACGCTCTGGGGTGTCCCCGTTTGTCTAGTAGCTCCTGGGGGTTCCTGGGATGCTCTAGGAGCTAGGGGTAGCTAGGGGGGCTAGGAAAGAAAAGAAATGGGGGAAAGAAGCCCCTAATATTGTAAAACAGAGGGTGAAATAGGGGTTTAACCCCACCCACTCTTGAGCTGAGGCCACACGAGATTTACTAGGGATAGTTGGTAACCCTGAGAGCCAAATGTTAGGAAAAAATAGGCCTCATCACCAAGTTTGAGCTCAAATGGGCAAAGTTGACAATGTAACTTTGTGGAACCCTAGAAACTAACAGAAACAGGTTTCTATAGATCTAGTTATGCTAGGTTATTACCCTTGATGCACCACTTAGTGTAGCATCATTATTTGGTGATTAGAGCATGTCCACAAAGTTTCGGGTCAAGGGGAAAACTTCACAATGTAAAGTTGTTCACATTTGAATCTAGACAGGAAGAGGTTTGGAATAGTTTAATGAACTAAATCAACATGGATTGAGATGAAACTTTGCAAGATCATCACCTATGATAGTGTTGACTTGCTAGAATTTTCTTGGAATTTATTGAGAATGTTTCTTATAGAAATGTTTCAAAAGTTTGATTTGGATAGAAAGGGTTTAGAGGGGTTTTGCCCATGATATGAACATGCCCATGTGTTGAAACTCATATATATGGAAAATATATGTCCACTGAGTCTCCCTAAATTTTCTCAGTTATTTTTAAAGCATTTGAATAATTTTCCCTATGAAAACCCATTTCTGGTCTTAAGAAAAAGCCTTTAGATAAAATCTAAAAATAATCTTTAAAAATAATATTTGGTGGTTTTGGGAAGTCATATATATAGTAGGTTTGAATTAAATTCTTTGGGGAGAAAGAATCCACCCAATTTGAGGACTTGTAGTGCAACCCTCATTTCTGGGGGTTTTGAAGACCTAATTTGGATAAATCCTTTTTGGTCAAAATAAAATTGGATGAAAATAGTTTTGGGCACTATTCACATGGCATGATCATTGGGCAAGAAGTTTGGGTCATGGAAGATGAGTATGAAGAGGGATAGAATCTAAGAGGGCCTTATACCACAATCAACAAGCAAACAAGCAACAATTCAAACAAGCACAAGCACTGAAAAGGTTTTAATTGGCTCCAAATTTTATCCATCCAAACTTGACAACATGATACAAACACAGGATGTGACAGACCTATGCCCTTACAAGAATCTCGTCCCCGAGATTCCTAGGCTAACTTCTAAAAGGATAAGGGAACTCTCATCTAAGATAGTCTTCACGCTCCCAGGTTGCCTCAGCTTCAGTGTGGTTTCTCCATTGGACCTTGAAGTACTTGATGGTGTGGCTTTGGGTGCAATGCTTGGCTTCATTCAGAATGCAAACTGGCCTCTCGCGATAAGTGAGGTATGGCTGAAGATCGATGGCCTAATGGTCGATGTCTTTGTAGAGGTCAAGGCGGTTGGGAACTTGCGAACACTTCCGGAGTTGTGACACATGAAAGACGTTGTGCACATCCGATAGTTCAGAAGGTAGCTCTAGTTGATAGGAAACTTCTCCGCGCATAGCGGTGATCAAGGGGCGATGTATGTTGGTGCAAGCTTCCCATTGACATGGAAACGCTTGGTTCCCTTCAGAGGTGTGACTCGAAGGTAGACATGGTCACCGACACAGAAGCTCACTTCTCGGCGATGGGAGTCGGCATAGGTCTTCTACCTTGATTTGGCGGTCTCAAGGAACTCTCGGATGAGTTGAACTTGCTCTTCTGCCTCGCGGAGGATGTCTGATCCAAAAATTAATCCTTCTCCGGTCTCTGACCAGTTGAGGGGATTACGGTGCTTGCATCCATACAACACCTCAAATGGTGCCATCTGAAGACTCGACTGATAGTTGTTGTTGTAGGAGAACTCGGCGAATGGTAGGCAATCTTCCCACTTGGCTCCATATGCCAAAACACAAGCGTGGAACATGTCCTTGATTATCTGATTTACTCGCTCTATCTGCCCACCGGTATGGGGGTGAAAGGCAGTGCTGAAGGAGAGCTTAGTTCCCATAGCTCCTTGAAAGTTCTTCCAGAATCTTGAGGTGAACTGGGTTCCTCGATCCGACATGATCCTTTGGAACTCCATGAAGACTTATGATGCGGTTGATGTAGATGTTTGCGAGATGGCTTCCATCATAGGTGGTCCTGACGGGAATGAAGTGGGCTACCTTGGTCAAGTGATTGAAAATGATCCAAATGGAGTCATGTCCCTTGCTTGACCTTGGTAAACCGGTGATGAAATCCATCTCGACTTTGTCCCACTTCCATGCAAGTACTTTGAGAGGTTGCAATAGCCCAGCGGGTCGCTGGTGCTCAGCCTTGACTCCTAGCAAATGTCACACTTGGCGACAAAGGTGCTTATCTCCTATTTCATGCCGTGCCACCAGAATCTTGCCTTGAGGTCTTAATACATCTTGGTTCCTCCAGGATGGATGGAGTATGGAGTGTCATGAGCTTCTTGCAAGATCAAGTTCTTGAGCTCCTCCTTTTTGGGTACGCAAATGCGATCCCCGAACCATACAACTCCTTGTTCATCCACTAAGAATCCTGGGGCCTTGCCTACCTTGATCTTCCTCTTGATACCTTCAATGCTCTCTTGTCCCGTCTGAGCTTCCTTAATATCATCCATCAAGGTAGGCTTTGCTTCGAGGTTGGCGAGGAACCCGGGTGCAACTAGTTCCCTGCCGAATCTTTCAAGCTCTTCGTACAGGGCGGGTAGCCTTTCCTTAATCATGGAATTCAAGGAACAAGCCTTTCTGCTTAAGGCGTCTGCTACCACGTTGGCCTTTCTGGGGTGGTATTGAACATTGAGGTTGTAATCCTTGATCTACTCCAACCATCTTCGCTGCCTCATGTTCAATTCCCTTTGCATGAAAAGATACTTCAAACTCTTGTGGTCTGTGTATATCTCACATCGCTTCCCCAGAAGGTAGTGTCGCCATGTGTTCAGGGCGTGAACCACAGCTGCCAACTCGAGATCATGAGTCACGTAGTTCTCTTCATGAGGACGTAGCTGTCTGGATAGATATGCTACCAATCTTCCTTCTTGCATCAGAACACCTCCAAGACGGTTCGCGATGCATCACAGTATATCACAAACTCCTTGTGAATATCGGGGGTGGCCAAAACAGGAGTTGTGGTCAATCTCTTCTTGATCCCCTGGAAGCTTTCCTCGCACTTAGCTGTCCATTTGAACTTCTTTTCCTTCTTCAGAAGCTGGGTCATGGGTCGGGCAATGCTTGAGAACCCTTCCACGAACTTATGATAATATCTCGCGAGTCCGAGGAAGCTCCTGACTTCCTTCAGAGTGGTAGGGGTTTGCCACTTAGTCAAGGCTTCAATCTTGGCAGGATCCACTTATAATCCCTCTATAGTCAAAACATGACCCAAGAATCCAACTTCATGCAGCCATAATTCACACTTCTGAACTTGGCATAAAGCTGGTGCTCTTGAAGCTTCTATAGGACCAACCTCAAGTGCTCCTCATGTTCTTCTTCAGACTTGGAGAAGACGAGTATGTCATCAATGAAGACGACAATGAACTTATCCAAGTACTCCATGAAAACTTTATTCATGAGATACATGAAGTAGGCAGGGGCATTGGTTCACCCAAATGACGTGACCGTGTATTCATACAGGCCATACCGGGTTACAAATGTCGTCTTTGGAATGTCTTGGGGTCTGATCTTCAGTTGATAGTACCCCGACCTGAGGACTATCTTGGAAAACACCTTGGCTCCATTCAACTGATCAAACAGGTCTTCAATCTTGGGGAGTGGGTACTTGTTCTTTATTGTGTCTTCATTGAGAGAACGGTAATCGCACATAGTCTAATAGTTCTGTCCCTCTTTGACACAAATAAAATAGGTGATCCCCAAGGAGAGGCACTAGGGCGAATGAATCCTTTTCTGAGCTGTTCTGTCAATTGTTTCTTCAATTCAGCCAACTCTTCGAATCCCATCCTGTAGGCCTTCTTATAGATGGGCCTTGATCCAGGCATAAGCTCAATGATGAACTCAATGTCGCGGTCAGGAGGCATTCCGGGCAGCTCATCTGGAAACACATCCGGGTATTCACACACCACTGGCACTTGATCCAACTCAACTCCCGACAAACAGTTAGCCTGAGGGGCTTGAGTGGAGGCAGGGTTGGGGACATACTTGACTTCCACTCCTTGGCTATTGGTCATGGTAACGATCCTCTTGGCATAGTCTAACATGCCTTGCTGCTTGGTCAACCAGTTCATGCCAAGGATGACGTCCAAGCATGGTGAATCCAGAACTATAAGTTCTGCCAGGAAGTCTACCCCGTTGATATCAATCTTCACTCCTTTACACCCTATCCCAGACTTCATAACAAAACCCGGGGTTTGTAACAACATACGACTACCCAAGGGTGTACGTTTCATGCCACTCTCTAGTGCAAACTTTTGGGTGACAAAAGAATGCGAAGCTCCACAATCAAAAAGTACTGTTGTTGGGGTTGAGTTGACGAGGAACGTACCCAATATGACGTCCGAGTCTTCCTGGGCTTCCTCTATGGTGATGTGATTCACACGACCCTTTCCATTGTTGGGCTGGTTGTGGGGAGCTGGGTTCCTTGGTGGTGCTCCACGGCCTTGACCTTGAGTTGGCGCATTGGGGCGCAGTGCATCGGGCTTCTTGTTGGGGCAGAGCTTAGAGATGTGTCCAGACTGACCACATCCAAAGCAAGTGACTTGCCCAGGGGTGTGGCTGTAATTCCTGCCGTCGTTGTTGTTATTGGTGTTGTTGTTGTTAGCTAGCCTGGGATTAGCATACTGCCGAGGCTGGTAGCTCGGATGAGGCACAGGAGGTCTAGCCTACTTTGGGTGATAGGTCGGTTTGGCTGGGGCTGGCTGCCAGGGGCGAGGCTTCTGGTTGCTAGATCTACCCTTGCTGATCATCTTGCGCTTGCGAGTGTCGTCTATGGCACGAAGCTTTTCTTCCAGCATGAGGGCCGTGTTCACCAGGTCGAAGAAGGTACGACAATCGCAGACGATGAGCTGATACTGCAGGGTCTGTTGAAGTCCTTCCATGAAGCGTTCCTTCTTGGCATCCTCCGTGTTGACGTCTTTAGGTGCATACCTTGATAGCAAGTTGAACTTTCGCAGGTACTCCTTGACAGAGCCACTTCCTTTCTTCAGTGCTCGGAATTCTCTCGTCTTGATAGCCATGATCCCAGAAGGAATATGGGCGGTGCAGAATCCTTCCTTGAAGTCATTCCAAGTGATCACACACTCACCTTGCATGACCTTGAATCCATCCCACCAAGATCGGGCGGTACCTCTGAGGCAGTGAGAGGCATAACGCACCTTCTCATGATCCTCATTGCAATTGACCAGTGCAAGGAGGTCCTCGATGGTGCGGATCCAGTCATCAGCATCCAATGGTTCAGCGGTCTCGGTGAAGGTTGGGGGCGAGTTCCTCATGAACCCAGACCGAGAGGAGCGGCCATTTCCTTCCTGCCTTGCTGCTGGTTGTTCACAAGGACATGAGCCATCTGCTGGATAGTAGCATTGTTGGCTTGGCATTCCTCCCGGAGAACTTGGAGAAACTAACCTATGGTCATGTTCTCTGGTGGAGGTGGTGGCGGGGGAATGTCGCCTTGTGGCTGCTCCTGGTGTCCTCCAGCATGAGAAGCCCCACTAGCTCCCTATTGCTGGCTTGAGGTGCCGGCTTCAGGATTAGCGAAGGAGCTGTTGCGGGTAGCGGTCACCATCCCGTTTGGAGCAGCCAAGTCAAACAACTGGGGCAGATGAGAGGAAAAAGCAAAAACAGAAAAGCGCGCCTAAGGGGGTTGGTCAAGTGCACGTGTGGTAAAACAAAGGTCGAAAGACCAACATATATTAAGATAGATGATGGAGTCGCTTACATGTTGCCTAAGGAAAAAGCATGACTTGAATCAGGACACAAACAACAAGCACACATGGTTTCATATGAACGATTAAACGGACTTGACTTCGCATGAGGGATACATGACTGATCCCACCCTAGCAGTTCTCAGACTCAGGTGGTGAAGTGCTTGGTCTCGTAGTCACGCTCCTCTAGGTCTTCCTCTTGTTCATCATCTGAACGGGGATCATTCCCAGTCAAAGGGGTCGGGGAATGAGGAGGTCCATCCCGACGACGCTTTGCTGGCGGGTCGGTAAAGAGCTCATGGTACTCCTTCGCACTCATGCGATGATGATGTGTGGGTGCATCTCTAGCTGGGGGTACTCCTCCTCTGTAATCAACAGATGGTCTTCCCTTGGGGTCTCCATCCTTATTTATCTTGTCTGGCTTCGTCTTGGTTTGCCGAAGTAGCTCTCGGGTGTGGTGAAGTTCCTCGCGGAGCTTCACGGACTCCTTAATCAAGTGGTGAACAAGACTATCGGCAGAGAGGCTGAAGTAGGTCTGGCACCTGAGTAGTGTGCCATCCTCCTTGGATGGAATCAGCGTTCAACTCTCGCCAAGACCATCCTTCCTGAAGGGAAGGTAGAGAGTAGTCGGCTCGTCATCCATCTTTGGAATGATGTCCCTAAGGGTGTAGGAGTGCCTTGCGTGCAGATGACTCTACTGTGAGTATCATGGTCTCCATCGTTTGCCTTCATGACCACATCCACATGGTACTCCTTCATGACGGCATCGACCTAGTGCTCGTGGTAGAGGAAAACGGGTGGTTGACAGAACTGGCACTTCTCCGGGCTATCCCCAAGGAGTAAGGGAAAGCCGGATGTCAGGAAGGCTTTGGGTACGATGGCCATCTACAAGGGTTTCGAAGGAGGAGAGTCAGCAGAGTGTTGTGTGAAGAATAGAAGAGGTGAATAGTACAGAATTCCTAAGTATAGGTGCTAGGTGTAGTTTTGAAAAACAGTTTTATCCTGACTAACGTCCATGCTAACTAAGGGCTTCCTACAATCAGGATGGCTCTGATACCAGCTCCATAGGGACCCCGACTCATAAGTCGATCACCGATTGCACATGTACAGTGATCCCAGAGATCAATGCTCACTGAACACATACAAGCTGAATAACAAGAGTCTTACATACACATTTAGCGTCTTACACAAATAAAGACCATGAAGGTCTAGTCTTACATAGATAGGGCCACGAGATCCAAACACTTAAATAGAACAAGCAACAGAAATCTTGATCGAAAGCATGAACCCATGCCATCTGCCTTAAACCTACAGGCATTCTGACTGGGAAGCGTCCTAGTTCGCATGTTCGTCACCAACGAACTCTGCAACATACTCCTGTTCTTCCATGCCTGTCCAATTAAATAACTAGTGGCAAGCCAATGAGTACTTTGAATGTACATGCAAGCAACCCAAGTTGTGGAACAAGTAATAATGATGCATTGTATAGCACTAAGCAGGTAATTTGCGGAAAGCTAATTTTAAATGTAATGACATGATCAAATAACTAGGTAAGCATGCATCAACAGTTGGTAGATATCCATATGAACAAGTTACAGATATCATCATAAGAAGGGGTTGAACATCTCATGTCCCATCATTATGCTAAGCCATCAGACTTAGTCAATCGTCAAGCTAAGCCATTGAACTTAGCTCAGGTAACCTCTTTGTCACCCACACACACACACTCACACGAAGTTTGCGAAAACATTAGGACGTGGCATAAGAAGCACCACCCAACTATCCTTGACCGTGGACACAGCTATTTGAATAGTTTTACACTCTGTAGAGGTTGAACACTTTATGGGGAACTTCCGTGTCATCCACGACTCGTGGTATATAACATACCCAAGGTAAGCACCCGAACAATGTCTTTCCCATGGTGATACTAAACAAAGAGTCCACTCATTGGTGCCATCCCTCATGATGTACATACAAACTTAACATCCATGAGGGCACGCAACGGTGTGCCCGGTGCCTATAAAGACAGCACATGGCCTTCCACTTCCGAGAGGACCCAGTCTCAGGAGTGACCACTTCACTCATCTGACTAGTAATGCAAGCTCCCTCCTAGTACCAACCAGGGGTATTGTGGTTGCGCATCTGAGGTTGGGACGGTCGACAAATCTTAAACTCTCCGTTTTTTGAAAACACAACCCCATCCTGTTCTGACACACCACTTCTTCCTCAAGTGGTCACCCAACTCATCATCATCTCCCTCGAACATTAGTGGCACCCGAAGGGTTTTTCGAAAAGTCTTTGAAATCATTCTTACTTTCCATCACTATGCATAAACCCGAACCCACTTGCATAGCATCTACTAGCATCCTATCTACACCCACCCGCATAACCCTCACAAGGTCATGCATGATGCAAGTGTCAATGGTAAAAGTGTCGGAAGCAACCCACCGAAGTGGTCACTTCCACATGATCAAATATGACGAAAGTGAAGTGCTATATGATATGCAATGGAAATGGTTTCTTAACATGGTCAAAGGGCTGCTTGCCTGGTTCAATAAAGTCTTTGGGGTGTTCGAGGTCTTCGGGTCCAACTCCTTCGTCAATAGCGCAATCTATCATCGTGAATAAAAATAATAAAAATAAGCATCACACGAAAACAGAGCACACAAAGCTAGATTTAAAATCGCACCCTGATCTGATAAATACTAAAAGCTATACTAAAAATATTTTCCTAGGGTTTTGTTGTGAAAAATATTTTTGAAATTATTAAACAGAGGCAAAAAGATGCCTAAATATAGGTTTTAAAATAAAACAATGCATGAAATATTTTCAAAAATTTACACAAAAGGTACTATTAAATCCTAGGGAATATTCTAAGATTTTAGGTGGAATAATATTTGGAATTAGATTAATATTCAATTATGTGGAATTTTGGAAAGTTGTAGAAAAAGAAAAAAGAGAAGCCACACTCCTCAGCTGGGCCGAATCCAACCGCAGCTGAGCCGGCCCAGTGAAGAACTGGCCCAGGCGAAGCGATGCACGCGACAGGTTTATTTTTAAACCTGCCCGTGGGCCCTACTTGACAGCGAGAGAGGGGGAGGGGGAGCGTATGATAGGTGGTCCCCACCTGTCATCCCTCACCTCACGACAGGGAGGAGTGGAGGCTCACCGACGGGGTTCCAAGCCGCGGCGGCCCAAGCGGAGGGCACCGACACGCTCAGGGGCCTCCCGCGTGTCGGTTGGTGCCCGAGGGGGTTGCTGGTGGGGAGGGAATCACCGGCAGGGAGAAAACCCGCACGATGGCAAGGTTTTGCTTCGGGATGCTCTAGGAGCTAGGGGAAGCTAGGGGCTAGGAAAGAAAAGAAATGGGGGAAAGAAGCCACCGATATGGTAAAATAGAGGGTGAAATGGGGTTTTTACCCCACCCACTCTTGAGCTGAGGCCACACAAGATTTACTAGGGATAGTTGGTAACCCTCAGAGGCTGTGGTAAAACATTTATGGCAAGGGGAATAGTGAAAGGGGTGAAAATAGTGACTTTACTATTTCACCAGAAGGTCTTTGATGGTGTTTGGGCAAGAAAAGTTTACCCACTTACTAAGGTATTCAACAGGGCCAAATGTTAGGTAAAAATAGGCCTGATCACCAAGTTTGAGCTCAAATGGGCAAAGTTTACAATGTAACTTTGTGGAACCCTAAAAACTAACAGAATCAGGTTTCTATAGATCTAGTTATGCTAGACTATTACCCTTGATGCACGACTTAGTGTAGCATCATTATTTGGTTATTAGAGCATGTCCACAAAGTTTGGGGTCAAGGGGGAGAACTTCACAATGTAAAGTTGTTCAAATTTGAATCTGGACGGGAAGGGGTTTGGAATAGTTTGATGAACCAAATCAACTTGGATTGAGATGAAACTTTTCAAGATCATCACCTATGATAGTGTTAACTTGCTGGAATTTTCTTGGAATTTATTGCGAATATTTCTTATAGAAATATTTCAAAAGTTTGATTTGGACAGAAAGGGTTTAGAGGGGTTTTCCCCATGATTTGAACATGCTGTTGAAACTCATATATATGGAAAATATATGTCCACTGAGTGTCCCTGAATTTTCTCAATTATTTTGAAAGCTTTTAAATAATTTTCCCTATGAAAACCCTTTTTTGGTCTTAAGAAAAAGATTTTAGATAAAATATAAAAATAATCTTTAAAATTAATATTTGGTGGGTTTGGGAATTCATATATATAGTAGGTCTGAAGTAAAGCCTTTGCTGAGAAAGAATCCACCCAAATTGAGGACTTGGAGTGCAACCCTCAATTCAGGAGTTTTTCAGGACCTAATTTGGATAAATCCTTTTTGGTCAAAATAAAATTGGATGAAAATAGTTTTGGGCACTATTCACATGGCATTATCATTGTGCAAGAAGTGTGGGTCAAGGAAGATGAGTATGAAGAAGGATAGTATCTAACAGTGCCTTATACCACAATCAACAAGCAAACAAGCAACAATTCAAACAAGCACAAGCACTGAAAAAGTTTTAATTGGCTCCAAATTTTATACATCCAAACATGACAAGATGATACAAACACAGGGTGTGACATCCATGCGCGCCCTGCTACTGCTTCCTTGGCCTCGTCTTTGTCCTGGAGCGAGCGCCCAACCTATGCAGCGCACACAACGCAGCGCCGGCCGCAAGCCACGCAAGGTCCAGCCTCTTGTTGCCGGCCACTGGAGCTGCAGCCTCGCTCCCCTACTATCTCTCTCTCTCTTTCTCTCTCTGACCATCTCTCTCTGAATCAGGAGCAACTGTGCCATGGCCAACCTCAAGTAGCACCGCCGCCGTTGTTGGTCGCCCCCACCCCATTCTCGCTGGAATGGACCTCCCCGACCATGCCACGTCCATTCCGGACCTTCCAACCATGCTCTTTCGCCAAGCCCATCGTGATTCGTTGCCGTGACCATGCCCAAGTGAGCCCCCACTTCTATGTGGCAAGCACAATAGGTGTGCTTATCTATCATTCTGATTCGTCCAAAGACATGCTTCACAGTTAACAGATGCAATGACCACTCCCGGGTGAGCCCATCAGGATTCGTTACCATGACCATGCCGAGGTGAGCCCCGACTTCTCTGTGGAAAGCACAACAGGTGTGGTTATCTGTCATTCAGATCCATCCGAAGACATGCTTCGTAGATCAACGGATCGAATCCCCACGGCAGCGTAATTTCTTTTCTACAATTTTGCCTCTCGAGGATAAGCTCCTCTCTTTGTGTCATTTAACAACGAACCCAATTGTTTCTCAAACAACAAGCTAACCCAGGTCTTGGGTTCAACACCCGGGCGCCTTTATTTATTTTTGCTCGCAAATTTTATGTATTGTTGTTCCTATGACACCCGGGTCCCAGAGCGCTTGTTTACCAGCCAACTTTGGACACAGTTGGCCACCTTCCTCACCCCACTATCAGTGGTAGTGGCTAGCCAAGCACTTAAATCTGTTTTTTTTCTTTTTCTAAACAAACTATTTTTTTAGCATAATGTGGCAATTTGTAAAATTCTTTTTAATTCAACCTTTCATCTGACTTAAACGATTTATATATGAAACATACTCAGAATCTCGTGTACTTTCACAATATGGGACTTTCATCCATGTTTAAAAAATGTTTATTTTGTTTTTGTATTCAAATTGCATTAGTGCCAAGCTAAAATGAGTTATTTCATACCTAAATAACCGTAGCTCCGCTTAAAATGTTCCACCTTTGTAACTTTCTTTGAAAAACTTATAGAATAAAGTGGTGCACTTTATTTTCCTGTTTAATAAATATAAAATATGTTTAGTTCAGATCTAGACCAAACTCAAGACTTGCATATGAGGCCGTTTTAGAAATGTTATATGTTGTTTCCGGCCTCATTTAAAATTCCTATATGATGTAGTTGTTTATGCTTCAACTTTTGCCATGTCTGAGAACACTTAAACCTGTCATGTAAATAATTGATAGTGAACTAAATATAAGTGGAGTTTCATTAATATGCAACATGTTGCATATTGAACTTCACTTAATGTCTAGGAGTTGATTATTATGCTTTGTCATGTCTTGCATACTTAAAAAAGACATGCATCATATTTGATTGTGCATCATGCCATGAATATGTTTTGATGTTTACCATGTCATTTTTTGTTTCTGGATTGCTTCTTCTCGATAGATTTCAGAAACCGATTCGGAGTGTGAGGATTCATTCGACTACACCCATTCAACTACTTCACTAATTTGTTCTTCTTCCAAGAGGGATCTCAGGCAAGATGATCATTTCCCTAGATACCACTACTATCATTGCCATGCTAGTTGCCGCGGTTCTATCACGATGTCTCGTTAGCTACCACTTGTTTGTCAACCCTCCCAAAACGGCATGATAAGCCACTACTAGGGAAAACCCTACCATTAGCGTAGGTGTTTTGTGTATAAGTAGTGCGGGTACCCGTGCTAATGATATGGCGCTACAGCTAACGTTTAGCAGTAGCGCGGTTTGACACACGCTGCTTCTATACCTAGTTAGCAGTAGCGCTTTCCATACCAGCGGTACTCTGAAGTCCTTTAGCACCAGCGTTTTCCTGTCTAGCGCTAAAGAGCGCTACTACTATATTTTCTTATATTTTTTTGCTACGTATTTCAGATGTTTCTGTACAGGTTTCATACAGTATTCTAATCATATCATAAACATGCAATATGCTCATCATATCATACACATAATAGTATCATCATATCATCCAACAAAAATCATGTCGTCACATCATAATCACGATTCGTATCCCTCTCACACTAACGTGAACCTAAACTAACTACTGGCTGTCGCTTGAAAAACGGAAATGGTACACCTGGGCCTGACACTCCGGCCACTCATCGTATACTCCTAGCGTAGCACTTCTTCACCATCTATGATCTATGCACCTGCATCATCACATGAGTTGATGATATGCAACATATATATTTGAGCAACAGAAAGAGACACACTTGGCAAAAGAAGCAACATATCATAAGCATAAATAACAACTTCAGCGTACCCAATATTCACTAACTAGAGTGATCTTAGCTAGTTGAGGAGGACGGTTTAATTACATCACAAATAAAGTTTCGTTGTGTATAACTCAAAGTTTCGTCATTGAGAAATATGGACTAAACATACACATCATCATATATCGTCAATCACTCCAAAATGTCGTGCCATCCATGCAAATTAGGGAGATAGTCCTCGAGCACAGTGAAAGGCTTCAGCTCGAGATGCTGAGCGGCTACGCTTGTTCGGAGGTCTTCCCGTGAAATTTTCCCTTCTTCGTAGAACATCCCTGTTTTTTGACGACCTCCTTCATGATGATTTGGGCAAGTTCACCTTGGATGTGATAGCACTCATCTCGGAGTCGATGATCCGGGATATCTCCTAAGTTCTTTGCCCATTGCAGAATATGGGTATCACCAGATCTATGTGACATGCGAAGGTTTTGTTGATCCCGTCTGTACTCTAGCATGTGGTGGAGGACATAGAATCCATCACAGATAGTACCACTCGGTTGCTGGATGCAGTAGAAGTCAGTCTTATGGCAGAAGCAGGGCACGTGGTTCCTTGTATTCCTGAGCATGATCACTCCACCCTATACGCCGTATGTAAAGATAGCCCTGTCCAGAACAGACTTGATGTGGGTGTAATCCTTTTTCTTCATGTTCTTTAACGATTCCAAGTAAAGAGCGTGGGAGAATCGGGGGTAAAGGATGATGAGGACGGCGCGCCCGTCGCTGCGCAAAATAAGTACACCTGAAATTAACCTCCATGCGTGCAAATGAAATAATTGAAATCGACAGAAGGATATCCGTGCGGATGACTTACATGTGATGATAAGGCACGAGAATCATCTCCTTTTCCTTATTGCCGACCATGAAATTGGCGATGTAGTTACTCGCGTATTCCGGTGCTTTTCTTAGACTACCAAGAAGCTCTCGTGCATGAAGTATGGGTTAGCGACAGAGATATAAGGTATCTGCTCAATCCTCATGATGTAGTTCATGTACAAGGAAAAAAGGTGGACAAACGTATAATCCATCTTTGTCAAGTGAAACATGTCGGAGATGTAATCGAATCGAAGGAAGAACTTTTCCGCGGGGAATGTGTCGACGTACAAAAGTTGTTGTGGCACGTTAACCACGTAGAGCGGGTATCCTGGATTTTGCGAGGCAATCAGGCTTTTCTCTCTTTGCAGCACATCGTCATGAAGTCTCTTGAGATCATCGTATATGGTTGCTACTGCTGCCTTAGGTAGGATTGGTTCACCGTGGATATGGTGTCTTGCCGCACCCATGACAGGTATACGGTCTTGAACCCGAAGCTGCGGAGGCGGCTGGATCATAGAAGCAGCTTTGTTGCCTTTCCTCACACTCTTCCTATGCTTCTCTGCTACTTGAAGGTCATCTATAATACGTTTAGCCTCCGGATGCGGCAATTCACGCACCGACTCATGACGCTCAAACCCTGAGTACTCATACTGCTGAGCCATCAATCCTCCGTCGTCATAGGCGCTAGTATTGAGATATTGTAGAGTGTCATCGTCATCCTCATCGATGGCATTGATATCATGGATTGCTTCTTTGATGGTGGCGACGTCATCAGCGACTAATGGAGCCTCTTCCACACCCCGTTAGTTATCACTTGACACGATAGGCGATGCTAATTGGTTAGGTGGGGTGTTGATGTTCATACCTTTTTGAGGCTGCATGGTTGTCGGTATGCTCCCGGCCGCCTCCAGACGAAGCAGACTCTTTGGCCACAAACATGACCCACCTCTTGCAATCGCCAAGCCGCTGCGGGGTCTCGTCATCATCTCCCCCTAGTATCGGAGGAGCCAAATTCTCGTGGCCCGGTTTGACACTGGTCACGGAAACCTTGAAGACGGCAGGGGTGATTGACCGGGTGTGGAACAATTGTTCCTACGGCTTCAATATCGTCGCCTTCCCCATGTCCACCTTCTGGCCGCTGATGGTGTACAATATGGTGCATGGGGTTACGTCGGCCTGCAAAGACATGTCTGCGACGTGAGACATCCAAAATGAAACGGAAATGGGAGATTATACATTTATTGAAGAGGGCCGATGTGACAGGTACCGTGAGGGCGTCAAGCTCAGCCAAAGACGAAGCACCAGCTAGCACGTCCGAGATGGAGGATGGGTTGCTATCAGCAGGTGCGGGAGCCGGTGCAGGAGCAGGTGCAGGAGCCGGTGCAGCAGCAGGTCCGGGAGCAGGTGCTGGTGCAACGCTAGTCGAGCTGCTCCTAAAGAAGTTGGGAAGGGGAAAGTCCGCTGCCTCTTTATTTGGAAATTGCCTGCTCCAACTCACAGTAGCCGGAACCAAGACACCATACGAAGTTGCAATCTCCTGTTTTGCGGCAGCTACCGCTACTGCGACTGAAATCGCAACCTTCTTGTCGATGTTTTCTTCATTTAACCTTTGTCTTTCTTTTCTCTCCACTCTGGTCTCACCGTAGTACTTCTTCGACGTGGCGCCGTCTCCGATGTCGTGCATGCGTCCATACGAGGCCCGAGTGTCCACCGGGAGTCCTTCCAATATGTCCAAGGCCCGGTTGAATGGGGTGTCCCCCTTGGGCCTCGCCAACACCCACATGGCGACCGCTTTTGGCCGTGATCCTGTGCTGCTCTCTCTACAAAAGGAACAAGGATCGTTTATAAATATGACTAAACGTGCAGTCGAATTGATCAGAAGCTAAAATTAGGGGGTAAATTAAAAATTACCAGCACTCTCATGAACTCCCTCGTGACCGCGTCCATCTCGAAAACCTTCTTGACTGGGTCCCGATGGTACCAGGCCCTGAGGACGTCACGCTCCTGCGGGATGCTAAACTCCGCCAAGGGGTCTGGGATGCCTAGACTTTCGCGTTCCGCATCCTCCTTGGCCCATATGGACCTCTTCCCCACATAACCACGCCTTCCGAGGTTGTGGCACCCCATGTTCCTCTCTTGAAGTCCCTTCATGTACTCCGACTTTTCTTTGGCAGCTTTGGAACGCAAGCCGCCTTGAATATTTCAAACTGCTCTTCCATAATTGTCAGATTATCCTTTACAATCTCGGAGTAGGGTTCCTTTTTGTCGATGATCCTTGCTTTCACCCCTACTTTCCAGGCAGACAACACGCCGCTAAACTTGCCCATGGCGCGTCTTTTTATCTTCTTCATTGCCCGGTCTTTATGTTGTTTTTTATATTTGCTTTCTTCCCGGCCCGGGAACAAGAACACCTAATGCAGCTTCGTTAGGAGGGGCTGCTTCATATCTGGTATCTTCTATAGTTTCGCATCGTTGATGGTGGCGGTTGCCGTAGGATGTAGCCTATTTGATTGTCATAGCGCGCGCGATTCCACATGCTCTTTTGGTTCAAAATTGCCGCCGTCCACCTCCGTGACCACCAGTCTAGTAGTGATGAGCTGGTTTGGGCGTCGTTGCCTCTTTGGTTTCGGTTCTATACCGGCTTCGCCAGTCTCGACGCCGGTCTCGGCGCCGGCGTTAGTATCAGCGCCAGTCTCGGCGCCGGTCTTGATGTCGGTCTCAGTCTCGTATGTGGTAGGTGGGCCCTGCAACAACCATTGCTCATCGAGAAGGTTCAAATAGGCGTCTGCCGCCGCGTAGACGTTGCAATAATCAGAACCCTGTCCTTCATTGTTGCTAGCCATGTTTTCTATGATTAAATCTAGTCAATTAATTCTATACCTAATAAAATGAATAATGACATAAAAAAGGCCAATGTTTTGCAGGAATGTTGATTCATTCCCGTTGCGGCAAATCCCGGGCACTCGATATGTCATAGTTTGTAGCACAAGTCATGCTGAAATTCACGAAAAATTTCGGCATGACCTTTGCTACAAACTAGACAACTAGAGCGCCTGAAATTTTCCAAAATGGAAATGAATCAACATTTCGGCAAAACATAGGCCTCTCGAAATCATTCCCTACAAACAACAAAAGGCCACTCGGAACAATGACATGGTTTTGAATCACGTGGAGCTCGCAAAGAAATGTCCACATCAAGTTTGCATATAAAAGGAAGACAAATATAGAACTTGAAGAATAATGCAAGAAGTCATTTTTCTTCACAATATTTGAAACTAAATTCGGCCTTCCAAAATTTATAACTAAAAAATAGCAACAATTGCTTTAACTGAAAATTTAAATAGCAACAGATTCTTTAACTAATCTGGCCACTTCAAATTTTGTTTTTTTAATAGCAACAATTGCTTTAACTAAAAAATTTAAATAGCAACAGTTGCTTTAACTAATCTGTCCACTTCAAATTCTGTTTTTTTAAATAGCTACAATTGCTTAAACTCAAAAATTTAAATAGAAACAATTGCTTAAACTAAAAAATGCAAGGAACCTATATAATCAATTCCATTTTTTCTTTTAACTACACCTAAAACACCTAACCCTAAATTTTTGTCCTAATTTGACGAAGAACCTAATTAACCTACTGCCCTAGCTAACTAGGGTTCATACTAACTAGGGTTCATAATATAACCAAATTAACCTACTAGTTTGATACCTAGCTAAATTCAAAACTAAATAGATAACCTAATTAACCTACTACCCTAACTAAAACCTAAGTAAATTATCCGAAGAACCCTAGCTAGCAGAGAGAGGAGGACCGGTGGGGGCTTACAAAGGGTGTAGATGCGAGGAGGTAGGCCTGACGACGATCGTGGTTGGGAGGGGAGGAAGCACAGGAGGGAGGCATGGCGCGCCGGGGCCGGGGTCGGGGGCAAGGGCAAGGTCGTTGGGGTCGGGGGGTCAAGGGCGAGCGCTGGGGTCGAGGCGAGGGCAGGACTTCGGCGAGGTCGAGGGCGAGGGCAGGGTTCCGACGCTTGAGGTAGGGGCGTGGCGAGGGCGAGAGTGGGGATTTGGGGGAAGAAGCAGAGGCGGGAAGCCCCCTGGGGGGTCAAGTCAACATAGCAATAGCGTGTTTTCGCAAAACGCGCTATAGCTAAGTTAGCTATAGCGTGTTTCGCCAAGAAGCGCTACTGCTATAATATGCTCTTTGAACCAATGAGGAAACTGGACTTGGAAAGCATGCTACTACTATTACATTAGTAGTAGCGCGGTTATTGTGGGAGCGCTAATGCTAAATCTAGCGTGGCGGAAACGATCGATCAATTTTAGTAGGAGCGCGGTTCTGCCGAGACGCGCTACTGCTAAGTTAGTAGCAATAGCGCGTGTTTTTAGACCGCGCTACTCCTGATTAGCAGTAGCGCCCCTTCTTGTCACGCGTTGCTGCTAAGATTCTGTTTATAAGGTTTTCCCTAGTAGTGAGCCTCTAACCTTTCACCTTCCCAGCAAACCATTGCTTGGCTAAGTTACAGTTTGCTCAACCCCTCTTATAGTGTTGCTAGTTGCAGGCAAGCTTTGAAATCTAGGCCGATATGAACGATATATAGGCCGATATATCATTTTGGTGGCTCTACCAATATAAACATAATATATCATTTTGTAAATATCATTTTCACACATATCATCCGATATGAGCCGAAATACCGACCGATATGACCGATATCTGACCTGATATGTCCAGTGATATAGACCGATACGTAGATGATCAAAATTCTATGTAAAAAAGTAGTGCCAATAAGATAATGCATTTATAACTTCTTCATATTATTTAACTCACACATGAAATTTTATACATATGCACATAGAACGTATTGTTCTCAATTTTATAGTAATGATTTTGTGAATATTTCTTAATAGTATCTTAATTAACAAGTTAAGACACTAGGACATCATACATTTACTTTTACTTAAAAAACATGTTTTGAGTTAGAATAACAAGAAAAATTCAAATATGTTGCCTCCGATATATCTACATATCGTCCGGTATATCACCCGATACCCGGCATCCGATATGTCGAGGCCAAACCGATATGAACCTGATATCCGATATTTTAAACCTTGGTTGTAGGTGTTGGTGGTTCCATGTGATGACTTGGATATTTTGGGATATCACAATATTCCTGCCATTTAACTCAATGCATCTATACACTTCGTAAAGGGTGAAATGCTTGGCCTTTTGCTTGGTGTTTTGTTCCACTCTTGTCGCCTTAGTTTCAGAGTACCAGTGTTATGTTTTACCCTTTTTGAAAATCTTGTGCACCGGGATGAAGAGGATACTTTGGGCTATCTCGAGGTTGAGGTTTTCCACCGCATCTTATGGCTAGTTTGTGATGGATGAGTTGGAGCACCCTGTAGGGTTAAGTTTTTTGGAGAGTTGTGCCCAAAATTGTCAGAATCGTGATTCTGGATCGGATGGGAAAGTCTTTGAGTCATAGAATCTAAGATTCTACCTGATTCTATCAATAATATATTTTAGACATTTCCATGAATTGAAGGTCAGAGGTTTTTTATTTCGTACGTGACTGAACAAAAAATGAGAGTCGATTCATGGGGCTCATTTTTTGAAAGATTTGAAAATAATATGTTGAAGTTAAGAAAAAAATGTGAAAACATACATGTGAACCCAAGTTGTATAATATATCCCTGTAAAATTTCATGAACAAATATGTTTTGTGTGAGCTGCACAAAATCCAGATGGAGGAGTTTTTTATAATGAACTGTGTGTGTGCTAGAAATATATGGATTTTGGGTACAACTCACATCAAAAAGTTATTCATCATGAGATTTTGTATAGAAGTAGTGTACATATATATAAAGAAATAACATAGCAAAGTTAAGTAGGATAAGATCATAACCACAAGTAGAATTCAGTGTAAACCATGGATCTTGAACATACAGGTTCATTAAAGGGCATAGGCACAAATATGTAGGTTCAGCCTGAGCAAACAATAGTAAATAGTTCAATAAGTTGTTGAAGAGAAACAACCACTCAATTAGTATAGCTCGTCCAAATTAAGATTGTCATCTTCATTGGCTCTAGATGGTGCGGCACTAGTACCTCCTCTCTTAGATGTAGAGTGGACTTGATTGTTTCCATCTTCCCCAACTTCTCGATTGTAGTCCTCAAAGTCATACCCGTCAAGATATTGGTCGACCCAAGATCATCACCACCTGAGAAGAAACAAATATAATGATGATTTCTAAAAAGAAAGAATAAAACAATATGTAACATATTTGGGTGAAATGACTGTGCGTACATGCTTCAGTTAAATTATTGACCAGATTCTCAACTTCCATTTAAAGATCAGTCTCTTGCTCTTTCTCTTCTTCTCGTTGGGCAATTCTATCTAGAGAACGCAACCATTTCTTTCATGGAGGAAGAACATGATCCTCCTTTTCAGTTATCCATTTATCATCAGGAGATACATCTTCCGGATTATGGGTCACCTTTGTTGGTCTCATTCTTCTCGTTTGCCTATCAAACAACTTCAGATTGTACATGAGAAAGACTACATCGTTCATCTTCTCTTGGTGCAAGCAATTTCTTTTTTAGATTGTACCTACATAAGTTTTAGAATAATAGCTAGCATTAGTTCATCATAAATACTATGTAACTTTGCAAAGCAATAGATTAACAAATAAAGTTCTTAGTTGCTCGAAGGGACTAAAATTCCGCTCGCAACCTGACGAGCTACAAGTTAAGCTCAAAATTTTAATAGCAAAATTTTGCAACTCTGGGACATCATCCCCATATGAATCCCACCAATCGGCTGGTGCAAGAAATCAAGACGTATTACATACACAGTAACACAGAAAAATAACATGGTTATAAAGTTAGTGCACACTTCTCCAAATAAACTAACCTAGACATTTTTTGTTCTACTCACGACAGCTAATTCCATTCCAAAAAGGACCTAATTCATTTTGAAATGCATCTAGTTGTAAGTCTATCTTCATTCTTTCGGCTAGATTAGGAACCATTTTCTCGAGACATGTGTAAAGACCACGTTTTACTTCTGCGGCCCTAAAATTGTCACTGTAATGGCAATGTGGATTTAGGTAATATGCAGAAGCATGCAAAGGCCTATGGAGCTGTGTTTCCATCTTTGATGAATAATCTCGAATATCTGTTTATGCATATTAAGAGATAATGTAGAATAGTAAATATACAGAAAATGTTAAGACTAGAGTCTATAACATATTTAACAAAAAGCATGAATTAGTGACGTATATATGTACCTTTTCTTCACATTGCCAAAATTTTGTTGTATATTTTGTTTTGCATGGCTCATCTCTTCATGTATAAAAGGCATAGCGGACTTCTCATACGAATCAACTAACCGAAGAACTCTTATAAGTGGCAACGAAGCCTTAAGACAAAGGGCAACATTAGGCCAAAACCCACGGCTATCCAATACAATTTGTTGAAATTACTTACCTTCTCTTGCAGCAAAAAATTTGGTACCCCTACAATTGTTTGAACTAAACATGTTGTCCAACGCACCTTTCAGTTCATGTAGACATCCCAATGTCAAATACATAGTAGCAAATCTTGTGATGGATGGCCTAACTAACTTTCTTCCTTTAGTGAAATCCCTTAGCATTGAGAGTGGCACTGTTCTCGAATAAATATAAGTGCAGATTTTCCGGCCTTTTGCAATAGTTACATTGTGCATCTTCAATTTTTTCTCAAAATCTTCTAGAATTAGATCAATGCAATGTGCGGCACATGGTGTCCAGAATAACTTCTTTTCACTTTTCAATCAAAAGATCATCTGCTGCCTTGCAGTTAGCCACATTGTCCGTCACAACCTGGACAACATTGTCCACTCCTACTATCTCAACAATATCATCTATCTTTTCAAAAAAAATGTCGGTTGTTTTCAAAATATCAGAAGTATCAAGGGATGCCAAAAATATAGTACCTTTTGGGATGTTCACAAAAAAGATGCATATGGATCTTCACTTTGTGTTGGTCCAGCTGTTCGATATAATTGTACAACCTGTCTTTTTCCACTCTTGTTTAAATACAACAACCAGATTCATTGTTCTCTCAACTTCTAGCTTGTGATATTTTACTCGTATTTCATGATATGATGGAGGCTTCAGATTTTTACAATATTTTCCTATCATTTGGACTATCTTTGCAAATTCTGGATTCTTGACTACATTGAATGAAATAGCGGACGTATAGAAGAAACGACAAATCTGAATACATACCTCCTCTATTTTTTTTGTAGAATTGATTCACAGTTGTCTGGATTTTACTCGCCAGCTGATAACCAACATGACCTTTTTATTCTCTTCTGTGACATTTACTTCATGAGAACCGGTTGCTATATATTCTAAATTCCTATTCTTTGCATCACTTTGTTCTTCTTGACAATGTAACAACTTTAGGAACATTGCTCAGCATCATCATGTACTTTCGAACAAGGCTCCGAATTAAATCGAGTGCCAGCCAAATGATGCTTGAATCTGTAAATGCCTCGTCCTCTCACAACAAAGCAATACTTGCATCTTACGATCTTCTTTTTAGGGTCAACTTCCTCTCCATGACCCCATCCAATGTCAGACCAATTTCCAGGAGTACTTTTCCTTTTTGGCTTACCTTTGCTAGCAGTTGTAGTCGACATATTGCCCTAAAATAAATAAACACAAAAAAATAATAGAAGTGCTAATTACGAAGTAAAGCACATAAGTAAGATAGTTGTCTCATTACTAGACTTTCTAGCCGATCATTAACATTAATTCTAGCAATTAGTGACAAGCTTGATATTCTATCAATCGGCTTTTAGCGATCGGCTAGAAAATATAGTAAAGAAACAATGGATGGGAACAGATAGAATACTACAAATAGTGAATGGCCATTATCAATATAATTACTAGAATTCTACTATCACGAGTAGTAATAGCAAGACTTGTTGTATACATGCACAACCATTGACCCCGCCCAGATCTCTTACTTTTCATTTTAAAAAGCAGTAACAAGCTCACGTATTGCTTATGAAGTGGAGCACCCTTGTGATCTTCTCGTCAATCCGTTTCTTCATCCATATGCTTCCAAGTTTCGATTGGATCTCAGCAATTCCTATGGCAGATTTAGATGAGAAGTCGGAGGGACAGAGAAACAGAGCCACAACGCCGGTGGCCACGAAAAGGATAACGATCCAGGGAGGCAAAGGGACAACATACATAGGGCTTGGCATATTTGATATCTACCGTCCAACTTCAGTACAAAGGCACGATTAGAGCCTCAGCTAGAGTCGTTCATGTTAGCGACTCAGCGTGAATATTACACGATCCCACGAATTGTAGCTAGACTCCATAGCGACTCACCAAAAAATGACTATGCTTGTGTTTTTGGTCGTTTCCTACATGTAGGGTCGTAAAGTCGTATGATTCTAAGATTCGATTTGTGATTCAGAAAACTTTCGTTGTGGCCACAGTTATGTGGCAACCTAGAATTTTTGTAATGCTCGATAATAGAAAACTCGAAGCAAACTCAATTAAAACACACCAACCATGTGTGTAACCATGATTGTCTCTACTTGTGAGATTCGAACCAAGTGTCGGTGTCAAAACTGATAGATCTCGGGTAGGGGGTCCCGAGCTGTCTACCTTAGATCGATGGGTAACAAGGGCCAAAGGAGACAGTGTTACCAAGGTTCGGGCCATCGTGAGGAGGTAAACCCCTATGTCCTACTTGATTATATTGATGTGGATGAGAATTATAGAGTTGATCGACTTCGAGATCGACTAAGCTAAAACCCTAGATGAGTTGGCCTCACCTCTACGAATGGGACCCTCTGGTTTATATAGACACCAGGAGTACATAGGGTTACACATCACCGACCTTCAATCGGGGTTAGATACGCAGATCCCATCTTCAAAGCTTGGAGGCCATGCCAATGTCCGAAACTTTCCTTCTTGATTATGGCATCACCTCATAGTTCGGCCTTCCGCAAGCGCCCCGATAAGTTATCCCACAAGGGATGATCCGATGGCCCGAGGACCCCTTAGTCTTGGACTGTCTCATTAGCCCCCGAACTAGCCTCAAATGCCAGGGTATATAATCTTTGGCAGCCCCACGTGCCCAAAGTATTCGGCTTGCGAGGTGCGCTCCTCCAGTTCTTCTGTTTTGCGGAATAACAATGTGGTTGCTGACAAGTCCCCGATTGTCAAAGAGTCATGGGGACCACGTCATTGATTTTTCTGCACAAAGATCGGTAGCAGCCCTAGATCCCTGCGTGTAAAATAAAAGACAAGTAATTCAAAAGCCCTCTTAAGAACTGCTCCTTGTAGGTTAAGAAAAACACTTATTTAAGTAGATCGTATCCGTCACAATCGACATTCTTCCCCTCTTCACCACCACGAAGCCCTGAAGCTTGTGAGCTTGGAGATATGGCGAGTGCTCGAGGTTCATCCATGCGCCCTCACGGCCCCCTTCCATGAGACTGGGCAAGTTGTTGTGTATCCCTTCTTCAACTACGAGATCTTCAAGTACAAGGGTATCTCCCCACTTCGGATCTAACATCCACTCACGCTGGGCTGACCTTTACAAACAGCAAAGCCTTTGCAGAGAATTTCCCTACCCCACACGGGGATGAGAGGGTTTGCTTTGTTTCCTTCCTTCTATGAGGCCTAGGATTTCCCTTCCTCCCTTCTTAAGGGGTCTGCTGGAATTCTGCGGGGTCCAGCTCCACAACCTTACCCCTAGCTCGATCCTTCACATCTCAGGCTTCGTGGACCTCTACGAGATGTTTTTCGTCTGCGAGCCTCATTTTGATTTATGGCGGAAATATTTCTATCTCGTCCCCCAAACTAGGCGAGGAATAATCCGGAAGTGGGCAGAGCCAAAGTATGGCGCATAGCTGGGATGGGGCACCCTATCGGGACCCCGAAGAAGGAGACCAACGAGTGGTCCTCGGAATGGTTTGAAATTGAAGATGTCCCCTTATTTGACCCTGCTTTGAGGGGTCTGACCAAATACTCCGAGGGCCCTTTAAAGAACTGATTCAACTGGCGAACAAGGAGCACTTTTCAAGAGGAGAGACCTGAGGTAAAGTGCATGGCTGCCAAGGTGAAGCTGCTAGGTCACAAGAAGTTGACCATCATTGATGTGATAGCCTTGTTGATGTCATGCCCAAGATGCGATCCTATCCTTATTTTGTCTCAAGGGCATCGACAGGGATAGAAGTGCATCTCGTCGTGTTGCAAGAATGGATATCATTACAAGTACATGTATAGAAGAGATGAGTATATGGAATTGTCTTACACTCGCCACAAGCTACATCAGAGTCACATCAATACAAACAACATATTCAATCATCATACAGAAGAGCAGGTCCGACTATGAACGAAATCAAATGAGAAAATGATATCCATCCTTGCTATCCCAGGCTGCCGCCTAGAACCCATCCTAGATCGATGAATAAGAAGTAGAACTCCAATTCAAAACACACATCGCGCTCACGTCAAATCATCGCATTACCTGTACCTTCAACTGTTGTTGTAGTAATCTGTGAGCCACAGGGACTCAACAATCTCATTTCCAAGGATATCAAGACTATTAAAGCTTAATGGGTGAGGTATGGTAAAGTGTGAGGCTGTAGCAAGGGACTAGGCATTTATTTGAGTGGCTAACTTAGAAATTCAGAAAGTAAAGTATGGTGGTCTACGCATAGCGGACGTGAACTAGTAATGATCACTAACTAATCTTGAACACCTACTTACGTCAAACATAACCCCACCATGTTCTCTATTGGATGAGGACTCACGAGAAGAGACAGTCACGGTTACGCACACAGTTGGTGTATTTCATTAGAGTTTACTTCAAGTTTGCTATGACCGGGTGTTAAACAAAATATCCAAGTTCGCCATATAACCGTGGGCATGACTTTCCAAAAGATTTAACCCTGTTGGGGTGCTCCAACTCATCCATCACAAATTAACCACACACCGCAGGAATAACCTCAGCCATGGATCTCGTGATCATCTTAGAAAATTCCAAAGGAATATCGACACCTCGAGATTGCCCGAAGAAGATCGGAATTCCTCACGCAAGATGTTCGATAAAGGTAAAACAAATCCAGCAAGGCCGCCCGGCGTGTCGACGATCTCGATAGGAGTCACGTATCTTGTTCTCAGGACATGACGGATTGTACAAACTTCCGGTAGACCAGTCATAGAGTTGCCCTTGGTAGCCACCAGCGGTTGACAGGTTGGACCAACACTCATGAGGAGCATTGGCTCGGGGGTTGATTAATTATCCATGGGGTCCGAAAAGTCCCCATGCAAGTTTATTAGTTATTAGGCAAATGTTGTACCAATGTTGGGCCTTGCCAGACAAGCTTTATCCTAAAAAAAATCAAGGGGGTCCCCATAACAACCCCGAACATGTTAGGAGCGCTCAATTATGGAACATAACACTGGTTCACAAGTAACTAGGGTAGCAAGAGTGGAACAAAACACCGAGCAAAAGGCCAAGCATTCCACGCTTTACCAAGTGTATAAGTGCATTAAATTAAATAGCAACAATATTGTGATAACAAAGGAATGTCCATGTTGTCACATGGAAGCAATTGCACCTACAGCTATAAATGCTATAAGAAGGGCTACGCAAGCGGTAACATAGCCAAACAAAGGTTTGCTAGGAAGGTGGAGTGTTAGAGGCTGTTCATGGCAATGTTGGGAGGCTTGAGAAACAAGTGGCAGGTAGCAAGACATAATGATAAAAGCGGGACAACTAGGACAACAATAATAGTAGTGGTATCTAGGGAACTATGTCATCCTGCCTGAGATCCCGCTTGGAAGAAGATCAAGTCCATGAAGAAGACGGGCCAACGTAGTCGAACGAATCCTCACACTCCAAACGCTTTCGGAACTCTATCGAGAAGGAACAATTCAAAACAACAATGAACACACGAGACACCACAACATATGCATGATATGATGCGCACACAAACATGATGCATGTCCGGTTTGATATGCAACGCATGGCATGGCATGGCAAGCACAACAAACAACTACTACATATTAAGTGAAGTTCAATATGCAACGAGTTGCATATTGATGAAACTCCACATTCGAATTATTTAGTTCACTCCTGTTTAGGTACTCATCAATGTTAAATGTTGTTAGACATGGCAAGAGGTGAAGCAATAACAAACTACATCACCAAGGCACTTTAAATGAGGCTGGAAGCAACATATAGCATTTTCGAAATGACCCCACATGCATATTATGAATTTGGTCCAGATCTGTCCTAACACAATTTTAGTGTTTTTAAACAGCAAAATAAATGTCACCATGTGATTGTACCCATTTTTCTAGTCAAGTTACATATATAAAACATTTTCAACGGAGCTACGGTTAACTAGTTATGAAATAAATCATTTTAACATGGCATTTACGCAAATTATATGAAAACAGAAAGGTAATCATTTTAAACACATGTGAGAGTTGGTTATTGTGGATCTACACGAAATTCTAGTCACATTACATATATGAAGTTTTTATATACGATGCCCGGTTGAAGAGATATTAAATGCATGATCAATAGGGGGGTTTACGCAAATATGTAATTCCTGGAATAATGGACAAAGTCGCATTAGGGAAAAAACCACATGGGCCGAATCTGGTTAGAGCAATAGTCAATAGGGGTGCAATATAATATGCTTCGCATAGGGCGGGGGATAGGGGCACTCACCATGGGCCAAGCCCGTCGGTGGAGAGACTAGGGCAGGCCGACCGCAGGCGGCTGGGCCGGAGGCGCTGGTGGGCCGCAGCCCATGCAGGTGCTGGCAGCGGTTCAGGGAGCAAGGCGAGTCATCGTCCTCCCGCACGGGGCCAGGCCACGACATAGTCAATGATGGTGGGGCGGCGTGGGGAGGACCTCCGGCGACGCAACTGACAGGGAGGCACGAGGAGGCAGTCCACCGGCGGGGGAAACAGGCACGGCAATAGGAGGCGGGGCGGTCAGATTCGGGCTTGAGGCCGGCAGCCATGGCGAATCCTGAGGGAGGGAGAGAGGAGAGAGAGGTTAGAGGAGGGAGAAGGATAGAGAGGGGCGGCGAGGTGAACCAGCCTGGAGGTCGAGAGGGCTGGTCACCGGCTATGGGGGCTCTCCGACCACCGATGCAGGGAGGCACGACACGGGGCTACGCTGCTCGGGGCTGTGGGGTCGGAGGGACTCCTCCCTCGATCAAGATCGGATACAGCGCGAGGAGGCGGCAAGCGGCGGCGAGATCCGGGCCCAGGCGGGCCTGACGCGGTGGGAGGAGAGAGGTTGGTTGGGAGGTGCGGTTTGGCATGGGAAACGAGAAAGTGGCGAGGGTTTCCCAATTAGGCAGGTGGTTGGTCTATTTATAGCATTTGGGGGCTAGGGTTAGCAGTTTTTGTCCGTTTTCGGACCGTTCGATCTCGATCGGATGGCCCGGAAGTGAAAGGGGCTAGGTTAGGCTGCGGTGGCTGTGTAGATGGGGTATGAGGAGATGAGAGGGAGGTTTGCGGCCCGTGACACGAGTTTTTAAAACACCGAAAAATGTTTGACAAATTACCGATGACCGCACTACTACGGTTGGTCGTTGGAGAATCAAACGAACTCAGAATGCGACAAAATTTGGCAGGCGGTCTACCGAAAATATAATAAGACCGCACGCCAACTTTCGACTCGATCCGAGGATATTTTGACCGCACTTTGAAAACAACATTTACGATGTCGCGGGCACGTGCATGTATGGTTGGTCTCGAAACGGGCAACGACATGAACGGAGAGAACCGGCAACTACGAACGGATGCAAGTTTTCGAAAAACGAGTGATGATGCTATGTAGATGATGTGAATGATGCTATGATGAATGTGACAACCATATGAAACGCACAACAAAAATGGACTAAAAGGGGAATCTTCTGGAGCGTCGGTCCCGGGTTGTTACAACTCTCCTCCGCTACACGAGGATCTCGTCCTGAGATCTAGAATGATAAGGGGAAGAGAAAGTGCAAGAGTTAAAGTAGTTGCTTCTCTGACCAACAAGTGAAACCAATGAAACATTGAAGGTTTGAAAGAGATGAAGAACGACATGAGGAACAAGCAAGAATTCACTAGAAACTCCGGCAGCACTTCGGTAGGAGAGAGAGGCAAAAATTTGATAAGATGGGGGATATTGAAAAGAGAACACAACACTCTGGTTAAATGGATGAGCATAATAAGAATATGATCTTGATAAGACTAGATGTGAGTTGAAAAGACCAACCCCACTATGCCTCCAAAACAAGAGAATAGAGGCTAGATCTTTGGAGAGAAAAGAACTGAGAAGAAAATGACAACTTCTACCACCATTGAATTTGAGAAGCATAGGTTGAACGGAGTTGATGGAGAATCAACAATGAAAAGAATAGCTTGTTATGGGCTTATGGAAAAAATCTCAAAATTATGAGGTGACAACCTACCACAACAGAAACAATTGATTGCTTGAGCAACAAGATATGCAAAACTTCTTTCACCAAGAGGTGGAGGAGACACTAGAATCATTTATGACACCATGATAGCAACAATCCTTAGGAAATGCTTTAGGTGAAATTCAACCCAATATAACTCCGAGAAAACAAGATGGGTTTACTTATCTTTATTCTTGACAATTATCCTTCGAGACTCCTCATAATCAAGAATTTAATAACACCATCTCAAAAGACAATGGAGAGGAATTGAACTTAGAAATCCAAGATAAAGAACACTAGACCACCTCCAATAGAATCTTGAAGAACACTTCAAGAAGAATTACATCATTAACAAACCACCGTGAAGAAGCATCGGGATGAACTCTGGAATGAAAGAATAAAGCTTGACATTGAAGGTAGAAAAAGAACAAGATTGAGGCCTTGCTATGAATGGAATGAAGCTTAGCAATAGGATACTTGAGAAAACTAGGAACTCTGGAAAAGGAAAGATGAACAACTTAAAATCAATAATTTTATATCATGATCAACTCCGGAGAAGGATTGAAATTACCTGGATGAAACAAGAATAAGAATTATGATATGCCTATCCTTCATCAAGTTAAACTGATGATAAGCAACGGATTTAGCAACAACTTATTCTTCTTGAAAAGATTGAAGAGAGAGGTAGAACACAAACTTGAAGAACTCTTGAACGAGAACACCGGTAAGAATTCCCAAACAAATGAGGATACTATGATTTAACAAAGATAGATGGGAACGAAGAGATCACAATCCACCTAATGGAAACTTCAGAAGACACCGGAATAATTGAGATACGAACGAAGGGACAACAATTGAGAAGAATTTGAGCGAAAGCTGAAAGATGAGAACAAAGAAATCTTCTGAAATGATGATCTTTGGAGGATCAAGAAACAAGAACAACACTCAATGCTCTGGATAGATAGGAAAGGAATTACTCATGCTTGAAAACAATTTAAGAGGATATCATCAAGCTAAAACCATGAATGTTTGGAAGAACGAACAACGATTTGAGAGAAACTCTCCATCAGTTTTCAATGCTGAGAATGATGACGAGAAATAACACCATGAATTACTGAGATACTCCGGAAGAATGAATAAGGAAAGGTTGAGCCAATAATAAAAATAATTCAAAGCGACCATGGAGAAGGAATATGACTGATGAAAATCATTCTTACATCATATTTGAAAAGAACTTGAGAACATCTTCGGAAAGATTAGAAGAGCCAGGTAAGATCTTGGGGAAAAACCTATGGGTTATGGGTCCACTCAAAAGAAACCACCGTTGAGACAATAGCTTAGAAAGAAATATTGGGTCATTTCAACAAAAACTTGATGAGGTGAGAACCTCGAAATGAATGAAAGTATTTGAATGGAAAACATGAAAGTTCTGAGATATCTTCAGCCTCCCGATAGAATAGGGAGAGACAAATAAACAAGAGAGGCTTGGAAAAGAAATTCCAACATGGAAACCGTTGAACAAATGACAAAGGATATTATGAACACCAAGAGCTTGAATTGAATCCACCGGAGAAGAAAACAGAGACGGAGAAATGATGAACTTGAAACTCATGAGCATCTCCACTAGAATTCACCAGACACAATATGAAGAAATGATAGCGGAAGCATTGATGAAGAGAAAGGAACTTGGAAGGGAATATATTCATTGAAGAAAAAGGGTGGGAGGGAGGGGAAAACAAAGAAAACTGGGGACAGATGAGACGAACTCCAAAAAGAAACATGAGGTTTGATCTTGAAAATATTAGTGAGGTTTGAATTATCTTGAAGAGAAGCACACCGGATAAAAAAGAATTGATATGACAACTTGTTTGAGCAAAACAATTAGCAATCCCATAGAAATATGAGAACACTACTTCGGAAAGATATCAGATCACCACTTGACATCGAAGCAACTCGAATTACCATATACAAAAAAAAACAAAGGATGGGGCTTACAAAACAAGCCAAAACAAATACATGACAGAGATTTCGCTCGATATTTTCATGGTAAGGTTCACACGGGCTCGATCTTATAGTATCCATCATGTGCAAGGCAGTGCACACAACGTACGATGTGTCCCCGAGTCGTAGCAAGCTACACGGACTCTTTAAGACACAACGAGACCGTTGTAAGAAAGATCGTGAACAAACGAATCCACTAGATGTCGAACCCCAACCTCACATCATGATCTGTTGAAAGATAGCCTAGGTAACTACTTGAATTCAAACCTAAGAACTTCCGAAATCTTTCTTGGTTATGCAATCGGGTGTTAGGGATACAAGGAGGAAAATATCTCACACAACTAACAGGCCCTACACCCCTACTATATCCATCCTCCAACACATAACCAGAGGCTCCGGAACTTCATCTATCTCGGACCCTTGAAAACACAACGATACTAAGAATGGCAGTACATCCGAACTCTCTCCACCAGTACTAGGGATGCCGGACTCCTCTCGCCACTACTAGTATTGAAGCAATTTCGAACATCCTCCGTCCTGAGACACTAAGGAAACTAAACGATAACGATGTGCCAGGAATCCCCTGGAGCTCAACTCCCCGGAAGAAGTCAAGTCAGACAGGAGGCACCAAGACAGAACTCCATCACATCGGCATCATAGAGATTCCAAAATACCCACGTGATGCTAAAACAATTTTGAGTGAGAAGAGGGTAGAATCAAAAATTCCTAAGTCGTAATTCCGCACCACAACATAGAAGAGAAGTAAAAAATAATCCTACTCTCTGATATAACTAGACTCGAAATAGTTTTTTCTCTAGACTTGACTAGACCAAGTTCGATCAATCAAGGGGGCTCCTAGGTCGGTACAGGCTCTGATACCAACTTGTCACGCCCAAGATGCGATCCTATCCTTACTTTCGCTCGAGGGCCTCGATAGGGATAGAAGCGAATCTCATCGTGTTGCAAGAATGGATATCATTACAAGTACATGTACAGAAGATATGAGTATATGGAATTGGCTGACACTCACCACAAGCTACATCAGATTCACATCAATACAACAACATATTCAATCATCATATAGAAGAGAAGGGTCCGACTACGGACGAAATCAAACAATAAAATGACATCCATCCTTGCTATCCCAGTCTGCCGCCTAGAACCATCCTAGATCGATGAAGAAGAAGAACTCCAATTCAAAACAAACATCGCGCTCATGTCAAATCATCGCATTACCTGTACCTACAACTGTTGTTGTAGTAATCTGAGAGCCACAGGGACTCAACAATCTCATTTCCAAGGGTATCAAGACTATTAAATCTTAATGGGTGAGGTATGGTTAAGTGGAGAGGCTGTAGTAAGCGAGTAAGCATTTATTTGAGTGGCTAACTTACGAATTAAGAAAGTAAAGTATGGTGGTCTATGCATAACGGACGTGAACTAGTAATGATCACTAACTGATCCTGAACACCTACTTACGTCAAACACAACCCCACCATGTTCTTTCTCGGATGAGGACTCACGAGAAGAGACAGTCACGGTTACGCACATAGTTGGTGTATTTTATTAGAGTTTACTTCAAGTTTATTATGACCGGGTGTTATACAATATATCCAAGTTTGCCACATAACCACGGGCATGGCTTTCCAAAAGATTTATCCCTACAGGGGTGCTCTGACTCATCTATCACAAATTAACCACACCCTGCGGGAATAACCTCGACCACGGATCTCGTGATCATCCTAGGAAATCCCGAAGGAAATTCGACACCTCGAGATAGTCCAAAGAAGATCGGAATTCTCACGCAAGACATTCGAGAAAGGTAAAACAAATCCAGCAAGGCTGACGGCATGTGACGATCCCGATAGGAGCCGCGTATCTCGTTCTCCGGACACAATGGATTGTCCAAACTTCTGGTAGGCCAGTCGTAGAGTTGCCCCTGGTAACCACCGGTGGTTGACAGGTTGGACCAACACTCATGAGGAGCACTGCCCAGGGGTTGATTAATTATCCATGGGGTCCGGAAAGTCCCTATGCAAGTTTATTAGTTATTAGGCAAATGTAGTACCAATGTTGGTCCTTGCCAGACCAGCTTTATACTAAAACGAAAATCAAGGGGGTCCCCATAACAACCCCGAGCATGTTAGGAGCGCTCAGTTACGCAACATAACACCAGTTCACAAGTAACTAGGGCGGCAAGAGTGGAACAAAACACCGAGCAAAAGGCGAAGCCTTCCACGCTTTACCAGGTGTATAAGTGCATTAAATTAAATAGCAATAATATTGTGATAACAAAGGAATATCCATGTTATCACATGAAAGCAATTGCAGCTACGGCTATAAACGCAATAAGAATGGCTGAGCAAGCGGTAACATAGCCAACAAAGGTTTGCTAGGAAGGTGGAGTGTTAGAGGTTGTTCATGGCAATGTTGGGAGGCTTGACAAACAAGTGGTAGGTAGCGAGACACAACTGTAGCGACCCGACTCAAAACGAGTTAAGCCTCTGTGTATTCTGTGCCATCCCTAGATCAGTATGCTGGCACACACAGTACATCAATGTATATATCAAAGTACAATCACATGTAATTAACGTAGAACTGATATAGACCTTAAAATAGCAGCGAATACAGTCAACGGGAGTGGAGTCCTAATAACACCAACGGCAAGTTGAGTGCGGACCATAACCCTGAATGGTACTCTTACCCGTCGTAGAAGAGTATCTGCAACATAAGACGTTGCAACCGTGTAGGTCAGTACATTGAATGTATTGGCATCACCATAGAAGAACAGAAGAATAAAGAGTATTCTATATGCAAAGGCTTTGTGTCTCTGTGTCTAAGTTTTTGCGTAAAAGCTGATTTTATTTTTCCTACAACAAAGGAATATCAGGAATTTCACTATGGAGCTACCTATCATGACATGGTTCCGCCAACCAATGTCTCAATGCCCACAAGTATCTTAAGTTGCCCACAATTTGTTATCAGTCCAGTGTTGAGAGTTCAGAGATAGATCCAAGTCTAGAGGCTCAAATTGTCCGTAACCGGGGACACGGCTAATCGATTAGGTTTAACTCTGCAGAGTGTTGTGTACTTTACCCACAAGATTCGTTCCCTCCTGGTAAGTCCTTGCATTGCTTGGTGTTTGAGAACAGGATGAACGAAACATGGTCTTTCAGAGTGCTTCCCTGACTATCCGACAATGCCCATCCAATCCTAACGTCGACTACATCTTGTAGCACTACCTAGACAGAGTCACAACAAAGATCAACCAAGCCAGAGCCCATAATGACTTGTGGCTACACAGGTAAGCTTCCAGGCATGAAGTATTCATCCTTCTCTTTGAGTCTGGGTGAAGCTTTCCACAAGATGTCATGGCACTTCCCCATGCATCCCGGCCATTCACTGGTTACTCCAGGGTGCCCATCAATTCCATCCTTCACCCAGTAGTGTGAACTAAAAACTTGTTTCACGAGTCTCGAAGTCTTGAGGTCTCGAAGATGCAGGACGTGAAGATGCCTTCATGAAGTTGTCGTCTTTTCATGGAGTCCTTCTTCACACCACTCACGAGCACTCATACCAGACCCCGTCTACTTTAGCATAGCATTTCACTAACTAGCGTTCTCCGGGCTTAAGTAAAGTGGTGGGTTCCTACCTCATGCATTCTACTCAACTACAAGAATTTCAATAACACTACGGGAGGGATTTTGTTGAATGATGTCACTACATGCAATAAAACATAGGTATGGAATAGATGGTCAAAGTGAACTTGCCTGTACTGTTGATGAAGATAAGTATCGCTCTCAGAAAATAATTGATAGAACTATACGTCACTCTCCGATGAAATCTATAATCAAACATTGCATTCATATAAGCAATCAATACTAACACTCAATAGGAAACACACAATTAAAGACAACAAGGTTGTGATGAAGAAAATACTTAAGACAAAACTCAAAATAACAAAACTACGTCAACAGAACTAAGATTCGTTTTCCACTACAAATAACTATTTTCAATAGTAACAAAACAAAAACAAAGTAAAGTATAACAAAAGTATTTTAGTAAATATTTTACTTAGCAAAAAGAATTACTTTTGAAGAACAACACTCTAAACAAACATAGGTTTTTGCATAATAAACTAACAACAAGAAAACACACAAAAAAATAACAAAATACATAACAACTCAGTTAATAGAAAGTAAAACTTTGTAAAACAATTATTTTAAATATTTCAAAAAAAGAACTCAACTAGCAAAACTAGAGCATCTCAACAAAACAAAACAAGACAAAGCTATGGGCTCTAAGTTTAGGTGGCTAAACCATATAAAACAAAACTATTTTTTTCTTTGTAACCAAACTAATAGTTAACAGAAACAAATTAATAAAAAATATTTATTATAAAACAGAATTAAATCATCTAAAACTTTTGTGAAAATAATCTCTACTAAAACTAAGTTGTTTTATAAAACATTACCTAATGAAGAGGGATATAGATTCCTATAGTAAACTAAATATTTTGTTTAAAACATTTCTTAACAGAAAATTATTACTAAAAACTTTATTTGAAAACAGAATCTAATTACTTCAAACTTTTGTTAAAAGAATTATTACTAACTAATTTGTTTTTAATAAACTATACCTATTTGGAAAAGGGTATAGGTTCCTAAAATAAAAATTCATAAACTAAACAAATTATCTGTTGTTAATCAGCAAGTACATTACTAAAGTTTAGAACAACAGAACTAAATGAAATCTAAAACATAAGTTAAATCAAATTCAGATTTCAAATTAAACCAAAATAAAATCAAACTAATTAAACTAATAGGAAACTAAAACAGATTTTGTTTTGGTTAATTAACCCTAAAAAAATTTATCCTTAAAATTCCCAAACCATACCTACTGATAACTAAGATCACTAGTGACAAGTAGCAAAAAGAATCAATCAAAAATATATTATTCAACTCAAGTTATTTAGAAAACAAGATTTAAATCGAATCTGTTTAAATTCAAATTTAGTTATTTAAATATAGTCAAACTTGTTATCTACAGAAACTAGATGAAATTTTTGACAAAATGCAAAAAGAATCAAATTAAAACAACTAAAAAGATAAAAGATATGATTAAAACAAAATCAGAACTAAATCTGTTTTTAAAACAGAAAACAGAAAAAAGAAAAACTTAACTAACGGTCAGGGGTCTACGTGGCACTCTATGATTGGCTACGGGTGTGTGCGTGAGTGCTAAATGGGCGAACGGCCGACACTAAAAGAAAACGGTTCGGCGATTTAAGTCATCTAATCCTAGCCGATGGATCGAGATCTAACGGAGGGGAGAGGGTGAGAAGGTCACCGAGAAGGGGTCGCCGGTGATGGAGCTTTTCCGGCGAGGCTGAAGCGACGAGGTCGTCGGGGGTGGTGTTCCGGCCGTCCTCCGGCGATGGCGTGGCCTCCAATCGACGGTGGGGATCCTCCGGGGATGGCTGGTGGCGTCGGAGAGGCGAGGGGACGACGGTGGCGACGGGCAGGTGCGGTGGGGGTTTCGGGTGGAGAGGATACTCCAGCGAGGTGGTGGCGTGGCGTTCCCAGAGGGTCTCCATCGATGGTGAGGGCACCAGGCGACGGCGGGGAGTCTCCGGTGAAGGTTGGTCGCGTCGGGGACGTGTGGTGGTGACGGAGGCGAGTGGCGCGTGCTCATAGAGCTTCGGTGATGACCGGAACTCCGGCGAGCTATGGGGTGACACTCTGGCAAGGGGAGGGGGTGTTCGGGGGGGGGGGGGAATGGGTGCGGCGAGGCGGGGGCTCTTATATAGGCCAAGTGCGGGGTCAGGGGAGGGACAGGAGGAGCGGATTCCGGCGCGGATTCGTCGCCAGCGAGGTCAGGGGGGAGTGATGGAGAGGACGACCGCGGCGAGATTTGCGTCGGGCGGTAGGACCCACGGTCAGAGAGAGAGAGAGAGGGTGTTGTCATCGGGCAGCCGGTCGGGAGGGGTTTCGGGGAGGGATCAGGGGGCTGGGCCGGCTGGGTCTTAAAGGCTTTTAAACATTTTTTCCTTTTTCAGGTTTCCAGAGAATCAAAATTAATAAATGCTAATAAAGGAAATTCTTAAAATAAAAAGTTTCATACCAAAATTATCAGGAAAATAAATGCCATTTAATGAACATTTTTCCTCTCCAAATAAATACTTTTTAAGAAATATTTTTCAGAAAATGCCTAAATTGATTTTAATTTCTTTTGAAATAATTTTCAAATAACCCCCTGGGTTTTATGATTCAAAAACTTCACACAATAACCCTTGGTTTTGGAGTGTCATATTACTCCTCTCAAAAAAATCTTTTCAAGGGGTTTGAATGCTTACAAATTCAAATAGGGAATTCAATTATGAAAGTGAAACCCCATATGAGAAATTTTCAAATAGTTTTCAAATTATTTTTTCCAATCTTTGTTTTAAACTTCCAACTCATATTTCATATAATTTGAAGAGGTCATAATATCCTCTCTCATGAAAATCATTGAGTTGCATAAAGTTTTTTCTGAAATATATTTTCAAATGGAACTCAAACCATTTTCAAATCCATTTTCATTTTCTCAAATGGAAGAAGTCATACCATCTTCACTCTAGGGTTTTGTGATGGAATGGATTTGAATTCCTGAAGATAAAGAATGCAGAGTAAAATATTTGGGAAAGTCATTTCATTCCCTCTCATTCAAAAGTTTCAAAAAGTTTCAAATTTTCACTCAATTTCAATCACTCAATCAAACAAACAATCATTCTAATATTTATTGTAACATTCCAAAATTTGGGATGTTACAACAACGATAAAAGCAGGAGAACTATCATATCAGTGATAGTAGTGGTATCTAGGGAAATGTGTCATCTTTCCTGAGATCCTGCTCGGAAGAAGATCGAGTCCATGAACAAGACGGGCCAACATAGTCGAACGAATCCTCACACTCCGAACGCTTTCGGAACTCTATCGAGAAGGAACAATTTGAAACAACAATGGACACGTGATACACCAGAAAATATGCATGATATGATGTGCAGACAAATATGATGCATGTCTGGTTTAATATGCAATGCATGGCATGGCATGGAAAGCACAACAAACAACTACTACATATTAAGTGAAGTTCAATAAGCAACTAGTTTCATATTGATGAAACTCCATGTTCGAATTATTTAGTTCACTCCCGTTTAGGTACTCATCAATGTTAAATGTTGTTAGACATGGCAAGAGGTGAAGCAATAACAAACTACATCACCTCGGCACTTTAAATGAGGTCGGAAGCAACATATAGCATTTCCAAAATGATCCCACATGCATATTATGAATTTGGTCCAGATGTGTCCTAACACAATTTTAGAGTTGTTAAACAGCAAAATAAATGTCACCATGTGATTCTACGCAGTTTTAGTCAAGTTACATATATAGAACATTTTCAACGGAGCTACGGTTAATTAGTTATGAAATAAATCATTTTAACATGGCATTTACGCAAATTACATGAAAACAGCAAGTTAATCATTTTAAACACATGTTAGACTTGGTTATTGTGAATCTACATGAAATTCTAGTCAAGTTACATATATGAAGTTTTTACATACGATGCCGGGTTGAAGAGATATTAAATGCATGATCAATAGGGGGTTTTACGCAAATCTATAATTGCTGGAATAATAGACAAATTCGCATTAGGGGAAGAAACCACATGGGCCGAATCTGGCTAGAGCAATAGTCAACAGGGGTGCAATATAATATGCTTTACACAGGGCGGGGGATAGGGGCACTCAACATGGGCCAAGCCCGTCGGTGGAGAGATTGGGGCAGGCCGACTACGGGTGGCTCGGTCGGAGTCCCTGGTGGGCCGTGGCCCACGCAGGCGCTGGCAGCGGTTCAGCAAGCGAGGCGAGGCGTCATCCTCCCACACGGGGCAAGGCCATGACGCAGTCAACGATGGCGGGGCTACATGGGGAGGACCTCCGGTGACGTAGCTGACGGGAGGCAGGAGGAGGCAGTCTGCCGGTAGGGGAAACGGGCACGATGGCCGGAGGCGGGGCGGTCGGATCCGGGCTGAGGCCGGCGGCCATGGCGAATCCTGTGCAAGGGAGAGAGGACAGAGAGGTTAGAGGAGGGAGAAGGAGAGAGAGGGGCGGCGAGGTGAACCGGCCTGGAGGTCGAGGGGGCTAGTCGCCAGTGACAGGGGCTCTCCGGCCACCAGCGCGGGGAGGCACGGCACGGGGCTGCGCTGCTCGGGGATGCGGGGTCAGAGGGACTCCTCCCTCGATCCAGATCGGATCGAGCGTGAGGAGGCAACGAGCGGCGGCGGGATCCGGCCCGGGCGGGCCTGGTTCTGGGCCGTGGTGTGCCTGGCATGGTGGGAGACGAGAGGCTGGTTGTTAGGTGCAGTTTGGCACGGGAAATGAGGAAGTGGCTAGGGTTTCCCAATTAGGCAGGTGGGGGTCTATTTATAGCATTTAGGGGCTAGGGTTAGCAGTTTTTGTCCATTTTTGGACTGTTCGATCTCGATCAGACGACCTGGAAGCGGAGGGAGCTAGGTTAGGCAGCGGAGGCTGTGTAGATGGGCTATGAGGCGATGAGAGGGAGGTTTGCGGCCCGTGACATGAGGTTCTAAAACACCGAAAAACGTGCGACGAATTACCGATGACCGCACTGCTACGGTTGGCTGTTGGGGTATCAAACAAACTCAGATGCGACGAAACTTGGCAGGCAGTCTACCGACAATATAATAAGACTGCACACCAACTTTTGACTCAATCCGAGGATATTTTGAATGCACTTTGAAAACAATATTGACGATGTCGCTGGCGCGTTTGTGTGTGGTTGGTCTCGAAACGGTCACCGGCAAGAACGGAGAGAACAGGCGACTACGAATGGATGCAAGTTTTTGGAAAACGAGTGACGATGCTATGCAGATGATGCGAACGATGTTATGATGAATGCGATAACCAGACGAAACGCACAACAACAATGGACTCAAAGGGGAATCTTCTGGAGCGTCAGTCCCGGGCTGTTACAATTGATCACCCTGTGCAGCCAACCGCTCCACGAATGCACCCTCTATCGCTTAACAACCAGACAAGTGATACCACCCATTCCAGACGACAGGGATCAGAAAATCAGCAAGCACTAGCGGTCATTCTGGCCAACCTCTTCAAAGGAGAGAAAGAAGAGTTTGCCCACCTGACAATCAAGGAAGGTTTCTCCAGCAAAAACCCCATCGAATGGGTAAGTTTGATTAAATTCCTGAATCCCAAATGCCTATACTTGATTTTAACGATCAAACAGTTTTCGTCTTTCTGAATAGAAATGGAGACGTTGGGTCGAGAGAGTCAACCGCAACCACAGAATTATTCCTGGGATGATGATCCTCGTTTCCACAATGACCCAGAGATCTCTAAAATCTTCGAGGACGGAGTCTATCACTAGGAAAGCATACAAACACAAGGTGACCCTCACGGCCGATCATCTTCGCATCCTTGCATCCTCGACAGTAAGCAAAAAAGAAAGCCTCATCCCATAAAGGGTGCAAGCCTCCTGCCATTCTGACTATACCAACTACTACCCCAAGGGTCGTCGAACTACGCGCCAAACCCCCTCCTGGGCTACCCCGACAGGATTCGCGTCAAGCATTGGCGGGAGACTCAAGCGGGGGCAATAGTGGAAATCACATCATCCGCACCCTCCAACAAAAGGTATTTGGTTCGCCTCTGCCTTTAGGATGCCATTGCCATAAGTAATAATAGTCTTTTTTATCTAAACATTCAAGTGACAATTAGAGAAGCCCGAAGATGCCACCGAGGCGCCAGATAACCGTTGTTCACCCGGGCCTTCAGACCCTATTGAAGCTGAAGTGGGAGCTCCTGCTACGGATCAACTCCCTGAAGATTTCGGAGGAGCTTCGATTACTAATTCTAAGGTAGAAAGTGCAATGAATCATCAACATTGAAAGTAATCCTTGTGCCACCAAACATTTTCTGACAAAGAGTTTAGCGCTCTTAGTTCGGTGGATGCAAACCTTGGAGCTGCCCGAGCAGGCCTCGAAGGAGCTGTCTGACTAATGTCTTTCAATATGCGGGTTAGTAGTCCGTTTTGACAATCGATCATGAGTTAGGCCTAATAGCCCCCGAACATTAATTTGGTCAGTACATCCAAATTAAGGCTTTGATGATTGTGTTGGCGTTTTATAGGATTTAAGGTAGCAAAATAATAAGTTCTCCAAGGACATTGAATCTACTCACACGGATTTGAAGGCTATCAAGGCCGAAGTGGAGGAGGTCAATTTTTTTACCAGAGAAGCACATAGTAAGTAAAAAACGTGCTATATTATGTGCCAAAAAATAAAATTGGAGAACACACTCTCTAATGAAGTATTGTATCGTATCAGCTGAATCCATAGGTCAGTTGCTAAAGGATCTAGATGCATCTCGAGAAGCTCAAAGGTATGCTGAGTGCCAACTTGAGGCTACTCACCCCATGTTGGTACGATGTCGTGAAGAAAAGAACCAACTGAGAGGCGAAAACCAACGATAAGCCCAAGAAATTGATTTTAACACTCAATTGGCACAAACCTTGTGGTATGTAAGTCATACATTAAATGCCATGCATATGCCTCGTAACCGGGCATCCCAAAGAAGATCATCTCATTTGGTGGGGATCTGCTGAAAGAATTGTCCATAGTGCACGAGCAATCTCAGAAATCTATGAGGAGTATGATAAAGGTGCTCTGGCCGGCCGAGAAACCTCCACAAGGGATGGCCAAAGTAGCAAAGTGTTATAAAGGAGTCCGAAGTCATTTCGACCTATGGAATACCTTAGCTTGTCGAGAGGGGGCTCGGGAGGCGTGGGCCATGGTGAAGATCCGTTTCACCAAACTCGATCCGGAGCACCTGGCCCGGGTTGGGCCAGCAGGGCTGGATGGACAGGAAATACCCCTTCACTTGGTTTATGATCAAGTGATGCCCGCGCTCATCTTTCTGAGGAAGACTGCGCCCTGGATGCCATAATAGATTATCTCGACCAATCTTTGTAATGTTTTGGCTCTATGTAGCTATGTACTTGGCACCGAATTGTTTCCATCCGTGTTTTCAACGATATCTTAATTGGCCACCAGCCTCCTCGTCCCCCACCAATGGCTTGGGAGTGTTCTGTACTGTATATCTTGTAGTAACAGGAGATCATTTTTGGAGAACTAGGCAATCTAGCCATGTGGTTCGAATAGACAAAACGCGCACTGGATGGGTATGTTATATGACTACTTAACGTAAGAAACAACTTCCGGAGAAAATAGTTCCTTAATGGGTTCCTTTCTTCGGGTTTTTGTGTTAATCGTTGATGTCCGAGCTATGTACCCATAATCGGGCGGGTAGGAGCTATGTTTGAGGAAAATCCAGATTTGTGCTGAAGACCACCAATTATGCCTTCCTCCATTGTAGTGTATCAATTTGTTTCTTAAGAGTGCTAAACTTTGGCTTCACCCTTCTAAGGTACATTTCTGGGTAACCTGGTCATAACAATTGCAGAGGTACTCCCTTTACCCTCTAGCCAAACATTCGGGAAGGTATAGGGTAATCATAGGAGCGAGGCAACCTAGTTTGGCAGAAACTTAAGTACAACTGATGCATATGGAGGCGTAAAAATGACACTGAGAGGATGCACACAGGGTAAATATATAATTGCTTGGCTTTTAACGAAGCCCCAAGGCATTGCCGGTAAAACATGACAATCTCGTATATGTCAACAAAGGATTTGTCATAATTCGGTTAAGCTGAACATAGATTGGTAAAGTCTAATCAATCCTATAAAAGTAAAGAGGTAAATTTATAAAGGACAAAATACAAGAGTTTTTAAGAGGAGGTAGCAACACCGGTCGAGCCGTAGAAGAGCCAGGGCGAGCTGCATTCCATGGGTTTGGTTCGAGGCGGTTGTCCTATGGGTTGCGAAGGCGATAAGCTCCTCCTGTCAATACTTCATCAATTATGAAGGGTCCCTCCCATTTGGGGTTGAGGTTATGCTTTTGTTTCTCTGGGACCTATAATATGACTTCTCCCACGTTATATGCCTTCGC
Organism: Hordeum marinum; assembly: GCA_022496015.1. Classification (NCBI taxonomy): domain Eukaryota; kingdom Viridiplantae; phylum Streptophyta; class Magnoliopsida; order Poales; family Poaceae; genus Hordeum; species Hordeum marinum. The sequence continues at coordinate 208,694,231 of CM039675.1, read as the reverse complement.
TCGGACCTCCCTACTTTGTTATCGCCGAGCTTGCTATTGATAAAAGGCAGATCGGGACCAAGATATATCACGCTCTCCATCCAGGGCATCTAAGTCATCTTTTTTTTTGCCAATCTAATTTGGCCTCCTTTTCTTCTTACATGCGCACCCTAGGAGCATCATGGATGATTTCACATGGGAGGACTGGTTCGGCACCATATACCATAAACAATGGTGTATACCTCGTTGACCTTTTTGGGGCGGTGCGTAATCGCCATAACACAGAGTCGAGATCCTCCACCCAATGGCAGTCGGATTCTTGAAGAGACCTGACCAGACGAGGTTTGATGCCGCTCATAATGAGACCGTTGGCCCATTCGACTTGTCCATTGGTCTGCGGATGATACACCGATGCGTAGTCGAGCTTGATACCAAGGTAGCACACCAGTGTTTTACCACCTGGGCGGTGAATTTGGATATGTTTTGTGTTATTATGCTGTGAGGGACACCATAATGGTGTTCCATGACAGATATAAACTAGATAACCGGTCCATACTTAGCTTAACTTACTGGTTTTGCTTTGATCAACTTGGTGAACTTGTCGACTATGACCAGAAGGTATTTCTGTTTCTTGGTTCCTCCTTTAAGTGGTCCGACCATGTCCAACCCCCAGTCCGCAAAAGGCCAGGTGATCGTAATTCTCCTAAGAGCCGTTGGGGGCATGTGGCTTTGGTTTGCAAAGAGGTGACATCCCACACAATGTTGGACGAGTGTACGAGCATCCGCTCGGGCGGTGGGCCAGAAGAATCTGTCTCGAAAGGCCTTGCTTACCAGGGCCCTCGCTACTGTGTGATTACCACCCATAGAAGCATGTGACTCGGCAAAAATCTCCTTCCATTCTTCTTTTGAGATGCACCGTTGGAGGATCCCCATGGTGCTTTTCTTCTATATCTCACCCTCATGTACCTTGTAGTCTTTTGATCGACGTACTATGCTTCTCGCCTCAGTCTGGTCATCGGGGAGTTCTTTGTGTAGAAGGTAAGCCAGGAAGGGCTCAGTCCATGTTGCGATTACTACCAGGACCTCATGAGCTGAAGGTGTCTCTTCAGCTATAGAGCCGCCGATCATTTGCTAGTCTGGTTCGGCTGTGGGGTGAACAACCTGGTCCGTACCATTGGTCCCTACGCTAGTATTCTCGTCCTGCCATACCATAGATGGCTTGAAGATCCTTTCTAGGAATGTGTTCTTGGGGACGGGATTGCTCTTTGCGCCCAAGCGAGCGAGGACTTCAACAACTTGATTGTTGTCTGTGGAGACGTGGTGGAATTCTAGTCCCTCAAACCGTGCGGAAATCTTTAGGGCGGCGTTTCTGTATGTCGTCATTTTTGGATTTTTGGTGTCAAATACACCATTGATTTGCGATATGGAGAGATTGGAGTCCCCCATACTTCGAGCCATTGAATCCCTGTCGATGCTGCAATTCGCAACCCATGCAGCAATGCCTCATACTCTGCTGCGCTATTTGAATCAACGTACATGATCTAAAGTTTCTATCGGACATTGCCCCTGTGGGGGCTGTGTGGATGACTCCAGCCCCTAATCCGGCAAGGGTTTTAGATATGTCGAAATACAATGTCCAATGAGCGTATGTGCTATACTCTCTAGGGAGCTCGACTTATGTCCATTCGGCGAGGAAGTCATCCAACACCCGAGACTTAATAGCTCGACATGGCATGTAGGTGATTTCAAACGGAAGGAGTTCGATGGCCCATTTAGTTATACGGCCGGTGGCGTCTCTATTGTTGATTATATCATTGAGGGGTACCTCGGATGTCACTGCGACCGCGCACTCTTGAAAATAGTGACGGAGCTTGCGTGATTCCATAAACATTATGTAGGCTATATTTTGGTAGTGCGGGTATCTGCATTTGCACGTGATGGGCACCTGAGATACAAAGTAGACCGACTTTTGTATTCTGAGCTTTTGACTCTTGGCTTCCCGTTCTACAATGAGGACCGCGCTGACCACTTGATTGATGGCCGAGATGTACATAACATTGGTTCCCTAGCGCCAGGTAATGCTAAAGTAGTGTTGCTGGCTAGCAGCATTTTAATTTCCTCTAGAGCCATCACTGCCTTGTCGGTCCATTTGAAGTTTTTGGTCCGTTTGAGCAGACTTTAGAGTGGTAGAGCTTTTTCTCCAAGTCAGGAGATGAAGCGGCTCAAAGCCGCGATGCAGCCCGCAAGTCTTTGGACGTGTTTTAGCTCCATGGGAACCGTGAATTGGGATAGATCTCAGATCCTAGTGGGGTAAGCTTATATTCCTCTTTGTGAGACAATGAATCCGACTAGTTTACCGGCGTGGACTCCGAAGACACACTTGTCCGGATTAAGCCGTATGTCATATTCCCGCAGACTCGCGAAGTTTTGTCTAAGGTCATCTACCAACTGGCCAAGGTGTTTGGTCTCGATAACCACGTCGTCTACGTAGGCCTAAACTGTTTTGCCAATTTGCTTCACCAAACATGTATGAATCGTGCATTGGTATGTGGCGCCTGCATTCTTTAACCCGAAGGGCATTGTATTGAAGCAGAATGGCCCGCAGGGGGTTCTGAAGGCGGTTGCAGTCTGATTGGATCCTTCATTTTTATCTGATGGTATCCAGAGTAAGCGTCAAGGAAGCACAACTAGTCGTGTATGGCAGTTGCATCGATGATCTTGTCTGTGCAGGGTAAGGGAAAAGGATCCTTGGGGTAGGTGAGGGAGTCCTGGATTAAGGGGTCCTCGGATGGCCGATCTATTTTTTATGGGCCGGACTACGTGGGCCACTTGCTGAGCATTGGATTGGTCAAAGGCCCCATCACCAGGGAGGAACCTCAGGAGTCATGGCGTGTCGTCCAAGTTTGATATGGTAGATAGGCATGTTTTTCCCGTCGATGTGCAACTGCCCATATGTAAACCCTAGGTACCCTCGGTGTCTATATAAGCCAGAGGGTTTTACATTGTAGGACAGAGAAACTCATCTAGGGTTTTGCTATTAGATTCTTCATACCATCAATATAATCAAGCAGGACGTAGGGTTTTACCTCCATAGGAGGGCCCGAACTTGGGTAAACATCGTCTCCTTCATCCCTTGTTACCATCGATCCTAGTCTCACAGCTTGGGACCCCCTACCCGAGATCCTCCGGTATTGACACCGACATTGGTGCTTACATTGAGAGTTCCTCTATGATCGCCAAAGGAATTGATGGCTCGCCTTGTCATAAGCAACGAGATCTGCAGCCGGGATATTCTCATCCTTGGTCAGATCTTCACACACGATGATATCTTGTCGCACGTCGACCCTACCAGCCATCTTGGTCAGTTCGAAAGCTTCTCCCCCGATCAACAAATCAGATTCGGAACCCTAAAGTTTGTCGCTGATATATAGGGAGAGCTTGTCTTGATGGAACCATCAGCTTTCATGGAGGAGACCGCAGATCCTGATGCCTTGACGCCGAAGACATCGGGCCCCTCCTTTGAGGTGGCCATCACCCTCGGTCCATCTAGAACGCCCAATCTCGTCATTGTGCCCGGATCCGCTACAACCGAACATGACCCAGATTCGCTATCAAGTGTCTCCAGAACTGCGACGCCGCAAATCGACCTCGCGCGCTTCAGCGACATGCATCCTACCGACACCTCGTCCGTAAACGAGTTGTATGATCGGATTCAGATCATGCGTATGACTGACGACCAGACCCCGGTCTATGACCGGATCGGTCTAAAACCCAATGATAGGGAGATTCGCACCCCCTCGGTCACTCACTTAGTCTCCACCATCGAGTGTCCGGCTGGGGGTTCGTCCCCCCAACGTCCGGAATTAAAAATTGTTTATATCCCAATCTCCGATCATCGAGACCTCGCTTGCAACCTAGACCCTAGAGTTCACTCCGGAGATGGATGGGGATCAGTCTTATCTAGCGCGTAGTTCAGAACCCATGATTCCGGACTCACATCGTGGCGTGGAGTCAAAGTTTTACCCACCCACCACACAAGTTGAGCACTCAAGCATCATAGGAGAGTCCAAGTGTTCAGACTTATGGGATGTTAAACAGTTAGTAGGAGAGTCGATTCATCATTTTTGGGCTAGACCACCCCTTGCTAGAACCAAAGTACGAGGTTCTAGTGACCAGGAGATAATGGCAACCTTCAATCACAATTGTCATGAAGAAGGGGTCCCCAACGCGCTGGCTCGTCGAGACATTCATGACTTCCCCGAGCCGTCGGACTTGGTACAAAAATAATGTGCCATGGAGAGAACCTGGAAAGCCGAACGACTACTTTCGGAGCCAACCTTTACTGAATACCCTAGAGGAGATCGGAAAAAGAGGATACCTCCAAAGCGTCTAGCCAAACTCGAACCCGTCGACAAGATAAATAGACCCATTACAGGGGTTAAAATTGTCCTTGACGGACTATTGGATAAACCATGCCCTACACATTCTGTATTGCTGAACACAAGCCCGACTCATAGCCTTAGAGCTTGCTAGGTCGTCGAGAAAGTCGCAAAAAGAGGTGAAGCCATCCTCGAGGCACAACTGCCGAACAGGCGCTCCACATCGCCACAAGAATACAACGTCAAAGTCTTGACGATCTACAAAACATTCCCCTCAATGAACAGGAGGAAAAGAGCTCTTAGTGAACTCGAACAGGTATATCATGTGGAAGCAACAAGTTGAGGGATAGACATACCCATCACCTTCGGAGATACTGACCAAGCATCCATCCGTCCCGGTCATACACCGGTCACACTGGTCTTAAACCCCATCGTCGGTGGATTTAGGCTGCATAAAGTGCTAATGGATGGTGGCAGTGGTTTAAACCTTATCTACAAAGATACCCTAGAAAAACTTCAGTTCGATCAATCTCGCATCAAGCATAGCAACACAACATTCCAGGGGATCATTCCTAGGAAAGAGGCACGTTGTTCAGGACGTATCACCCTAGACGTAGTGTCCGGCACGCCCGAAAACTACCGATCTGATGAACTTCTCTACCACATCGTGCCCTTCCCCAGCAGCTACCATGCCATGCTAGGGCATGATGCCTTGACAAAATTCTAGGCTATACCACATTACGGGTATATGAAGCTCAAGATGCCAGGCCCAAATGGGGTAATCACAGTCGCCAGTGATCTGAATATAACCCTTCAAGCTGAAAACAAAACAGCAACGCTCGCCCTCGAGGCACTAGCTGAGACCTTTGTTGCAGAAGAATTGACCCACTCCGGTCAACAAGAGACAAGGACAATGTGATCCTTAGCAAAAGGCCCAAACCCATGTCCTTTAAACCTACAGATGAAATCGCTAAATTTCAGGTACACCCAACGGACCCCAATAAGACAACGTCCATCGGATGTCAGCTGGACACCATGGTTGATGAGGCATTGCGAGCATTCTTACTAGAAAACTGGGAAATCTTCACCTGGCATTCTTCACATATGTGAGGAATCCCATGACGGCTAATAGAACATAGTCTGAACATCATCGCAGGCTTCAAGCCGTTAAGCAGACTCTGGGCCGCCTTTCCGAGCCCAAATGACAAGCTATGGGCGAAGAATTAGCCAAACTGCTAGAGGTTGGATTCATATGGGAGATCAAGCACCCCGGATGGTTGGCAACCTGGTGATGGTACCATAGAAAGAGAAATCCTGGTCACTATACATTGACTTTAAAGACCTCAACAAGGCCTGCCCTTAGGACCCTTTCCCCATACCACGCAACAGACAAGATTATTGACACCACAGCTAGACACGACTCATTATGTTTCCTCGATGCTTATTCCGGATACCATCAGATCAAAATGAAGGAATCCGATCAAGCCGCAACTGCATTCATCACCCCTTACGGGCCATTGTGCTTCAACATGATGCCTTTTGGGCTCAAAAACACTGGGGCTACATACCAACGCATGATCCAGACTTGTCTCGGAAAACAAGTCGGTAAAACAGTCTAGGCATACGTGGACGATGTGGTCATCAAACCAAACACATCAGCAAGTTTGTCGGGGGGATTACCACCGGGTAGGCTCATGGAGGCGACTCCACATTTTGAAACAACGGGGCGACCAATGCCCCTCTATCTGGATGCCTCGGCTAGTACCCTGGTCTGACTGGCTGCTGAGTTTGGCCAGCTCCCTGCCCGGCCAGCTGCTCGGACCGTCCCTTGTTCGGCTGCTCCAGCCGGCCTAGTGCGCAAGGTCAACTACCATGTCCCATCGGACACGACATGAAGACACTATAGCCTACATGATGTGTCACTTTGATGCACCCCAATAGCGTTGCACTATTGCCTACATCACTTGTCGCCTCCAATAGTGGTGTACTATTGCTTACATCACTTTTCACCTCCAATAGTTGGTCATGTGGACCCCCCTTGTCCCCTGGACCACCCAATATAAGAGGCACCAGGGGAGCTCACTCATGGCCAATCTCTCCAGGCTCTCTCTCATTCTCTCATCCCCACTCTCACATATGAGGCAAGAAGCCCATGGCTCTCCTCTCCCACACAACTCTAGTAGAAACTATATACTGCGATACACCTCATATACAGACATGCAGGAGTAGGGGTATTATCTCTCAGGAGAGCACCAAACCTAGGTAAACTACTATGTGTGGTTTCCCTATCCCGTCCCGGATCTCCATGATACGTCTCCAACGTATCTATAATTTACGAAGTATTCATGCCATGTTTATAATAATTCCATATGATTTTGCTATGATTTTGTCACAACTAACCCGGACTGACGCTGTTTTCAGTAGAACTGCAATTGTGTCGTTTTTGTGCAAAAATAAAAGTTCTCGGAATGGGATGAAAATTTACAGAGAATATTTTCAGAAAATATAAAAAGTACTAGAGCGAAAAGATACTTGAGAAGAGTCCTGAGGGAGTCACAAGCCACCAGGGCATGACCACCCCCCTAGCCGTGCCTAGCTAGCTTGTGACCTCCTAGGGAACCTACTGGACGTGGGACTGATGCCAAAAATTCCTATAAATACAGAACCCTTCGAAAAGAAACCTAGATCGAGAGTTCCGCTACCGCAATCCTCCACAACCACGAAAAACCAATCGGGAGCCCGTTTCGGCACCCTGCCAAAGGGCAAACCATCACCAGAGGCCATCTTCATCATCCCGGCGGTCTCCATGATGAGGAGAGAGTAGTTCACCCTCGAGGCTGAGGGTATGTACAAGTAGCTATGTGTTTGATCTCTCTCTCTCATGCTCTTGAGATTACACAATCTTGATGTATCGCGAGCTTTATGGATATAGATGAATCATATGGAGTTTTGGCCTCTCTATCTTCTTGTGATGAATTGAGTTTTCCCTTTGAAGTTTTCTTATCGGATTGAGTCTTTAAGGAATTGAGAACACTTGATGTATGTGTTGCGATGGGATATCCGTGGTGACAATGGCATGTACTATTGATCCACTTGATGTATGTTTTGGTGATCAACTTGTGGGTTCCGTGACCTTGGGAATCTATCCATAGGGGTTCACACATGTTTTTGTCTTGAATCTCCGGTAGAAACATTGGGGCACTCTTTGAAGTTCTTTGTGTTGGATTTAACATGACGAATGTAAAATTTTGTGATGCATATCGCATAATCAAGCCCATGGGTACTCGTGGTGACATTGGAGTATCTAGGTGACATTAGGGTTTTGGTTGATGTGTATCTTAAGGTATTATTTTAGTATGAACTCTAGGCTGTTCATGACAGTTATAGGGATAGTTCATAAGATTGATCGGAAAAGATAACTTTGAGGTTGTTTTGTACCCTACCATAATTTCTTCATTTGTTCTCCGCTATTTGTGACTTTGGAGTGAATTCTTTGTCGCACGAGAGGTATTTACATATGATTCAACTATGTCAGTATTGTTAAGAGAACTTGCATTAGTGAAAGTATGGACCCTAGGCATTGTTTTCAAGCATTGCAATACCATTTTTGATCAATTTTGTTACTTGTTATCTTGCTGTTTTTATATCTTCAAATTACAAAAACCTATATCTACCATCCATATTGCACTTGTATCACCATCTCTTCGCCGAACTAGTGCACCTATACAATTTGCCATTATATTGGGTGTGTTGGGGACACAAAAATATTCTTGTATTTGATTGCAGGGTTTTTTGAGAGGGACCATCTTCATCCCACACCTCGCACGGATTGATAAACCTTGGGTCATCCACTAGAGGGAAAATTTCCACTGTCCTACAAAACTCTGCGCTTGGAGGCCCAACACGAGTCTAGAATAAGAAGGTTGTGTAGTTGACATCAAGCTCTTTTCTGGCGCTGTTGCGAGGGAGGTGAGTGCTTGAAGGTATATATTTAGATCTTGTAAGCAAATCTTTTAGTTTCTTGTTTTTCACCTATTTGGTTCTATAAAAGAAAACTACACAAAACTTGAATTGAGGTTGCCTCATATGCTTCATATTTTTAATGTCTTTTGTTAAAATGATAGAAAGGAAAACTGTGCTCAAGTGTTAGAAGAAGAAGTTATTAAAATGTTTGGCACTAAATATTTGAGTGATGAGCATGATTGCAATGTTGTTAGTATGAATTCTTTGAATATCCATGATGCTAATGATATGCAAAGCCACAAGCTGGGGGATGCTATGTTTGATGAAGATGATATTTTTAGTCCCCCAAGTTTTGATGAGAAAATTTATTATGATTATGGCATGCCTCCTATATATGATGATTATGATGATTACATGTATGCTCTAAATTGTGATAGTAACCATGAAACTTTTCATCATGATTTTAATATTGAATGTGGTTATGTCAATCAAGTATCTCATGATAATTATTTTGTTGAGTTTCCTCTCTATGTGTTCAAGGTTTTGAAGTTATGCTTGTTTTGGCTTCCTATGATAGTTGATTCTTGCTCACATAAATTGTTTGCTGAAAATCCCTATGAATAGGAACTGGGTTAGACTTAAATGTTCTTTTCATGATATTCATGATGCTCTTTTGCATGTTTCAATTATTATTCCTATAGGAACATCATTGAAATCATCATGCCTAGCTAAAAGGCATCAAAGAAAAGCGATTTTTGGGAGAGAACCCAGCACTTTTACTTTCTGTTTTTGTGTGTTAACATCATTAAGATATTTTAGTAATCATGTTTTGTGTCTTTTATTTCACTAATGTGCCAAGAAAAGCCTTTGGGGTAGTGTGGATACTTGCTTGTTTGATTCTGTGCAAAAACAAAAAGTTTTGCGTCCAGTATATGAATTATCTGAATTTACTAGAGCGTCAAAAAATTCTGAAATTTTTACACAACATTGCTATGAAAATTATATGATATTTTATAATTTTTTAATAATTGTTAGAGTGATTGAAGTTTGGTGATCATTCAGATCTTTTTCAGACTATTCTGTTTTTGACAGATACTGTTTGGCATGCATAGTTTGCTTGTTTTAGTGTTCCAATAGCTTATATTGAGTGATAAAAATTATGGGAATGATATAATAAAATAGTTCTGATGTGGTAAAAATTATGAATCTTGTCTTGACAGTACCTAAGTGAATGATTTATCTTTATTACACTAACCCTTCTCACAAAGTTCCGCTATGTTTTGTGTGATTGAAGTTTTCAAGTTTTGGGTGAGATACCGATATGAGGAGAATAACGAGTGACAAGAACATAATATTGGGGATGACCAAGGCACCCCAATGTAATATTCCAGGAAGACTCAAGCGCCTAAGCTTGGGGATGCCCCGGAAGGCATCCCCTCTTTCGTCTTCAACACTATCGGCATATCTTACTTGGAGCTATATTTTTATTCGTCACATAATATGAGTTTTTATTGGAGCTTCATTTTATTTTGTTTTTATATGTTAGGTGTTATTTATAATCTTGTTTTTCAATAAAAAGTTCCAAGAATTGCCTTTAGGATGCTTGCATTGCATGTTTGATGTGTGCTGCATAAAAAACAGAAACTTTTGCTATAGTGTTTGAATTTTCATATTTTATTGTAACATGGAAAGTTCTGAAATTTTTATAAAGTATTTTCATATAAATTATATAGCATGTACTAAATTTTCATAACCGTTTGAGTTACAGAAGTACACTAGTTTAATACATTGCTATAGACTATTCTGTTTGGACAGATTGATGTCATGGTTTTGTTATCTACTTATCCTATAGTTTCCATAGCCTATATTGGTAGATATAAATTGTGGAAATGATATTATACAGTACCTAATGTTTGCATATTATTGTGCAACTTGTCTTGGCAGTACATTAAGAGTAGATTTATCATTATGTGGACTAACCTATCTCACGAGTTCTTTTCGGGTTTTCTATGGATGAAGTTTTTGAGAATAGGTGAAACCATGATATGAGAGGATTGAACGAGATATAAATCCGAAGATTGGGATGCCCTAGGCACCCCAAGTAAATATTTTAAGAAGTCTCAAGCATATAAGCTTGGGGATGCTACCCATCCCACCGCTCTTCTTCAATAATTGTCAGTTAGCCTATGTTGAGCCTAAACTTTAATTTGTTTACATGACGCGTGCTATTCTTGGAGTGCTATTTTTATTTTGCTTGATGGTTAAATAAAATACTCAGATCTTAAATTCTTTACCGATAGAGAGAGAGAGAAAGTCCTCGCATAGCTACTTAATTGTTTAACTACTCATTGATCTTCACTTATATGTTTTGAGTTTTGTCATGACTCTTGTGCTCCTGTCCCATCCCGTGGGCAGACAAAGATGCCTGATGGTGCATTAAATGCGCCTGTCCTACTTTGTTAGTGTTAGGTATGATAACACTATAGCTCTATACACCCCCTGTACGCATTGTACGCCACTGCTGGGATCCCCTTCAGAGTATAAAAGGAGGCCCAGGGCGATACGGTAGAGGACTTTTTGACCTTTGCACTCGTAGACTTTTGGTTTTTCGACTTTGAGACTTCTAGCTCACATGCGTAGCGGCTAGTCATAGCGCTCTTGTAAAATCCCCGCGTGTTGTTCATCAGACCTGCTCTTTGTGCAAGCCTTCTCCCCCGCTGAACCGAAAGGGGTCCCCCTGATCCCATAGGTATTCATTCCCCATGACATCTTTGGCGTGCCATGTAGGGGGAAGATAGGTCATGTGAACCTGTTTTGGTGATCAGCGCGCCAGTTCCTTCATACTCATCATCGCCATGGCCCCCAAGAAGAAGGGCCTGACGGCAGTTGGCCCATCTGCATCCGCTGTCCTTGTGTCTACACAGACAGGCGACGACGTAGACACGGGTGGAGGAAGAGGCACAGGTTTAGAACTTATGAGACCCACTGGTGATCAAGGCCAAGTAAGCGGTGCCGCCCGCCGCGGAGACGCCCATGGCGGCGGCGGGAACCCCCACGCCGCTGGGTCTCAGGACGGAGCTGTACCGCCTGTGGGTGGTACGGTGAATTCCAGGGGCGGAAGGGTATCTTCCAGTACACCCACGCCAGCGCTTATGCTGCAATCTTCTGAGGACGCGCGCGAAGAGCCGCGCCACGGTGCCTGCGGTTCTCAACGTCCCCACAAAAAAGCTCCTACACATCACTCCCAAGGTGCGCGGGACCAACATGCTCGCGAGCATGCTAGTGGGAGTGGTGTGCCATTGGAGGACCGCGACGGAGCTCCTTCTAACACTGTTAGAAGTCAGAGCACCTCGTGTTCCTCGTGCCGTTCGCTGCCAACCACGTCCGAAGAGGCAATGACACGAGCAAAGCTACTCCTAAACTTCCCTTCTGCTATGGAGAAGCTCGACGAATGGAGAGCCACCATTTAGAGCATCCTCAGCCTCGCAGATAAGTTCTGGTCCACCGAGCCGGCTCACGCAAGTGGTGAGAAGGCCGGAGGTGGTGCGACCATGGTACACTCTCCTCCACAGCAACAACACAGACCACCCACTCGACGGACCGACACTGACGATGGTTACTCAACGACATCGTCCGACCCACGGACTCGCTATGACCATCATCAAGTTCTTCGGGAGCGAAGCAAAGAAGACGCCCGGACCACAATCGAGCGGCGGCGGGAAGCATGCCATCAATCTGGTAAGCGCGGGGGGGGCACTATAGACAAGCCCGTGCCACGGTATCCTGCCCACCTACCTTACGAGGTGGGTTGTCCAGCGTTTACCTATGAGCTGCGGCAAGTCCAATGGCCCAATTCCCGCACATTCAAGCCAGAGGTCCCGGAGAAGTAGCACGGCAAGACTCACCCGTCAGAGTTGTTGAGCGTCCACACCATTGGGATGCAGGCTGATGGGGCTCGTTATGACAAGATAATAGACAATTACTTCCCATTCGTGCTTAAGCCCAACGCTAGGTCATGGTTGATGCACCTGCTCGAAGGATCCATCACCTCCTGGGCAGACCTGTGCCACGAGTTTGTTGGCGCCTTTACCGGAGACCACCAAGCTCTTGGTCAAGAGAGCGATTTTCACATCATCCCTGAAAAGGAGGGAGAGACTTTGTGCAAGTACATCCAAAGATTCAGCCACATGCACCACAACATACCAGACGTTCATCCTGCCAATGTTATCAGCGCATTCCATTAGAACGTGCGCAACCGCAGGATGCAGGAAGAGCTGGCGATGAACAAGGCCAGGGATGTTGCCGAGCTTTATGCTTTGTGAGACAAATGTGCTCGCACTGAAGAAGGGAGGAGGCTCCCCGGAGAAGACGCTAGCGCAGGGGTCGACTTTGAGGATGAAGACACCGCCGCCCCAACGATGAAGGGCCGGCGGTGCAACAAGAAGCTCAAGGGCAAGGCCATGCTTGTCGTCAAGGGTCCAACAACCCCAGTACCACTAAGAAGGGCAAGGTTGACGACCCCGGCAAGGATGTTGCAGGGTGCGCCTCCCGCCAGGCGATGGCAGTTGCAGACATGCCGGAAGGCTCCGGCAAGCAGTATTGGAAGATCCATCGCACCATGGGCCACGATCTCTAGGACTGCCAGCAAGTTAAGCAGCTTGCCGAGAAACAAAAAGCTGAGTGCGATAGGCAAGACAAGGAGAAAGGACAGGATGGTGCGGAGGGGTCCGACAAGAAGTGCGTTGGCCGAGGAGGTCGCTGAGGCAAGACCAAACAACAAAAAGACCGGCCCACTCATGGCCGCAACAAGCAAGAGGGGTGATGACGATGACATCGAAGAGGATGACGAGTCCAGCTAGCATGAGTTCCAGAAGGCTACAAAGATGATGTGCATCGAGGGAGGTGCTTCGTCGCACTCCATTCACCGCCAACTTAAACAGTGGGCGCGCGAGGTTAACGCGGCGAAGTCCTCTATTGGAGCCTAGAAACCTCTGAAGTGATCCAACACTCCTATCATTTTCAACGCCGAGGATCACCCTGAACGCATAACTGCGATCGGGTGCCTGCCATTGTTGGTATCACCAACAATTCGCAACCTCAAGGTGACGAAGATGCTAGTTGACAGTGGGGCCAGCCTGAACCTAATATCGCCTGATGTCATCCAGAGGCTGCAAATTCCTGATGAAGATCTCGATCCCACAAGTGCTTTCCAAGGGGTCAATTCAGGGAGGACTCAACCGAAAGGCAAGATCACACTACCGGTGATGTTTGGCAGCGATATAAATTTCATAATAAAGAAGATTGTTTTTGACGTCGCCAAGATCTCATTGCTGTACAACGGTATCCTTGGTTGCCCGGCGCTGGCCAAGTCCATGGCGGCCACCCACTTCGCTTACAATGTGCTGAAGATGCCCAGGCCAATGAGCATCATCACGATAAACTCCGACAAGAAAGGTGCACTTATCTGCGCTAACCAACTCTACCGGGAGGCAGTTGCAGCACCTGCCGCCAAGGCGCTTGCTCCTACTGCTGAAGCTCTGGCGGGTAGAAGATCAGCAACTCCTCTGGCACACAGTCCGGCAAGCGCGCCTCCTCGGGGTGTTGTGCTCCCGTTGACGATGTGCCAGAGAGCTCCACCGGCAAGAGAAAGAAGTCCAAGGTAGCTCCACCAGAGACTAAGAAGGTCCCTGCCAAGGAGGATTGTACGGGAGGAACTTTCACCATAAGTTCCACCCTTGACGACAAATAGGAAAGCACGCTCATCACTTTCCTGCGGGCGAATGTCAATGTGTTTGCATGGCAACCATCTGATATCCTTGGTGTTCCCAAGAAGGTGATGGAGCACCACCTTGTCGTCTGCCCACACGCGCGACCCGTCAAGCAGAAGGTCCGGCAGCAAGCTTTGGAGCGCCACCAGTTTATTGCCGAAGAGATCAAGAAACTAGAAGCGACTGGCTTGATCAGAGGAGTACTCCATCCAACATGGTTGGCCAATCCAATCATAGTGCGCAAGGCGAATGGGAAGTGGAGGTTGTTCATTGACTTCATAGACATCAACAAAGCCTGCCCCAAAGATCCCTTTCCCTTGCCGCGCATCGACCAGATTGTGGACTCCATTGCCGGTTACGACTTGTTGTCTTTCCTTGACGCCTATTCCAGTTATCATCAGATTTTCATGGCAAAGGAAGACGAGGAGAAGACCACATTTATCACACTTTTTGCATATGCCTTTCGGGTTGAAAAGTGCTGGCTCTACATTTGCAAGAGCGGTCTAGATTGGTTTTGAGCCCCAACTACATAGAAATATGGAGGCTTATATGGATGACATAGGCTATGCTCATATCAGACCTACAAGAAACATTTGCCAATCTGCGCAAGATCAACATGAAGCTCAACCCCGAGAAGTGTGTGTTCGGCATCCCATCCAGCAAGCTTCTCAGGTTCTTTGTATCTCAACGTGGAATTGAAGAAAATCCCAACAAGATCAAAGCAATTGAGCAAATTGAAGCACCGAGACGTGTCAAAGATGTGGGTCGTCTTGCCAGCTATGTTGCTGCTCTGAGTAGGTTCATCTCAAAATCTATTAAACGTGTCCTGCCCTTTTTCAAAATCTTGAAGAAGGCAGGTCCGATGAAATGGACTCCGGAGGCGGAGGCAACGTTGTAGGATTTGAAGAAGTACCTTTCCTCTCTGCCAGCCCTAGTCACGCAAAAACCACAAGAGCCATTGCTGCTATATCTAGCGGCAACAAATCAGGCGGTGAGTGTTGCACTAGTGGTTGAAAGAGAAGTTGATGAAGAAACAGCGGCAGCGACAGGACCGCCAAGCGACAAGCCAGGACATCCCCCGACAGGGTCTGATGCCGACAATGAAGGATCTACGGAGTTGAATGGGACAATTCAGAAGAAGAAGGTTGTGCAGCACCCAGTATATTTTTTCAGCTCCATTTTATAGGGGGCTAGGTCAAGATATTCTGGCATGCAAAAGTTGCTCTTCGGCCTTCTTATGGCCTCGAGGAAGCTGTGCCATTACTTGCAAGCACATGAGATCATCGCTGTCACTTGCTTCCCGCTTCAGAGGATCTTGCAAAACCCGGAAGCTACCAGCAGGATTGTAGAGTGGGCTTTGGAACTGTCAAGCTTTGGTCTCAAGTTTGAGAGCACTTCGACCATCCACAGTAGAGCCTTGGTGGAGTTCATTGCATAATGGAACCCAACACCGGCTGAAGAAGTTCTAGAGTCAACTCTCCCCGGCAAGGAAACTGATCAAGAGTGGGTCATGTATTTTGATGGGGCTTTCAGGCTCCAAGGCGCCGGTGTCGGAGTGCTTCTTGTCGCACCCAGTGGAGGGCACCTCAAATATGTGATTCATATGCACTTTCCCCAGGAGAGATCACGGAACAATACTGCTGAGTATGAGGGACTGCTTGCCGGTCTCAGGATCATAGTAGACCTTGGGATCAAGAAACTTATTGTCAAGGGTGATTCTCAGCTTGTCGTCAGGCAAGTGAACAAAGATTACCAGAGTCCAATGATGAAGCTTATGTAGATTAAGTGAGGAAGTTGGCAGAATGTTTTGATGGCCTGCAATTGGAGAAACGTTAGCATGCAGAAAACATCGTTGCCGATGGCCTGTCAAAGTGTGCTGCCCTTAAGTTGCATGTGGAACCAGGAACTTTCGTGCTCCAACTGAATCAACCATCTGTGACACCATCAACTGGACAAGAGAAAAGAAGAAAGTTGAGTTCCGGCAAGTATTTCCTGATAGAGCTACCAGAAGCCGCCGGCGAGGAGGTTTCTGAGGACAACGTCAGGCTTGCCGGTGAGCGCCATGCTCCGGCGGAGCCTCCGACTCTTGTCATGGAAGCACACGCTCCCGCCAGGCTTGCTGGGAGATAGCAGGCTCTGGCGGGGCCTGAGGCCCCTTCCGTTGAGACAAATGCTTCCCCGACAGAGGATACGCCTTCAATCCTTGTTGTCGAGCCCCAGGCTCCAGCATGGGCACAACACATCGTCTGTTTCCTTCAAACTGGAGAAATCCCTGAGGAACAAGAGGAAGCAGAGAAAGTAGCCCGCCGGTCTAATATGTACCAGTTCGTGGACAACGTCCTGTACAGAAAGAGACCGAATGGTGCGAATCTCAAGTGCATTTCTCGAGAGGATGGACTGGAGCTGTTGGCAGAGATTCATGGAGGCATATGTGGCTCCCACATAGGATCAAGATCAGTTGCTAGAAAGGCATTCCGACAAGGTTTCTTTTGGCCCACTGTCCTCCAGGATGCAACTGCATTAGTAACCAAGTGTGAAGCATGCTAGTTTCACTCTAATAAATTACATCAACCAGCTCAAGCCCTTCAAACAATACCTCTCCCCTGGCCATTTTCGGTCAGGGGGCTCGACATCTTGGGCCCCTTCCCCCGCACTACCGGGGGATTTAAGTACTTGTACGTTGCAATCGACAAGTTCACAAAGTGGTCAGAAGTGGAAGCGGTGAGAAAGATGACAACACAGTCTGCCGTCAAGTTCCTCAAAGGACTAGTGTTGCCAACAAGATCATCATTGACAACAGCACACAGTTCATGAGTCGCACCTTCATTCTATATGTCAAGGACCTTGGCAGCAAAATCTGTTTTGCTTCTTTTGCCCACCCGAGGAGCAATGGCCAAGCAGATAGGACTAATGCTGAAGTGCTGCGAGGCCTCAAGACAAGAACTTTCGATATGCTGCACAAGTGTGGAAGGCACTGGATTGATGAGTTGCCGGTTGTTCTTTGGTCAATCAGGACGACACCAAATCGAGCTACCGGCCAGACACCCTTCTTCCTTGTATATGGGGCGGAAGCAGTTCTCTCCATGGTACTCATACACGGGTCGCCTCGAGTGCTCGCTTATGATGAGCATGAGCAAGAGTAGTTGCGGCAAGATGACGTGGTGCTCCTTGAGAAGACCGTCTTCAGGCTGCTGTGAGAGCTGCAAGCTACCAGCAAGCTTTGTGCCGCTACCATATCCACAAAGTTAATGCCAGAAGTCTTGAGGAAGGCAACCTTGTTCTTTGGCGAGTTCAGTCCGGCAAGAATTCCATCAAGTTGACGCCAAAGTGGGAAGGCCCTTATCAGGTAGCATGAGTCACCATGCCTAGCACAGCTCGCCTGGAGACCGAAGATGGCATCCCAGTGAACAACTCCTGGAATATCAAACATCTTTGTAAGTTCTACCCATAAGGCGCGGTTACCGGGCTTCCCAGCAACCACCTTTTGTACAAGTCTTGCCGCTGAAGCATGTGATCCTTGGTACAAAACGAGGTGCACAACCTGTGCGTAGTTGAATAAAGCTAAGTGTTCCGCAAATCTTATTGATTCTCATGTTTACCTATGTGCATGTTTGTCTGAGATATTGCATTACACTTAATCCTGGCAAGAGCTAACGGGCCACCAAGGTTCCACACCCATATTTTCTCTTCTTTCTTTTTCTCAAGGGACAAAAGGTTACCCTACGTGCAGCTTTGTTGGGGGATAATGGTATGGATACCTATGGGGATGTTCAAAAAAATCTTGCTAGAAGGAGTACGAAAACGAAAAGATAAGTTGCAAAACCCCAAGTGAATTATTGGTGTGGAGTTATTTTCCTTGGGAGATTTCGATTCTTGTATGGGAAACCTGCACGCACGGGAACCTTGCTATGATTGGCTGCGTCCTTACTCTGTTTCGGGTCCGCTCAACGACTTAAGTGGCTGCGCCCACACTCTTGTTTCATTTCGAGTCCGCTCAATGACTCAAGGGGCTGCGCTCGCACCCTTATTCTGTTTTGAGCACGATCAACAACTTAAGCGGTTGTGCCAAGAACGCCGAGGTATCTTGTCGGAAGTGGCACCGCCAGCAGGCTGCTAACGACCCATTCCTCAAAGCGCTAGCGGTAGGTCTACACACGACGGCAAGATTCTTCCGTGAGGGCGTAGGGAAAAGTTCCATGCAAAGAAACACTCTAACAAGGAAGATAATATAGAGTTATGAAAAATAGGGTGAAATTTACATGACATGTCACCTTTTCCTAAGTACATCTTTATTTGACTATCTCCCCTAGGGGCTATTATAAGAAGAAAAAGGTGGAAACGGGAGGCAAGCTACAAGAAGAAAAGGATGCCGAGAGGCCTCCGACAGAAGCCTAGCCTGGCCCCTCTAGACCAGCACTTCACGGAGGAGCAGGGCTCCCAGATGGGCATGCAAGAACCCGGCCCCTCCTGGACTAGCATTGCGCGGAGGAGAGGGACAGCGTGGGCGAAAAGGAGGATGGACCCCAGAAGCCGAAGTCCACGGGCCTGTCGGGAGATCTAGCTAGAAGATGAGGCATCGCCCGGGACAAAGGACCTCCGCAAGGTCGTCCTGCCGGGAGGGGGAGAGGCGTGAGACTGGCATTGATGGTGTGGCCGGCAGTCAGTCCGAGCTCGAGTCATCGGGCTCCGACTTGATAGCCCGAAGACCGGACTCATCGTCATCGTCTTCGCCCTTTTCCCCCTCACCACTCTCGCTCGAGGAGGAGCTTTTGGCGCCGCTCGATCTCTCTTCACAACAGCTAAGGCGGACGCCTGAGCACCCATAAATCTTGACAGAGAATAGATTGGCCTCCGTCATTTTAAAATGAAGGATGTGCCTTTCCTGGAGGTTGTGGGTGCAGGCGAAGGTCTTCCAGCCACTCCTGAGGAACATGATGCAACTCGCTAGGTACTCGACGTCCACTCGGGTCGCACCATTACAACAACCATGCGCCCGTAACCATAGGACGAGCAACTCATCGACCTCCATCGCCCTAGAGAAAGAGCTAGGGAGGCGTAGATGGCTCCGGAAGGGACCGACCAGTTAGAGGATGAACTCCAGTGTGTCCCTTCGGCATGGGTCTCCTCAAGGAAGAGGCCCGGTGTCAGAGGAGGAGGTGGGGCAACGCTCCGCCTCCCCCGATGTCGGCCTCCACGGGGTCCACGACCCGTCGCACCTCTTCCACCACGCGCTCTCGGGCTGCCCTCCGCCTCTATGGCTGAAGTGGTGGCATGATCCCGACGAAAACTCCTCCTTGGAGCAGAGGACAGTGGCTGCCCTCTCCCCCTGTTCATGGCTGAGGGTGAGCACCACTCGAAGGTTGGGAAGGCATGGAAGGGCAAGTTATGGAGGTTCACACTCGGAGGAGGGAGGAAGGATGGATGAGCATCGCCCTTGCTATCCCTCAATTTATAGGGGGAAGTGCGAGCACTGGCTCTCCCATGCTCCAAGGGTCGCCGCCCACCTCCTCCAATAGCGGAGCCCTTGATCACGGGGCGAATAGCAACCACCCTGTTGCTCCAATCCTTGGTGCTGCAGTTACTGCCTTTCCTAGGGACTTTAAGTCACGGGTGCCCATTGCTGGCTCCCGCTATGCATGCGGCTCGCGTGGCGGAAACAACCGGACGCAGTAATTGAAAATTCAACAGCCGCACTACGCACATATCCCATGTCCCGCATTTAACAGGCGTCGTGGGGAGGTGCGGTAAATGCAATAATCACAACCACAAGGCCCTGCCACGTGTGCCCGTGCGCTGTTTGGGCCTAGCCCAACAACGCCTCGCATCGTGTGTGGCCCAGGCCCGGGGGCTCCTGTCGGTGCACTAGAGTTTTGTGCTACCTAGTGCCCCTTACTCATACACGAGCAGTAGTAGCCACCCTGGTGACGAGTCTCGGCAGGGATCTGCTAGATACAAGCACAGAAGAATTAAGACCCCCGACAAGACCTTGTCGGGATGGACATCAAACCCTCAGGCAAGACAAAGCCCCAGCATGCCCCGGCAAGGCGAAACCCCAACAAGGCACTGCCAGCACACAGGCCAGGTGTCGCCTTGCCTGGGCACGTGTCGTGGCATTGGCGATGGAGGGGCTAAGCAATGTCGATGGGACGGGCTCCTGTCCCGTCCCGGCGGCAGACAGAGATGCCTGACAGTGCATTAAATGCATCTGTCCTACTCCATCCGTGTTAGGTATGATAACACTGTAGCTCTATACACCCCGTGTATGCACTGTACGCCACTGTTGGGATCCCCTTCAGAGTATAAAAGGAGGCCCAGGGCGATGTGGTAGAGGACTTTTTCACCTTTGCACTCATAGACTTTTGGCCTTTTGACTTTGAGCCTTCTACCTCACACGCGTACTGACTATTCATAGCTCTCCTGTAGCTAGGACCCCAAGAACACCCACAATATAACCAAGTAGGAGTAGGGTTTACGCATCTTTGCGGACCAAACATGGGTAAAATCCATGTGTGTTTTTCATTAGACCAGCTCTTTGTGCGAGCCTTCTCCCCCGCCGAATCGAAAGGGGTCCCCCTCATCCCATAGGTGTTCCTTCCCCACGACAGAAGGAAGAGAGATTTCACTTATAAATATACTATCTTGGACATTTTCTATGGTTGTGAGCTCCATTAATTATTTTCAAACTTGAGCAAAATAGTTGAAGTTGGACAAGGAAGACAACGTAATGAGTTATGCTTGGGTATATTTGTATAGAAGTTTTATTGTTATGGATCCTCCAACATGTGGTGATTTCTTACACCTCATACTAGCCAAAAATTCCGCACCAAGTAGAAATACTACTTGTGCATCGAAACACCCTTAAACCAGCTTTTCCATGAGAGTCCACTATACCTACCTATGGATTGAATAAGATCCTTCAAGTAAGTTGTCATCAGTGCAAAAAGCAATAAAAATTGCGCCTAAATATGTATGGTCTTTTATTGTAAGGGAAACTAAGCATTATACGAACTTGTGATGGTAAAGAAATAATAGCGACAAACTGCATAATAAAGGTTGCTATCACAAAGGGCAATACAATGTGACGTTCCTTTGCATTAAGGGTTTGCACATCTAAAAACAAAAAACGCATGACAACCTTTGCTTCCCTCTGCGAAGGGCCTATCTTTTACTTTCTAGCACTTACCTTTACTCATGAGTCATGGTGATCTTCACCACTTCCTTTATTTTGCTTTTTTCTCTTGGCAAGCGTCATGTGTTGGGGAATGATCTAGGCATATATGGCCATTCAAATATCTTTGATCATGAATTATTATTGTTAACAATTATGTATATGATAAATAAGTTGGGAGGCAAAACTTTAAGCCCCTATCTTTCTCTGTGTTTGACGGATGCCATTTGCTCTAAAAATATGCTCTGAGTGTTAGAAATCATGCAAGACTATATGATAGTTGAGTATGTGGAATTTGATAAATCAAAGATCTTACATAGACCCTTCCTGAAAATACGATGAATTGCAATTGTTTGGTGACTAAAAGCCTAGTTTGTTAGTTTTCAAGAAACTTTATGGTTTATAGTTTAACATGTGAATAGCTTGTTGCTTCATCATGAGAAGTTTTATGAGATGAGCAACTGTTTATCATATTTAATGATGCTAGACAAAGTGTTTGGAACTATCATTGATCAAACTTGTGCACTTGCTAGCATTCACAATTCTTAAATTATTTCTTTTGTCATTTACCTACTCGAGGACGAGCAGGACTTAAGCTTGGGGATGCTGATACATATCCAACGTGTCTATAATTTATGAAGTATTCATGCCATGTTTACAATAATTCTATATGATTTTGCTATGATTTTATTAGAACTAACTCATATTGACGTTGTTTTCAGCAGAACTACCATGGTGTCGTTTTTGTGAAGAAATAAAAGTTTTCGGAATGGGCTAAAAATTTACGGAGAATATTTTTGGAAAATATAAAGAACAGTAGAGCAAAAATATACAGGAGAAGCTGTCGGGACCCCGATCCTAAGCCATAAGAATCTAGCCTGTAACACATCACATCACTTTGCGGTCTCATGCACGGTTATCTCCACGGTTATCTCCACGTTTGCGTCTTTTGACTCAGGTATGTGAATGTGTCGCTAGCATTCAAATGCAAAGAACCCGGGCCGACATGGCTAGTCGTAGAACCAAAGTGGCACATCTGTATAGGGACAGGCATATGTAACCCAACAATGCAGGTGTTGATCTCTAGCATGTGTAGACGAGTCATAGCAAGCTACAAGTACTCCATTACGCCATGGGACATAAATGTCATCACTGCACGTAGACGAGTTGTAGCAGGCTACAGGGACTCCATTACACTGCGAGACATTCCCCGAAGGGACAGACACAACAGCAAAGAAGGATACATGTCGGTCAATCGATGTGTCCGGAGCAGTAGAAAGCTACCAAGGCTCGGTGGAAGCACAAAGAGGCATTTCCCCGTAAAGAGTACTACTAAAGGCACACAACTAGGTATCGGATCCCATACATACCGTTGCACGTCACACATACGCACAACATGCCTGATATGCATAGATACAACTATGGCATCACAACATAACCATACAACATTACAACATTTACTTAGAAGGCTCGAAAGAGTCAATACACCACTATGGATCCACTTCCGTCTCCCTACGAGAAGGCCATCCATAGCACTCACGCTTATCTTGCGTATTTTAGAGTATCCACTTCAACTTATCTATGAACCGCATAAGTTATCCAAGTAGTCCATATCCGTGGACGAGGCTATTCGAATAGATTCATAACCCGGCAGGGGTTTACTTCTTCACACATGCTCCCGCCACTTATCGCTATGTGCACATAAAAGGCACCTCAGCAACCTTCAAGCGGAAGCCCAGCGAGGGAGTCGTCCACGACCGTCAATCACACAAGACCCTAGTCCAGGTTTATCGCCTATTTGAGACTGAACCCGCATGGAAGTCCGACCGAAGTTTCCGCTATGGCCTCGAACGATGAGCACAGGGTTCCCAAGCCCACCGTTCGGGTGCCACTTGGTACACCGTGCCACTATGCCTATACCGCATCATAGTCCACCCCGTCGGGGAACGCTATGAATGGCCGACAACACTTTTCGTACAAACACCAAAAACTAGTTGCAACTCTTGGACAGAGGTCTAGGCGATTAATGGGCCGAGAGGGTCAATTAAGTATCCCAATGTGCTGTAGTATCTTGTCTTGGATAACATACACAGAACTTAGTTCTTAACGACGGTCCCAATGAGACAACCCGTCATGTACTCCTACATGACCTCTCATCGCTACCTTTACCAAATCGTGTTCACACACTTAGCTCTCACACAGTAGGACATGAACATAGCCATTCTTATTCATCACCCGGATGGATCAAACCTGACACGACACGACTTTAAGCATAGCAGGCATAGTAAGAAAACATGGATGAGTAAGCACACCAAGGCTCAAGCAGTTGCTACTCATGCTAAGTGGTTTTAACTATTTACTATGGCAAAGACAGGTCATGCAAAGGAATGGGTTCAACTACCGAGAACATGTAACGGTTTAATCGTTATTGTCCTAATGTAGTAGTAGAGTGCAGGAGCGAGAGAGTGGGTTCATATCAGTATGCCCAAGGGGGTTTGCTTACCTGACACTTCTGAAGATGGTAAAAGTCTTCACTGGTGACATTGATTTCATCGTCGAAACAACGTCTACCGAGAGGGAACAACACCGGCAAACAGAGAAGTGAACACATTCAAAGTGATGCAACAAACATGATGCAGGAAATGGCATGTTAAGGTACTGAACTGACCTAGTGCTATAGGTAGTCATATTAAGTAAAGTGGGGTTCAAATATATACTAAATTCCAACTCCAACACTATTTATTAAGTTATCCTAATTATGAAATGTCCTACTTTGTGATGTTAACCTGCTCAAACATGCATGACCATGGCATAAACAGATTCATTGGATTTTTCTGATCATTTTTCATATATAAATTATTTTCATCTGACTTACAGAATATTTTCTATGATTTTTAGAAGTTTTAAACATTTTCTAGAATTTCCTGAATTATTTTTATTATAAAAATGTATTACTGCGTCAGCCTGACGTCATCATGATGTCAGCAGGTCGGCTGACCCGGTCCAGGTCAAACCTGACATGCGGGGCCCGCACGTCAGTGACACATTTAGTTAACAACATTATTAACACTAATTTCTGACTAATCTAAAAACTAACCGGGACCGGGGCCCGTGTGTCATTGACCTATAGGGATCAAACCGCGGCCAACCAGGGTCAACTTTGCCGGAGTTGACCCGCGGCTCGTCGCCGGCATTGTCAGGGACGGCGGAGGGCGTCGGAATTCGCCCATGGACGACCAATCAAGCGACGGAGGGGCTCGGCGAGAACCTGGGACTCGCCCGCATCCATTTGGGCCATCGGGAGCGGCTGCAGTGAAATGCAAAGACGATGGCGAGCATCCGAGCGGCGGCTGGAGCTCGGACTTGCTCGGGCGCGGGGTTGCCGCATGCTAGCGGGCTGGGAGAGCAGCTAGGCGGTTTCTAAGGAGCACGAGGGACACATATGGGGTAGCAGTTGCTCCATAGGGGCATGGATTCCTTGGTCCCGTCGGTCATGGCAGACGGCGGCTCCGGGTGCTCGCGGCATCAACTACAGCATGAAAACAGAGGGGGAGAAGCATAGGGGGAGGAGCGAGAGCTCACTACGGATTTCTGGTGGTCTTAGTGGGCTCGGGGACGACCGGTAGGCGACGGATTGAGGGACGGCGACCGACGGAGCTAGAGGTTGAAGACACCCAAATTGTGGCGATGCAGGGCTCCTGAGCTTGCATGTGTCGACGAGGGGCTTCAGGGCGATGGGGTGGAGCGGCTGGACTCACTAGGGGGCTAGAGGTGGCCGGTGGTTACGAGCGGCGGCGACCATGGCGTCTTGAGTCCGAAGGGAGAAGAAAGAGCAGAGAGGGGAGAGAGCAGCAGAGGGGGATGGATTGAGCTCGGGAGAGAGAGAGAGAGCTCCACGACGTCTCCATGGCACTAGAGAAGCGAGGGGGAGGCAGGCACACAGGGTGGAGCTAGCCGAGTGCGTGGCGCCGCATGACGAATGCGTGCCCCTGTCCTCCTAGCGAGAGGACAGGGATGACTAGCGTGGGCCAGTAGGGCCGGCTCCCCTCTGGGCAGGTGAGCTCCTTTTCTTATCTTCATTTTCGTTTTCTATTTCTGACTTTGGTTCTGGTTTGCAAAAATTTGTCAAACCATTTCCATAAATCCTGGAAATTTGCATGTGAACTAGGTATAAATAACTAATGCCACATAACAAGTTTCAGAATTGTTGGATCAATATTTCTATAATTAGTAATTATAATCCAATGCAAATAATTGTTTGATTGATTAATAAGCCCAATATAAAATGTTTCTATGATTCTAAAAATATTTGTTTAGGTTTTCCCTCTTGCCAATATTTTCACAACAGAACAGGAACATTTTCTTGGAGTTATTTGAGGCAATTTTATGTTGGTCATTTTGTGAAAAATGTTTTGTGAGTCTTGACAATTCCCCAATTCAAATTCATTTGAATTTTAAAATGCATGCATGAATATGCAATGACAAGCAAAGCTAAAACTAGGAATATGACAACTCACCCCCCTAAACAAGAATCTCGTCCCGAGATTCACGCGTAGGGTAAGAGGACGGAGGGGACACTAACTATCACAATCTTCTTGGTCCATGTGCCCTCCTCGCAGCTGTTGATTCATTGCATTATGATGATATTGACTTCTTTGCCTTCGGGCTCTTCATCCAACAGAAGGACAACAGGGATAGAAAGCTATACAGGAATCGATCTTGACGAAGATCGAACGACTCATGACGAACTCATGAAATGAGACGTGATAACATCTCTCGAGCTGGGACACAAAACACACGTCAAGAACAATGAATGAAGCAGATCATGGAGGTTCAATTGGTAGGCAACAATTCCACACTAAAATAGATGGTGAAGGGGTTTGAAAGTAGCGAGGAGTTAGTTGCCCTTCATACCATAACGGGCACCTTAGGGAAGGTGACTCATAGGACTATCCCTTAAGTGGCAAAAATAATTACTTTTGATACAGAGATCACTGAAACTCTTCATACCAACCTTAGGCAATTCACAAGTGATCGTTGGAAGGAATTCAAAGAATGGCATGCTCAGATCGGAGGGAAACTAGACTTATAAAACAATTCGGCAACGGAAGGCACTTTCCAGTTAATACCGAGAGTATAACCCAGTGTCTGAGCATGCTCTCAAGAACTTGAGCATTTCCATATTCATTAGGTTTTTACCAAAATCCGTGCCAAGGATTCTGGCAAGACCTCATACTACCATGATGAATAATGATGGAGGATGCAAATGCAAAGGAAGACAACACTTTCTCAGATTTCACCTTAGCTAGGCCAAGGACGCGAAATCTGGATGATCGACCGAGAGACATTCAGCACCCCGCTTCTAATGTTGTCCTTGATGAATTAGCATAACCCAATTATAGGTAACGTTTGGTATCTAGAATATAAAGTAAAAAGGTCAGACTTCAGGATCTTAGATGGTCCATAAGGATAAACTTCTAGAAATAAGTCATACAAGGTCCTCATGGGGAGGTGGCCAAGTTGCTGAAACAAGATAATATAATAGTAGGTCTTCCGGATAGGTATGTTAGCCAAAACATCCCTTTGCCAGGTTACAAAGCTACCATTGTTATAATTCTTGGGGAAA
This sequence comes from Hordeum marinum, assembly GCA_022496015.1. Taxonomy (NCBI): domain Eukaryota; kingdom Viridiplantae; phylum Streptophyta; class Magnoliopsida; order Poales; family Poaceae; genus Hordeum; species Hordeum marinum. Next base: position 208,667,348 of record CM039675.1, on the reverse strand, counting down.
CATCCCAACCATTATATCTGCCTGAGATTCAGATCTGGTTGGTGCCGGGATATTCCAGACTTAGCATGTCTGAAGTGGAAAGTTTGCAACACAAATCAAAAAGATGATGTTGCAAGATTCTCAGGAAATGAACTATGGAAGCCAGCTCCAAAATATGAGTTGGATTGCAAGGCACAAGTGAACATGATGTCCAAGACAAGCATGATCACATGGCCTTTCAACAAAACACTTCCGAGTTCGGGTTAGGAACCATCATTAGGGATTAGCGAAGCCCTTACATAAGTCTGGATTAGCTCTTAAGAAAGGACTTCTTTTCCTTGAACAACTCAATCAGTGGCTTGATGTGCTAGGGATTGTATATGGAATGAAGATGACCAGACTATCAAACCATAGAATACTTTGCACGGGCATGATTGATTCGGGATGATTCCAAGAAACAAATTGAATTTTCTCAAGTTCACGGAGGCAACTTGCATCATATGCACATGAACTTTGAGTAAGTCACCTCTTACACCAAACATATACTTCATGTACATGACACGAAGATATTGTCTACAAAGCTTCCAACACCAGATTAATGTCCATCCCGAGTCATGGGATAGACGAGGATTTTGCCGATGAGCTCAACAACAATTCATCGAGGTAGCCAAATGGATGGAATTCCACAACTATGAGAACAAGGTGATAGCATTGGTTAGACCAAAAGATATAACGGTGTATGCTCGAGGATACCTCCATGAGTAAGACATCATTAGGAAAATCTATGATCCGGATATTAATTTGACGATAACCCATACTCAAATCAAAGATTGGATAAGACGATAGATGCAACTATTGATCACATGGACCAATTGATGAAGATATCGTATTTCTTCAACACACACACACAAGATATCCCTTTGGATGAACAAAGTCAGGCAAAGCTTTTATCTTCCAACTCTCCAAGTTGTTGTTTAGCTTAACCGACTAGTTCAGGGTATCCAACATAGATTCTTGGAGAAGGGAGGTTTATAAAAAACCCATCTTGATCACTAACTCAACATAGCGGTTAAGGAACACCTTGGTAATACTTCCGAGAAGATATTCGGAAAATCACAATCCACCGATATGTTATCACGCTCGAGAACAATCTTGCTTTTCACGGCAAGATGATACGATCAACAGAGCGAAGGATTGACACAATACTAACTCATTGATCGAAAAGTGGACCATGGAAAATGGACTAGCTAGCACCATCAGTCTTAGTATGACAATTCAATGACCATCACACAAAGAGTGAAATTATTGTCCATTTACTACCAAGCAACAAAGTTGCTAGGAGTATCGATATCACACATCATGATTCACTTCTCAGTATTCTAGTTTCAACAACACAGAGACCGGGGAATGAATGATGATGGAGAGGAGTATCACTACATCAAGATTTCATAAGAGGGAGTGCAGTTCTTATGATAATCTTGACATGAAGAGGGTAATACCTCAAGGTAGAACAGAGCAAAGCTGGATTAGCATTTTGATCTGCGGAATACAACTGCTTTGACCCAATCCGAGAAATGGATGAGGTACGGGAGTTTGGTTCTCGTAGTCATTCTAAAATAGAATGGCTTGAAAGACCACAAGAATAGTCGACATCGATAACACAATGCATGACATACTCTTGACTATCCATTGATAGATAAAGGTCAAAATGCAATTGAAGAAGGGAAACTCCAGAGCACCTGATTTTTCCTGAGTTGTAGATGCATGGATTGAATATATCAAATATATTTCAACATGTTTCTTCCAGATAATCCATGCAGAGATGAAAGAATTGGCAGACTCACAACTATGAAATGGAGGACTCATCACGAGCACTCTTGTTGTGATATTAAGATCACAAGGAACTTCTGCCATAATGGATCATGGTATTGGAAGAATGATATACCACAGACCTTGAAGGCTATAACAAGGTTACTAATATCCTAAAGGAATGAGGAAATCCTATCAAGGGAAGTGAGCGGAATGATTTCTTGGGTTCAAAAACCCAGATACCGAATACCTATTGACTAAGTAGCATCACAACATGCTTTCGATAATGATGGCCAGAATTATCACACTTCAAACAAAAGACACGACTAGACTAATGGGTGGTTCACTGAACAACATGGTTTCCTAACACTTCAACAGAACACGTCGAGGTAATAGATTACCTCGACTCAACAATTAGTGTGCTTTGTTTGGCCTGAAAGTCATTGACTCAAGATGAAAGAGTTTTGCAATTGCATTAGATAATTTAGAAACCTTGGATAACTCGGACAACATAACGGCTGTACGGGCATGAAATATGGCAACCTGCACAAGAAAACTAACAACATAACATGGAATTCTTGTGGAGACACTGATCCAGGAAGACAACAACATTCCTATAGGTCTTCACCATAGTAACTCGTCATCGTGATAGATAGATGAGAAAGCCTATTTCTTACACCCCGTAGAATAAAGAAGAGGGTGACTCAGAATTAGAATGACACGAGGAATGGAGTAAAAAGAGCCTTACGTTCCCTTCCACAATCAAGTACCTTATATAACTAAAGCAGTTCTAGACTCAACATCGACCAGTATGGCTTGGTAATCCTACAGGCAGTCAAGCTCTGATACCAAAGATGTCGGGACCCCAATCCTAAGCCATAAGAATCTAGCCTGTAACACAACACATCACTTTGCGGTCTCACGCACGGTTATCTCCACGGCTGCCACCTTACCTGGGCCGGGACCGTTTGCGTCTTTTGACTCGCATATGTGAATGTGTCGCTAGCATTCAAATGTCAAAGAACCCGGGCTGACATGGCTAGTCGTAGAACTAAAGTGGCACATCTGTATAGGGACACGCATACATAACCCAGCAATGCTGGTGTCGATCTTTAGCGTGTGTAGATGAGTCATAGCAAGCTACAAGGACTCCGTTACGCCGTGGGACATAAATGTCATCACTACACGTAGACGAGTCGTAGCAGGCTACAGGGACTCCATTACACTGCGAGACATTTCCCCGAAGGGACAGACATAGCATCAAAGAAGGATACATGTCGGTCAATCAGTGTGTCCGGAGCAGTAGCAAGCTACCAAGGCTCGATGGAAGCACAAAGAGGCATTTCCCCGTAAAGAGTACTACTAAAGGCACACAACTAGGTGTCGGATCCCATACGTACCATTGCACGTCACACGTACGCATGACATGCCCGATATGCATAGATACAACTATGGCATCACAACATAACCATACAACATTACAAGATTTACTTAGAAGCCTCAGAAGAGGCAATACAATAATATGTTACAAATAGGGGTCACAAGACCCAACATTCAGAGTATTCAATCAAATAAGCGGAAGTTTAAATATGTCTGAGTACAGACATCTACAAAAGTGGCTAGAGGAGCCTGAAAAGCTACAACAACCCTACCAAAGGAACCAGACCTCTGTCTGGTTTTCCCAAGCTAATCCGGTTAACATCGAACTTCACGTTGTAACGATCACTAAAAAGACAGACGTCTCCTCTACAAAAAATAAATTAAGAAACATGAGTACAAAGGTACTCAGCAAGACTTACATCAGAACTATCTAGATATGCATCAGTATCAATGAAGGGGGTTGTGGAGTTTATTGCAGCAAGCCAGCTTTGACTCTTGGCTAACCTGTACTACGACTACAAGTGCTTTCTTTGGGGGTTGTTGGATTTTTCTGATCATTTTTCATATATAAATTATTTTCATCTGACATACGGATTATTTTCTATGATTTGTAGAAGTTTTGAACATTTTCTGGAATTTTCCTAAATTATTTTCATTATAAAAATTGATTACTACGTCAGCCTGGCGTCATCATGACGTCAGCTGGTCGGCTGACCTGGTCCAGGTCAAACCTGACGTGTGGGGCCCGCACGTCAGTGACACATTTAGTTAACAACATTATTAACACTAATATCTGACTAATCTAAAAACTAACCAGGGCTAGAGCCCGCGTGTCGTTAACCCATATGGATCAAACCGCGGTCAACCGGGGTCAACTTCGTCGGAGTTGACCCGCGGCTCGTCGCCTTCGTCGTCAGAGATGGTGGAGGGCGTCGGAATTTGCCCACGGACGACCAATTGAGTGACGGAGGGGCTCGGCGAGAAGCTGGGACTCGCCGGCATCCATTTGGGCCATCGGGAGCGGCTGCAGCGGCTTGCAAAGACAACGGCGAGCATCCGAGCAGCGACCGGACCTCGGACATGCTCGGGCGTGGGGTTGCCGCATGCTAGCGGGCTGGGAGAGCAGCTAGGCGGGTTCTAAGGAGCACGAGGGACACGTATGGGGTAGTAGTTGCGCCATAGGGGCAGAAATTCCTTGGTCCCGTCGGTCATGGCGGACGGCGGCTTCGGGTGCTCGGGGCAACAACTACAGCATGAGAACGGAGTGGGTGAAGCATAGGGGGAGGAGCGGGAGCTCACTGCAGATTTCCGGTGGTCTTAGTGGGCTCGGGGATGACTGGCAGGCGATGGATCGAGTGACGGCGACCGACAGAGCTGGAGGTTGAAGACAACCAAATTGCAGTGATGCAGGGCTCCTGAGCTTGCGTGCGTCGACGAGGGGCTTTAGGGTGATGGGGTGGAGCGGCTGGACTCACTAGGGGGCTAGAGGTGGCCGGTGGTTACGAGCGGCGGCGGCCATGGCATCTCGGGTTCGAAGGGAGAAGAAAGAGCAGAGAGGGGAGAGAGCAGCAGAGGGGGATGGATTGGGCTCGGGAGAGAGAGAGCTCCACAACATCTCCATAGCTTTAGGGAAGTGAGGGGGAGGCAGGCAGACAGGGTGGAGCTGGCCGAGCGCGTGGTGCTGCGGGATGAACGCGTGCCCCTGTCCTCCTGGCGAGAGGACAGCGATGACTAGCGTGGGCCATCTCGGCCGGCTCCCCTCTGGCCCAGGTGAGCTCCTTTTCTTATATTCATTTTCGTTTTCTATTTCTGTCATTTGTTCTGGTTTGCAAAAATATGTCAAACCATTTAAATAAATCCTGGAAATTTTCATGTGAACTTGGTATAAATAACTAATGCCACATAACAAGTTTGAGAATTGTTGGATTAATATTTCTATAACTAGTAAATATAATCCAATGCAAATAATTGTTTGATTGATTAATAAGCCCAATATAAAATGTTTCTATGATTCTAAAAATATTGGTTTAGTTTTCCCCTCTTGCCAATATTTTCACAAAAGAACAGGAACATTTTCTTATAGTTATTTGAGGCAATTTTATGTTGGTCATTTTGTGAAAAATGTTTTTTGAGGCTTGAAAATTCCCCAGTTCAAATTCATTTGAATTTCAAAATGCAAGCATGAATATGAAATGACAAGCAAAGCTAAAACTAGGGACATGACAGAAGAGTCCCGAGGGAGTCACAAGCCACCAGGGCGCAGCCACCCCCTAGTCGTGCCTAGCTGGCTTCTGACCTCCTCTGGAACCTTTTGGACGTGGGACCGACACCAAAAATTCCTATAAATATAGAAACTTCCGAAAAGAAACCTAGATTGGGAGTTCCGCCGCCTCAAGCCTCTAGTGCCATGAAAAAACAATCGGGAGCCTGTTCCAACACCCTGCCGGAGGGGGAAACCATCATCGGAGGCCATCTTATCATCCTGGCAGTCGCCATGACGAGGAGGGAGTAGTTCACCCTCGGGGCTGAGGGTATGTACTAGTAGCTATGTGTTTGATCTCTGTCTCTCGTGTTCTTGAGATGAAACGATCTAGATGTACCGCGAGTTTTATTGATATAGATGAATCATATGGTGTTTTCGCTCTCTATCTTCTTGTGCTAAATTGAGTTTTCCCTTAGAAGATTTCTTATCGGATTGAGTCTTTACGGAATTGAGAACACTTGATGTATGTCTTGCGATCGGATATCCGTGGTGACAATGGGATGTTCTATTGATCCAGTTGATGTATGTTTTGGCGATCAACTTGTGTATTCCGTGACCTTGGGAATCTTTGCATAGGGGTTGGCAGATGTTTTCTTCTTGAATCTCCGGTACAAACTTTGGGGCACTCTTGGAAATTCTTTGTTTGGATTGAACATGACGAATCTGAAATTGTGTGATGCATATCGTATAATCAAGCTCATGGGTACTCGTGGTGACATTGGAGTATCTAGGTGACATTAGGGTTTTTGTTGATGTGTATCTTAAGGTGTTATTCTAGCACGAACCCTAGGGTTGTTCATGACACTTATAGGGATAGCTCATAAGTTTGATCGGGAAAGATAACTTTGAGGTGGTTTTGTACCCTACAATAATTTCTTCGTTTGTTCTCTGCTATTTGTGACTTTGGAGGGAACTCTTTGTCGCATGAGAGGTATTTACATATGACTCAACTATGTCATTATTGTTGAGAGAACTTGCACTAGTGAAAGTATGGACCCTAGGCCTTGTTTTCAAGTATTGCAGTACCGTTTTGTTCACTTTGATTACTTGCTACCTTGCTGTTTTTATATTTTCAGATTACAAAAACCTATATCTACCATCTATAGTGCACTTGTATCACCATCTCTTTGCCGAACTAGTGCACCTATACAATTTGCCATTGTATTGGGTGTGTTGGGGACACAAGAGATTTCTTATATTTGATTGCATGGTTGTTGAGAGAGACCATCTTCATCCTACACATCCCACGGATTGATAAACCTTAGGTCATCCACTTGAGGTGACGGGGGGATGACCCCGGGGTTTCCTCAAGAGCCCCCTTTCCCCTGCCTCCTAACGCCACTAAAGGGCGGGCCGCCTCCCCTTGCGGTCCGGCTGCGCCCTGCCGGAGGTGATCCGCCGGCTACGCCCAGCCGGTTGAGCATTGGATACCGTCTGTAGGGCGTGCGTGGCAGCAGTGGCCCCCATCCCATCGGGGGTCAGCACCGATATGGCCACAGCGAAGACGTCAAGGCCTCTGACCCTGGCGGATGGTGTCCGGGCTTCCACAGGTGGTGGCACGTCTCCAACCACTCCGCTACCTGCCCGACATGGCTACAGGGTGGCCGGCAGTACCGCTGACCCCGGTCAGCCGCCGCAAGACGACGCCACAAGGTGCGACTCGTGCCGTGATGTGACCGGCGTCGGGGCCGCCTCGCGAGCCCCACCGACTCCTGACAGGACCCTTCAGCCAGTGGGAACTACCGGCGAGAAGACCCCCCGGCTGGGCCCCCGCAGCCGGCCAGAGAGGCTGCCGGCTCGGGGCCCCTTTGACCTTCTACTTGTATTGTATTCCGGGGGGTTGGCCTATATAATCGCCCGGGCCACCCCCATGCGAGGGGACGAACAGGGAGACCGACAGAGGGGAAAACCATGGGAGGCATGAACGGACGGACGATCGATCGGCTGCTCGCCGAGTTCCCTCCACATCCACATCCACTCCACACACACGCACGTAGAGAGGCGGAAGAGCAGGCTAGCCCCTTCTTCCTCCTCGATCCATACAGCTCAAGGAGCACCATTGTAACCCGACCATTGTCTCAATTACACCGAGCAGGACTAGGGGTATTACCTCCCATGGAGGGCCCCGAACCTGGGTACATCGTGTGTCAGCCACCGCTTGTGCCTAATCACACTCCCGGAGCCTGCCGGCATCCTTCGACCCCTCTCGATAAGCCTACCTATGGCATCTGCCATGATGAAACCATGACAGTTGGCACCCACCGTGGGGCCATCCGCGGTGCCGACCGGAGTCACACTCCGGGCGGGACCCTTCACCACCTCCCCCGACCACCTCACGTCCGGGTAGAACCGCGTGCTCGTGGGGCTTGCTCCGGCGGGCCTTGAGGGCAGCACGGCCGACATCTCTGACGAGTGCCTCGGTCATGACCTCGCGCTCAGCATCGCCGCGCTCGCCAGGCGGTTCAGCGAGCTGAGCCTCGCCAAAGAGCCGGAGGCCGACAAGTACCCCAGTTGGGTGTTCGACTGCACCAACCCTCCCTTGTCCGTGGGCACGCTCACCACGGGCGAGGCCATTGGCCCCCACACCCATGTGGGAGTGATTGTCACCGTCTCCTCCACCACTTCGGGCCGTGAGCAAGCGGCTGAGGCCGACGCAGCCATCGCCCGCGCCGGCACCTCTGACCCACTCGCTGCCACCCTCCGGGGTTTGGGCACTCCTATCGCTACGACGGCAGACCTAGCCACCGCCAGAGCAGAGCTAGAGGCAGCCCGTCGCCTGCTGTTTGAAGACGCCAGCACCCTCGTTGCCGAACGGCTCCGGATGGAGGCCACGCAGCGGGAATACAACTCCGCGTATGGTCTCACCTCGACCAGCCCCGAGCCCAGCTGGCGTGGTGCCATGCGAGAACGCGGCCGCGTGGTCGCAGAGATCCTCGGCAGCCGTTTCCCCATCTACGACACCCCCGCGGCCAACCTGCGTGCTGCCAAGGTTGCCTACAAGGATTTGGCAACCTTGGAGGGCGAGGAGCCGGCCGCACGCGAACGGCACATCAAAGACCTCATCGACACCGCCAACGCACAATAGGTTGTCCTCACCCCCGGTGGGGCCGTCTCCGAGTTTCCCTGCCCCGAGTTGGAGGACACTAGGGCTGTTGACCGCCAGCTAGCTCAACACTCCAGCACCCCTCGTCCCTCCGGCCGGAACGCCCAGGGGAGCAACGTCCAGTGCCTCCCGTCACGTGGGAACGAACAGCCGGCTATCAATAGCCGGCGTAGCAATAACCCAGCCGGCAGCCATCGCCGCGACGAGGTGCCCGCTGGCGGTAGCCGGCGCACCCGCGGGCAAATTCCGGCTCCGCGGCCGGAACCGGCGCGGTCCATCCCGCCGGCCGTCCGCCCCGAGCTCGCTGCCCGGCTCGGGCCCCGCGTCCCCCACAACAACAACGACGCGTGGCTCCGTCTTGACCAGCTAGCGCAGTCGGCTCTCCTCGAGGAGGAGGGCTCGATTGGTGCAGCATGTTTCGGTCCACGGATCCGCAACGAGCCTTTTCCGCCCGGCTTTACGCTCCCCCGTGACACCCGAAGTATACTGGGACCGCCAAGCCAGAGGATTGGCTGATCGACTGCACCACCGCCGTCGGCACCGCCAGGAGGAACAAGCGCATAGCCATCCGCTACGTCTCCCTCATGCTGATCGGCGCGGCCCGCACCTGGCTGAACAGCCTGGCCACCGGCAACGTCAACACCTGGACGGACTTTGAGGAGGCCTTCGTCCGCAACTTCACCGGCACCTATAAACGGCCTGGCCGGCCCCGCGAGCTGGCCATGTGCATCCAGGGGCCAGACGAGCCCCTCCGCGACTACCTCACGCGCTGGACCGAGCTCCGCAACTCCTGCGAAGGAGTACACGAGGTACAGGCCATCCAGTACTTCATCGTGGGCTGCTACGATGGCACCCCCCTCAAGCACAAGCTCCTGTGCTCCGAGCCAACCTCCCTGGCAGACCTGATGTCCAAAGCGGACAAATATGCCACGGCCGACTCCTCGATGAGGATGAAGGCTGAGGCACCGGCCAAGCCGGCTACGCCCCTTGCCGTGCCACGGGCAGCGGCCGACAACCGGCTGCCGCAGAACGGCAAGCGCAAGAATGACGAGCCCGATTCCCGATACAGGAGCCAGCAGGTCGCCTCCATCGAGGGGGAGCAGCCTGCTGGCCAGGCCTCCGGTCAGCGCCAGCGCATCGGCAAGGCCGCCTGGCAGCCCAAGCTGACTTTCGAGCAAATGCTTGACCTCCCCTGCGAAAACCACCCCGGTGCCAAGCCGGCCACGCACACGCTCCGGCAATGCAGCTTCTCACAGCGATTGGCCTGGGGGAACGGCCTCCCGGATCCCCCCGAGCAGCCAGCCGGCGCCCCGGCACCAGCCCCGGCTCGGGCTCTGGCTCCCGGTCTGGGTCAGGTGGATCCAGCCCCGGCTCGGGGCGACGGCCGACTGCACGACCGGTTCTCCGAACATGATGACTGCTACGTCATCTTCACCAACGAAGAGACATACAAGCACGCCCAGCGCCGGCTCCACCGCGAGGTGAATGCCACCATGCCCGCGACTCCCCAGTTCATGCATTGGTCTGAGAAGCCGATCACCTGGGGCTGGGTTGACCACCCGGGCGAGATGCCGAACCCCGACAGCTACGCCCTCGTCGTCGATCCCACCATCGCCTCCGAGAAACGCTAGTGCCGCTTCTCGTGGGTTTTGATCGATGGAGGCAATAGCATCAACATCCTCTACCTCGACACCCTGCTCAAGCTAGGGCTCAAGGTGGAGGACTTGTAAACGAGTTGGACCGTTTTCCACGGCATCGTGTCGGGAAAGTCCTGCACCCCCGTCGGCAAGATCAAGCTCAACGTCCTCTTCGACGATGCCAGTCATTTCCGCTGCGAGCCGGTTTTGTTCGAGGTAGTGGACCTCGACAGTCCCTACCACACATTGCCGTGCAGGCTTGCTCTCGTCAAGTTCATGGCGATCCCCCACTACGCCTACCTCAAGATCAAGATGTCGGGTCCCAAGGACACCATCACCATCGCCGGCAAGTCGCAGATGTCAATGGCGTGCGCATGAGATGGCAGCCGGCTGGCCGAGGCCCTGGAAATAGTGGAGGAGAAGCGGTAGCTCGACCGGCTGGTGGCCCTAGCCTCCGCCCAGCCGGCCGTGCCGGCTCCTCCGTCCCAGTCGATCGGCAAAGGCTCGCTCCAGCCGTCCAAGGACACCAGGCAGGTGCCACTAGATCCGGCCGAGCCCACCAAGTGCGTGACCATCGGCTCCCGCCTCGACAACAAATAGGAAGGCGAGCTCGTCGACTTCCTCCGTGAGAATCGGGACATCTTTGCATGGTCCCCCAAGGACATGCCGGGTGTTCTGAAAAAGTTCGCCGAGCACAAGCTACACGTACGGCCGGATGCGAAGCCGGTCAAGCAACCCCTGTGCCATTTCTCCGAGGAGAAGTGGCGTACTATAGGAGAAGAAATCACCTGGCTGCTCGCAGCCGGCTTCATCATGGAGGTGTTTCACCCGGACTGGTTGGCCAACCCAGTATTGGTGCTAAAGAAAAACAAGACCTGGCGCATATGTATCGACTACACGAGCGTGAACAAGGCATGCCCCAAGGACCCGTTCGCCCTACCGCAGATCGATCAAGTCATCGACTCGACGGCCGGCTGCGATCTGCTGTCTTTACTGGACGCCTACTCTGGCTACCACCAGAAAAGTTGGACCCGGCCGACCGGCTCAAGACCTCCTTCATCACCCCTTACAGGGCCTACTGCTACATCACCATGTCGTTCGGCCTGAAGAACGCAGGCGCTACCATCCAGCGCTGCATGCAGAAGTGCCTCCTGCCTCAGATAGGCAGGAACGTTCACGTCTACGTGGACGACATCGTCGTCAAATCCAAGAAGCACTTCAGCCTCCTCGACGACCTCTGGGAGACGTTCGCCAACTTGCACAAATACAAGATCAAGATCAACCTAGAGAAGTGTGTCTTCGGCGTCCCAGCCGGCCAGCTCCTGGGTTTCTTCGTGTCCACCCGCGGCATCGATGCTAACCCCGAGAAGATCCGGGCGATTGAGACCATGCCCAAGTCGGTCCGACTCCGCGACATCCAGAAGTTCACCGGCTGTCTCGCTTCCCTCAGCCGGTTCATTACCTTGCTGGGCAAGAAGGCCTTGCCCCTCTACGGGCTCCTACGCAAGTCGGCGCTGGTCGAGCCGGGCCGAGATCTCTCGAAGAAGCCAACCCTGTAAGACTGGCCCGAGGAGGTAGACATGGCGTTCCGCGACCTCAAGCGGTCTCTCACAAGCAGCCTTTGCTCGCCTACATTGCGGCGACCACGCGCGTCATCAACGTCGCCCTGGTGGTCGAGCGACCGGAGGAAGGCAAGGCACTGCCGACGCAGCATCCCGTCTACTACCTTAGAGTGGTCCTCTCTGCCTCCAAGCAAAACTACCCCCTCTACTAGAAGATGTGCTACGGCGTATACTTCGCGCTCAGAAGCTGAAGCAGTACTTCCAGGAGCACGTCATCACCATCGTGAGAACAGTGCCGCTAGGCGAAATCATGGCCGGCCGGCACGCCACCGCTCAGATCGCCAAATGGGCCATCGCCCTAGCCGACTACGAAATACGGTACGAGCCACGCACCACCATCAAGTCCCAGGCAATGGTCGACTTCCTCGTTGACTGGGCCGAAACCCAGTTCGTGCCGCCTCCGCCTGGCTCCACGCATTGGCGCATGCACTTCGACCACTCAAAGATGCGAGCCGCCCTAGGAGTCGGCATCGTCCTGTCGTCCCCCAGAGGAGACCAGCTCCGCTAGGCCCTCGAGATCCACTTCGCCGCCTCCAACAACGTGGCCGAAGACGGGGCCCTCGTCCATGGACTCCGGATCGCCAAGGAGATCGGCATCCAGTGCATCATTTGCTTCGGGGACTCGGACCTCGTGGTGCAACAGGTCTCTGGCGAATGGGACGCTAGGGACGCCAACATGACCAACTATCGCTTCCTCGTTGAGCAGCTCACCGGCTCCTTCGAGGGCTGCGAGTTCCACCACATCCCCCGTGCGGACAACGAGGCGGCCGACGCACTGGCCAAGATTGGCTCCACCCGGCAGGCCATCCCAGTCGGCGTCTCCCTCAAGCGGCTGATGAAGCCTTCAATCAAGCCTTCTCCCGAATCGAAGTCCATCTTCGTGCCGGCAAACACGACCGACACCTCGGCGAAACCGGCTGCCCAACCGGCCCCGCCGGCTGCGGCAGCTTTGCTGGCTCCGCCACCACCAGCCACCAGTCCGGCGCCGTCTGCCACGGCAATTGAGCCGGTCGCGCCTACGCACGCCGACACTGGCCTCGTCACTATCATGATGACAGTTAATGCTTCCACCGTCGCCTCGCTCCCGGGGGCTGGCGAGCTGGTCCCGGGGTTTGATAGGCCGGTCCCGGGGGCTAGGCCGGCCCCTGTCTCGGCTCCCTCGTGGGCCCGGCCTATCCTGGCGTTCCTCCAGCGCGGCGAGCTCCCCTCCGATGAGGCCATTGCAAGGCAAATTCAGCACCGGGCCCCGACCTACAGCATCATCAACCACGAGCTGGTTCATCGCGGCAGCACCAGCGTTTTCCAACGCTGCGTCGAGCCGGAGAAAGGGCAAGAAATCCTCCTCAACATCCACCAGGGCGAGTGCGGGGATCACGCCGCCTCCAGGTCCCTGGTGGCCAAAGCATTCCATCATGGTTTCTACTAGCCGACTGCTCTGGAGGCGACCAAGGAACTCGTTGACAAGTGCGAGGGCTGCCAGTGCTTCAGCACGCAGAGCGATCTTCCGGCTAGCGCTCTCAAGACCATCCCCCTTTCGTGGCCATTCACCGTCCGGGGTCTGGACATGGTGGAACCTTTCAAGACCGCACGAGGCAGCATGACACATTTGCTCATCACCGTCGACAAGTTTACCAAGTGGATCGAGGCCCGGCCAATCAAGAAACTGGACGGTCCCACGGCCGTCCGGTTCATCGAAGACATCACGGTACATTATGGCGTCCCCCACAGCATCATCACCGACAACGGCATGAACTTCGCCAAAGGAGCGCTGGCGCATTTCTGCTCGAGGCAGGGCATCCGGCTCGACCTGGCGTTCGTCGCCCACCCGCAGACGAACGGCCAGGTTGAGAGGGCAAATGGCCTACTCCTGTCTGGCATCAAGCCCCGGCTCGTGACACCGCTGGTCTGGTCGGCTGACTTTGGGTCGAGGAGCTGCCAGCTGTCCTTTGGAGCCTCCGGACCATGCCCAACCAGTCGACCGGCTACACTCCATTCTTTCTCATTTACGGGTCCGAGGTGATCATCCCCACTGACATCGAGTTCGATTCGCCTCGGGTCACCCTGTACACTGAGAAGGATGCAAGGGAGGCAACGAAAGATGGCGTCGACTTCCTCTAGGAGGCCCGCGAGCTGGACGGCCATCTACCAGCAGATGCTCTAGCATTACCACAGCAAGCAGATCCGGACGCTCTCCTTCCGTGAAGGAGACTTGGTGCTTAGGCGGATCCAGCGAACTGCTGGCCAGCACAAGTTGTCCTCCCCATGGGAGGGCCTGTTCATCGTCAGCCGGGCGCTGTGCAACAACGCGTACTATCTAATAGACGCCCAGAAGCCGTAGAAACGCAAGAGAGACACCTCCGGCGAGGAGACGGAGAGCCAGTGGAACGCAGCGCTCCTCCGTCCATTCTATTGCTGAAAACCATTGTATGTATCCTCCCTCTTTTGGGCTTATGAATGCGACGGCGGCCCGCAAGCTAGCACTGGGGGCACGCCCTCTTTTTCGATTCCTACAAAGTTCTGTTATTTAAGGCACGTCAACCGGGTACGGCTCCCGGGCCCGGGGGCTTGCCCGGCTCCCCACGGAGGTGGACAAATAATGTGAGTGAGCAACCCTTCGACTCCCCTCCCCTAACCAGCTACAGACCGGCTCCCGGCTGTCCGGTTGAAGGGATCGGGGGGTACGAAGGGGCTTCTCACACGAAAGTTAGCCGACGCGCGCGACAGCCGGACCGGCCCAGCCGAGCTATGTTAATCCTAGTAACCGGCCTCTGCCGGCTCAACCAAGCCCTAGCCGGTTGACTCTAGGAGCCCGCTATTTTCCCAAGGGTGAAGCCCCGTCCGTGTCCCAGACCGGCCCCCGGCTGGCTGGCAGGCGGGGTAGAAGCCGGAGGGAATCCCGGCACGCAAACACAAGTCAAAAGTCAAAGGGTGAAAGAAGAGTCGGCATGCACATTCTTTCTAAGATAAATGGCACAAGTTCATTACATATAAAAGGCCCACGGCCACAAGTTCATTACATATACACCCCTAGTGGGTGGAATTCCAGTCTAAAAACAAAATTGCAGGAAAGAAAAAGTCCTAAGCTATGGTAGCATCGGGCCGGCCTTCCTCCAAGTACTAATGCCGCTGGAGCCGGCGGTGCTCACACCCCGGGAGCCGGCGACGCTGGCGCCTTCGAGGACGGCACCTCCGGGGCGGCCGAGGTAGAAGCCTCCGCAGCTGGAGACGGCTCGGACTCGGCGTATTCGTCGGTGTCGGACTCCTCATCGGCCGTCTCGACAGCGCTCCCCTCCGGGCCGCCCAGGTCAAGCCCATATTGGTCCTCGGGACCACCACGCCGTCCGCCCCGTGCTCCGGGACGTACTCGTCCCACGTGGCGAAGGACGCAAGGTCGCTTGCCCTCGCGAGCATCTCGTCAACCACCGCCTCTAGCTCCGAGTCAGCGCCAGCGCGCTGGGCCGTGAGCAAACCCAAGTCCAGCTCGGGGTACCATGATTTGGCGATGCGGAGTGCCATGCCCGCGCCGGCTCGTGCCGCGGAGGCCCTCCAAGCGTTCACCCGCGCCGCCCCGAACTCCAGCCACCTCGACAGCCGGTTCATGGAGCCCGGCTCCGCCGCACCGTGCAAGAGCATGCGGACCAGCATCATGCCGACCTCTTGGTGCCGCTTCAGGGCGCGGACCACCTCCAATAGGCGTGCCTCGGCGGCGATCCCCACCTCGTCCAGGGTCCAGGGAGCCAATGGCCCAACGGCCTCTCCTTGCACCCGCCGGTCCTCACGGTCGGCCTCCACGACCGTCTCTGTGACCTCCCGCGTGCTAGGGAAAAGCCCTATGAAGAGGATGGGGGATGAGCGGGGAGGCAAACCAGAAAACCAAGAGGGAAGGCGCGAGAAGAGCAAGGCGATGGAAACTGACTGTGCAGCATGTGATCCACCTCATGCCCTTGCTCCTGCAGCCGCACCTCCCTAGGGGACCACTCCTAGCGCCGGCGCTTGTGCTCATCCCGGGCCGCCTGCGCGTCCTCGGCCGCCTTGGCTTGGGCGGCGTACTTGGCCTCCAGCTTCTCGCGGAGCGCCGTCTCCCGCTCCTCCGCCTCCCGACAAAGGACCGCCTCTTGGTCCGGCAGCGCTTGACGGTGGGCCGCCTCATGGCCCTCCTGCTCCACCTTCTCCTGGTCCGCCTCCCCACGGAGCAGGTCATCCTCCGTCATCAGGAGTTCCCGCTCCTCCTAAAGGTGCACCACCTGGCTCCGGAGGCAGACCATCTCGGCATGGGTAGCTCAATAAGAAGACACAAGAGTCAGAAAGGGTTCAGCCCGCCTCCGGAGCAGCCGGCCGGATTCCCGAGGGCGTGCGCTTGCACGCTCTCACTGGAAAATCGCAATACGCTAAGATCGCAAGGGCAACGTACCTCGCAGGTATGTGGACACGATGGCGAGCCGGTTCTCAGCTGCCCGGTACAACCCCAGCAGGGTGTTGTACGCAGCCACCCGGCGGTCATGCGCTGCCTGCAAAACAATAAGAGCTTTAGGCTCGACCTGCCTGCGCCCTAGCCAGCTCGACCCTCGGGGGCTACACCCAGTGGGCGCGCTGGCGCGTCCCCACTGGAAAAGACTGAAAACATAAGTAAAGGGAATAAGGAAAGAAGAAACTCACAGCGATCGCCTACTCCATGCTCACCAGCCGGTCGCTGGCAGCCCGAGCGTCTTGTATCGCCTGGGCGCGGGCCGCCGCAAACGCTTCCATAGTGGCGGCCACCGCCGTGCCGAGGGCGCTCGACGGACCACCAGGGGACGGGCTTCCGGCCGCCTCCCAGGTCTACTATGGCCGGCCTCCGTCTGCGGGTCCTCCCTTGTTGGAGACCTCGATGCGACTGGCTCCTCCCGTCGCTGCCGCGCCGGGGGCCGCCGTCGACGCACTTGTGGCGGCCGTTTTCATGGCCACCATGGCTTCCACCTCCGGCACCCCACCTCCGGCTGCTTCGGGCTGACTCACCTTCGGCGTCAACGCCTCCGAAGCCGGCACGTCCGATGGCGGCGCCAACGGGGCCGGTAGATTCGCCCTCGGCGGCACATCGCCCGCAATCGATCGGGAGGTGTCGCGGACCATTGCCGCCTCGTCCTCCGTGGCCGTCGTGCTCGCCTCCGCCCTTCGCCCGGACACCTGGTGGCCTTTCGACCTCTTCTCCCGGCCGTGGGGGAAGGGCTCCCAAGCTCCGCCCGCGGACTCCCTGTTGTTTCCTTGGAGGAGGGGGAACGGCTCCCACGCTCCGCCAGCGGCCTCCCCGCTGGCTCCCCCTCGCCCCTTCGCCGCCTCCTCCCACAGGCGGAGCTCCTGGACACGCCGCTCCCGCTCGGCCGCCTCGAAGTCGAGCCACGCCTGGCGTTCCCTCTCCTTGGCCGTCGTCGGCAGCGCCGCCATCGGCAGCGCAGCCATCTCTGTTTCGCCACCCGGTGTTCTCCCCAGGGCGCGCGCCTCCCTGGTCACGAAGAAGTAAGAGACCTGGGGGAAGGCAAGACGGACCAAGGTGGAGGAGCAGACGGACTTACCCGGCGATGACGGGGATCGCCCTCCTCAAGGGTCCCGCCTGGGCGACCTTCTGCTTCTTGCCTCCGCCTCCATGACTGCCGCCCAGCTACGCGGTCGCCGCACGCTTGGGCACCGGCTTGGTGGCAGCCGGCCCCTTCCCCTTGTCGCCCGTGACCGGGCCTCCCCGACTAGGGCCGCCGCCAGCTCGAGGTTGGCGCCTCCGCGGCGCCGTGACGTCATCCTCCAAAGCCTCGGGCTTCTCCGGAGCCTCGGCAACGCGCGTCTGGGGAGGGGACTCTCCCGTCGATTCGACCTCTTCGGCCCCCTCCGTCTCCGTCTCCGTGTCACCGGCACCGGATGCTCCGGCTCGCTCAGAGTCGGCCGACTCCATGTCGTCGGCGTCCTCGACCTCCTCAGGGTCCGACTCCGCCGTGTCGGGGGCCGGGCTTCCCATAGTTTTGTAGCAACGGGAAGAGCTGCGGGCGGGCCGGGCGGCATGCTGTCAGACTAAGGGGGGAGGGGTATCGCCTCTAAAAGAAGATGGAGGGGAGGAACCGGCTTGTCACTTACCCGCGGTGCCTGGCGGCTCCGACTGTACGGAGTTTTCCCCCATTGCCATTCTCCCTCCGCCATCTTCGCCGTCGAAATGGCGTTCACCCTTCTCGCCACATAGGTCGGCTTCATGTCCTTGGTGGAGAGCCGGCAGGGGTCGTGGTGTCCTCCCATCTGGCAGATGAGGTGCGACCGGCTACACCCGGCGCGCCACCATCATGGCCAGTAGGTCCGTGGCCTTTAGCCCCTCCGACCCGGTCATCGCGAGCAGGCGCTCGCAGAGCCGGTCCGACGTCTCGGGCGCCGGAGACGTGGCTGCTAGCCAGTTTAGCATCGAGGTCGGCGGATGGTTGGCGAAGTTGGGGAGGTTGATGTAGTCCTCCTCCGGCTTCGCGTACTTCACGTAGAAGAACCCCCGCTGCCATGGCTTCACCGACTCATGCAACGGGAGCTTCAGGAAGCCGGTTCCCTTGCGAATGTGGATCAGGGCGCCTCCGCAGGCAGTCATCACCATCTGCTTCGTCGTCGGGTCCTTTGCCGTCTGCCTTTTGAGGAAGAAGAGCCGGCACCAGAGGTCAAGCCTCGGCGCAACCCCCAAGTATCGCTCGCAAAGGGTGACGAACGCCGCTACCTGCAGGATGGTGTTGGGGGCGAGGTGGTGCGGCTGCAGGCCGAACCGCGTCAGAAAGCGGCGGAAGAAGGCGCTCGCCGGTAGCCCGAGCCCACGGAGGAAGTGCTCGGCAAAGACAACCACTTTGCCATCCCGCGGGGCCTGGGAGTTCTCCAGCCCGGCTGGGTGCACCACCAAGTGCTCCTACACCGGGAGCTTGCAACGGTGGCAGAGGTGCTCGATGAAGGTCTCGTCCACATTGCTGCCATCCCAAGCGCCCTTGCCCGCCATGGTCGCCGAGGGGGCGTGCGGTCGCGTCGATGGGCATGGGTGTTCGGTGGCGGTCCGGGTTCTCTTCGGCGGCACGGCGGCACGGTCTATCCTCGTGCTTCGGCCTCTCTCTCTGGTGGCAGGGGGAGGGAGGCGACGAAGGCGATGCGGCGGCAGGAGGGGGATCAAACGGGCTGTTCTGCCTCCCCCTCCTCGACATTTAAACCCCGCACGGGCGATTGTGGGGGCCAGATTCATTGCGCACGACACCCACGATTCCCGCGGCGCGCAGGGCTGACATCGTAGTGCTCAGGAATGCCAACCGTCCGCCCCGCGCCATAAAGGATCCCTATGCGCGGGCCGAGGCTGCGGCCGAGGAGGGCCCCGCCCCGCTGCCCGGTCTTTTCCGCCGCGTGGCGCATCTCCTCAACCAGGCGGGGAACCCGATGCGGTGCGCGATGCATCGGCCGGCCGCTGAGCCGGCCATCGCTTGCTGGTTCCGCTCGACTCTCAAGGCCTCCCGCGGAACAAGAACGATCTTCAAGCCGGCGACGACCGCCGCGGCCCATCGGCGGGTCCTCCCTGGCTTCGGGGACTACTGACGAGGGGATGACCCCGGGGTAGCCTCAAGCGCCCCATTTCCCCCGCCTCCTAACGCGACTAAAGGGCGGGCCGCCTCCCCCTGCGGTCTGGCTGCACCCTGCCGAAGGTGATCCGCTGGCTACGCCCAGCCGGCTGAGCATTGGATACCGTCTACAGGGCGTGCGTGGCAACAGTGACCCCCATCCCATCGGGGGTCTGCGCCGATATGGCCACAACGAAGACGTCAGGGCCTGTGACCCTGGCGGATGGTGACCGGGCTTCCAACAGTGCCGACACACCTCCAACCACTCCGCTACTTGCCCCGGCATGGCTACAGGGTGGCCGGCCATACACTGACCCCGGCCGGCCGCCGCAAGACGATGCCACAAGGTGTGGCCCGTACCGCGATGTGACCGGCGTCGGGGCCCGCCTTGCGGGCCCCGCCGGCTCCTGACGGGACCCTTCAGCCGGTGGGACCTACCAGTAACAAGACCCCCCGGCCGGGCCCCTGCAGTCGGCCAGAGAGGCTGTCGGCTAGGGCCCCCTTTGACCTTCTACTTGTATTGTATTCCGGGGGGCTGGCCTATAAAACCCCCCAGGCCACCCCCATGCGAGGGGACGAACAGGGAGACCGACAAAGGGGAAAACAAAGGGAGGCATGAACGGACGGACGGTCGATCGGCTGCTCTCCGAGTTCCCTCCAAATCCACATCCACTCCACACACACGCATGTAGAGAGGCGGAAGAGCAGGCTAGCTCCTTCTTCCTCCTCGATCCATACAGCTCAAGGAGCACCATTGTAACCCGACCATTGTCTCAACTAGACCGAGCAGGACCAGGGGTATTACCTCCCACGGAGGGCCCCGAACCTGGGTACATCATGTGTCAGCCACCGCTTGTGCCTAATCCCGCTCCCGGAGCCCGCCGGTGTCCTTCGTCCCCTCTCAATAAGCCTACCTATGGCATCTGCCCTGACGAAACCACGACATGAGGGAACATTGCCACTATCCTACAAAACTGTGCACTTGGAGGCTGTAAGGGCATATTTCTCCCTAAGTGGTTTTGGTGACTGATGACAATACCTTTGCGTACTAATTGTGTGCATTGCGCATTTCAGATATCTCATGTCTATGCACAAGATGATCCAGTGCCCCTCGAAGCCTCTTTAAGACGGTTGTTCTCTATGTTTCCTTTTGATGGATTTGAGTCGTAGGAAAGCCGTACTATTAAGAGGGGGTCCGCTTCGGAAAGGTTTGCATTGAATAAACACATACACATCTATTCCTTTGCACCACCTTTCCCTCTCTTCAATGGATCTCCAACTTTTTTTTCTGACCTGTGCAAAGTGAAAGCCTGCGGGGTGTTCGATTTAAGTGCTCAGCGGTAGTATCACTCGGAGGAGCGGTAGTACCCAGGTGCCAGCGGTAGTACCGCTCGGTGGAGCGGTAGTACCGCTATCTCTTGCCCTGGAATTTACGCCTGCGGTAGTAGGCGTGGATTTAATGTTTTACATCTTCCCTCTTACGGTAGTACCATGATTCCCGTCCGGTACTACCATCCCGGACTTTTTCGTAGTTTCGCCTTCTGTGGAGGTAGGCACGAAAGTAAGCTTTTACTTCCATGCATCTCCAGTGCCAGCCTGTGCTGACCATGCGGTAGTACCGCATGGGCTCGCGGTAGTACCGCTCCGGTGGTTCTACCACTTGTTTCCTAGAGGGATCAGCCAGAGCATATTACTCCTGTGCGAGCGGTAGTATCCCGAGCCCTCACGATAGTACTGTCGGGGATATACCCCGCGGTATGACCCAGCCTGGTGACTCACAGGAGACCCGAAAAAGACGTGATATTTTATTAATGACCCGGCAGGCGGATCACAGGACGACTAGGACAAAGACCCGGTGTGTAAGCCAGCGTCAGGCGGCTCACAAGAGAGGGCTCAAAGAGAGAAAGACTCCCTGCCAAAGGTTACAAGACCCGGAATAGGATTCTAGAGAGACTAGTCCTAATCCTACTCCTAGTAGGATTCTATTTGTAAACCTACCCTCTCCACTTATATAAGGAGGGGTAAGGCGCCCCAGGAGGGACAGATTCACAAGTCCACAAGTTTAGACAGATTAGAGGCTCTCGAGATTAGAGGTAGCAAACAACACCCTTGTAACCGAGAGATCTCCTTCATCATCAATACCAGACAAGCAGGACGTAGGCTTTTACCTCCATCGGAGGGGCCGAACCTGGGTAAAATCTGTGTCTCTCGATTCCGATCAACCCCTTGAAGCCGCCACGTAGTTGCGTCTTCGCCCCGAACCTAAGTCCATTTACTGGTACATCTGGCGTGACAAATCCACGATAGTTGGCGCCCACCGTGGGGCGAGAGATGGTGGTTTGTGTTCTTGAAGTGATCTCTCCCAAGGATCGAGAAGCACACATTTTTTTGAATTAAGAAGAGCCGATGCCAGTTTGAGATCATGCCTTATCCGAACTGGCCTCATCCGCTCGTGTCGCCGCATGCTGCTTTGCCTCTATGCATTGCGGCCCCAGCCGTCTCTCGCCTCCATCGCACACTCGACTCGCCGGGGTGCACTTTGAGCCACCGCATTCGCGATATGGTCTCCCCCGTTGCTACAACGCCGCCCCTGCTCATGTGAGATGCCGTCGACTGCTGCCATGAGCCGCCTCCACCTTGTTCCGGTTCCACCACGGGCCGGCGTTGTCGAGTCGCCGCCGGTTCTGCTGCCATGAGCCACCGATTTCTTCACGCATGAGCCACCTCCACCATGGTTCGCACTACCACCCGCGTCGCCGGGTCACAGGTGCTATCCACCCAATTTATTTTATTTATACATTTTGATTGCTTCGAAGAACAATTACTTCGTCTTTGTAATATTTTTTACACAAGACAAATTATTCATTACCAATGTGGCATCATATCGCGGAGATGGAGGCGCACCAGCGTCGTTTGGCACCGGCGTTCGTACCGACTTATAGCGCCACAGCCGTCTCTCGTGCTCGCGCCGGCTTGAAACGTCTGTGGCTGAGTGATCTATCCGCGCCGGCTTACAATACCCGCGGCCGAGTCACCCATTTGCACCATCTTACAATGCCCATGGCTGATTCTCCCGTCCGCGCTTACAACACCAATGGCGACTTGCAGGTCCGTGCTGGCCTACAACACCATGTCCGTCTTTCGTGGCTGAACCAGCTTACAACGCCGCGGCCGTCTCTCGCCACCATTCCGGCTTACAGCGCCGTGGCCGTCTCTCGCCCTCCGCACTGGCTTACAACGTCGTGGCATCTTCCACAACAACACCGGCTTACAATGCCACAGCTGGTTTCAACGTCTACATCAACGCGGCGGTACCACTCATGCTAACCCAGAATTATGAGCCACCAATGGATGCAATAAGCCGCCGCATTCGCGATATGTTCTTCACCAACAATGCCGCAACTCACCGACCGCCCGACTCGCAACACCGTAGCCGTCTCTCGTGACCACGCCGGCTTACAGTGTGATGGCCGTCTCTCGCAATCATGTCGCAGCTGACTTCGATGTCTACATCAACACGCCAGCGGCCGCATACACCAGTATGAGCCACCGAATTGAGGTGTGCAAGCCACCGCCCATAGTTTGATCTACATCAACATATCGTTGCAGTGCTCGTTGATACGAGCCACCAATGGACAAGCGCGCAAGTCGCCGCCATTACAGTTTGGTTCACTTCAACAACCAGCCGGGACGAACCATCGACCGGATCATTCAAACAATTCATATGGGATCATCTATAACCCACCACGGTCAACCTCAACCATCAATGGAGACTCTCAAAGCCGCCTCTTCGAGTCGACTTAAGACTCGGCAGCTACAGACATGGCGAGACACATTTGGTCGTTTTCAACGAAAACCCCGGGGCTTTGCAAGAGAAAACCCAATCCTGGGGGCTATTACATTATTGGCGGATGATTAAAAGTTGCCCAAGAGGATGAACCGCCATGATGCACCATTCAAAACATAGGTGCCTGAATTTATTTGGAGCTTCTGCCATTCCTTCGTACAAGATGGCGACTTACAAGAAGAATTCAAAAATATTCCAGTTGACATGTCAACTGCGACTGCTGAGGGCGGCTTCTTACCTTCGGGTATCGCTTCTAACACCCTATCGGCCGGCTCTATGCCAAATCTCTGGCTAACATGATTAGCCGCGGTTGTAGTGGGTTCTTACTGACGGGTATCTAACACCCTAACAACCAGCGGAGGGTGACTTCTTACCTTCGGGTATCGCTTGTAATGCCTTATCGGCCAACTTTATGCCAAATTTCTGGCTAACAGAATTAGCCGCGGCGGAGGGCGGCTTCTTACCTTTGGGTATCACTTCTAATGCCTTATAGGTCGGCTTTATGCCAAATCTCTAGCTAACATGATTAGCCGCAGCGGAGGGCAGCTTCTTACCTTCGGGTATTGCTTCTAATGCCTTATTGGCCGGCATTTACGCCAAATTGCTGAAGGGGGCTTCTTACCGATGGGTATCGCTTCAAACACCCTATCGGCCGACTTTATGCCAAATCTCCGTCTAATAGGATTAGTCGCGGTTCTAGGGGGTCCTCACCGACGGGTATCTAACACCCTAACAACCGGCGGAGGGCGGCTTCTTACCTCCGGGTATCGCTTCTAATGCCTTATCGGCCAGGCTTTATGCCATCTCCGGCTAACACGATTAGCCAGGGTTGTCAAAGGGGGCTTCCCACCTCCGGGTGTAGCTTATCTGACCCTAACAACAGGCGTTCGCGCCACATTGCTGAGGGCGGCTTCTTACCTTCGGGTATCACATGTAACGCCTTATCGATCGGCTTTATGCCAAATCTCCGGCTAACACGATTAGCCGCGGGCTGAGGGCGGCTTCTTACCTTCAGGTATCGCTTCTAACGCCTTATCGGTCGGCTTTATGCCAAATCTCCGGCTAACACGATTAGCCGCGGGCTGAGGGTGGCTTCTTACCTTCGGGTATCGCTTCTAACACCTTATCGGCCGGCTTTATGCCAAATCTTCCGGCTAACACAATTAGCCGTGGGTTGAGGGCGGCTTCTTACCTTTGGGTATCGCTTCTAATGCCTTATCGGCCGGCTTTATGCCAAATCTTCCGGCTAACACGATTAGCCGCGGGCTGAGGGCGGCCTCTTACGTTGGGGTATCGCTTCTAACGCCTTATCAGTCGGCTTTATGCCAAATCTTTGGCTAACACGATTAGCCGCGGGCTGAGGGCGGCTTCTTACCTTCGGGTATCGCTTCTAACGCCTTATCGGCTGGCTTTATGCCAAATCTTCTGGCTAACACGATTAGCCGTGGGCTGAGGGCGGCTTCTTACCTTCGGGTATTGCTTCTAACGCCTTATCGGCCGGCTTTATGCCAAATCTTCTGACTAAACCAATTAGCCGCGGGCTGAGGGAGGCTTCTTACCTTCGGGTATCGCTTCTAACGCCTTATCGGCCGGCTTTATGCCAAATCTTCCGGCTAACACGATTAGCCGCGGGCTGAGGGCGGCTTCTTACCTTCGGGTATCGCTTCTAACGCCTTATCGGCCGGCTTTATGCCAAATCTTCCGGCTAACACGATTAGCCGCGGGCTGAGCCCGACTTCTTACCTTCGGGTATCACTTTAACGGCTTATCGGCCGGCTTTATACCATCTCCGGCTAACATGATTAGCCACAGTTATAAAAGTGGGCTTCTCACCTTAGGGTGTAGCTTATCTAACCCTAAACAGCCGGCGTTCGTGCCAAAAATCTTGACAGGTCAAACATTGCATCATGCATTGCATCATACTTTGCATCATACATTGCATCATACTTTGCATTATACATGACATATCATGACCGACTTATCTAGCCGGGTTAGAGCAAGATTATGAAAGAAGGAGCAATCTTATAACATCTCCGGGTTGTGCTTTTTCAAGCCACCCTTACAACAATGCAGAATATATTTTGTCTTGTTTATTTTTGCAGGTTTTATCTCTTAAGATGAGCCACCATTAAATACTCCGCAAGAGCAAATGGATCTTTAATAGCCAACCTGGCTGGATCTTCATGGTTTATCATAACCAGTACTAAATGATTGGGGTTTTCAAGATAGCTCAAAAAATTCATTATTTTTCAAGAGCCGCCCTATTAGATATAATGCCGTGTCATCTAATTGGCCGGTTCTCAGATTTCTTTAATCATACTCTGTAGTAATCTACAACACTCATGGATTTCTCTGAATATATATTTGCCGAGTTGCATCGCAACCACGAGCAGGGATTTCCTGTCAAAGACAAAGGAATTATTCCAGGATATTCATTCCGGCTTATATCACAACTACGGTCAAAGATTCATCCAACAAAGTTGTGGTGACTCATATTATTCCCACATAGTACCGTGGGTTTTGCGGCACTACCGCAACGCACGGGGACGTGGGGGTGGATAACGGTTGGATCTTGTCCCCCACTATAAAAACGAGGTCTTCTTCCTCTTGAAGCTTACCTCTTCCTTTCCCAAACTCCATTGTTGCTCGAAGCTCTAATTTATCCCGATCTCTCTCCCTAGCCAATCAAAATTGTTGATTTTCTAGGGATTGGTTGAGAAGGCCCTGATCTACACTTCCACCAAGAGAAATTTGATTCCCCCCACTAATCCCTTATGGATCTTGTTACTCTTGGGTGTTTGAGCACCCTAGACGGCTGATGTCACCTCGAAGCCTGGTGTCATTGGGAGACTCCAATTCAGTTGTGGAGATTGCCCCAGCCTTGTTTGTAAAGGTTCAATCGCCGCCTTCAAGGGCACCAATAGTGGAATAACGGCATCTCGCATTGTGTAAGGGCGTGAGGAGAATACGGTGGCCCTAGTGGCTTCTTAGGCAGCATTGTGCCTCCACATCGCTGCAACAGAGACGTACTTCCCCACAAGGGAAGGAACTCCGGTAACACATCCTCGTCTCCACAGGCTCCACTTTTGGTTATCTCGCACCTTTACTTCTTGTAAGCTTTTATTGTGTTATATCCCTTGCCTGCTTGTGTACTTGTTATGGTTAGCATCATATAGGTTATTCATCTAGTTGCACATGTAGCCAACTTATTTGATGTTAAGCCTAAATTGTTAAGGAAAATTTAAAAAGTGTTAGTTGCCTATTCAGCCCCTCCCCTCTAGTCAACCATATCGATCCTTTCAATTGGTATCAGAGCCACGTCTCTTTGTTAAGGGTTTCACCACCCGAGGAGTATGGCTGGCAAAGAGGTGCATGTGGGAGAACTTCCTGAGGCCATGGGAGTAAATATGGTCTCACGCGAGGATTTGAATGATGCCTTGTCCTTACTCAAATACTCCATGGTGACCGAGGTTCAATCCATGTTCAAAGATTTCCTTAATACTCTTAAAATGTCTACCAATGTGGTGCAAGTGGTCAAACCCACTAACTCGACATCGGATGTCAACTCCAGTAAGGAGGGGGCTAGTGCCGACAAAGATAATCATTCTCAAGGAGTTAATGGGTCGCGGAGCTTTGCCTCTGTTCCCCCTCCTGTGGTCTATGGAGGACTGGTGCACCCACCTCATATAGTTAATCTTGGTCCTCCTCCTAAACTTGTTAAGAATGATTTTGCTAACTGGATTTTCAGTATCAAGTCTCATTTAGATCACAACTCAATTCATATCATGTGATTCATTGAAGAAGGATACTATCCTCATGATCCACGCAATCTTACTCCAAGAGAACAAGCCGATAAACAGCTAAATTCTTCCGCCTTGTTCATACTCCAAGTTGTTATTCCTCCTAAAGACCTACCTCACCTGTGGCCCTTAACTGTTGCTAAAGAGTGTTGGGAACACATCATCTGCACGTACAGGGGCAGCTCAAGCATTCAACAGTCAAACTATGAAGTTGTCCTTGATCAGTCAGATGAGTTTGTGATGATAGAGGATGAGGAACCGTGTGAGCTCTATAGAAGGATGACCGCTCTCACTGTTTCCCTCAAGGATCATGGCAGCAAGGATGGATGATACTTGGATCAAGCGTAAGTTCTTGAAGGCCATCATGCCCTACAACAAGGCCATGCCTGCTGTCATCCGTCAAAGGCCGGGCTTTAACACCTTATCCTCTCGTGATGTGTTGGATGAATTTATTGCAATGAACATCCTGAACACAACAGCTGACAATGCTCTTGCTCACATTCAACGGTCAAATAAGTCCTCTCCCAATCTTGCATTGAAGGCCAAGGTCAGTCAAGAGGAAGAAGAAGAAGAGGGTTGCCCCGAGGACACCAAATATGCTTATCATGAGCACATGGCTCTTGCGTCCAGACAATTTTGGGGAAACAAGAGAAACACAAGGCCCAACTTCTCCAAGAACAACTCAAATGGGTCAAAGGGCAAGCAACATATGAGAACATGCTACAATTGTGGTAATGTGAGTCACTTTGTGGTGGATTGCCCTTATGAGAAGAGGGAAGACAATGGTGGCAAGCTCATTCGCAAAGATAAGGCCAAGTCCTTCCCCAACAAAACCAACTTCATCAAGAAGGCCCCTCACAAGGTATTGGTGGCTCAAGAAGAGTATGCCGTGGATGATGATGTTAATGACGAAGACACAAGTGGTGAAGGAATGGCAATGGCATACATGGCAATTGCTTCCTCTACCCCAACAAAGGTGTCACTCTTCGATGCCCCCAATGAGAACATTGTCACGAGGTGCCTCATGGCTAAAGGTATCACTAAGGTAACCTCCAATGTCCAAACCTCAAACATTAAGACTTCTATTTCTTCCACTCCATCGATAGATAGTGTGGATGAACATGAGGAAGTGAAAGAGGATAAAAATGAGTTTGACAAATTCATGCATAAACTCAAGGGAGAGTCCAAGAAGCACTTCGTTGCTCTCTTGGAACAACTTGGTGAGGCCCATGACACTATTGAGTCTCAAGAAGAATTTCTTGGGGAATTGAGAGGTCATAGTCATGATTATGCCGACGAGATAGCGGATCTATCTATTGCTCTTGACGAAGAGCGAGGTCTTCTTATGACTCTTGAGGAGTCACAAGATGATGACCTTGCCAAATTACGTAAAGATTATGATCATGCTATTGTTCTTAACTGTGTTCTCAAGTCTGAGAAGGTTGCACTTGATCGACTCAAGGGTGATCTTGACACACTTGACAAGGCTCACAAGGCGTTGAAGTTTTCTCATGCCTCTCTTAAGGAGTCGCATGATCAACCCATGTGAAACTCACTAAGGAAATTGCCACGGGTCCTCCTTTTGTTCTAATTGATAATGCATCTGCTACAAACCCATGTTGTGAGCATGCACATCTTGTGGAGGAAAATGCTAAGATAAAAGAGCATCTTGTAAAGGGCTTGGTGACGTGTATCCAAGGTGAGAAGACTCTCAATGACCTTCTGAGTAATCAGAGGGAAGTTGTGGCAAAAGAAGGAGTGGGGTTTGCACCAAAAAATAATGAGAAGAAGAAGGTGAACACCAAGGATGTTCCACCACTCAAGCAAACCTTTGTAAGATCAGGAGAAGGTCCTCATGAGAAGAAGAAAGACAAAGTTATGTTGGGGAATGCCAAGAAGGTCAAGAACAAGAACACCCACCCCAACAAGACCGGCGACTTTAACCCCTCTTATGTTTTATGCCGTGCTAGTGATGGGCATGTTTATGCCAAATATGTTGGTTCTTCTTATGAGTACATTGAATGGTGTCTTTGGGTTCCTAAGACCCTTGTTGCTAACATGAAAGGACCCATTAAAGAATGGGTACCTAAAACCAAACATTGATCTCTTGTAGGGGTTTGCTTCCGGAGGAACATCATGGTTGCTCAATAGTGGAGCGACAAATCATATGTCCGGAAGCAAAGACTTGGTGGCGGTTGTTCATCCTGACACATCTATGGCCACCCAAGTCTCATTTTGTGATGATGCAATTTCGAAGGTATTGGGTCTTGGCAAGGTGATAGTATCTCCGGAACTCTCCATAGAGAATGTTATGCTTGTTGAGACCCTCACATACAATTTACTTTCTGTTCATCAACTTGCAACCATGGGTTTTAGTACCTTCTTTGGTATTGACTATGTGACCCTTTTGTGGATCAAGACTCTTAAAGTAGCTTTTGTTGGGCATGTCGAGAACGGTCTCTATGTGGTGAACTTCTTGGAGCAACCCACTAAGACTGCGAACTTGCTTAATGGCTAAACTTGATGTGGGATGGATCTAGCATCGCTGGCTAGCCCATGTCAATATGAGATCTTTGCAAAGTATCCTCAAAGGGGAACACATTCTTGGACTAACAAACATGAGTTTTGCCAAAGATCGTGCTTGCAGTGCTTGTATTGAAGGCAAGCTACATGAAAAGGCTCATCGTCGAACCACTATAATCTACTCAAAGAGGACCTTAGAGCTCCTTCACATGGATCTCTTCGGGCCTCCATCTTTTGACAGTCTTGGTGGAACAAAATATGGCTTGGTGATTGTGGATGATTACTCGAGATACACTTGGGTATATTTCTTCAAGAAGAAGAGTGAGACCTAACAGACCATCTTTGACTTTGCAAATAAAGTCCAATGTCAACATGAGGCAAAGATTTTGATGATTAGAATTGACAACGGCACTGAGTTCAAGAATTACACCCTAAATGAGTTTCTTAGTGATGAAGGGATAAAGCACCAATATTCCACACCTTACACCCCTCAACAAAATAGTGTTGTAGAGAGGAAGAACCGGACATTGATTCATGCAGCGAGAACCATGATGGCGGAGTTTAAATCTCCGTACAACTTTTGGGTCGAAGCCATCAACACAACGTGTCATGCATCAAATCGGCTCTATCTACGCAAAGGCTTGAACAAGACTCCTTATGAGATTCTTACTGGGAACAAGCCCAACCTCAAATACTTCCGGGTGTTTGGTTGTAAGTGTTTCATTCTCAAGAAAGGTGCTCGTTTGTCTAAATTTGAATCTAGAGCCCATGAGGGCATATTTGTTTTTTATGCTGCAAACTCTCATGCTTACTGTGTCCTCAACAAGTCCACGGGACTCATTGAGGAGACGAGTAACATAGAGTTTGATGAAAATAATGGCTCCCAAGTGGAGCAAAGTGGTCTTTGTGATGTAGGTGATGAAATTCCTCCCCAAGCCATAAAAAGAATGGGTGTGGGATACTTCCTACCCGTTGAGGAACCCCTTTTGTGGCCGAAGGAGAAGGACAATGTTCCGCTCAAGTGGAACCATCACCTGCGCAAGACCCACACGCTTCCGAAGGACAAAATGAAGGTCCTCCATCACATGGACAAGATCAAGGACAAGATCAAGGGCAAGATCAACCTCCTGATGATGGTGTTTCACCAAATGATGCCCAAGATCAAGTTCCCGTCTCTGAGCACGTTCAAGATCAAGATCTTGTTCAAGAACAAGAGCAAGCTCACAAAGGCGCTCAAGATCATCAAGATGATGACTCTTAGAATGTTGTCCCTCAACCTTGCATGGACGAAATCTTAGAGAGATGAGCCGCCAAGAATGTTGCCAAGCTCAGAGTTAAACAACATCTATTGGATAATGTCTATGGCGACTGGAAAAAAGGGGTAACAACTCATAAACAATTAACAACCTTTTGTGAACATCACGCGTTTGTTTCTTGCATTGAGCCCCTTAATGTACAAGATGCGCTCGAGGATGGAGTGGTTTGAAGCTATGCATGATGAACTCAACAACTTTGAGCACAACCAAGTATGGCGATTGGTTCCAAAACCTAAGGAGAACCACAATGTCATTGGATCTAAATGGATCATCAAAAACAAGCAAGATGCGAACGGTATTGTCATTCGCAACAAGGCAAGATTGGTGGCACAAGGATACTCCCAAGTCGAGGGTATCGACTACGGTGAAACTTTTGCTCCCGTTGCTCGCCTTGAATCTATTCGCATGTTGCTTGCATATGCCTCTCATCATAACTTTAAATCATATCAAATGGATGTCAAGAGTGCTTTTCTTAATGGTCCTCTTAAGGAGTTGGTATATGTCAAGCAACCCTCAGGGTTCGAGGATCCCAAGTTCCCCAATCATGTATACATTCTCCATAAAGTTCTCTATGGCATTAAATAAGCCCCACGCACATGATATGAACACCTTACCGAGATGTTGCAAGACCGTGGGTTTGAAATTGGGAAAATCGATCCCACTCTTGTTACAAAGAGTGTCAATGGGAACTTGTACATATGCCAAATATATGTTGATTATATTATTTTTGGTTCTCCTAACAAAGTTTTCAATGAAGAATTTTCCATTGATGACAAACAAGTTTGAGATGTCTATGATGGGATAATTGAAGTTCTTCCTTGGTTTCAAAGTCAAGCAACCAAGTTAAGGTACCTTCATCAATCAAGATAAATACACTCAAGACATGCTCAAGAGGTTCAAGATGGATGAGCTCAATCCTCCCAAGGCCAACACTCCCATGCCTCTCAAATGCCATCTTGACAGCGATCCCAATGGTAAAGCGGTGGATCAAAAGGTATATTGCTCCATGATTGTATCCTTGCTCTACCTTTGTGCATCTAGACCGGATATCATGTTAAGTGTGGGTATTTCTGCACGATTTCAATCTGCACCTAACGAGAGTCACCATGTGTCTGTCAAGCGAATCTTTTTATATTTGGCTCATACCCCAAACTTTGGCTTATGGTATCCCAAGGGGATTCTTTGATCTTGTTGGATATATTGAGTAGGACTAGGCGGGAGACCGTGTGGATAGAAAGTCCACTTCCGGAGGCTTCCAATTTCTTGGCCGGTGTTTGGTAAGTTGGTCTTCAAGGAAACAAAACTGTGTTTCTCTCTCGTCCATCGAGGCCGAGTATGTAACTGCTGCCAACTACTGTCCACAGATTCTTTGGATGAGGCAAACTGTAAAGGATTATGGTGTCATTTGTGACAAAGTGCCTCTTTACTGTGACAATCAAAGTGCCATTGAGATCTCCAACAACCCGGTTCAACATGGCAAGATGAAGCACATCAAGATTCGTCATCATTTTCTTCGGGATCACGTCAAGCGAGGAGATATCAATCTTATCCAGCTCAACACTAATGAGCAACTTGTTGATATATTTACGAAGCTATTGGATGAAGCAAGATTTCGAGAGATAAGGCATGAGCTAAATATCATTGATTCGAGCAATGTGGATTGACTTAGTGCACACCTCACCACACTCATCATAATGTCTTGTCTAGGTGTAGGCATGGATTTAGGGGCAGTCTAGTTCTCTCAATGAACTATCCCTCCTCCTATTATGCATAAACTAATCAAAGTCTTTCACATTTGCCATTTTTTTTGGTTATTGTGCTTCAAAAGATGAGTCTTGGTCATGGGCCCAAGGATAATTCTTCGCGGGTGCCATACCATCTGACTCAAACATAGGTGGCTGTAGGGCCACCGCCCTCTCTTCATGTGAAGTAGAGGCTCACTATTTGGTTCTATTTTATTTTTTCTACTCCAGTGCACCATGCTCATGTTTTTGTCTTGCATCATTGCTTTATCTTGTCTCTCATTTTGGTGCGAAAAACTCTCTTTCTCTTCTGCTCTTCTCTTCGAAAATTTGCACCGAGTGGGCAGCACGGTACTACCCTGGAGATTCATGGTACTACCGCTTGGAGTAGTACTACCGCTTACCGCGCGGAAGTAAAAAATTACTTCCGCTCATTGAGCGGTACTACCACGATGACCGCGATACTACCATGACATCGAGTGGGCGTGGGGGTTAAGAGCCGACAGGGGAGTTTCCAATCTCCCCCATTCCCCATTTTCTCTTCTCCTCGTGTCTCTCTATCTCCTCCTCACAACCGGCGCTGGAGCACCTCGTCGGATCTCCGCCTCCGTCCACCCTCCTCTCATTCCATCCGGTGGGATCGTTCCCCACCTCGTCCTCGTGCAATGGACCTCGGTATTTCCCTGCTCTTTTCTCGTTTTGCTTCTCTATTTTTGAATCTAGGTTTTGGGGCAATATGAGATGGTCAAGTCTTTCTTGATCCAATCTATGCATGAGGAGATGGTTTGAGAGTGTTAAGTGCAGTAGAAGTGTGTATTGCCTGGATACAACGAGTTAACTTTCGATCTCCGGTATTACAGATGTGATCTTTTGATCTGTGTTCATGCGAACTCCGCCCCGTGCGGTACTACCGCCCCTGGTGTGGTACTACCATTCGTCGGGTAGAAGTAAAAATTTACTTCCGTTCCTGCCATGGTACTACCGCTCCTTGCGGTACTACCGCGTCCGGAGCAGTAGTAATTTTTTACTTCCGCTTGCTGGGCGGCAGTAAATTTTTACTTCCGCTCCAGCCACGGTACTACCGCTCCCAGCGGTACTACCGCGTCCGGAGTGGTAGTAATTTTTTTACCTCCGCTCGCTGGGCAACAGTAAAATTTTACTTCCGCTCCAAGCGGTTCTACCGCGTCTGGAGCGGTAGTAAATTTTTACTACCACATGCACCACTGGTACTGCCACTCGATCCGAAGCTACCTCGTTTTTTCCTGTTCATTAACAACTCCAGATGGTTTTTGTGTCTGCTTTCGTCTTTGCCTTACCTTTTTCATTTGTCCATTGTGTTTGTTATTGTTGGAAATATGCCCTAGAGGCAATATATATAGTGTTTATTATTATATCTCCTTGCTCATGATAATCGTTTATTATCCATGCTATAATTGCATTGATTGGAAACACATTGCATGTGTGGGTAAATAGACAACACTGTGTCCCTAGTATGCCTCTAGTGAACTAGCTCGTTGATCAAAGATGGTCAGGGTTTCCTAGCCATTGACATGTGATGTCATTTGATAATGGGATCACATCATTAGGAGAATGATGTGATGGACAAAACCCAAACTACAAACGTAGCATATGATTGTGTCAGTTTATTGCTACTGTTTCCTGCATGTCAATGTATATGTTCCTATGACCATGAGATCATGCAACTCACGGATATCGGAGGAGTGCCTTGTGTGTATCAAACGTCGCAACGTAATTGGGTGACTATAAAGGTGCTCTACAGGTATTTCCGATGATGTCCGTTGAGTTGGCATGGATCGAGACTGGGATTTGTTACTCCGTGTCACGGAGAGGTATCTCGGGGCCCACTCGGTAATGCAACATCACAATAAGCCTTGCAAGCAATGTGACTAATTGTTAGTTGCGGGATCTTGTATTACGGAACGAGTAAAGAGACTTGCTGGTAACGATATTGAACTAGGTATGGAGATACCGACGATCGAATCTCGAGCAAGTAACATACCGAAGAACAAAGGGAATGTTATACGCGATTAACTGAATCCTTGACATAGAGGTTCGACCGATAGATCTTCGTAGAATATGTAGGAACCAATGTGGACGTCCAGGTCCTGCCATTGGTTATTGGCCATAGAGGTGTCTCGGTCATGTCTACATATTTCTCGAACCCGCAGGGTCGACACACTTAAGGTTTGGTGACGTTTCGGTAGTACAGAGTTATGTATGGTGGTGATCGAAGGATGTTCGGAGTCTCGGATACGATCCCGGACATGACGAGGATCTCCGAAAGAGTCTGGAGATAAAGATTGATATATGTGATAATAGTGTTTTGATCTCTGGAAGAGTTCCGGAATTAACCGGAAGGGGTTCCGGATGTTTACCGAAGTGTTCGGGTACAGCAACACTTTATATGGACCAATGGGGTAAAACCCACGAGGTATTGGAAAGGGCAAAAGGAAGTTTTGCTGCTGCCTTAAGCAGTAAGGCAGTACTACCGCTTGTGAAGCGGTACTACCGCTCAAGCGGTACTACCGCTCGTGAAGCGGTACTACCGCTGAAGCGGTACTACCGCTCGTGAAGCGGTACTACCGCTCAAGCGGGACTGCAGGGATCCGAGTTGGACTCTTTTCTTGCAGTCCAAACCGACCTTGTGCGGGCAAAATCGACCTTGTAGAGGTTTTTGCTCCAAGTTTAGACCCCAGGTCTCAACGTATAAATAGAGGGGCAGGGCTAGCACATGGGACACAACTTACGGCCACGTGCTACCCGTTCCACCGGAGCTCCTCTAGATCGGTTTTCTGCAGCGCTTAGGCGAAGCCCTGCCGGAATTGCTCCACCACCACCATCACCGGAGCGCCGTCACGCTGTCGGTGAACTCTCTCTCCTCTCCACCTCCTCTTGCTAGATCAAGACGGTGGATATCGTCATCAAGCTGCACGTGTGCTGAACGCGGAGGTGCCGTCCGTTCGGTACTAGATCGAAAGGATTGTGATTGGATCGTGGGACGGATCGTGACGAGATCGCGGGACGGTTCGTGATTGGTTCGCGGGACGGTTCGTGATTAGATCGCGGGACGCTCGGGGATTTGGATCGCGAAGAAGTACGACTACACCAACCGCGTTTCTTAACGCTTCTCGCTTAGCGATCTACAAGGGTACGTAGATCTACTCTCCCTCTCGTAGATGCTCATCACCATGGATAGGTTTGCGTGTGTGTAGGAATTTTTTTGTTTCCCATGCAACATTCCCCAACAGTGGCATCATGATCTAGGTTGATGGTTCGATGAGATCTCGAGTAGAACACAAAAGGTTTGTGGGCGTTGATGCTTAGATTGCTTCCTCTCTTGGTCGGATTTTAGTTCGGCGGGATTGTGAGATGAAGTGGCCCGGACCAACATTACTCGTACGCTTACGAGAGACCAGTTCCCTCGACGCAACTTGTTGCTTATATGGCTTGCGGGTGACAGTTTCTCTCACTTTAGTTGGATTGGATCTGACAAAGGCGGTCCTTGAGAAGGTTGAAAAGCAATCTGTGTATCACCGTTGTGGTTTATGCGTAGGTGAGAATCGTTCTTGCTAGATACCCGTAGCAGCCACGTAAAACTTGCAACAACAATTAGAGGACGTCTAACTTGTTTTTGCAGGGTATGTTGTGATGTGATATGGCCAATTATATGATGAGATATATGTGATGTATGAGATGATCATGTGATGTATAGATTTTCATGACTTGCACGTCGGTCAATATGGCAACCGGCAGGAGCCATAGGGTTGTCTTTAATTATTGTATGACCAGCGTGTCAATCATTAAGCGTTATGTAATGCTTTACTTTATCGCTAAGCGGTAGCAACAGAAGTAGAAGCAGGGCTGGCGCCACAACCCCAATGGCAACACATTGATGGAGATCATGACGGTGTTTCGAAGATGGAGATCTTAAACACAAGTTCATGGCCATATCATGTCACTTATGAATTGCATGAGATGTTAATCCTTTTATGCACCTTGTTTTGCTTACTATGGCGGTAGCATTATAAGGTGATCCCTCACTTTAATTTCAAGATGAACTGTGTTCTCCCCGTGTGTGCACCGTTGAGAAAGTTCGTCGTGTTGAGACAACACGTGATGATCGGGTGTGATAGACTCTACGTTCACATACAACGGGTGCAAGCCAGATTTGCACGTGCAGAACACTCGGGTTAAACTTGATGAGCCTAGCATGTACAGACATGGCCTCGGAACACAAGAGACCGAAAGGTCGAACATGAGTCATATAGTAGATATGATCAACATAATGATGTTCACCATTGAAACCAGCTTAACTCACGTGATGATCGGACTTGAGTTGGTGAATTTGGATCATGTGCCACTCAGATGACCTGAGCGATGTCAATTTGAGTGGGAGCTTTAGTAATTTGATTAACTAAACTCATTATCATGAACAATAGTCTAAATAACCTTTCCATATTTATGTTATAGATCAATGGATCGCGCAGTAGCACCCCTGAATTTTAATGCGTTCCTAGAGAAAGCTAAGTTGAAAGATGACGGAAGTAACTTCATTGATTGGGCCCATAATCTGAGGATTATCCTTATGGCTTCCTAGAAACAATATGTCCTTGATGCACCGCTTGGTGACCAACCAGAAGACATGACCTCCGAAGACGTTAAGAATGCTTGGGAGGCTCGTGCTGGAGACTACTCAATAGTTCAGTGTGCAATATTGTATGGCTTAGAACCGGGACTTCAAAGATGTTTTGAACGTCATGGAGCATATGAGATGTTCTAGTAGTTGAAGTTTATCTTTCAGAAGAATGCCCGGATCGAGTGGTATGAGACCTCCGATAAATTCTATGCTTGCAAGATGGAGGAGAACAGGTCTATCAGTGAGCATATACTCAGAATGTCTGGGTACTCAAACCGTCTAGCTGAGTTGGGAATTGCCCTTCCGCAAGAGGCGATCATTGATAGAGTTCTTCAATCACTGCCACCTAGTTACAAAAGTTTTGTGATGAACTATAACATGCACGGGATGAACAAGTCATCATCCGAGCTGTTTGCGATGCTAAAAGTCGCTGAGTCTAAAATCCAGAAAGAACATCAAGTGTTGATGGTCAATAAAACCACTAGTTTCAAGAAAAATGGCAAGGGCAAAGGCAAGAAGGGTAAAACCAAGAAGGATGGCAAAGCAGTTGCTACTCCTACAAAGAAGCCTAAGCATGGACCTAAGCCAGAAACTGAGTGCTTTCATTGCAAGGGAACTGGTCACTGGAAGCGGAACTGCCCCAAGTACCTGGCTGACAAGAAGGCGGCCAACGACAAACAAGGTATATATGATATACATGTTATTGATGTGTACCTTACTAGTTCTCGTAGTAGTGCCTGGGTATTTGATACCGGTTCGGTTGCTCACATTTGCAACTCAAAGCAGGAACTACTAAATAAACGAAGACTGGCAAAGGATGAAGTGACGATGCACGTGGGAAATGGTTCCAAGCTTGATGTGATCGCCGTTGGCACGCTCTCTCTTCGATTACCATCGGGATTAGTGATGAACCTGAATAATTGTTATTTAGTGCCTGCGTTAAGCATGAACATTATATCTGGATCTTGTTTATTGCGAGACGGTTACTCATTTAAATCAGAGAATAAAGGTTGTTCTATTTATATGAGTAATATCTTTTATGGTCATGCACCCAATGTTAGGGGTTTATTCATATTGAATATTGATAGTGATGACACACATGTTCATAACATTGATGCCAAAAGATGTAGAGTAGTTAATGATAGTACCACTTTCTTGTGGCACTGCCGTTTAGGTCATATTGGTGTAAAGCGCATGAGGAAGCTCCATGCTGATGGACTTTTGGAGTCACTTGATTTTGAATCACTTGACACATGTGAACCATGCCTGATGGTCAAGATGACTAAAACGCCGTTCTCAGGAACAATGGAACGGGCAAGTGACTTATTGGAAATCATACATACTGATGTGTGCGGTCCAATGAATGTTGCAGCGCATGGTGGATATCGTTACTTTCTCACCTTCACTGATGACTTGAGTAGATATGGGTATATTTACTTGATGAAACACAAGTCCGAAACATTTGAAAAGTTCAAGCAATTTCAGAGTGAAGTTGAGAATCATCGTAACAAGAAGATTAAATTTCTGCGATCTGATCGAGGAGGTGAATATCTGAGTTATGAGTTTGGCAATCACTTAAGACAACGTGGAATTGTTTCACAGTTGACACCGCCCGGAACACCATAGCGTAATGGTGTGTCTGAACGTCATAATCGAACCTTATTAGATATGGCAATCTATGATGTCTCTTGCCGATTTGCCACTATCGTTTTGGGGTTATGCATTAGAGACAGCTGCATTCACTTTAAATAGGGCACCATCGAAATCCGTTGAGACGACACCATATGAACTGTGGTTTGGCAAAAGGCCGAAGTTGTCGTTTCTTAAAGTTTGGGGATGTGATGCTTATGTCAAAAAGCTTTAGCCTGAAAAGCTGGAACCCAAAGCGGAAAAATGCGTCTTCATAGGATACCTGAAAGAGACAGTCGAGTATACCTTCTATCTCAGATCCGAAGGCAAAGTGTTTGTCGCTAAAAACGGAACATTTCTTGAGAAAGAGTTTCTCTCGAAAGAATTGAGTGGGAGGAAAATAGAGGTTGATGAGGTTATTGAACCTTTACTTCAACCAGAGAGTAGCGCTGCGCAGAAAGATGTTTCTATGGAACCTACGATGGTAGAAGAGGAAGTTAATGATGATGATCATGAAGCTTTGGACCAAGCTGCTATTGAACCTCGTAGGTCGACAAGGACGCGTACTACTCCCAAGTGGTACGGCAATCCTGTCTTAGAGGTCATGTTGTTGGACAACAATGAACCTACGAGCTATGAAGGAGCAATGATGGGCCCGGATTCCGAGAAATGGTTAGAGGCCATGAAATCTGAGATGGGATCCATGTATGAAAACAAAGTATGGACTTTGGAAGTACTACCTGAAGGGCGAAAGGCCATTCAGAACAAATGGATCTATAAGAAGAAGACGGACGCGGACAGTAATGTCACCATCTATAAAGCTCGACTTGTGGCAAAGGGTTTTTCACAAGTTCAAGGAGTTGACTATGATGAGACTTTCTCACCCGTAGCGATGCTTAAGTCTGTCAGAATCATGTTGGCAATAGCTGCTTATTTCGACTATGAAATTTGGCAGATGGATGTCAAAACGGCGTTCCTCAACGGTTTCCTTGAGGAAGAGTTGTATATGATGCAACCCGAAGGTTTTGTCGATCCAGAGAATGCTGACAAAGTTTGCAAACTCCAGCGATCCATTTATGGACTGGTGCAAGCATCTCAGAGTTGGAATAAGCACTTTGATGAGGTGATCAAAGCGTTTGGGTTTATACAAGTTTATGGAGAAGCTTGTATTTACAAGAAAGTGAGTGGGAGCTCTATAGCGTTTCTAGTGTTATATGTGGATGACATATTGCTGATCGGAAACGATATAGAAATGCTGGAAAGCGTGAAGGAATATTTGAATAAGAGTTTTTCAATGAAGGACCTAGGAGAAGCTGCTTTCATATTAGGCATTAAGATCTATAGAGATAGGTCGAGACGCTTAATAGCACTTTCACAGAGCACATACCTTGATAAAGTTTTGAAGAAGTTCAAAATGGAACAGGCCAAGAAGGGGTTCTTGCTTGTGTTACAAGGTGTGAAGTTGAGTAAGACTCAATGCCCAGTGACTGCAGAAGATAAAGAAAAGATGAGCGTCACCCCCTATGCTTCAGCCATAGGCTCTATCATGTATGCAATGTTGTGCACAAGACCCGATGTCAGCCTTGCTATATGTATGGCCGGAAAGTTTCAAAGTGATCCTGGAATGGAGCACTGGCAAGCGGTCAAGAATACCCTTAAGTACCTTAATAGGACTAAGGACATGTTTCTCGTTTATGGAGGTGATGAAGAGCTCGTCATAAAGGGTTACATCGATGAAAGCTTCGACACTGATCCGGACGATTCTAAATCGCAAACCGGATACGTATTTATTCTTAACGGGGGAGCGGTAAGCTGGTGCAGTTCCAAGCAAATCGTGGTAGCTGATTCTACGTGTGAAGTGGAGTACATCGCAGCCTCGGAGGCAGCGAAGGAAGGTTTCTGGATGAAGCAGTTCATGGCAGATCTTGGAGTATTGCCTAGTGTACTGAATCCAATAAATCTGTTCTGTGACAACACTGGTGCCATTGCTCTAGCCAAGGAACCAAGGTTTCACAAGAGGACCAGACACATAAAGCGACGCTTCAACTCCATCCGGTTCTACATCGAGGAGAAGGACATAAATATTTGCAAAGTGCACACGGATCTGAATGTTGCAGACCCGTTGACTAAACCTCTTCCAAGGGCTAAACATGATCAACACCAGAACTGTATGGGTGTTCGATTCATTACCATGTAAATCACATAGTGATGTGAACTAGATTATTGACTCTAGTGCAAGTGGGAGACTGTTGGAAATATGCCCTAGAGTCAATATATAAAGTGTTTATTATCATAGTTCCTTGTTCATGATAATCGTTTATTATCCATGCTATAATTGCATTGATTGGAAACACATTGCATGTGTGGGTAAATAGATAACACTGTGTCCCTAGTATGCCTCTAGTGAACTAGCTCGTTGATCAAAGATGGTCAGGGTTTCCTAGCCATTGACATGTGATGTCATTTGATAACGGGATCACATCATTAGGAGAATGATGTGATGGACAAGACCCAAACTACAAACGTAGCATATGATCGTGTCAGTTTATTGCTACTGTTTTCTGCATGTCAATGTATATGTTCCTATGACCATGAGATCATGCAACTCACGCATATCGGAGGAGTGCCTTGTGAGTATCAAACGTCGCAACGTAATTGGGTGACTATAATGGTGCTCTACAGGTATTTCCGATGATGTCCTTTGAGTTGGCATGGATCGAGACTGGGATTTGTTACTCCGTGTCACGGAGAGGTATCTCGGGGCCCACTCGGTAATGCAACATCACAATAATCCTTGCAAGCAATGTGACTAATTGTTAGTTGCAGGATCTTGTATTACGGAACGAGTAAAGAGACTTGCCGGTAACGAGATTGAACTAGGTATGGAGATACCAACGATCGAATCTCGGGCAAGTAACATACCGAAGAACAAAGGGAACGTTATACGGGATTAACTGAATCCTTGACACATAGGTTCGACCGATAGATCTTCGTAGAATATGTAGGAACCAATGTTGACGTCTAGGTCCCGCCATTAGTTATTGGCCGTAGAGGTGTCTCTGTCATGTCTACATAGTTCTCGAACCCGCAGGGTCTGCACACTTAAGGTTTGGTGACGTTTCGGTAGTATAGAGTTATGTATGGTGGTGACCGAAGGATGTTCGGAGTCTCGGATACGATCCCGGACATGACGAGGATCTCCGGAAGAGTCTGGAGATAAAGATTGATATATGTGATAATAGTGTTTTGATCTCTGGAAGAGTTCTAGAATTAACCGGAAGGGGTTCCGGATGTTTACCGAAGTGTTCGGGTACAACAACACTTTATATGGACCAATGGGGTAAAACCCACGAGGTATTGGAAAGGGCAAAAGGAAGTTTTGCTGCTGCCTTAAGCAGTAAGGCAGTACTACCGCTTGTGAAGCGGTACTACCGCTCGTGAAGCGGTACTACCGCTCAAGCGGTACTACCGCTCGTGAAGCGGTACTACCTCTTGTGCGCGGGACTGCAGGGATCGGAGTTGGACTCTTTTCTTGCGGGCCAAACCGACCTTGTGCGGGCAAAATCGACCTTGTAGAGGTTTTTGCTCCAAGTTTAGACCCCAGGGCTCAACATATAAATAGAGGGGCAGGGCTAGCACATGGGACACAACTTACGGCCACGTGCTACCCGTTCCACCGGAGCTCCTCTAGATCGGTTTTCTGCAGCACTTAGGCGAAGCCCTGCCGGAATTGCTCCACCACCACCATCACCGGAGCGCAGTCACGCTGCCGGTGAACTCTCTCTCCTCTCCACCTCCTCTTGCTGGATCAAGACGGTGGAGATCGTCATCAAGATGCACGTGTGCTGAACGCGGAGGTGCCGTCCGTTTGGTACTAGATCGGAAGGATCGTGATCGGATCGCAGGACGGATCGTGACGAGATCGCGGGACGGTTCGTGATTGGTTCGCGGGACGGTTCATGATTAGATCGCAGGACGCTCGGTGATTTGGATCGCGAAGAAGTACGACTACACCAATCGCGTTTCCTAACGCTTCCCTCTTAGCGATCTACAAGGGTACGTAGATCTACTCTCCCTCTCGTAGATGCTCATCACCATGGATAGGTTTGCGTCTGCGTAGGAATTTTTTTGTTTCCCATGCAATGTTCCCCAACAGTGGCATCATGAGCTAGGTTGATGGTTCGATGAGATCTCGAGTAGAACACAAAAGGTTTGTGGGCGTTGATGCTTAGATTGCTTCCTCTCTTGGTCCAGAGGGATCCAATGACCCACCCCGCCATTTCAAGAGGACCGCATCCAAGCTCAAGCCACTAGTTGACAACTATGAACACATGCCCCAAGCTTAGTTTCTGGCTCGATGGTTGATCGATCCCTACGTCAAACCAAGGGAAGTTTCTAGGGCCATTGAGTTGTTCTGGACCAAGCAGCAGTATCTCATCCACATTGATGTGATCAAAGGCAAGAAGAATCTCTATGTTCCTGTCCAATACATTGATATGGAGCATATGAGGAAGCGTCCGACGTACTTTGGTGAGGCTCTGTGTTTGGTGGGGCAGTTTGCTATCATGGACATCATCTCGTTCCACCTTGACTTTGATCCCGATATAGTGGGTTAGTTCTTTGCATCTGTCCACTTCCACACTGATGAGGCCTGGACCATGACTTGGATGACCAATGGCAAGAGACTGTCTGCCACCTAGAAGGACTTCATGGATCTGTTGCATGTTCCTGATTTAGGGCTTGATGTGCCAATTGGACTACGCGCTCACGGCAACCCTCACCCAACACGTAAGGAGGAGCTCTTGCCATTCTATATTTAGAAGACTTTACGATTTGGTGAACGTGTTTCTCTGCTCAACCCCTTTCTTGATGTCATGCACCGGATCTTCCGCAACACTTTGTTTCCTCGCATGGGCGACAAGGACAAGGTGCACTCCTATCTGGTGGATATGTTGCTTCTTTGTGAGAAAGGTAGAACTAAAGAACTTGTCACCCTTGATGTGTCTCACATTATGTGGACTGAGCTTCACACTGCTGTGTTTCATTGTAAGGTCCCCATTTATGGGCCCTACTTGT
The DNA here is from genome assembly GCA_022496015.1 of Hordeum marinum. Lineage (NCBI taxonomy): Eukaryota > Viridiplantae > Streptophyta > Magnoliopsida > Poales > Poaceae > Hordeum > Hordeum marinum. Next base: position 208,623,379 of record CM039675.1, on the reverse strand, counting down.
TCTTCCTAATTCGTGCTACTTGGGACAAGACCCTTTCGGGTGAGGACTTGCAGGAGCACTTGTTTCTTCATGAGCCCATTCGTTTGAGTATGAAGGGAAAGTGGGTCAACACCACCACTCAGCCAGCTTCTGCTCGTATGGAGGTTGATGAGGATGAGATCGAACAGGAAGAAGATGGCAATTATAAGTCCTATGTGCCACCGTCTTCTGAGCCATCATGGGCCAAGAAGCTCTCTCACAAGATGAGGACCTTGTTCTACATGTAGGCCAAGGGTCAGTATTAGGCTCACCTTGCTCAGAAGGAGAGTCGCCAGCGGGACAAGCGTATTCTAAGGAAGCTTGGCGAGACCATCAGTCCTGAGGCCACTTGGATGGTGAAGCGGCAATCTCCGTGGGCTGATTCAGATGCGGAGTCCATCCCAGACGCTTCAAAGGAGGATCCAGATGACTGATCTTTCTACATGGGAGCTACCACCTATGTGTTAGGTGTCCTCTCTGCCTTTCTGGCATCTCGATGCCAAAGGGGGGAGAGTGTAGGATTTGCGAGTATTTGCGTTGTTTCATCGTCTTTTTTACTTTCGTTGAACTTTGGTTTATGTCGTTTGTGTGTGTGACCAGGAGACTTCCTCTATCATAAGGTGTGAGACATATGCTATCACTCCTACCTTATTATGGGCTAGTATGATTCGTAGCTTGTGAGTCTCTCTCTTACGTACCCTTATCTTCATGCTCACATGCTATGCCTTGTTTCCTTACTTAGTCTTGTTCATTCTGTTGCAAGGATTGCATTGCTTATAAAATATAGGGGGAGTGTTGATCCTAGTGTGTGTGCCTTGCAGTCCAAAGCATATCTAGAGTATGCACATATCTAGGGGGAGCTCGTCTATATTTCATAGGTCTTGGGTTTGCATATGCTCATTTTATATCTTTATGTGCAAATCCCGTATTGTAATCAATCCACCAAAAAGGGGGAGATTGTAAGGGCATATTTCTTCCGAAGTGGTTTTGGTGATTGATGACAATATCTTTGTGGACTAATCGTGTGCATTGAGCATTTCAGATATCTCATGTCTAGGCACAAGACGATTCAGTGCCCCTCGGAGCCTCTCGAAGACGGTTGTTCTCTACGTTTCCTTTCGGTGGATTTGAGTTGTAGGAAAGTCGTACTATTAAGAGGGGGTCCGCTTTGGAAAGGTTGGGGTGGAATCAACACGTACACATCTATTCCTTTGCATCACCTTTCCCTCTCTTCAATGGATCTCCAACTTGTTTTTCTTCCCTGTGCAAAGTGAAAGCCTGCGGGTGTTCGATTTCAGTGGTCAGCGGTAGTACCGCTTGAAGGAGCGGTAGTACCGTAGGTGCCAACGGTAGTACCGCTCGATGGAGCGGTAGTATCGCTGTCTCCTGCCCTAGAATATTTGCCTCCGGTAGTAGGCGCGGATGTAATTTTTTACACCCTCCCTATTACGGTAGTACCGTGATTCTCGTCCGGTACTACCGTGCCGGACTTTTTCGTGGTTTCACCTTCAGCGAAGGTAGGAACGGAAGTAATTTTTTACTTCCGTGCATCTCCAGCGCCAGCCTCTGCTGACCATGCGGTAGTACCGCATGGGCTCACGGTAGTACTGCTCCGGCGGTTCTACCGCTTCTTTCCTGGAGGGATCAGTCAGAGCCTGTTACTCCCGTGCAAGCGGTAGTACCGAACGAGGCAGAGGTAGTACTGCAAGACCTCACGGTAGTACCGTGGGTTTTGTGGTAGTACCGCAATGCGCGGGGATGTGGGGGTGGATAACGGTTGGATCTTGTCCCCCACTATAAAAAGGAGGTCTTCTTCCTCTTGAAGCTTACCTCTTCCTTTCCCAAACTCCATTGTTGCTCAAAGCTCTATTTTATCCCGATCTCTCTCCCTAGCCAATCAAACTTGTTGATTTTCTAGGGATTGGTTGAGAAGGCCTCGATCTACACTTCCACCAAGAGAAATTTGATTCCCCCCACTAATCCCTTGCAGATCTTGTTACTCTTGGGTGTTTGAGCACCCTAGACGGTTGAGGTCACCTCGGAGCCACATTCCATTGTTGTGAAGCTTCGTGGTGTTGTTGGGAGCCTCCAATTCAGTTAAGGAGATTGCCCGAACCTTGTTTGTAAAGGTTCGGTCGCCGCCTTCGAGGGCACCAATAGTGGAATCACAACATCTGGTATTGTGTGAGGGCGTGAGGAGAATACTGTGGCTCTAGTGGCTTCTTGGGGAGCATTGTGCCCCCACACCGCTCCAATGGAGACGTACTTCCCCACAAGGGAAGGAACTCTTGTAACACATCCTCGTCTCCACCAGCTCCAGTTTTGGTTATCTCGCACCTTTACTTCTTGCAAGCTTTTATTGTGTTATATCCCTTGCTTGCTTGTGTACTTGTTGTGGTTAGCATCATATAGGTTATTCATCTAGTTGCACATCTAGCCAACTTATTTGATGCTAAGCCTAAATTGTTAAGGAAAAGTGAAAAAGTGTTAGATGCATATTCACCCCCCTCTAGTCAACCATATCGATCGTTTCAGAGGCCCAACACGAGTCTACAGGAAGAAGTTTGTGTAGTAGACATCATTCCACTTAGCCTTGCTCTAACCTCTCAAGCCATCCCATGGCATCTATCGTGTCGGGGCACCCCCCTGTGAGAAAACGACGACAGTTGGCGCCCACCATGGGGCTAGCTGCTGCTGGAACTGTGGACCGGGAGGGACCATCTTCATCACCACCACCATGACACTCTCCGCTTGTCGCTGCTCCCAGCCTCGGCGCACTCGCCTCGTGGACTTCTTCCCCAACCCCGTGTGCGCGAGCCGCTGGGACGCTGCACCGTCTGCCTCGCGCTGTCATTGCTCCCAGCCGTCACACTTAGAGGCGGACACTGTACCATGCGTGACTGCTGACGGTCAGCTGCAGGCTCGCTGTTGTCGTCCTTCTTCCCGCAGCGGTGCAACATCATGTTGTCCCGCCTCCGACGTGCGTGGCGCCGCCAGTTGTGCCATGCCTGGCCCTCCTCTACGTGCCCACGACCTTCAAGGGCGGAGCCACTGCGCCCAGGCCCTCCTCCCCCGCGCGCCTCGGCCCATGGCCGCTCCTCCATGCACTCGCGCGCTTGAATGCTAGCAACATCCGTGCTTCTTGCTCCATCCCGTGCCCCCGCACGCTGCTCAACTCCCCAGCACGAGCTACTCATGTTCTCCCCATGTCTTCGTTGGCCAGCCACCCACCGCTAGGCCGGCCATCTCCATCACCTCCATGGTCGTGCTGTGGCATGCCCACGGCTACCTGCCCCTCTGCGCCGCCTCCTCAGCACCTGACCGTCGCCTCCGATTGCACCGCGTGCCCCCACCTACGCAAGCCATGCCCATATGATGGTGTGGTTTGTTGCTGACCCCGATGCTACAGCCTGGCCGGCTGCACAGGCCGCAGCACAGGCCGACTGCTGCCATGGCCGGGTCACTCACACACGCATTGCCAGCTACCCAACCAGCCTTGGCCGGCTGCCCGGCTTTGTGTGCGCGGGGTTTGCCCCCCGGCCATGTCTGGCTCCATCCTGCTCCGGTCCATGCCACTGTGACGTTGCTGACCGCCTCATGCGCCTTGCCTCTGTCCCCGGGCTCGACCTCCTCCTCCTGTCTTCAAGTGCTCATCGGGCGTCCAGGCACTCGTCTGCCACAGGCACCTCTGCTCCCATGCGTCATCGGGACGGTCCGCCCGGCCTCCTTTGCATCTGGCCCCAAGTGATCATCACCATCTTTGGCCGCCCTACGGGTTCCTCCATAGCCACCTGGCCAGAAACACGGCATTCGCGTGCCTCCGGCCCGGCTAGCCATGGCCAATCGATGCCGCCCTACTCTGGTTCCCCCACGTGCCCGCGGCTCTGGCTTGCTCAGCCGCGCGCCTCGGGCCATCCGCTCACGCGGTCGCAGGCCCACGTTTCAGCTAACCCACGTCGCATCATGACACGGGCTCATCTTCCTACGCTTCAGCGCGCACACCGCCGTGTTGCGCCGGCCGCCATGCTCATGCGTCCCCGCCCTGGTGACTCCCCGTGGCCGCTCTGGCCCAAGGTCTTGCCCCCACGGTGGTGTGGCCGCGCTTCGGTACCTCCCCGCTGTTGCTCCGCCTCAGCGGCCACCCCCACTCCGCCTTCGCCGGCACATCCAACCGCGTCAGCTCGGTAGGGCTCCATGCCCACGTCATGCACGTACCAACATTGCCACACCCTTGCCTCGCGCCCGCCATGCGGCTCTGCCCTCGCCGGTGGACCCACGCATGCGTTGCCTCCCAAGCGCCGCCTCCCACGCCTCCGCAACCGGTGCTACGCCAACGGGCCGGCTCCGCCTGGGACGACCGCCACCCCCGGCGTACTCCTACTCCGTGCGACATCCAGCTCCAGCTCCCCACACCCACCTCAATAGCCCGTCGGCTCCGGCCTGACCACCATCGGCTCCGCCTCCTTGCATCCGGCTCAGCAGCCCGTCATCCCCGGCATGGCCACCACCGGCTCAGCGTCCCGGAGTCCCGCCGCCGGCTGCCACCTCCCCGCGCCAGACGACTCCCGCCATTGCCCACTACATGCTGGGTGCAGAAGGGAAAACGAGTTGGGGAGCCGGTTAGAGATATGGCGCCGGCTGCAAAAAAAAGGGGGGCACTATACTTCTGTCTACCCATGCCAACTGGTCCACCCGGAGCTCGATCCCGCATCCTCGGTCGGCTGTCCCACATTGCTGCTCGACCAGTTGGCACCCGCTCGTGTCACCGCTCAGTCGGTTGGGTCGCCTCCCCGCGTCATTGTCTAGCCGGCTTCCCGGATGGCCTTCCCGCCTTCTTCGACACCGGGACGAATGGAGAGCCGGGTCCACTGCTTGTCCACATAGCGCCGGCCGGGCAGGCCCGGCCGGCCAACACCTCCATCAATCGCCCCGAAGGCTACACCCAGCGGGTGACACCCAACGATTGCGACCAGTGCGCCCAGTTAGTAAAAGGTCGTGCTGGTTCTAGGTCGGTAGCCGGCTATCTTCCACAACACCCACCTCGCCCACGCGAAAATCAATGTGAGCTTTTCACCCGCACATCCTTGTGCCGCACACAAAAACCCGGATACCCCGAGCGACCCTCGGGGGACATCCCCGCATTTTGTTTCAGCTACTTTATTGATTCACCCCGGCGCCAGCTAGTCTCGGCCCGGGGCTGGCCACTTGACCCGATACGTTCATTCCCACGGGACAGCTTAGTAGCGTGTACGGTATTGATGGCCCACTCTTTGTCTCAGCTATAGTTGCACCGTGACTATCCGGCTAGCGAGAGCACAGGCTGGAGGTCACCCATGCAAAAAGGTCCTGGAAGAATAATGGCTTGGGCGACCCGGTCATTTCTTTTACGAGTATCTGCTCGGTCGAGTCTGCTCCTAGTGAAGCCAAAAGCTAGCTAGCTTTAGCAGAAAATTGGCCGGCTATGACGGAAACAACAAAAATTATGGGTGTTATCACCATTACTCAGCCTTATTTTTTCAAAAAGAGCAATTAGTTGCATACTAGTAGTATACGACCTTACTATGTATGATTTATGTAGCAACGTGAAGGAAGGTATCGATAGAGGTACTATTTTCTTTGGAAGATGTTTCTGACGCTCAAATGTAATATAACATATCTCCGTGTGAATTCTTCTATCTATTCGCACCAAATGGCTGGATTGCTTAGTTCCTTGAAGGAATACCTTCCTAGTAAGGGTTATTTCATAAGGAACACTTCCACGCTCTTTGCATGGGAGGTCAAAGCCGATGGCCAGTTAAGACAGAGTTTACACCACAGATGGAGCAATTTTTGATTTAAAGTACATAGTTACATAAAATCACTCATCTGACTACTGGTCGAGATTGTCTATTAATGCATCTAGGGCGCAATCTTCCTGCGAGAGACAAGCGGCGGGCATCAATTGATCGTACACCAAATGAAGTGGTACTTCTTGCCCATCAGGCCCTGCTGGCCCAACCCGAGCCATGTGCTCGGGGTTAAGACCGGTATGCCGAGTCTTAATCATCGCCCATGACTCTAATGATCCCTCCCGGTAGGCTGATGTCTTCCATAACTCGAACCATCTTCGGGCTCCCTTTAACCTATCAACCAGTTCGGTCATCCCCTCCGGAGGTTTCTCGGTGGGCCATAGCGCTTTTATCATGGTCTTCATGGCCTTTCGAGCCCGCTCATGAAGGGCGGACAGTTCCCTAAAAGCCTTCCCTGGTAGGATCCGATCTCTTCTTCAGGTCATCCGCTTAGGAGACCAATACATGAGACAAGGCATATCCATTACACTTAACGCATCAGAGGTATCCTAGGATCTTATAATTGCACTTACTGAACATGCCCCTCTGTAATTTGTTGTTCGCTTCTTGGGTTTGGGCCAATTGAGCCTTTAAACTCTCAATTTTTTCGGCATGCTGCTTGTTTTCCGCCTGGAGGCCTTTCTTCTCTTCTAGGTTTCGCTGCAATGAAAGGCAGCCGGCCCCATGCCTGGACTCGGTGTACCTTTGAGATTCCTGGGCTGCATATAAATCTTTTTGCAACTGCCCTATTTATTTGGCTGCAACAACGTACCCTTGCATCAACATGGGATTATATACTAAGATCTGCAAAACGGATATACTCACCATGTGCCTCCCGGGTAAAATTCTTCACTTGCTCAAGTTCAGCCTTCATGGCTTCCACCTGTGTTTAGCTCGCCTCTAGTTCATTGCCCAGTTGCTTTGTTTGCTGCCTTGATGTTTGCATCATTAGTAAAAAAATACGAGGACCCTTAATTCGGTCATTTCGACAAATTCAAGGCTCGGGGGCTCCTGGGTTTACATGTGTGTTCGGATTCTTATAACCAATCTCTCACCTATAGGATGGACGATATCAGTTTCATGGCTTCCTCAAACCCAGCTGGGGCAGCTCCGATATGTGCGTCAGCTGAGCGTAGAGCATCGAACCCAGCTCGGACGATTCCCCGAAAGGTAGTGTTGCTGCGCTCGATGCGAGTTCTATTGAACTGCATTTTGTCAAGTGTATCATCATAAATGAGGTTTAGACTGCTGCCGCCATCCATTCGCACCTTCTTCAACCTGAAGCTATCGACTATGGGGTTTAATAGGAGGGTGGCAGGTGTTCGGTCTGCGCAAGATATCTGTTGTCCGCTTCTTCGAAAGTAACTGGCGTGTCCATCCATGAGTTCACTAATGCCACATCATGAATTTGACGGAGTTCTCAAAGAGCTCTTTTCCTTTGGTTTCTTGAGGAAAACATCTCATGGATCGTTAGGATTGTCGCACTGTATTCGGGTGGCGTTGTTGAACCGTTGTCCAGAGGTGAGGCCCTGAGTATGCTTTTTCCACTCTTCGCGACTTGCCTGACGACCCAACATTCCCGAAGGCTATGGGTCGGGTTTGTGTTTAGCAAGAATGAGTGTATTGGGCATGGTTTTTCGAGTAGTCCATCAACGACCGTTCTCGCGTGTGTCAAGGTTTTATTCCTTTACTCAGCGGGCTCAGGCGTGACTGGACATCGGGGGAGTGTTCGCCTTATCTTGATTCCTTTATTTTGGTTCGGTCCGGATCGGTTCCGTGCGCATTTGTTGTACTTGCCAAGTGCTTTCCATGGCGCAATATTTGCGCACCAAGTTTGACAGCTCAGTGAAGTTTGAATTTCGCGTCGGGCGAGGGCGTTAAGGATTCCTTCATCATGGCAATTGTGTCGGAAGGCATTAATCATGTCCTGTTTGCAGTAGCCCTTTTCCCTATCATTTTTGAGGAGGAATCTGGCCCTGAAGTGATGGACTGATTCCCCCGGCCGTTGTTTGACTTCCTGTGGGCCCAATGTGCCGAACTCTTCAACGTCTCTCAAAGATTGTTTGAGTTGGGTGGTGGGTGGGGGAGAAATTTGTATACCCCCGGGATGTGAGTCCAAGACCTCGACGGTCGCGTCCCATGTACCAGCGGGGCTTGGTAGGGCAGGCTCGGGGTCCCAGGCCTTAATGGCACTCTATTGCACTGGTTCCGATTTTGTGCTGGGTCGGCAACTAGCGCCGATTTAATTTCATGATGAGCTCCAGATTCCAAATTATCGAAGGGCCCGGGTGGTCGGCGACTAGGACATAAATCGTTCTCAGCTCCGGTGGCTGAAGCGATGGACCCTTGGCCTGACAGTCGACGATGGCGACAAAATGCGTGATGGGCAGGATATGAATTTCCCTGTCATTGGGTATGAGTCTGACTTGATCATAGATCGAAGGTCGGTCTTTCACCATGTTCATAGCTTGGATCTTGCCGAGTAACCCGTGCAACAGCGGGATCTCGACGGGATACTCATCGTTTGAGTGTCCGGAGTTGGTCCACAGAACTCTTTCCATGGGGTCGTTCAAGGACACTCCCGTGTTATATATGCATGAGACAAATCTGGGCGTGTCAACCAGGTCGGGCTTTAGCGCCAAACCGAGGATGGTGACTGCCCGGTTGCGAAATCGACGGATCCCGAATCTGAAGCTTTGGGGATCGCGGGGTCAGCGAAAAGAGCTAGGGGCTTTGTTAATACCAGATCCCCCCGATGGTCGGCAGTCAACTCTAGGCTCCCGAACCTGACTTCCTGATCGGGGGTGAATCCTTCGACCTGGCCAAGGCGACAGGCCAGATCGGCATGCAGAACAATGCTACCGAACGCAGAGGCCTGTCCGGGGACAAGAACGTCCCTTTTGCAGATATCTTCGCCGACAACTAGACGCACCATCCACCCTTCTGACGATCTCACAGCGGAACTCTCAATGAAAGCACCAAAGTCGCTGTCAAAACCAGCAACGGGTAGGGGGTCCCGAGATGTGGACCTTAGATCGATGGGTAACAGGGGACGAAGGAGATAGCATTAACCTAGGTTCGGTCCCTCATGAGGAGGTAAAACACTACCTCCTGCTTGACTATATTGATGTGGATGAGAATTACAAAGTTGATCTACCTCGATATCGACTAAGCTAAAACCCTATATGAGTTGGCCTCTCCTCTACGAATGGGACCCTCTAGTTTATATAGATACCAGGGGTACCTAGGGTCACCCAATACTGACCTTCAACCGAGGATAGGTACATAGATCCCATGTTCAAATCTTGGAGGCCATGCCAATGTGCAAAACTCCCCTTCTTGATTACGTCATCACCTCATAATTCGGCCCTCTGCAAAGCGGCCCGATAAGTCAGCCCATGAGGGATGATCCTACGGTTCGAGGACCCCTTAGTCCCGGACTCCCTCACAAAGAAGGGAACATGGTGTGGTTATAATTGACTCGTAAGTAGGTGTACATGACTATTTCTTGATCATTACTAGGTAACGACCGATTATGCATAGATCACTCATCTTATTCTTGTACTCGTAACTTAGCCACATATTCAAATGCATAGTGCTTGTTGCAGCCTCACCACTTAACAATACCTCACCCATTAAGCTTTGCTAGTCTTGATAACCTTGCAAATGTGATTATTGAGTCCTCGTGGCTCATAGACTACTACAACAATAGTTGCAGGTATGATACGTCTCGAACGTATCTATAATTTTTGCTTGCTCCATGTTGTTATATTATCATTCTTGGATGTTTTACAATCATTTTACCACAACTTTATATTATTTTTTCAGACTAACCTATTAACCCAGAGCCTAGTGTCAGCTTATGTTTTTCCTTGTTTTTTAGTTTTACAGAAAAGGAATATCAAACGGAGTCCAAACGAAATAAACTTTTAAGGTGATTTTTTATGGACTAGAAGACACCCACGGAGCTTGGAGATGAAGCCAGAAGATTCCCGAGGAGGGCACAAGCCTCAAGGGCGTGGCCACGCCCTAGGGGCGCCCCACAGGCTTGTGGGCCCCTCGGGAGTCCACACACCTCCCTCTCAGCTCTATAAATCCTCAAATATTCGAAAAAATACCAACATAGAACTTAGATCGGGAGTTCCACCGCCGCAAACCTCTAGAGCCACGGAAAAACAATCAGGAGCCCATTCCGGCACCTTGCCGGAGGGGGAAACCATCATCGGAGGCCATCTCCATCATCCAGGTGCTCTACATGACTAGGAGGGAGTAGTTCACCCTCAGGGCTGAGGGTATGTACCAGTAGCTATGTGTTTGATCTCTCTCTCTTGTGTTCTTGAGATGGCATGATCTTGATGTACCGCGAGCTTTGTTGATATATATGAATCATATGGAGTTTTCCCCTCGCTATCTTCTTGTGATGAATTGAGTTTTCCCTTTGAAGTTTTCTTATCAGATTGAGTCTTTAGGGATTTGAGAACACTTGATGTATGTCTTGCGATGGGATATCCGTGGTGACAATGGGATGTTCTATTAATCCACTTGATGTATGTTTTGGTGATCAACTTGCGGGTTCCGTGACCTTGGGAATCTATGCATAGGGAATGACACACGTTTTTGTCTTGACTTTCCGAAACTTTGGGGCACTCTTTGAAGTTCTTTGTGTTGGATTGAACTGGATGAATCTGAAATTATGTGATGCATATCATATAATCAAGCCCATGGGTACTTGTGGTGACATTGGAGTATCTAGGTGACATTAGGGTTTTGGTTGATGTGTATCTTAAGGTGTTATTTTCGTACGAACTCTAGGGCTGTTCATGACACTTATAGGGATAGCTCATCAGATTGATAAGAAAAGATAACTTTGAGGTGGTTTTGTACCCTACAATAATTTCTTTGTTAGTTCTCTGCTACTTGTGACTTTCGAGTGAACTCTTTGTCGCAGCAGAGGTACTTACATATGATTCAACTATGTCAATATTGTTGACAGAAATTGCACTAGTGAATGTTTGGACCCTAGGCCTTGTTTCCGAGCATTTATAGAATGTTTTTCTCACTGTTTACTATTTGTTACCTTGATGTTTTTATATTTTCAGATTAGAAAAACCTATATGTACCATCCATATTGCACTTGTATCACCATCTCTTCGCTGAACTAGTGCACCTATACAATTTTCCATTGTATTGGGTGTGTTGGGGACATAAGAGACTCTTTGTTATTTGGTTGCAGGGTTGTTTGAGAGGGACCATATTCATCCTACGCCTCCCATGGATTGATAAACCTTAGGTAATCCACTTGAGGGAAAATTGCCATTGTCCTACAAAACTTTGCGCTTGGAGGCCCAACATGAGTCTACAAGAAGAAGGTTGTGTAGTAGACATCAAGCTCTTTTCTGGTGCCGTTGTCGGGGAGGTGTGTGCACGAAGGTATATCTTTATATCTTGCAATCAAATCTTTTAGTTTCTTGTTTTTTACTAGTTTGGTTTTATAAAATAAAACTACAAAAAAATGGAATTGAGGTTACCTTATATGCTTCATCTTTTTATTGTCTTTCATGAAAATGATGGAAAGGAAAATTGTGCTCAAGTGTTAGAAGAAGAAGTTATTAAAATGTTTGGCACTAAATATTTGAGTGATGAGCATGATAGTGATATTGTTAGTATGAATTCTCTGAATATTCATGATGCTAATGATATGAAAAGCCACTAGCTTGGGGATGCTATGTTTAATGAAGATGATATTTTTAGCCCCCAAGTTTTGATGAACAAAACTATTATGATTATGACATGCGTCCTATCTATGATGATTATTGTGATGACATGAATGATATAAAGAGTAATGGTAACCATGAAACTTTTCATCATGATTTTAATTTTCAAAGTGGTTATGTCAATCAAGTTTGTCATGATAGTTACTTTGTTGAGTTCGCTCCCACTATTTTGAATGAGGAGAAAATTGCTTATGTGGAGAGTGAAAAAATTTCTATGCTTGTGCTCATAAAAATAATGATTTATGTGCTGGTTATATTGTGGAATTTCTTCATGATGCTAGTGCAAATTATCATGATGCTTGTAGAAATTGCAATAATATCAAGTTTCCTCTCTATGCGTTTAAAGTTTTGAAGTTATGCTTGTTTTGCCTTCCTATGCTAGATGATTCTTGTTCCCATAAATTGTTCGCTCACAAAATCCCTATGAACAGGAAGTGGGTTAGATTTAAATGTGATTGTCATGAGATTCATGATGCTCTTGTGCATGATTCAATTACTATTCCTATGTGAGCATCATTGAAATCATCATGCCTACCTAAAAGGCATTAAAGAAAAGTGCTTCTTGGGAGACAACCCAACACTTTTACCTTATGTTTTGATGTTTTGACATCATTGAGCTGCTGTATTAATCATATTTTTTGTCTTTTATTCCAATAAAGTGCCAAGTAAAGCCTTTGGGATAGTGTGGATACTTGCTTGTTTGATTCAGTGCAAAAACAGAAAGTTTTGCATCTAGTATATGAAATATATGATTTTACTGGGGCGACAAAAAAATCTGAATTTTTTAAAAACATTTATACGCAAATTCCTTGCGTTTTCATAATTTGTGAGAATTTTTAGAGTGCGGTAAGTATGGTTATCATTCAGATCTTTACAGACTGGTCTGTTTTGGACAGATTCCACTTTGCATGCATAGTTTGCTTGTTTCAAGCATTCCTATAGATTATATTAAGTAATATAAATTGTGTGAATGATGGAATACATTAGGTATCATGTGGTAACAATTATGAATCTTGTCTTGACAGTACCTAAGTGAATGATTTATCTTTACTACACTAACCCTTCTCACGAAGTTCCATTAAGTTTTGTGTGATTGAAGTTTTCAAGTTTTTGGGGAGACACCGAGATGAGGAGAATATGGAGTCAGAATAACCTAAGCTTGGGGATTCCTAAGGAACCCCCAAGGTAATATTCAAGGAAGACTCAAGCGTCTAAGCTCGGGGATGCCCCCGAAGGCATCCCCTCTTTCGTCTTCAACACTATCGGTATATCTTACTTGGAGCTATATTTTTATTTGTCACACAATATGTTCTTTCCTTGGATCGTCATTATATTTTTTTTATTTTATGTTTGGTGTTATTTATAATCTAGTTTTTCAATAAAAAGTTCCAAGAATTGCCTTAGGATGCTTGCATTGCATGTTTTGATGTGTCCTGTGTAAAAAACATAAACTTTGGTTGTAGCGTTTGAATTTTCATATTTTATTGGATAATGGAAAGTTTATGAATTTTCTACAAAGTATGTTGATATAAATTTTATAGCATGTCCAAATTTTCATAATGTTTTGAGTTACATAAGTACACTTTTTCCATAAATTGCTTCAGACTGTTCTGTTTACACAGATTGTTGTCATAGTTTCGTTACCTACTTATCCTATAGTTTCCATAGCCCATATTGGTAGATACAAATTGTGGAAATGATAGTATACAGTACCTAATGTTTGAAAATTATTATGCAACTTGTTTTGGCAGTACATAAAGAGTTGATTAATTATTATGTGTACTAACCTATTTCACGAGCTCTTTTTGAGTTTCGTGTGGATGAAGTTTTTGAGAATAGGTGAAACTGTGGTATGAGAGGATCGAACTGTAGGATCGAAAGTAGGTCCAGAAGTGGGGTGAATTGGACTACTTGACCAAATAAAACTATGCTTTTTCCCAATTTTAAATCTTGGCAAGTTTTAGCATTCATAGCATATCAAGTACACCCTACACATGCATGTCTAAGAGTATAGTAGCGGAAAGTAAAGACATTGCACATGTAAGTAAAGAGAGGGTAAGGAAAGAAATCACAAGTGATGACACAAAGATTTTTCCCGTGGTTCTGATAGGTGGTTCTATCGTACGTCCATGTTCATGGAGTCTTCAACCCACGGAGGGTAACGGTCGCGAGATTCCACGGAGGGTTCCACAAAGAAGCAACCTTGAATATACCATGACAGCTTCCGTCCACGAAGGACTAGCCTCACTATGGGTAGATCTACATGAAGTAGGTGATATCCTTGCCCTTACAAACTTCTTGGTTCACTCCACAACAGGAAGTATGAGGCTCCCAAGTGACACCTAACCAATCTAGGAGGCACCACCCTCCAAAAGGTAATAGGCTCGGTAATGACGATGAACTCCTTGCTCTTGTGGTTCAAGATGATAGACTCCTCAACACACAATCACTCTCTCACAGATTTGGCTTGGTAGAAGAGATGGGATTGGTGTAAAGCAACTTGGGGAGGCTAGAAATGAATATCCATGTGGTTGGAGTGGAAGATCTTGATCTCAACACAAGGATAGGTGGTTCTCTCTCAGAAAATCTGATAGGATAGGTATGGAATAGTTCTAAGTGCTTCTCTATCGGGTGGGTGGCAGTGGAGGGGTATATATAGGCATCCCCAAAAATCCAATTGTTACACACAATAAGTCAAACTCGGTGACACCAATGTGTTAATCTTGGTGGTACTAAAGTGACCAAAAGATGGCAACTTTTGAATCTCGGTGAGACCGGTATAGGTATCTTGGTTGTACCGACAAGGTGACCAATGGTCAGAATTGCCAAACTCGGTGACGCTGTTTCAACATTCTCAGATGGACTGCAAATGTGAACTTGCATAACAGAAACTTGGTAGCCCAACTTGATGGCACCGAAAGCAGTGTCGGCTGCACCGAAGGGTTAGGGTTTGGTGAGTCTGTCTAGTGTTTGGAATGGGTAGCACTGGGATGGGAATGTTGGTTGCACCGGTTTTGAATGTTTGGCTATAGACGGACTTTGGTGGGAGAGTTTGTGGATGTTTTGGTGATTATCACTTGTGCACGTATGAGCCATTTGTTCAACAACAAAACCTTACCCCCTTTTAATAGTATTGGCTTTCCTATGGACTCAAAATGATTTCTCACAAATGTAAAATGTAGAGTCCTCTTGCTTGAAGCTTGGCCAACCTATTTCCTTTCATCTTGAGGTAATTCCACAATCCTTTTGCCATACCTATTATTGAAGTTTTCCTGAAATATAGTTGGTGGAAACATTTGTTCAATGACTTATATGTTGTTATTCATTACCAAAACCACCAAGGGAGAAAATGTGCTTTCAATCTCCCCCTTTTTTGTAATTGATGACAACATATAGATCAAAGCTTCGACAAAGCTATAATCAATGAATATAATCGTCGCTTTGTGAAGTATGTGATAAGCAAGATCTCCCCCAAAATTTTTGCATTATTTTAAATTTGTGTTTGAATGCAAATGCACAATCGATTAGGTGCATGGGTCACTTCTTGCATGTCACATACCACTTGGTGGTGTGCGAGAATAATTGGAATGAACATCATAGCACAACACAATCAAGCAAAAATGAATGATCATAACATAAGCATTAAGATGATAGGAAATAGTAGCATCACACATTAAAGCGTATGATCAAACATCATCAAACGTGTATCACAAGCAACCAAAAGATAATTGTTTTGAAAATCAACAAACACCAAAATGCTCTCTCACTCAAAGCCTAAAGATCTATATACACTTCTCCCCCTTTGGCAACAAGTTACCAAAAAGTTCAAAGGAGTATATATATACGTTCTTGGGCTGATCTCCTCCGGTTGTTGATGAAGGAGTCGAGAGAACAGCGTCGGAAAATATCTCTACAGATGTCGTGGATGGAGCTGGAGTGAATACTAGAGGAACTGGAGCTGATGGAGCAGGAGCTGAGGTGACAGTAGCAAGAGCTGATGAAGAGGGCCTCAAGTTTGGAGCAGGCACTATGGCTGATCTAGCCTGAGTAGTGAATTCTGTGCTCGGCCTAAGAGGTGATCCATACTCATCATCCTCATCCTCATCTGAAGAAGTAGAAGGGACCCGAGGGATGTGCATTGAGTCATCTTCCTTCTGAAGCTCTATGACTATCTTAGTCACCTTGTCCACCTTATCATTGAGAGTCTTGATCCTTGTTTCAAACATCCTCACAAGACTGTTCTGGTTGTCCAGAATCCCCTTAATATCCTTCTGCATGCTCTGAATTGATGAGATCAAAAGATCCATTTGCTCATTTCTGGATCTAGGAATTTGAGCTCTAGCGACTCGAGCTGCCTCTGCCTCTGCCTGAGCTATAGCAGATGTGGGATGATCTGGGTCCATCACCATGATGTTATCCTCAAGATCTGGCTGTAGGGGCAAATGTGGACGATCTAGAGAAAAGATGTGCTTCTCAATCCGAGAGTTGATAAGAATCTGGATGTAGGGTGCATACCAGCAAGAGCGCTTCTGATCAGCAGCAACCCTCTTAATTGTCTCAGCAATCAAATCCATGACTCTGATACTGGTGTGACTTTCAAGGTGGATCAACATGTTAACGTAATATCCTCGGATTATCTTGTCATCTCTTGACTTGGGCATCAAGGTATGCCTCAAAATAGTGTTCATGGTGCGGAGTCCAGCTTGAAGATAGTAGATGGATCCTAGGTTGTGAGATTGCACTTTGTCTGCAGGGATGGGAGTATACATATCCTTCATGGCATTGTGGCTCGCCTTGGATTTTGAGTATACATCCAAGTCACCATCCTGAACCTCTGGGACTCCTAGAAGTGCAACGCATTCGTCAACAGTGGATTCATACCTTTCTCCTTCAGTCATCCATACAATCCTACCATCTCCATAGAAATGTGTAGTGGAGTAGAATTGCATGATCATCTCATCATTTCATGCAGTAAGCTCTCTTCCAACAAATTCATCCAGACCAATGTAGTGGAAGTTATCTTGGACACTTGGAAAGTAGTCCTCGTTCTCTTTAATGAACTTCCAATCTACATATCTCATATCACTGATAGCTGGGCTCTTGTCTAGCAGCACTCTCTCATAAAAGTCTTGTTGCTCCTTGGTGTAGAATCTATAATCAATAGCAGTCTTCTTCCTCTGGGCATATGGATATGTGGCTCTCCAAGCCCTCAAACCTGAGTCTTTCCTATTCTTCATATCTTCAGCAACTAGGTGGCTGACATCATGTACTTGAAGATGTGGTCTGAGCTTCATCAAGGTTGTCAAGTCATCATCATCTTCAACTCTAGAAGCAATTCCCTTGTTGTTTTCAGAAGCTGGAATCTACCTACATGTCCTCTTAGGCTTTTCAGCAGCAGCCTTCTTGGATTTGGTGCTCTTGGATGTTCCTGACTTAGGCATACCATCATCTAGAAGTTTCTTCTCCTTCTTCTTGGGAGGAGCCTTCTCAACATGTTCTTCTTCCTCTTCCTCAGCAGCAGCACCAGCAGCCTCCTCTCGATCTTCATACATGGATGTAGGCCTGGAATTCACATGAATAATCCTCTTTCTGGATTTCTTCTCCCCTACCTTGTTAGTCATAGACTTCCTTGGGGGATCAATATTCACTGTATCCCTAACACTCTCATGTGCTTTGATAGTTTCAGAGCTAGCATAAATCTTGCTGACAACTCTCCTGGAAGAAGTGGCTTCAGTAGCAGACTTCTTAGTAGCTTCTTCTTGCTTCTTCGCAAGAATCTCCTCAGGGACAAAGTCTGAATCCTCCTCATCTGAATTGAGCTTCTTTCTGGTCCTTGTAGCAGCTTTGGGCAACCCATGGGAGCTAGGGGTGCCTGGATCTGAAAACGAACTAGACTCTCGGCTTGTGCCAAAACTCATGTCAACACCCTCCTCTGGCAAATTCTGACTGTCCTCAGCATCTGACATACTAACCCTATGAATAGAGTATAGAAGAGCAGAAGAAGATGAGTCATCACAAAATGAGGCTGGTTTTTGAAATTTTGAACAATAGATTTTCAAAGTTTTGCATCCTATCAAATGAATATCAGTATAACCGAAGCAAAATTATCGGAGCTACCGAGACAGACTTCCTCCTTAGCTGAAACTTCGCACCCCTTTTGGTGAGGCCTAAAGGTGCACTTGGTTTCACCAAGAAAGTTCTCAGTACCCCAGATTTCCAAATCGGTGACACCGATTTGCCTGCTTCGGTTCCACCAAGATTCATCAGGTGGATGACAAAACCCTAAAATTCCATGGTTCTCTAATCTACAGGATTCCTTTTGTGGATAGAAGGCTTTCAAACAGTGGCATGATATCATAGAAATTCTAATGCGCAAGAATTAGAATGGTAGTGCAAAGGAGTTCGAATCCGTACCCTAACTCGGCAACGAATCTACTACGGCGGCGACGATGGAGACGATTTCATCAACGGCGGTGATTCCTAGCGACGGAGGAGCGCAGGGAGACAAAGGCGATGACCAGGGGTCTTGAAATGGCAGCTTAGGGTTCTGAGGTGTGATGGTTTGTGGATGAATTTCAAAGCGTCAGGGTCCACAGTATATATACCCACCAATGTGAGTGACGTCGATTCTATATTTTCGGTGTCATCGAGTTCCTCAACTGTCAGTTGACAGGGAAACTCGGTGTAACCGAGAATATGGAATCGGTAGTATAGAGATAGAAAACCATATCAACCCTAGGCATTCGTGAGACCGAGATTTTGGAGTTGGTTCCACCAAGATGCAGTTGGGTGGTTTTAATAGACAGTCCTTATCGATACGGAACTCCGAGTGCTCCACACACAGAGGGATCAAAAAGAACTTGTTCAAATTTTGCGATGCAGCATGAATAGAGTATGATTTGAGAAAGCATAGATAGCTAAAGAGTGGTCCTATGCATTCTTCTCCATCCAATTGGCAAAAGATAAATTAAAGACCAAATAGCAACAATTGGATGTCCTCGAATGAGAAA
Source organism: Hordeum marinum (assembly GCA_022496015.1). Classification (NCBI taxonomy): domain Eukaryota; kingdom Viridiplantae; phylum Streptophyta; class Magnoliopsida; order Poales; family Poaceae; genus Hordeum; species Hordeum marinum. Next base: position 208,604,749 of record CM039675.1, on the reverse strand, counting down.
ATAAATGCAGACCAACATGCTCACACAATAAGATGTCAAATGAAATTATGACAAACATGCACAAACACTCTAGCATCTAACAAGCACTTGGGCGATGATGAAGTCATCTATATATGAGTATTTGACTTAGGAGCCAAGTAAGAATACTTGATCATAGGTCATACTCATTGTTTAAGCACGAGTGGGGTTACCACTTTTACACAAAGCATTAAATGTTGTCACATACTAAGAGATGCTTGGACTGAAGTCTTAGAGTAAAGCTCCCCCTTGATGTGACATCCCCCCATAAGAGGGATAAACTAACCTTGGGTTTTGTCGATGAAGACTTCATGTTGGTGAGGTAGTGATGGATACTCAAAGTTGATGAAGATCACCAAGAGTTGGGAGAATCCTTGTTGTTTACTTACTCTTCTCACCTACATGTGTTAGTCCCAACACACAAGAGACAAATACAAGGATATATATGGACATGGAGTGCAAAGCATGTGTGATGATATCCATTGATTTGTTCATTACCTTGTTCCTTTCTTACCTTTGAGGGAATGTGTGACTCCTTGAACTATTGCATAGGGTTGATGTTGATTGCAAATAAATCTTGCCAATAATGGAAGAGAGTAAATTTCATTGGCGGAGTCACCCCTAAAGAACTTTATAGTTCTTCTTATTGGGGATCCACATAAAGTTGATGGGGATCCTTGGTGTTGAAGTAGTACATGTAGAAGTTGAGCTTGTAGTAGCCTTGGGAACCCACTTCACTAAAGCTTGGGATTCATCTTCATAAGAGTCAAAGTCCTCTTGGAGCTTGTTCTTGCCCTTGAAATTGGTGTCTTTGTGGTGGAAGGTAATCTTGAGCTTTTTTCCCTTGGGATGAGTATTTTCATACTTATCCTTTTGAGGAACAAACTTGGAATTGGGGTATTGACCTTCTTCCCACTCAACTCCATTAGCGTTGAAGTAGCCAACACCAAGATTCTTCGGGTATCCTCCATGCTTGCGTACAATCTCCTCAAATTGTTTGCACCTGACAAGACTCTTGTAGATACCTTTCTCTATAATTCCTTTCAATAAAGCATTTTATTTCTCAAGTGTAACTTTTCTAAGAGAATCATCATTAGTGGAATCAATAGAACTACTAGGAGCAACATCATTGGGTTTAGCATTTTTATTTTTGCTACTAGATGAAGAACCTTTCTTGCCTTTACTACTAGTTTTATTAGATTTAACTTGTGGCATGAATGTAGACAAGAGTAGTCGTTTGGAAAGATAAGATGGAGTCTTCTTTCGTACATCTTCATTGATAGCTTTACGAAATTCATGTTCTCGCTCCAAATTGAGCTTCACGAAACGTAGCTTCTCATGAATTCTTACAAGCTCTCTATGATCTTCGAGAGTAGATTCATGGTCTAACTTCAGAGTGTTAAGTTCTTTAGTTAGTTCTTCTATTTTCATCTTATCATCGTCAATTGACCTATCTTGATTAGAAATATCAAGTTCATTTTTATCAACATCACTAGTTTTATCACATAGCAAGTCATATTCATAAAGCAAATCATCTTCATCACTATTGAAATCAAGATATTCGGGGTATGATACCTTGGGGCCTTTATCCATGAAGCAACTTCCACTCCCTTCATTTGGTGAATCAAATAGATCATAGGAGTTGGTTGTCACTAGTGCAATCCCAGAAACACCATCATCTTGACTATAGTCGGAGTTGGAGTGATAGCTTCTCTCATAGTGATTGTCGGAGTCTGAGCCGTAAACCACATGAGCTTGATGTTTTTTTCTTGATTAGCTCTTAGTGTACTTTTCCTTCTTCTCCGAGTCCCTACTTCTCCTTGAGGGTCTTCATTCATAACGATCCTCTCTACTCCTTCTCTCTCTTCGAGGTGATTTGTCTCTTGAGCTTCGTCTTCTTAGTGACTCTTCTGTTCGTTTGTAGGGAGTCGTGCACTCATTGGAGTAGTGTCTGGGCTTCCCACAATTGTAGCAGTTTCGATCACGACTTGACGAACGCTTCTCTTCATATCTTGAGTTGGAGCTACGATCTTTTCTTCTATTCTTGTAGAACTTGTTTAATTTCTTGACCATGAGTCTTATCTCTTCATTTGTGACAAGGCTATCGCTTGAGGTAGCGGGAGCATCACTTGTGGCTTGGTAAGCACCACTAGACTTGTAGTGAAGTTCTTCCTTGTCTTTGAGTGTCATCTCATGAGCAACAATTCTTCCAATGACTTCCGTAGGCTTGAGATCTTTGTAGTTGGGCATCATTTGGATCAATGTGCAAACGGTGTCATATCGATCATCCAAAGCTGGAAGTATCTTCTTGATAATGAATTTGTCTATCATTTCTTCGCTTCCTAAGACGTCAATCTCATTGGTGATGAGAGCTAGCCTAGAGTACATCTCAGCAACTCCTTCACCATCCTTCATCTTGAACTTGTCAAGTTGACTTTTAAGAACATCTAACTTGGATCTCTCACGGACTCGGTTCCTTCATGCATATCAACCAAAGTATCCCCAATCTCTTTTGTGTGTTCAAGACAACTGATTTTGTTGAATTCTTTTGGGCATAGGCAGTTGAAGAGAATGTCACATGCTTGAGCATTGATTTTCAACATATTCAATTTATCCGCAGTCGCTTCACGATCGGGTTCCTTTTGTTCTGCAACGAACTCACCTTGTAAGCCAACATGAACAATAGCCCAAACAGTAGGATTATGACCAAGCAAATGCATTTTCATTTTATGCTTCCAACTAGCAAAATTTGTGCCATAAAAGTACGGACCTCTATGGTGATAATTTCCCTCACTATTTGCCATACTTCTCCTAGGTTGTGAAACCAATGCAATGGAGACCAATGCTCTGATACCACTTGTAGGATCGAAAGTAGGTCTAGAAGGGGGGATTAGACTACTTGACAAAATAAAACTATGCTTTTTCCCAATTTTAATTGTTGGCAAGTTTTAGCATTCATAGCATATCAAGTACACCCTACACATGCATGTCTAAGAGTATATCACCGTAAAGTAAAGACATTGCACGTGTAAGTAAAGAGAGGGTCAGGAAAGCAAACACAAGTGATGACGCGAAGTTTTTTCCCCTGGTTCCGATAGGTGGTGCTATCATACGTCCATGTTCATGGAGTCTTCAACCCACGGAGGGTAAAGGTCGCGAGAGACCATGGAGGGCTCTACCCATGGAGGGTTCCACAAAGAAGCAACCTTGACTATACCATGACGGCTTCTGTCCATGAAGGACTAGCCTCACTATGGGTATATCTTCACGAAGTAGGTGATCTCCTTGCCCTTACAAACTTCATGGTTCACTCCACAACATGAAATAGGAGGCTACCAAGTGACACCTAACCAATCTAGGAGGCACCACCCTCCAAAAGGTAATAGGCTCGGTAATGACGATGAACTCCTTGCTCTTGTGCTTCAAGATGATAGAGTCCTCAACACACAATCACTCTCTCATAGATTTGGCTTGGTAGAAGAGATGGTATTGGTGGAAAGAAACTTGGGGAGACTAGAAATCAAGATCCATATGTTTGGAGTGGAAGATCTTGATCTCAACACAAGGGTAGGTGGTTCTCTCTCAGAAAATCTGTTAGGATAGGTATGGAATAGTTCTGAGTGCTTCTCTATCGAGTGTGTGGTGGTGAAGGGGTATATATAGGCATCCCGAAAAATCCAACCGTTACACACAATAACTCGACTCGGTGACACCGATGTGTTAATCTCGGTGGTACCGAAGTGACCAAAAGGTGGCTACTTTTGAATCTCGGTGAGACCGGTATAGGAATCTTGGTTGCACCGACAAGGTGACCAACGGTTAGAATTGCCAAACTCGGCTATGCCGATTCAACATTCTCGGATGGACTGAAAAATGTGAACTTGCATAATAGAAACTTGGCAGCCCAACTTGGTGGCTCCAAAAGTAGTGTCGACTGCACCAAATGGTTAGGGTTTGACTGAGTCTGTCTAGGGTTTGGAATCGGTGGCACCAGGATGGGAATGTTATCTGCACTGATTTTGAATGTTTGTCTATAGATAGACTTTGGTGGGAGAGTTTGTGGATGTTTTGGTTATTATCACTTGTGCACGTATGAGCATTTTTTTCACCAACAGAACCTTACCCCCTTTTAATATTATTGGCTTTCCTATGGACTCAAAGTGATTTCTCACAAATGTAAAATGTAGAGTCATCTTGCTTGAAGCTTGGCCACCCTATTGGGGTAATTCCACAACCCTTTTTCCATCCCTATTATTGAAGTTTTCCTGAAATATACTTGGTGGAAACATTAGTTCAATAACTTATATGTTGTTATTAATTACCATGACCACCAAGGGAGCAAATGTGCTTTCATGAATGAGATACAAAATCTCAAGCTTGGGGATGCCCAAGGCACCCCAAGTAAATATTTCAAGAACTCTCAAGCATCTAAGCTTCGGGAAGCTACGCATCCCACCTCTCTTCATCAACAATTATCGCTCAGCCTATCTTGAGCCTAAATTTTTATTCGTTCACATGATGCGTGTTATTCTTGGAGTGCTATTTTTCTTTTGCTTGCTGTTTGAATAAAGTACTTAAGATCTGAAAATATTTATTGAGGGAGAGAGAGTCCTCACATAGCTCCTTGATTGTTTGACTACTCATATCCTTTGAGAGTAGCTTGTCATTTGCTCGTGTGCTTTACTTCAATTTGTTTGAGCTTGTCGAAAAAACAATGGCAATACATGAAACTAGTCCCAAAGTGATAGATATCCAAGGAGGATATAATAATAAACTTTCATGAAGATCATGGGACAAATTAAACTTGATTCTTTGTAATAGTTTGAAACATGATGATAGTAATATGTGAGTCATGTTAGTGAGTAATTATGCTTAGTAAGAATATTGGTGTTAAGGTTTTTGATTCCCTTGCATGCACGAAAGTAAATAATTATGCAATGAAGTTACATTGTACTTGTGGTGCATTATTCGGTATTAGTTGTGACTCAATGCTCACTTATGTGATTATTCGCTCCTCGATTTGGTTGCTTCCCAATCTATTTGCTAGCCTTCATTTGTACTAAGTAGAAATACTACTTGTGCATCTAAAATCCTTAAACCAAGTTTTGCCTTATGAGTCCACCATACCTACCTATATGCGGTATTTCCATGCCGTTCCAAGCAAATTTGTATGTGCCATCTCTAAATCTTCAAAATAATCTTTCTCTTTTGTGTGCCCATACCACTCATGAAACGGTGGGGAGTATACAATATTTTTCCATGCTAGGTGTGTTATTCTCACAATATGTGTTGATTCACTATCATTCACGAGAAAGTGGCTGGTATTCGGGATGCCCAGACCCATGCTCAAAAATCAAATCAAAATATAATGAAACAAAACTCCCCCCAGGAATGTTGTTGGTATGGACAGTACCCATGGATTCGGCTCGTCGTGGAGTGTAATTGATTGGTGAAGGGGGAGTAAAGACTTTACTATTTTGTTTGGGAACCGCCTAGAATGTATCTAGCATAGAAAGTATTATGAGCTACTTCGTCGTTTTCGTTGACAGGAAAATCATGCCACTCAAAATATTTTTCTCTCTCAATATAAACCTTGAGCTCTGGCACCTGTACAAATCCCTACTTCCCTCTGTGAAGGGCCTATCTATTTACTTTATGCTATTTTTTTTACTTTGAGTCTCCATCTTCTCTTATAAGCACCAACTAGGGGCACTATGATCATAGTTGTGCATTGGGCATAGCTAATATTTGACTGTGTTTCATGAATGGATCAATGATTGAGAATGATGGGCTAATGATAACTTTCTTTAATGTTGATATTTTGAAAGACATGGTTGCCTGTTGACATGCTTCAGTATTGAAGTCATTATCTTAAAACTAGACTATTGATTTGAATCATTTACATGTCCAAATGTCCATGATATACAAAGAAGAAAAGAATATGATGAACATGTTAGGCAGAATTCCACATAAAAAATTCTGTTTTTTATCATTTACCTACTCGAGGACAAGTAGGAATTAAGCTTGGGGATGTTGATACGTCTCCAACGCATCTATAATTTTTGCCTGTTCCATGCTATTATATTATCATTCTTGGATATTTTTCAATCATTTTACCACAACTTTATATTATTTTTGGGACTAACCTATTAACCTAGAGCCCAGTGCCAGTTTCTGTTTTTTCCTTGTTTTTGAGTTTTACAGAAAAGGAATATCAAAAGGAGTCTAAACGGAATAAAAATTTACGATGATTTTTTTAAGGACTAGAAGACACCCACGGAGCTTGGAGATGAAGCCAGAAGATTCCCTAGGAGGCCACAAGCCAGAGGGGTGCGGCCACCCCCTACAGGCTTGTGGGCCCCTCGGGAGTCCACCGACCTCCCTGCCAGCTCTATAAATCCTCAAATATTCCAAAAACCCCAAAGTAGAACCTAGATCGGGAGTTCCGCCGCTGCAAACCTCCCGATCCACGAAAAAACAATCGAGAGCCCGTTCCGGCACCCTTCCGGAGGGGGAAACCATCACCGGAGGCCGTCTTCATCATCCCGACGCTCTCCATCACGAGGAGGGAGTAGTTCACCCTCGGGGCTAAGGGTATGTACCAGTAGCTATGTGTTTGATATCTCTCTCTCGTGTTCTTGAGATGCCACGATCTTGATGTACCGCGAGCTTTGTTGATATAGATGAATCATATGGAGTTTTCCCCTCTCTATCTTGTTGTGATGAATTGAGTTTTCCCTGTGAAGTTTTCTTATCGGATTGAGTCTTTAGGGATTTGAGAACACTTGATGTATGTCTTGTGATGGGATATCCATGGTGACAATGGGATGTTCTATTGATCCACTTGATGTATGTTTTGGCGATCAACTTGTCGGTTCCGTGACCTTGGGAATCTATGCATAGGGGTTGGCACGTTTTGGTCTTGATAGAAACTTTGGGGCCATTGTTGAAGTTCTTTGTGTTTGATTGAACATGATGAATCTGAAATTATGTGATGCATATCGTATAATCAAGCCAATGGGTACTTGTGATGACATTGGAGTATCTAGGTGACATTAGGGTTTTATTTTAGTACAAACTCTAGGGTTGTTCATGACACTTATAGGGATAGCTCATAAGATTGATCAAAAAGATAACTTTGAGGTGGTTTCATACCCTACAATAATTTCTTCATTAGTTCTTCGCTACTTGTGACTTTGGAGTGAACACTTTGTCGCACGAGAGGTACTTACATATGACTAGACTATGTCAATATTGTTGAGAGAAATTGCACTAGTGAAAGTATGGACCCTAGGCCTTGTTTCCAAGCATTTATACAACGTTTTGCTCGCTTCTTACTATTTGTTACCTTTCTATTTTTATATTTTCAGATTACAAAACCTATATCTACCATCCGTATTGCACTTGTATCACCATCTCTTCGCCGAACTAGTGCACCTATACAATTTGCCATTGTATTGGGTGTGTTGGGGACACAAGAGACTCTTTGTTATTTGGTTGTAGGGTTGTTCTATAGAGACCATCTTCATCCTACGCCTCCCACGGATTTATAAACCTTAGGTCATCGACTTGAGGGAAAATTGCCATTATCCTACAAAACTCTGTGCTTGGAGGCCCAACACGAGTCTACAAGAAGAAGGTTGTGTAGTAGAAATCAAGGTACAAGTAATATGATTCTTTGAGGTGAGAGTGATGCTTGTTTGATTGGGGGTCTTATTCTTCTCATCGATCATAGGTTTTGGGACTAGATGCACTCGATCACCTATGAGGCTATCGACTGCTTTGTAGTTCGGCAGCGGTGTTGATGCTAGCACAAAGAGAACATTGATTTGGAGGTTCGGGCCGCTGTGAAGTGTAAAACCCTACTCCTTCTTCGTGGGTGGATTGATCAGAGGAACACGATGAACGTGCATCGCTCCAGCCTGGCAAGGATTCCCTTCGATGGGGCTACTATGCGAGTACAAGTGTTCGAAAGTCTGAATCCCTAGCAAGGCTGCCTTGGGCCTACTTTTATAGCACAAGAGGCAACCACAATGGCAAAATAGACAATTGTCTGATGATTAGATAGCTAACAGTGCTATTATACCTAATTGTGGCACTTAGGACAAAATGCCATAAATGCAGTCTAGGTGGCGTGCGGGGGTGCATCCCCGATAAGCTTATACCACCGCTCTAGCTAACTATCACACCATAGCTTGACACATCTATGGATGGGTGTCAAGGAGGCATAATTTATCTTCCAGCATGTCGCCACGTGCTTAGCGAGAGCCACTTAGCCATCTGGGGGATCGACACTGCTACAACAAGTGACTGGCCTCGCGATGCGGCAGAGCAGTGGCCGATCAGCTCGCGCCTATCGGGGCTTGGCTTGCTGGGTCTTCATGAAGGAGTGCGTGTCTTGGTCCCCGGCAAGAGCCGGGGACATGCTAGCACGTTGTAGTCTAGGCTTGGGCTGCCACGTCGAGCTTGTTGTAGTCTTGTCTTGATCGTTCGCCTGGTCTGTATCGATGTCAAAGGGTTCAGCTTCCAACGATTGTGCATAAGTCAGGTGTAATGGGAATCCCTGTGCTACTGCACCGATAGGAACCCCCGGGTCTGTCCCACATGCGCTCGCCATGTTCCGTTGGGTTAGGCCCAAAATTCTTGCACATGCGTGCAATGTGAGGGAGTAACTACCAACTTACTGATCAGCACTGACCCACTACCTCAGGCCATTTCAGCCACGTGCGCCGCATGCATAGCGGGGAGTTAGCAGCGGGCCCGCGTGACTTAAAGCTCGGGTCATGGTAGAAAACGTGGCACAATGGATTGGAGCAATGGGGCGGTTACCTATTCGCCCGTGATCATGGGTAGTGGAATTTGTGGATGGGCAGCGACCTTTCGAGCGAGGGGAGCCATACCCCGTGCCCTCTCCTATAAATTGGGAGATCTCGAGAGGCGATGCTCATCCAACCTCTTCTTCTCTTTGAGTTTGAATCCAGATAAATCTCTTCTCTGCTCTCATGACTTGAACTCCGCTTGTCATCAGCATGCCCAGGGGACGAGGGAGTCCTCTCGCTTCTGCCGCAACGACGATGGCTTCCCGTCAAGATCACACTGTCGCCTCAGCCATAGAAGTGGAGGGCCGCTCTAGTGCGTTTAGCAGAGGCATTGAAAGGGGTGGAGGCCGACTCAGGACTCGCGGCCGGGGAATACCAAGTGTTGCACTTGATCCTCCCCCAAGGACGACTCCTCCTTTATGGATGGGGCACGCAGAGGATACAGTGTTGGAGTTCATCATTCGGCTTCGCGGCTTCCCCCGAAGTAGCTTGCGGCTTCCTCGCCCCTTTGCCAGGGTAATGGAGGTTGACAAACCGTCCGTGATGTGGCTGCGGGTGCATGGCTGTTGTAATGACATAGTGATGGTCAACGTCGAGTTCCAGGGGCCGCACGTCATGTTCTTCAGGCGTGGGTGGAAGACCTTCGCTCGTGCCCATAACCTCATGGGCGGGCACGTCCTCCGCTTCAAGTTGGTGGAGGCAACCCACTCTCCGCCAATATATTCGGGCATTCAGGTGCTCGTCTTGGCTGCTGCGAAGAGAGCTCAAGTGATGATGAAAGCTCCTCCTCGAGAGATAGCGACGAGGAGGACAGTGTTAGTGAAGACGACGACAGCAAGCCCCTAGGCGTCAAGTCAAAGCACAATGCTGGTCCTAACGGGGTCAGGCTGGACTTCTGTTGGGGCTTTCTTTCGTCCCCTTTTTCTTTGGTGTCTTGTTTCTATGGGAGGAAGTCAAATAAAGGATTATTATTAAAAAAATGTGCTTTCTAATGTAACATTTATCCGACTTGTATCAAAAATGAATGAGAAAATGCCATTTTTCTTTCGCAAGTACTATACCTTTCTTTCCTTCTTTATACTGTCTTGGTACGTTGTCCTTGCCACACGGAGCCGCTTGCCCAATCATCACTTAACCACGAGTGCTAATAGGGGAAACAACCTCCTGGCAGGAGGTTGGTGTTGTTCCCTGGCAGGGCTCCTTGCCGGTGTCGTCGCAGCCCCCCAATAGTTGTTAAACGAATGCAAGGGGACGGCTCGTCCCGACAAGGGTTTTCACCACATGGAAGACTCCACTACCAATAGTAAGGAAGATACTAAGGATTTCATCGAGGAATCAAAAGGCATTGAACTTGCGATATGTGATTTTACTTATGTTTTCCAAGTAGTATCCCTCTTTAGAGTACGATGGGCCGTTATCCTTGTTTCTTCCCTTCTCTTCCCTGTTTTCCCGACGGTCAAACACGTAGGGTGAGAACAACAACAAAGATTACAGGTTCACCAAGTACTCTAGCAAATCTTATAACTTAAAACCGATAACACTACAATCATAAAAAAGTGCAATGAGCATGTAAAGTGATGATATGATGCAATGCCTAGCTTTATTATTGTTGCACAGGGTCTGTGCCTCGCTTTTTTACAAAGGGCTACATGTAGCATCGTCAAGGATTTTACAAAAGGTGAATGCCGGGGACTAAATCCAACAGCCGCACCTCACGGGTAGAACTTACGAAGATGCTCAATATTCTATGAGTTAAGCACCTTGGTGCCATCTTCAGTCTCCAGACGGACTGCATCAGGTATGGTGACTCGTGCTAACTAGTAAGGGCCTTCCCACTTTGGTGTCAACTTGTTGGTACCCTTGGCAGACTAAACACGCATAAGGACAAGGTTGCCTTCCTCAAGGCTCCACGTGTGGACCCTGTAGCTATGGTAGCGACACAGGGCTTGCTGGTAACGTGCAGCACACACAACAACTGGGAGACGGTCTACTTCATCGTAAGCAAGCACTCGAGGTGACCCGTAGGCAAGCTCCATAGGGAGCACTACTTCCGCCTCGTATACTAGGGAGAAGGGCGTCTGGCCGGTAGCTCAATTAGGTGTTGTCCTGAGGGACCAAAGAACCACTAGCTATTTGTCTATACTGAAAGTGCCCTCTCAGCACTTCAGTATTCATCCTCTCGACATGCATGTTGCTTCTTGGATGGGAAACAGAGGCGAAGAAGACTATCACAGCCCTAGCTTAGGCTCTTCTCGTCATTGCATGTGCATCATGTCATCATGTTTAATTTCAAATGAACTTTAAATGGGGTTTATCAAAACCCCATCACGCCATTTTAAAATTAAAACAATTAGCTAAGATTTCCGGCTATACCAAAATGGATTTAAAAAATGTTCACCATTTCTGCTCAATGTTGGAAACAACATACCAGATGTGATGAGCTTTTAAACAACTACTTTGTCATTTTAAACAAAACAAAAATGCATCTGAGAATGTTAACTAAATGGCTATGCATATTTTAGTTGTTTCAAAAATGCTGAAACTTTTTGTGGGACCTTGTAATATTAAGGTTATATCCCATAAATTATTTCGGGTTTTTTGGCCACATGGTTTTGTCCCAAAAAAATTCAAACACAAAGCATAAAATAGAAAACAGGAAAAGAAATAGGAAAAGCCGGAGAGAGAAAGAGGCTTACTTGGTGGCCCAGCCAACTAGCTGAGCCCACCTCCTCGCCTTGTCATCTAGCTCTGCCTACTAGTAGAGGCAAGTCACCTCCTGCTTCGCGCTGGAGACACCTCCTTCGTCCTAATCCCCTCGCCTGCAGATGCCCCAAGACACCTTCTAGCTCTCCCCTCACTCCCTGCTCACTCCCTCCTTCTCTAGCTCTCCGTCCCGAGCCACACTAGAGCGCCGACGAGCACCACTACGTCCATCTGCGCCCCCTTGCCCCTCTGACTTGTCTAGGTGCTTCACAACATCTTCCTCTTCCACCTTGATGAGCCAAGCATCGTCGGGAGCCCCGCAACATCGCCGTCCATGTCATCGTCGAGCTTCGGCACTGGTAGCTGTCACCGCTTGATTCGATCGCTCTGAAGCATCACCTACCTTGGTAGCCTTCTCGATGGAGTCCCCTGGAGCTGCTCTTCCTCTCCACTCACCTCTCGCAGTCGATTTCGCGTTGTAGCCATCGCCCCCTTGTCTCCACTGTGGCCCCGGCGCGCGCTTAGTCGCACTTGTCGAACCCCCAGCAGCCTAATGAGCTCGTTTGCCAGCTCGCTTGCATGCGACAACAACATCCACGACCAAGCCGATTGCCACTGTCGTCTGACCTCGACGCCGGCGACAAACCAGACCACCCTAGTACCTCCCACCACCACCAGCTAGTGAGCCTCATCACGCTGGTCACGTATCACCCACACCCACATCCATACATCACTGGAATAGGCCAGCCAATGAAGCTCCATCTTGTCTTCTTAGCACCGGCGATTAGCCACCAGATTAGCTGATGTGGCTAGGTTATATTAGGTGTTAATTAACCCCGTGTGACTGATAGTCGGACCCCATGCAGCTAATTAACCCCGGGTTAGCCCCTGTTTCAATGATAGATAGGCCCCACTAGTTAGATTGACCATGACCTGACACGGTTGACCGCTGACGTCATGATGATGTAATGCTGACGCAATTAATGATTTTCTGGATTTAATAAAATCCAGGAAATTCTAGAAAATGCCTAAAACTTCTAAAAATCATATAAATTAATCTATAACTCGGATGGAAATATTTTATACACTAAGAATGATCAGAAAAATCCAATCAATATGTGTATGCCATAATCATGCATGTTTGAGAAAGTTAACATCACCAACTAGGACATTTTATGATTAGGACAATGTATGAAGTACCATTTGGAGTTGGAATTCAAACTTGTTTGAATTCCACTTGAATTAACTTGGTTAATTCTTTCTCAAGTTTGAATTCCACTTGAATTAACTTGGTTAATTCTTTCTCTAGGTAAATTCATTACCTTAACATGCGATGTCATACATCATGTTTGTTTCATTGCATTGAATGTGTTCTTTACTTGTTTTGTCGATGTTGTTCCTTCGCGGTAGATGATGGTTCCGACATTGTGATCGTTGACACTAATGAGCAGAAGAAATATCTTCAGAACTATCAGGCAAGCAACCTCCCCTTGAGCATACTGATATGAACCCATTCTCTCTCTCCTTCTCTCTTTTACTGCATTATGACAATAACGATTCAACTAGCACTAGTTCTCCATAGTTGAATCCATTCCTTTGCATGATCTGTCTTCGTCACAATAAATAATTGAAACCACATAGCATGAGTAGCAAGTGCTTGAGCCTTGTTGTGCTTACTCATCCATGCTTGCTTACCGTGCCTTCTATGCTTAGAGTCACGTCGGGTCTGATCCATCTGGGCGATCAATCGGAAGGGTGTGTTCATGTCCTACTGTGTGAGAGTTAAGTGTGGAATACGATTCCGTACAGAGCGATGAGAGGTCATGTTGGAGTACATGGGGGGTTGTCCCACTAGGACTGTCCTTAGGAACTAATTTCTGTGTATGTTATCCAAGACAACATACTACCGCACATTGGGATCCTTAATTGACCCTCTCGGCTTATTAATCGCCTAGACCTCTGTCTAGGAGTTGCAACTAGTTTCTGGTGTTCGTAGGATGTGCTGGCGCTCGTGCATAGCGCTGACCGGAGGTGTAGTGTATGGCTTGGTAGATGCATCGTTGCGTAATGGAAACTTCCACCGGACTTCCTTGCGGGTTCAGTCTCAAATAGGTGATAAACCTGGACTAGGGTCTTGTGTGGTTAACAGTCGTGGCTGACTCCCTCGCTGGGCTTCCGCTTGAAGGTTGCCAAGGTGCCTTTTTACGTGCACATGGCGATAAGTGGCAGGAGCGTGTGTGAATAAGTATACCCCTGCAGTGTGAATTAATCTAGTCGAATAGCCGCGTACTTAGATATGGAATACTTGGAGAACTTATGTGGTTCATAGAAAAGTGAAATTGATATGCTAAAATGCACAAGATAATTGTGAGTGCTATGGACGGCCTTCTCATAGGGAGACGGGAGTGGATCCATAGTGATGTACTGATTTGGTGTATATGTGGACTCACTTGCGCTAGGCCACCTCAGAGATACAACTTGTAATCGTAGTAAAGGTTAGCCAAGAGTTAAAACTGGCTTGTCTCACAACCCCCTTCATTGATACTAATGCATATGTAGATAGTTCTGGTGTAAGTCTTGCTGAGTACCTTTGTACTCACGGTTGCTTCATTTATGTTTTTGTGGAGAAGATGTCAGTATCATTAGTGATTCTTACGACATGAAGTTCGATGTTGATCATATTACCTTAGGAATCCCAGATAGAGGTATGGCTCCTTTTCTAGGGTCATTGTAGCATTTCAGGCTCTTCTAGCCGCTTTTAATAGATGTTTGTACAAGGACATGTATCTTCTACTTGTTGATTGTATGCTCTGAATGATGGGTCAAGTGACCCTGTGCTTGTAACATTATACTATGTAGGCTCTCTGGAGCCTTCTAAATAAATGTAATGTTATAGAGTTATCTTGTGATGCCATGTTGTATCTACGCATATCGTGCATAATGTGTGTATGGGTGAAATGCACTGGTATGTATGGGATTCGACACCTAGCTATATACCTTTAGTAGCCTGCTTTATGGGGAAATGCATGTTTGTGCTTCCACTAAGCCTTGGTAGCCTGCTACTGCTGTAGACAAACTGAATGACCCGCTTGATCCTTCTTTGTTGATGTGTCTGTCCTTATGGGGAAATGTCTTGCAGTGTAATGGAGTCCATGTAGCTTGCTACGACTCGTCTACATACACTAATGACCGACACCTGCGTTGTTGGGTTATTTATGCATGTCCGTGTACGATTGTGCCACTTGGGTCTATAACTAGTCATGCCGACCCGGGTTATTTTACATACGATTGCAAGCGACATATTCATATACGTGAGCCAAAAGATGGAAATGGTCGCAGCCAAGGTAAGGTGGAAGTCATGGGGATTACCATGTGTGAGACCGCAACGTGATATGATGTCTTACATGCTAGACTCATATGGCTGAGGATCGGGGTCCCGACAGCGTTGGTATCAGAGCTTGAGTGCCTGTATGATTACCAAGCCAAACTGGTGAATATTCAAGTCTAGAACTGCTTTAGTTATATAAGGGTATTGATTGTGGTAGGGAACGTAAGACTCTTTTTACTCCTTTCCTCGTGTCATTCTAATTCCGAGTCACCCTCTTCATTTCTACGAGGATTAAGAACTAGGTTTTCTCATCTATCTACTAGGATGATGAGTTACTATGCTGCAGACTTATAGGAAAATTGTTGTCTTCCTGGATCGATGTCTCCATAAGAATTCAGTTGTTTTGCTATCAGTTTTCATGCAGGTTGCCTCATATTTCATGCCCGTACAGCCGTTATGCTGTCAGAGTTATCCATGGTTTCTAAATTATCTCATGCAACTGCAAATCTTTTCATCCCAAGCTAATGTATTTGGGCCAGACAAAGCACACTAATTGTTGAGTTGAGGTATTCCATTACCCCGACAGGTGAGTTGAAGTGATAGGAAACCAGGTTATTGAAGTGAACCACCCAGCAGTCTAGTTGTGTTTGGTGTTCTCCCAGTGTGTTAACTCTAGCCATCATTATTGAAAGCATCATGTGATCCTACTTAGTCAGTAGGTATTCTGTTTATGGGTTCCTAAACCAGAGAATCATTCTGCTCACTCCTGTTGGTAGTGTTTGCTCATTCCTTTAGGATTGTTAGTAACCTTTGTGTTAGTCCTGAAGGTCCATGGTATGTCGTTCTTCCAACAACATGAACCAAGCCTGGGAGAAGTTCTTTTTGAACCAAAAGATCACACTAAGAGTGCTCTCGATGATTCCTCCATTCTATATTGTGACTCTGCCAATCCTACCTTTCTGCATGGGTTATCCGGAAGAACCATGTTGAATTTGATCGAAATGCTAAACTATGCATCTACAAATCAGAAAATTCATGTGCTCTTATTTGTATCCCGACCTTTGGCTATCCATGGATAGTCAAGTGTATTTGTGCATCCATATTCATCGATGCATATTATTCTTGTGGTTTGTAAAGTCATTCTATTTCAGAATGACTGGGAGAAACAAACTCCATTACCTTATCCATTTGTTTGATTGGGTCAAAGCAGTTGTATTCCGCAGATCAAAATGTCAATCCAGCTTTTGCTCTGTTCTACCTTGAAGTATTACCCTCTTCATGTTGAGAATGTCATGAGAATTGCACGACATCTTATGCATTATTGATATAGTGGTACTTCTCACCATCATTATTCATTCCTTGGTATCCATGTTGATTGTAAGTGGAATGTCGACAAGAGAACCATGATGTGTGAAATTAATACCTCTAGGAATCCTATTGCTTGGAAATTAATGGACAAAAATTTACTCTTAGTGGGTTGGTTATTGAATCACCATTCTAAGATTGACCGTGCTACCTAGTCCATCTTTAATGGTGCACTCATCGACCAATGAGTTAGGTTTGTGCCAATCTCTTTTGATCATATTGTCTTGCCCTGAAAGGCAAGATTGTTTTCGGTCTCAATAACATATTTGTTGATCGTGATTTTCTGAATATGCTCTCTGAAGTATTACCAGGTCGTTCCCTAACCGTTATGTTGAGTTCGTGATCAAATTTGTTTCTTGTAAACGGATATGTGTTGGATACCCCCTAACTAGTTGGTTGTGCTAAACAACAACTTTCTGAGTTGGAAGATAAAGACTTGCCTAAGTTACTTTTGAAGGGGATATCCTTGTGTGTGTTGAAGAAAGATGACATCTTCATCAATAGATCCTTGTGATCATATTTTGCACCAATTTTCTTGTCCAATCTTTGATTTGAATCTCGACTATCATCAAATCAAACTCAGAACCAAAGATCTTCATAATGTTGTCTTACTCATGGATGTTTCCTTGAGCATGCATCATTATATATTTGCGTTTGCCCAATTCTATTATCTTGCTCACATAGTTGTGGAATTCCATATATGTGAATATCTTGATGAATTGTTGTTCAGCCCGTCAGCAACATTTTCATCTATTCCATGATTCATGTTGCACATTAAGACAGTGTTGGAAACTTTGTAGGGAATATCTTCATGTTTCGTACATAAAATATATGTGAGGTGTAAGAAGTGACCTCCTCTCATTTCATGTGCATGTGATGCAAGTTGCCGCCGTGAATTCGAGAAAGGTTTGTTTTGTTCGTCCGGAATCATCCCAAGTCAATCATGCCTATAAGAAGTATTCTATGGCTTGATAGGCTCTCTACCTGCATTTTGTATGAATTTCCTAGCACACAAAGCCAGTGATTGAGTTGTTCACGAAAAAGAAGTTTCTTCCTAAGATCATGACTTGTGTAACGACTCCGCTATCCTACAATGATGGTTCCTAACCAGAACTCAAAAGTGTTTTGTTATAAGATTTTGATGTGGTCACGTTTGCCATCGGCAGTGAGTCCACATGTGTCCCCCATTCCTGCTCATGTTTTCGAGTTGGATACCATGGGTCATTTCCCGAGAATCTCGCAATGCCATCTGGTCGATTTGTGTTGCATCTTTCTTTTCAGATATGTTGGATCTGGAATATCTTGGCACCTACCATATCTGAATCTTAGGCAGGTATAATGGTTGGAACATTACCCAAGAATTATAATATTGGTCTCCCTGTAACCCTGTAAAGTGGATGTTGTGGCCAAGATACCTGATACGAAGACCTATTATTGATATATCTTGTATGAGCAACATTAGCCACCTTACCCGTGAGGACTTCATATGACTTATTATAGAAGTTGTTTCTCATGGACCCCTTGAGCTCCCGAAGTCTAACCTTTACTTGGTGTTCTAGATACCAAGAATTAATGATATTTAGCTATGCTATTTAATCAAGGAGAAAATTAGAAGCGAAGTGTCAAATGTCTCTCGGTCAATCATCCAGATTTCATTTCCTTGGCATAGCTAAGGTGAAATCTTAGAAAGTATTGTCTGTCTTTGCATTTGCATCCTCCATCGTTATTCATCATGGTAGTATGATGTGTTGTCAAGATCCTTGGCATGGATGTTGGTAAGACCCTGATGAATGTGGAAATGCTCAAGTAATTGAGGGCACGCTCAGACACTGGGTTATATCTTTGGTATGAACCGGAATGTGCCTTCCGTTTACCAAGTTGTTCTATAACTTTACATTCTTTTTCAAACTTAGTATGCCATTCTTTCGAATTCCTTCAAACGATTGTTTGTGAATTGCCTTAGATGGTAAGAAGAGTTTGAATGATCTTGTATCAAAAGTAATTCTTTTTGCCACTTAAAGGATAATTCTACGAGTCACCTCCCCTAAGGTGCATGTTAGGGTATGAAGGACAACTAGATCCTCGCTACATTGAAAACCATGATCCATCTACTTTAAGCGTAGAATTATTGCCTACCAACTGAACCTCCATTATCTGCCTCATTCCCTCGTCTCAATTTCTGTTATGTGTGTTAGCTCAAGAGATGTTCTTACGTCTCACTCTATGGGCTGATCATGAGTTGTCTGGTCTTCGAGAAGATCAAATCCTGTAGGGTTTTCCGTTCCTATTGTGTCACACCCTTTGTTTGTATCACCTTGTTATGACTGGATTCACAAAATTTGGAGCCAATTAAAACTTTTTCATTACTTGTGCTTGTTTGAATTGTTGCTATTTGCTTGTTTAGTTGTTTGTGTATGGCACTCTTAGATTCTATCCCTCTCCATATTCAACTTCCTTGACCCAAACTTCTTGCCCAATGATCATGCCATGTGTATAGTGCCCAAAACTATTTTTACCAAATATTATTTTGACCAAACAGGATTTATTCAAATTAGGTTTTCAAAAACCCTGAGTTGAGGTTTCCACTGCAAGTCCTCAAATTGGGTGGATCCTTTTTCCCCAAAGGCTTTATTTGAAGCCTACTATATTTATGACTTTCAAAAACCACCATATATTATTTTTAAAGATTATTTAATATTTTATTTAAAGGCTTTTTCTTAAGACCAGAAATGGTTTTTCATAGGGAAAAAATATTTAAATGCTTTCCAAATATTTGAGAAAATATAGGGAAACTCAGTGGACATATATTTTCCATATATATGAGTTTCAACACATGCTCATATTCAAAATCACGGGCAAAACCCCTCAAAACCCCTTCTGTCCAAATCAAGATTTTAAAATGTTTATATAAGAAATATTCTCAATAAATTCCAAGAAAATTATAGCAAGTCAACATTATGATAGGTGATGATCTTGCAAAGTTTCATCTCAATCCAAGTCGATTAGATTCATCAAACTATTCCAAACCCCTCCATGTCCAGGTTCAAATTATAGGAACTCTACATTATGAAGTTTCTTCCCTTGACCCCAAACTTTGTGGACATGTTCTAATCACCAAATAATGGTGCTACACTAAGTGGTGCATCAAGGGAATTAGCTTAGCATGACTAGATCCATAGAAACTAGATTCTTTTCATTTCTAGGGTTCCACAAAGTTACATTGTGAACTTTCATAAATCAAGCTCAAACTTGGTGATGAGGCCTAATTGTAATAACCATTTGATCCTGTCAAATCTTGTGGCAAGCGAAGCCCATTTTGTTGCCCTATCACCATCAAACACCTTTTGCCAGAATGGCAAAAACCCTGTTTGTCCCCCTTTTGCTAATCCCCTTGCCTCCAAAATTTTACCACAACTTTCTAGCATTGCATTTCACCTTGAGTAAACCTTGCTTGTCCACAGCTCCATGATTGGGGTCTAAAAACCTCCCTTTTCACCCCTGGACTATAATGACAGCACCATTTTTACCCCCTCCTTATTATACCCCTCTCCTCACCTCTCAAAGCATCCAATGAGCATCCGAGCTTACTCCAGAGGCTAGAGGACAAGGTGGGACACACCAGAGCACGAGCATCACCCCATGGCATGCAGAACGCGTGCTCTAGAGCGCCCTATAGTGCGCTCCAGCATTGTAGCAACACCCATCCCAAGCTTCCCAACCACCTGGGAATGCGAGGACTTTTTTCTGGATTCCCCTTGACATCCGCGTCCCTTCGAACGGTCTGCCCCACCTTCTTTCTCTCTCCGGCGACCTCCTGCACGCGTGCCCGGCACCTCCCAGCTTGGCCAACCGCTAGGGTCACACGTGTGCGCTCCCCCGCCTCTCTCTCCTTCCCCCTAGTCGTGGACGAGTCCTAGTAGACCCCCCCCCCCACACGTTCTCTTCTCCTCCCGTGGCCTCTGGCCTCGGCCACGAGCTCGCGGGCGCACCCGAGCTCGATGGACCGAGGGCCGCCTATTTAAGGCCTTCCCTGAGCCTCCTCTCCCCTCTAGTCTCCCTCTCCTTCAACCTCGAGGGGATGAGCGACTCGACCGCGAGCCCATCGCCGCACTCGCTCATCACCGTCGTGCCCTACACTGCCGCCGGTGAGGCCCTCTCCTCTCTATCTTGAGGTGGGAGAAGGACCCGATAGGGGGGCCCCACCTGTCGGCCTCTCACCTCCCCCTCCCGTGCTCTCTCTCTCTCTGGCCACTAGGCCCTGCCCGTCAGGTTTGAAACCTGATGCGTGCAGGGGCGCCAACGCGCCTGGCCTGGCTGGCCACTAGGCCGGCCCAGCAACTGGCTGGCTTTGGCCTAGGGCACAGTGCCCTTTCTCCTTTTCTTTTTCTTCCCTCTTTTCCAAAAATCCCACAGGGAAAAAAATAAATCCAATGACAAATATTTTTCCACCAAAAATCTTAGAATAATATGTAGAATTTAATAGTGCCATTTGTATAATTTATTAAAACTTTTTATGCGCTGTTTTATTTTAAAACCTATTTTTTGGCATCTTTTTGCCTCTGTTTAAATAGTTTTAAAAAATGTTTTCATAGGAGAACCTTAGACAAATATTTATATTATAGTTTTTAGTATTTATCAGAACAAGGTAGCATTTTTATAGTAGCTTTTTGTGCTCTGTTTTTGTGTGATGCTTATTGTTATCGCTATTGATCATGACGATAGATTGCACTATTGATGAGGGAGTTGGACTCGAAGACTTTGAAGGCCTCGAAGACTATTTTGAGCCAGGAAAGCAGCCCTTTGACCATGACTAAGAACCCTTTTATTTGCATGGTATTCGCACTTATTTCCGTGATGTTGATCATGTTGATGTGGTGACCACTTTGGTGGGATGCCCCCGTTACTTTTACCGTTGATACTTGCATCGTGCATGACCCTACCATCCTTATGAGGGTTGTGCGGGTGGGAGTAGTTAGGATGCTAGTAGTTGCTACGCTAGTGGGATGGAATATGCATGGTGATGGAAATAAAGAGATGATTTCAAAGACTTTTCGAAAACCCCGTCAGGTGCCACTAATGCCCGAGGGAGATGATGATGAGTTGTTGGGTGACCACTTGAGAAAGAAGTGGTGTACCGGAACAACTTGAGGGTGTTTTTTCAAAAAATGAAGAGTTTTAAGGTCTACTGATCGTCCCAACCTTACATGCGCAACCATGATACCCCTTATGGGACGAGGCTCTGTTGATTACTTTGGTGGGTACTGGCAAGGAGCCCGCATCACTAGTGAAGGGAGTGGCATGGTCACTCAATACGGGGTCGTGCCAATATGTACGATCATGCATTGTCTTCACAGGCACCGGGCACACCGTTGGTCCCTGCATAGATTCTACGAGTGATGTACATCATGTGGGCTAGGTACCAATTGGGTGGAACCTTCGTTTTTTATCGCCAGGGGAAAGGCATTGTTCGGGTGCTTACCTCGGGTATGTTATATACTGAGAGTCGTGGATGACATAGAAGTTTCCCGAGTCTTGTGGGTGAAGTGTGCAACCTTTGCAGAGTGTAAAACTATTCGAATAGCCGTGTCCACGGTCATGGACAGTTGGAGGTCCTTCTTAAACAATGTCCAGATGTTTTCGCAAACTTGGCGTGTGTGTGTGCGGAAGACAGAAGGATGATACTTGAGACAAGTCTGGAGACTTGATGTGATGAATGAACATGAGATGTTCAACCCCTGCTTATGATGATATCTGTAACTTGTTCATATGGATATCTGCCAACTGTTGATGCATGCTTACACACAGTTACTTGATCATGTCATTGCATGCAAAATTAGCTTTCTGTAAACTACCTACTTAGTGCTATACCATGCATCATTATACCTTGTTCCACAACTTGGGTTGCTTGCGATTACATTCAAAGTACTCATTGGCTTGCCATTGGTTATTTAATTGGCCAGGCATGGAAGAACAGGAGTATGGTGAAGAGATCGTTGGTGACGAGCATGCGAACTAGGACGCTTCCCAGTCAGAATGCCTGTAGGTTTAAGGAAAATGGCATGGGTTCACTCTTTCAACTAAAATTTCTGTTGCTTGTTAAGTTTAAGTGTTTGGCCATTGTGGCCCTATCTATGTAAGAGTAGACCTTCATAGTCTCCATTTGTGTAAGACGCAAAATGTGGATGTAAGACTCTTGTTATTCAGCTTCTGTGTGTACACTGAGCATTGATCTCTGGGATGACTGTACACGTGCATTCGGTGATCACGACTTATGAGTCGGGATCCCCACATGTTGTCATTGCGTTTTGATGAAGATATTGAAGGCACGGATGTAAAGGTCAACATGATGCAATGAATCAACATATTTGAGAAGGGCAATTGGATCATGAAGTTTGTGATTGTTTAGTGTTCCCTCAATTCTCTTACCCTACGCCTAAATCTCGGGACGAGATTCTTGTCTTGTGGGGGTGAGATGTCACAAGGCTAGCTTAGGCTCTACTCATCATTGCATGTGCATCATGTCATCATGTTTAATTTTAAATGAACTTGAAATGGGGATTGTAAAAACCCTAGCACTCCATTTTGAAATAAATTGAATTAGGTAAGATTCCCAATGAAACCGAAATGGATTAAAAAATGTTCACCATTTCTGATAAATGATGGAAACAACATGTGCCAGATGTGATGAACTTTTAAAAAACTCTTTTTTCATTTTAAACAAAACAGAAATGCATCTGAAAATGATAACTAAATGGCTAAAAATATTTAGGTGTTTCAACAATGCTGAAACTTTTTGTGGGACCTTTTAATATTCAGGTTATATCCCATAAATTATTTTAGGGTTTTTGGCCATATGGTTTTGGCTCAAACAAATTCGAACACAAAGCATAAAATAGAAAACAGGAAAAGAAATAGGAAAAATCCAGAGAGAGAGAGAGAGAGAGGCTTACCTGGTGGTCCAGCCAACCATCCCAACCCACGTCATCACCTCGTCGTCTACCTCTGCCTACTTGTAGAGACGAGCTAGCGCACGGCGATGGCCGAGCCACCTCCTGCTTCGCGTTGGAGGCACCTCCTTCGTCCTAATCCCCTGGCCTGGAGGTGCCTCGAGACCCCCTCTAGCTCAACTCTCACTCCCTGCTCTCTCCCTCTTCTTCTAGCTCTTTGTCCCGAGCCGCCCAAGAGCGCCGACGAGCACCACTTCGGCTATCTGTGCCCCCTTGCACCTCGGACATGTCCAGGTGCTCTGAAGTGTCTTCCTCTTCCTCCTTTACGAGCCAAGCATTGCCTGGAGCCCCGCAGCATCGCCATCACCGTCATCATCGAGCTTTGGCACCGGTGGCCATCGCCGCTCGATTTGGCCACTCTGAAGCATCCCAGACCTCGATGGCCTTCTTGATGGAGTCCGCATGAGTTGATCTTCCTCTCCCCTCACCCCTCGAAGTCGATTTCATGCCTTAGCCGTCGCCCCCATGTATCCGAGCTCCAACCATCGCCATGTTTCTCGCCGCCGTGGCCCCGGCACGCGCATGCTACACCCGAGTGTGTAGTCGCACTTGCCGAACCCCCAGCAGCGTAACGAGTTCGTTTGCCAGCTTGCTTGCACGCGATAGCAACACCCACAACCAAGTCGAGCGTTGTCGTTGCCTGACCTCGACGCGGGCGACAAACCGGACGGCCTATTCTGGCGACGTATGGATGCCATGTTTGCTTAGCACCGGTGATTGGCCTGCCTGATTAGCTGACGTGGCTAAGTTAGATTATGTGTTAATTAACCCTGTGTCGCTGACAGTCGGGCCCCATGTGTTGGAAATATGCCTTAGAGGCAATAATAAATTATTTATTATCATTTTTCCTTGTTCATGATAATCTTTTATTATCCATGTTAGAATTGTATTGATCGGAAACTCAGATACATGTGTGGATATGTAGACAACACCATGTCCCTAGTATGCCTCTATTGGACTAGCTCGTTGATCAAAGATGGTCAAGGCTTCCTGGCCATGGACATGAGATGTCATTTGATAATATGATCACATCATTAGGAGAATGATGTGATGGAAAAGACCAAAACTATAAACATAGCATATGATCGTGTCGGTTTATTGCTATAGTTTTCTACATGTCAAGTATCTGTTCCTATGACCATGAGATTGTGCAAATCACTGGTACCGGAGGAATACCTTGTGTGTATCAAACATCCCAACATAACTGGGTGACTATAAAGGTGCTCTACAGGTATCTCCGAGGGTGTCTGTTGGGTTGGCATGGATCAAGACTAGGATTGTTACTCCCTGTGATGGTGAGGTATCTCAGGGCCCACTCGGTAATATAACATCACAACAAGCATTGCAAGCAATGTGACTAAAGTGTTAGCCACGGGATATTGTATATGAAACAAGTAAAGAGACTTGCCAGTAATGTGATTGAACTAGGTATAGAGATACTGACGATCGAATCTCGGGCAAGTAACATACCGAAGAACAAAGGGAACATCATACGAGATTAACTGAATCCTTGACATAGAGGTTCCACCTAGAAATACCTTAATAGAATATGTAGGAACCAATATGGGAATACATGTCCTGCTATTGGTTATTGACCATAGAGGTGTCTCAGTCATGTCTACATAGTTCTCGAACCCGTAGGGTCTGCACACTTAATGTTCGATGACGTTTCAGTAGTATTGAGTTACGTCTGGAGGTGACCGAAGGTTGTTCGGAGTCCCGAATGAGATCCCGAACATCTCGAGGAGCTCCAGAGTGGTCCGGAGTTAAAGATTGATATATAGGAAGTCCCGCTTTGGTCACCGGAAAAGTATTGGGTACTTCGGTAGTGTATCGGTAGTGTCGGGAGGGTACCGGGAGTGCCGAGAGGGTACGGGGGGACCATCGGGAGGGCCTCTCACAACAAAGAGCCACACGGGATGTGGGAGGAGGCAAACTAGCCCCTGGTGGGTGGGCCGAAGCCCCCACTAAGGCCCATGCAGCTAGTGGTGGCAAAACTCAAAGGTGGAAAGGGTTTCCATGTGGGGGAGAAATCCTACTCCTAGTAGGATTGGAGTAGGACTCCTGCACCTCTCCCACATTGGCCGAAGCCTAGGGGCAACCCTAGGGTGCCTCCCTCCCTCCCCTTCCTCCAATATATACTAGAGGATTTCGAGGGCAGCCCCAACCCTAATTGCCACATGCTACACACTTCTTCCCTAGATCGTTTCTCCTCTAGATTAGTTCTGCGGTGCATAGGCGAAGCCCTGCAGGATTAGTTCATCACCACCGTCATCACACCGTTGTGCTGTCGGAGAACTCATCTACCTCTCTGCTCCCTCTTTCCAGGTCAAGAAGGCGAAGATCATCATTGATTCGTACGTGTGCTGAGCACAGACGCGTCGTCCGTTCAGCGCTAGATCGGAAGGGCCGCGACTGGATCGCGAGACGAATTGTGGTTGGATCACGTGATGAATCATGATGGGATCGCGGGATGGCTTACGATTTGGATCGCGAAGACGTTCCACTATATCAACTGTGTATCTTAACGCTTCCCGCTTAGCGATCTACACGGGTACGTAGATCCACTCTCCCTCTCGTAGATGCTCTTCACCATGGATAGACCTTTCGTGTGCGTAGGAATTTTTCTGTTTCCCATGCAAGATTCCCCAACACCATGCAGATAACTAACCTTGAGTTATCCCCTGTTTCAATGACATATAGGCCGCACCAATCAGATCGACCAGGACGTGACACGGTTGACCGCTGACGTCATGATGACGTAATGGTGACGCAATTAATGATTTTCTGGATTTAATAAAATCCATGAAATTCCAGAAAATACATAAAACTTCTAAAAACCATAGAAATTAAGCTATATCTCGGATGGAAATAATTTATATATGAAAGTGATTAGAAAAATCCAATCAATATGTGTATGCCATAATCATGCATGTTTGAGAAAGTTAACATCACCAACTAGGACATTTTATGATTAGGACAATGTATGAAGTACCATTTGGAGTTGGAATTCAAACTTGTTTGAATTCCACTTGAATTAACTTGGTTAATTATTTCTCTAGGTAAATTCAGTACCTTAACATGCGATGTCATGCATCATGTTTGTTGCATTGCATTTAGTGTGTTCTTTACTTGTTTTGTTAGTGTTGTTCCTTATCGGTAGGCGATGGTTCTGACATTTTGATCGTTGACCCTAATGAGGAGAAGTAATATCTTCAGAACTATCAGGCAAGCAACCTCCCCTTGAGCATATTGATATGAACCCACTCTCTCGCTCCTGCTCTCTTTTACTGCATTAGGACAATAAGAATTCAACTGTTACTAGTTCTTGGTAGTTGAACCCATTCCTTTGCATGACTTGTCTTTGTCACAGTAAATAGTTCAAACCCCTTAACATGAGTAGCAACTGCTTGGGCCTTGTTGTGATTACTCATGAATGCTTGCTTACCTTGCTTGCTATGCTTAGAGTCGCGTCGGGTCTGATCCATCTGGGTGAAAGCACAACAAGCTTCCTTGGTGGTTTTGATAATTCATGACAACATACATTTTCTCTTGGACTAATACTTTAATCTAGTACATTTCATATAATAGTCCATGCAGAATTGGATTGGCAAAGATATTGTGAAAACCCCAAGATGCAAGGAAATAGTATGGAAAAGCTTCAAGCAAGAGGACTCTACATTTTATATTTGTGAGAAATCACTTTGAGTCCATAGGAAAGCCAATACTATTAAAAGGGGGTAATGTTTTTCTGGTGAACAATATGCTCATACGTGCACAAGTGATAGTCACCAAAGACACCCACAAACTCTCCCACCAAAGTCTGTCCTAAGACAAACACTGAAAATCGATGCAACAAAGATTCCACATTCAGTGCCACCGATTCCAAACCCTAGACAGACTCAGCCAAACCCTAGCCACATCGGTACAACAAATTCTATACTGGTGCCACCGAGTTTAGGCTGCCAACTTTCTATTACACAAGTTCACAGTTTTGGTCCCTCAGAGATTGTTGAATCGGCGTCACCGAGAATGGGCATTTTGACCGTTGGTCACCATATCGTCGCAGCCGAGATTCCTATATCAGTCCCTCTGAGATTCAAAAGTTGCCAACTTTTGGTCACTTCGGTACCACCGAGATTAAAACATTGGTGTCACCGAGTTGGTCATTTTGTGTGTAATGGTTGGATTTTTTGGGATGCCTATATATACCCCTTCACCACCACCTACTCGAAAGTGAAGCACTCAGGAGTATTCCATACCTATCCTATGAGTTTTCTA
Source organism: Hordeum marinum (assembly GCA_022496015.1). Lineage (NCBI taxonomy): Eukaryota > Viridiplantae > Streptophyta > Magnoliopsida > Poales > Poaceae > Hordeum > Hordeum marinum. Next base: position 208,577,228 of record CM039675.1, on the reverse strand, counting down.
AGAGTGAACCACCTATCCTTGTGTTGAGGTCAAGATCTTCCACTCCAACCATATAGATCTTGATTGCTAGCCTCACCAAGTTGCTTTCCACCAACCCCATCTCTTCTATCAAGCCATATCTGTGAGAGAGTGATTGTGTGTTGAGGAGTCTATCATCTTGAAGCACAAGAGCAAGGAGTTCATCGACATTACCGAGCCTATTACCTTTTGGAGGGTGGTGCCTCCTAGATTGTTACGTGTCGCTTGGGAGCCTCCTACTTCGTGTTGTGGAGTGAACCAAGAAGTTTGTAAGGGCAAGGAGATCGCCCACTTCGTGAAGATCTACCCATAGTGAGGCTAGTTCTTCGTGGATGGAAGCCGTTATGGAATAGTCAAGGTTGCACTTGATGGCCCTTATGGGTGGAGACCTCCGTGGACTCTCGCCACCGTTACCTTCCATGGGTTGAAGACTCCGTAAAAGTCGACGTACGGTAGCACCACCTATCAGAACTACGGGAGCAGTACTTGCGTCTCCAACTGCGTTTGATCTCCATATCTCATCTCTATACTTCATGTGCAATGTCTTTACTTTCCGCTGGTATATTATTTTTCCTGCATGTATAGGGTATATAGTCTTGATAGCCTTGCTAAAACTGTTAAAATCTGTCAACCAATTAACTTGGGAAAATGTTAGGTTTTAATTTTCTGCTAGTAGTCTATTCACCCCTCCCTCTCTCGACACTCTTCTAGTGATCCCTCAATTTGTATCAGAGCATTGGTCTTGTCACACCCTGTGTTCGTATCACCTTGACATGTTTGGGTTTATAAAAATTGGAGCCAACTAAAACTTTTTCAAGGTGCTTGTGCTTGTTTGCAATGATGTTGTTTGATTGATGATTGTGTTATATGACACACCTAGATTCTATTCCACTTCATATTCATCATCCTTGTCCCAAATCTCTTGCCCAATGATCATGCCATGTGAATAGTGCCCAAAACTATTTTTATCCAATTTTATTTTAACCAAAGATGATTTATTAAAATTAGGTTTTCAAAACCCCCTGAAATGAGGTTTGCACTGCAAGTCCTCAAATTGGGTGGATTCTTCTTCCCCAAAGGCTTTACTTCGAATCTACTATATTTATGACTTCCCAAAACCACCAAATATTAATTTTAGAGATTATCTTTTATATTTTATTTAAAGGCTTTTCCATAAGGTCAGAAAAGTTTTTTCATAGGAAAAAATATTTAAGTGCTTTGAAAATATTTGAGAAAATTTAAGGAAACTCGATGGCCATATATTTTCCACTCAAGGGAATGTTCAAATCATGGGAAAAACCATCAAAACCCTTTCTGCTCAAATCAAAATTTTGGAATATTTCTATAAGAAATATTCCCAAAAAATTCTAGGAAATTTCCAGCATGTCAACACTATCACAAGTGATGATCATGCAAAGTTTCATCTCAGTCCAAGTTGATTTGGTTCATCAAACCATCCCAAAACCCTTTGTGTCCAGATTCATATTTGAACAACTTTTCATTGTGAAGTGTCTCCCCTTAGCCTCAAACTTTGTGGGCATGCTCTAATGACTAAATAAAGTGGTGCATCAAGGGTAAAAGCCTAGCATCAGTATGTCTACAGAAACCTGATTCCGTAAATTACTACGGTTTATCAAATCTCCATTGTCAATTTTTTTCTCGTGGGCTCAAACTTGGTGAATCCTCTCATATTTACCTAGAATTTGACCCTGGTAAATATCTCAGAAAGTTGGAAGACTTATCTTGCCCAAATCACTACCAAACACCTTCTGGTGAATTGGTAAAACCTCTGGTTTCACCCCTTTCCCTTTTACCCTTGCCCCCAACTTTTTACCACAGTTTTTTATAGTTACCTCTCAGCTCCAGTAGAAGTCTCATGGTCATAGCTCGAGAGTAAGGTGGTGAAAAACTCCATTTCTACCCCTGGAAAACACCATTTCTACCGCCTTTCCCCTTTTCCTTCCACCCTAAGGCATCACCAGAGCATCCAATGCCTATTCCACATTGTTACACCCCCCATAGATCCTCAGGACACTAGTGGACGCGCCATTGTGCCAAGGAGATGCCCTGGCATGAAGAGCTCGTGCTCTGGAGCGCGCTATAGTGTGCACCTACACTATAGCCGCTTGCCAACGGGCATCCCCGACAGCCTCGGGCCTCCCCACCTTTTCCCCTTTGTCCCCCTCGGCGTCCGCAACATGCCGCATGGTCGTCCCCCTCATCTCTCTCTCTGGTGGCTCCTGCGCACATGCCCGGCGCCGTGTGGCTCGGCTAACCAGCGGGCTCGCACGCGCGCGCCCCCGTCTCTCTCTCCTCTTCCCCCGTGGCCTAGACCACCCCCACCAACACCCCGGGCACATTCTTTCCATTCCCCACGGCCTTTGGCGAGCACCCCGTGGTCTGAAGCCCTCTGGTGAGCCCCTCCTTCCCTCCTGTCGTGAGGAGAGGGATAATAGGTGGGGCCCACCTGTCATATCCTTGCCTCTCCTCTCTCGCTGGCAGGCACGGCCCGCGGGCAGGTTTAAAACAAATCTGTTGCGCGTGGCGCCTCGCCTGGGCCGGTTTCCCCCTGTGGGCCGGTCCAGCTAATGTGTTTTGGCCCAAGGGCGTAGTAGCTTTCTCCTTTTTCTTTTCTTCTACAACTTCCACAAATTCCACAAATCTAAATATTTATCCAATGCCCATATTTCTTCCACCTTAAATCTTGAAATAATCCATAGAATTTATTAGTGCCTTTTGTAAAAATATTTGAAATTATTTTTAGTACATTTAAAAAAACATATTTGGCATTTTCTGCCTCTATTTAAAAATAATTTTTAAATGGTTTTTATAACAAAATAATAAACAAACATTTTTAACATGATCATTAGCATTTATCTTAATAGGGTAGCATTTTTTATTAGTAGTTTGAATGTCCTATTTTTGTGTGTTGCTTATTTTTATTGCTTTATTTTGTGACGATAGATTGCGCTGTTGATGAAGAAGTTGGACCCGAAGACTTCGAAGACCCCGGAGACTTTGTTGAGTCAAGCAAGCAGCCCTTTGATCATGATAAGAAACCATTTTTATTGCATGTCATATAGCAGTTTACTTTCATCATATTTGATCATGTGGAGTAGTGACCCCTTCGGTGGGTTGTTTTCGACACTCTTACCATTGACACTTGCATCGGTCATGACCCTACCACCTTATGAGGGTTATGCAGGTGGGTGTAGTTAGGATACTAGTAGATGCTACTCACGTGAGATCGGGATCTATGCATTGTTATCGAAGGAAAGAAATGATTTCAAAGAAATTTCAAAAACCCTGTCAGGTGCCACTAATGTCCGAGGGAGATGATGAGAAGATGGGTGACCACTTGAGAAAGAAGTGGTGTGCCGGAGCAAGTTGAGAATGTGTTTTCGAAAATGGATTACATTTAAGATTTGTCGACCGTCCCAACCTTACATGCGCAACCACGATACCCCTTATGGGACAGGGCTTTGTTGATTACCTTGGTGGGTACTAGCAAGGAACCCGCATTACTAGTGGTGGGAGTGGTGTGGTCACTCTCGATACGTGGTCATACCGGTATGTACGATCATGCGCTGTCTTCCCAGGAACCGGGCACACCATTGGTCCCCTCGTGGATGGTATGATTAGAGTGAGGCTCGGGTGGTGTACATCGTGAGGGATGGGTACAAATCGAGTGGATTGTTTGTCTAGTATCGCTAAGGGAAAGGTATTGTTCGGGTGCTTAACTCGGGTATGTTTTATACCACGAGTCGTGGATGACACGGAAGTTCCCCGAGTCTCCTCGGTAAAGTGTGCAACCTCTGCAGAGTGTAAACTATTCGAATAGCCGTGTCCATGGTCAAGGATAGTTGGGTGGTGTTTCTTAGACTATGTCCGAATGTTTTCGTGAAACTTGGTGTGAGTATGGGAGTGATGGTGACAAGAGGTCACATGAGCTAAGTCCGATGGCTTAGCATGGGTAATGAACTAAGTCCGATGACTTAGCATGATGAATGAACATGAGATGTTCAATCCCTACTTATGATGATAATGATATCTTGTTCATAAGGACACTTGCTTATTGTTGATCCATGCTTACTAGTTACTTGATCATGACATTTGCATCCAAAATTAGCTTTCCGCAAAATTACCTACTTAGTGCTATATCATGCATCATTATCACCTTGTTCCACAACTTGGGTTGCTTGTGAGTACATTTAAAGTACTCATTGGCTTGCCACTGGTTATTTAATTGGCCAGGCTTGGAAGAACAGGAGTATGTTGAAGACGAACATGCGAACTAGGACGCTTCCCAGTTAGAATGCCTGTAGGTTAAGGCTGATGGCATGGGTTCACACTTTCGACCAAGATTTCCGCTGCTTGTTCTATTTCAAGTGTTTGGCACTCGTGGCCCTATCTGTGTAAGACTATGACCTTCATGGTCATTATTTGTGTAAGACATTAACTATGGAGGTAAGACTCTTGTTATTCAGCTTCTGTGTATTCAGTGAGCATTGATCTCTGGGATCACTGTACATGTGCATTCGGTGATCACGATTTATGAGTCGGGTCCCCACAGAGGTGGTATCAGAGCCATCCTGACTGTAGGAAGCCCTTAGTAAGCATGGACGTTAGTCAGGACAAAGTCATTTTCCAAACTACACCTAGCATTTGTACTTAGGAATTCTGCACTATTTACCTCTTCTATTCTTCACACAACACTTTGCTGACTCTCGTCCTTTCAAATCTTTGTAGATGGCCGTCGTACCCGAATCCTTCCTGACATCTGGCTTTCCCTTACTCCTTGGGGATAGCCTGGAGAAGTGCGAGTTTCGCCAACCACCCATTTTCCTCTACCACGAGCACTGGGTCGATGCCGTCACAAAGGAGTACCACATGGATGTGGTCATGAAGGCAAACGACTCCCCGACCAGTTGGTTCTTTGAAGGACCATGGATGGAGACCATGATACTCATAGTCGAGATAGCTACATGCAAGTCACTCCTACATCTTCGAGACATCATTCTAGAGATGGCTGATGAGTCGGCTACTCGCTACCTTCCCTTCAGGAAGGATGACCTTGGTGAGAGTTGGACGCTGATTCCGACTAAGGAGGATGGAACACCACTCAGGTTCCAGACCTACTTTCAGCCTCTCCGCCGATAGTTTGATCCATAACCTGATGAAGGTGTCCGTGAAGCTCCGCGAGGAACTTCACCACACCCGAGAACTACTTCGGCAAGCCAAGACAAAACCGGACAAGATCAAGAAGGATGGAGCCCCCAAGGGATGACCAACTGTCGCTTATCGACGAGGAGTACCCCCAGCTAGTGATGCACCCACACGTCGTCATCAGATGAGTGCGAAAGAGTATCGTGAGCTCTTCAACGACCCGCCTGCAGAGCGTCGTCGGGATGGACCTCCTTGTTCCCCAGCCCCTTCTACCGGGAATGATGCCCGTTTAGAGGATAAAAAGGAGGAAGACCTAGAGGAGCATGACTAAGAGACCAAGCACTCCACCACCTGAGTCCGAGAACGCCTAGCGTAGGATCAGTCATTTATCCCTCGTGCGAAGTCGAGTCTGTGGAATGGTTCATATGAAACCATGAGCGTTTGTTGTTTGTTTTGTTGTTTGTGTTCCAATGCAAGTTGCGCTTTTGCCTTAGGCAACATGTAAGCGACTCCATCGTATTTCTTAATACATGTTGTTGGTCTTTCGACCCTTGTTTTATCACACTTGCACTTGACCAACCCCCTTAGGTGCGCTTTTCCGTTGTTGCTTTTCCTTTCGTCTATCCCAGTTGTTTGACTTGGCTGCTCCAAACAGGATGGTGACTTCTACCCATAACAGCTCCTTCACCAACCCTAAAGCCGGCAACTCAAGCCAGCAACAGGGAGCTGGTGCGGCTGCTCATGCTGGAGGACACCAGGAGCAGCCACACGGCAATATTCCCCCGCCACCACCTCCACCGGAGAACATGACCATAGCTCAGTTTCTCCAAGTTCTCCGGGAGGAGCGCCAAGCCAACAATGCTGATATCCAGCAGATGGCTCAGGCCCTTGTGAACAACTAGCAGCAAGGCAGGAACGGCAATGGCCGCTCCACGCTATCTGAGTTCATGAGGAATTCGCCCCCAACCTTCACCGAGACTGCTGAACCTTTGGATGCTGATGAGCAGATCCGCACCATCGAGGACCTCCTTGCACTGGTCAATTCCAATGAGGATCATGAGAAGGTGATTTATGCCTCTCACTGCCTCAGAGGTACCGCCCAAGCTTGATGGGATGTATTCAAGGTCATGCAAGAACAACATGTGATCACGTGGAATGACTTCAAGGAAGGATTCAACACCGCCCACATTCCTTTTGGGATCATGGCTATCAAGAAGAGAGAGTTCCGAGCGCTAAAGCAAGGAAGTGGCTCTGTCAAGGAGTACTTGTAGAAGTTCAACCTGCTGTCAAGGTATGCAACTAAAGATGTCAGCACAGAGGCAGCCAAGAAGGAACGCTTCATGGAAGGACTTCAACAGTTCCTGCAGTATCAGCTAATCGTCTGTGACTGTCGTACCTTCTTCGACTTGGTGAACAAGGCCCTCATGCTGGAAGACAAGCGTCATGTCATAGACGACACTCGCAAGCGCAAGATGATCAGCAAGGGTAGCCCTAGCAACCAGAAGCCTCGCCCCTGGCAACCAGTCCCAGCCAAGCCAACCTATCAGCCATAGCAGGCTAGACCTCCTGCACCTTTTCCGAGCTACTAGCCTCAGCAGTATGCCAACCCCAGGCCATCTTACAACAACAACCCCAATAACAACAATGGTGGCAGGAACTTCAACAACAACCCTGGATAAGTCGCTTGCTTTGGATGTGGTCAGCCAGGACACATCTCTAGGTTGTGTCCCAACAATAAGCCAGATGCACCATGCTCCAATGCGCCAAACCAAGGTCAAGCCCGTGGAGCACCCCCAAGGAACCCCGCTCCCCGCAACCAGCCCAACAATGGCAAGGGTCGTGTGAATCACGTCACTGCAGAGGAAGCCCAGGAAGACTCGGACGTCATACTGGGTATGTTCCTTGTCAACTCAACCCCAGCAATAGTACTGTTTGATTGTGGAGCTTCGCATTCTTTTGTCACCCAAAAGTTTGCACTTGAGAGTGGCATTAAGCCTACACCCTTGGATAGTCGTATGTTGATACAAACCCCAGGTTCAGTTATGAATTCTGGGATAGGTTGTAAAGGAGTTGAGATTAACATCAACAGGGTAGACTTCCTAGCAGACCTTATCATCCTAAAGTCAGAAGGCTTGGATGTGATCCTAGGCATGGACTGGTTAACCAAGCACCAAGGCATGCTAGACTTTGCCAATAGGATTGTCACCATGACCAATAGCTAAGGATGGAAGTCAAGTATGTACCCAACCTTGCCTCCACTCAAGCCCTGCAGGCTAACTGCCTATCGGGAGTTGAGTTGGATCAAGTGTGAGTGGTATGTAAGTACCTGGATGTGTTTCCTGATGAGTTGCCCGGAATGCCTCCTTACCGCGACATCAAGTTCATCATTGAGCTTATACCCGGATCAAGGCCCATCTATAAGAAGGCCTATAGGATGGGATCCGAAGAGTTGCCTGAATTGAAGAAGCAACTGGCAGAGCAGCTGAGAAAAGGATTTATTTGCCCTAGTGCCTCTCCTTGGGTGTCATCTGTTTTGTTCGTGTCAAAGAGGGACGGAACTATCAGACATTGTGTCGATTACCGTTCTCTCAATGAGGTCACGATAAAGAACAAGTACCCACTCCCCAAGATTGAAGACCTGTTTGATCAATTGAACGGAGCCAAGGTGTTCTCCAAGATCAACCTCGGGTCTGGGTACTACCAGCTGAAGATTAGACCCCAAGACATTCCAATGACGATGTTTGTAACCCGGTATGGCCTGTATGAGTACACAGTCATGTCATTTGGGTTAACTAATGACCCTACCTACTTCATGTACCTCATGAATAAGGTCTTCATGGAGTACTTGGACAAGTTTGTTGTCGTCTTCATTGATGACATACTTGTCTTCTCCAACTCCAAAGAAGAGGAGGAACACTTGAGATTGGTCCTAGAGAAGCTTCGAGAGCACTAGCTTTATGACAAGTTCAGCAAGTGTGTATTCTGGCTGCATGAAGTTGGATTCTTGGGTCATGTGTTGACTACAAAAGGGTTGTTAGTGGATCCTGCCAAGATTGAAGCCATGACTAAATGGCAAACCCCAATCACCGTGAAGGAAGTCAGGAGCTTCCTCGGACTCGCGGTATATTACCGCAAGTTCGTGGAAGGGTTCTCAAGCATTGCCCGACCCATGACCCGGCTTTTCAAGAAGGACATAAAATTTGAATGGACTGCTAAGTGCAAGGAAAGCTTCCAGGAGCTCAAGAAGAGATTGAACACATCCCTTGTTTTAGCCACCCCTGATATTCACAAGGAGTTTGTGATATATTGTGATGCATCAAGAACCGGACTTGGAGGTGTTCTAATGCAAGAAGGCAGAGTCGTAGCATATCTATCTAGACAGCTATGTCCTCATGAAGAGAACTACGCAACTCATGATCTCGAGTTGGCAGTCGTGGTTCATGCCTTGAAGACATGGCGACATTACATTCTGGGGAAGCGATGTGAGATATTCAAAGACCACAAGACTTTGAAGTATATCTTCACTCAAAAGGAATTGAACATGAGGCAGCGAAGATGGTTGGAGTTGATCAAGGATTACGACCTCAGTGTTCAATACCACCCTGGAAGGGCCAACGTGGTAGCAGATGCCTTAAGCAGACATGCTTGTTCCTTTAATGCTATGATTAAGGAAAGGCTACCGCCTTGTATGAAGAACTTGAGAGCTTCGGCTTGGAACTGGTAGCACCAGGATTCCTCGCCAGCCTCGAAGCAAAGCCTACCTTGATGGATGATATCAAAGAAGCTCAGAAGGGACATGAGAGCATTGAAGGCATCAAAAAGAAGCTCAAGGCAAGCACGGCCCTAGGATTCTCGGTGGATGAACAAGGAGTCGTATGGTTCGGGAATCGCATCTGTGTACCCAACAAAGAGGAGCTCAAGAACCTGATCTTACAAGAAGCTCATGACACTCCCTACTCCATCCATCCCGGAGGAACCAAGATGTAACAAAACCTCAAGGCAAGATTCTGGTGGCATGGCATGAAACGGGAAATAGGCACTTTCATTGCTAAGTGTGACATATGCCAGAGAGTCAAAGCTGAGCATCAGCGACCTGCTGGGCTATTGCAACCTCTCAAGGTGCCCGAATGTAAGTGGGATAAAGTCGGGATGGATTTCATCACCGGTTTGCCAAGGTTGAGTAAGGGACATGATTCCATTTGGGTCATCGTCGACCACCTGACCAAGGTGGCCCACTTCATTCCCGTCAGAACCACCTATGATGGAAGCCAGCTCGCGAACCTGTACATCAACTGCATCGTGAGTCTTCATGGAGTTCCAAAGGAGATTGTGTCCGATCGAGGAACCCAATTCACCTCAAGATGCTGGAAGAAGTTTCAAGAAGCCATGGGAACTAAGCTCTCCTTCAGCATTGCTTTTCACCCCGAGACCGGTGGGCAAACGGAACGAGTAAATCAGATACTCGAAGATATGCTCCGCGCCTGTGTTTTGGCATATGGAGACAAGTGGGAAGATTGCCTACCATTCGTCGAGTTCTCCTACAACAACAGCTACCAGTCAAGTCTTCACATGGCACCATTTGAGGTGTTGTATGGGCGCAAGTGCCGTACTCCCCTCAACTAGTCACAGACTGGAGAAGGATTAATTTTCGGACCTGACATTCTCCGTGAAGCTGAAGAGCAAGTTCAACTCGTCCAAGATTGACTTGAGACCACCAAGTCAAGATAGAAGAGTTGCGCCGACTCTCACCGCCAAGAACTAAGCTTCAACAACGGAGATCATGTCTATCTTCAAATTACACCTCTTAAAGGAACAAAGCATTTCCACGTCAAAGGGAAGCTCGCACCCAGATATATGGGCCCCTTCAAGATCACCGCAAGACGAGGAGAAGTTGCCTACCATATAGAGCTACCTCCCGAGTTTTGGGATGTGCACAACGTCTTTCATGTGTCTCAACTCCGGAAGTGTCTGGAAGTTCCCAACCACCCCGACCTCTACATGGACAACGACCATCAAGCCATCGATCTTCAGCCAGACCTCACTTATCGTGGGAGGCCAGTTCGCATTTTGGATGAAGCCGAGAGTTGCACCCGAAGCCGCACCATCAAGTACTTCAAGGTTCAATAGAGCAACCACACTAAAGCTGAAGCAAACTGGGAGCGTGAAGACTATCATAGATCTGAGTTCCCTTATCTTTTTTAGCGCTTAGCCTAGGAATCTCGAGGACGAGATTCTTGTAAGGGGGAAAGGTCTGTCATACCCTGTGTTCGTATCACCTTCACATGTTTCGGTTTATAAAAATTGGAGCCAACTAAAAGTTTTTCAAGGTGCTTGTGCTTGTTTGTAGTGATATTGTTTGATTCATGATTGTGTTATATGGCACTCCTAGATTCTATTCCACTTCATATTAATCTTCCTTGTACCAAACCTCTTGCCCACTGATCATGCCATGTGAATAGTGCCCAAAACTATTTTTATCAACGTTTGTTTTAACCAAAGATGATTTATTCAAATTCGGTTTTCAAAACCCCCTGAAATGAGGTTTGCACCGCAAGTCCTCAAATTGGGTGGATTCTTCTTCCCCGAAGGCTTTACTTCAAATCTACTATATTTATAACTTCCCAAAACCACCAAATATTAATTTTAAAGATTATCTTATATTTTATTTAAAGGCTTTTCCTTAAGGCCAAAAATGATATTTCATAGGCACAAATTATTTAAATGCTTTGAAAATATTTGAGAAAATATAGGGAAACTCAATGGACATATATTTTCCTTATATATGAGTTTCAACTCAAGGGCATGTTCAAATCATGGGAAAAACCCCTCAAAACCCTTTCTGTTCAAATCAAACTTTTCGAATATTTCTATAAGAAATATTCTCAAAAATTTCATGGAAATTCCAGCATGTCAATACTATCACAAGTGATGATCATGCAAAGTTTCATCTCAATCCAAGTTGATTTCGTTCATCAAACCATCCCAAAACCCCTTTTGTCCAGATTCATATTTGAACACCATTTCATTGTGAAGTGTCTCCCCTTGGCCTCAAACTTTGTGGGCATGCTCTAATGAGCAAATAGTGATGATACACTAAGTGGTGCATCAAGGGTAAAATCCTAGCATTAGTAGATCTACAGAAACCTGATTCTGTAAGTTTCTAGGGTTTATCAAATCTCCATTGTCAACTTTTTCCCCTTGGGATCAAACTTGGTAAATCCTCTCATCTTTACCTAGAATTTGACCCTGGTAAATATCTCAGAAAGTTGGAAGACTTATCTTGCCCAAATCACTACCAAACACCTTCTGGTCAATTGGTAAAACCTCTGGTTTCACCCCTTTCCCTTTTACCCTTTCCCCCAACATTTTACCACGGTCTTTTATAGTTACCTCTCACCTTCAATAGAAGTCTCATGGTCATAGCTCACGAGTAAGGTGGTGAAAAACTCAATTTCTACCCCTAGACAACACCATTTCTACCCCCTCTCCCCTTTTCCTTCCACCCTAAGGCATCACCAAAGCATCCAATGCCTATTCCCCATTGTTAAACCCTCCTAGATCCTCAGGAGACTAGTGGACGCGCCATTGTGCCAAGGAGATGCCCTGGCATGTAGAGCTCGTGCTTTGGAGCGTGTTATAGTGCGCACCCGCACTGTAGCCGCTCGCCAACGGGCATCCCCGACAGCCTCGGACCTCCCCACCTTGTCCCCTCTGTCACCCTCGGCGTCCCCAACATGCCGCATGGTCAGCCCCCTCCTCTCTCTCTCTGGCGGTTCCTGCGCGCATGCCCGGTGCCGCGCGGCTCGGCCAACCAGCGGGCTTGCACGTGCGTGTCCCCATCTCTCTCTCCTCTTCCCTGTGGCCTAGACCACCCCCACGAACACCCCGGGCACGTTCTTTCCATTCCACGCGGCCTTTGGCGAGCACCCGGAGTTCACCGACGCACCGCATCCATGGTGAGCCAGAGCTCGCCTATATATAGGCCTCCCCGCTCCTCCTGCTCCTCTCTCCTTGTTCGCCCCCTTCCTCTGCTTCCTCCCCATGCTCAGCCCTCTCTCCCTCGTGGTCGGGAGCTCTCTCCCAACCCAAACCCTCGCTACCGCCATCGGGCATCTCCCCTCGCCGGCGTTCCCCTCTCCCCTCGGCAACCCCGTGGCCTCCCATCGATGCACGGGAGCCCCCCGAGCTCGCTAGTGCCCTCTGTTCTGTCCGCCGCAGCCTGAAGCCCTCCGGTGAGCCCCTCCTCCGCTCCTGTCGCGAGGAGCGGGATGATAGGTGGGGCCCACCTATCATCCCCTCGCCCCCTCCTCTCTCGCTGGCAAGCAGGGCCCGCGGGCACGTATAAAAGAAACCTGTCGCGTGCGGCGCCTCGCCTGGGCCGGTTTCCCTCTGTGGGCCGGGCCGGCTACTGTGTTTTGCCCCAAGGGCACAGTAGCTTTCTCCTTTTTCTTTTCTTCTGCAACTTCCAGAAATTGCACATATCTAAATATTTATCCAATGCCCATATTTCTTCCACCTTAATTCTTGAAATAATCGATAGATTTTATTAGTGCCTTCTGTAAAAATATTTGAAATTATTTTTAGTAGTGTTTTTATTTAAAAATCCCTATTTGGCATTTTCTGCCTCTATTTAATAAATTTTTTAAATGATTTTATAGGAAAATAATGAACAAACATTTTGAACATGGTCCTTAGCATTTATCTGAATAGGTAGCATTTTTATTAGTAGTTTGAATGCCCTATTTTTGTGTGTTGCTTATTTTTATCCATTTATTTCACGACGATGGATTGTGCTGTTGACGAAGAAGTTGGAATCGAATACTTCGAAGACCCCGGAGACTTTGTTGAGCCAGGCAAGCAGCCCTTTGATCATGATAAGCAACCATTTTTATTGCATGTCATATAGCACTTTACTTTCATCATATTTGATCATGTGGAGTAGTGACCCCTTCGTGGGTTGTTTCCGACACTCTTACCATTGACACTTGCATCGGGCATGACCCTACCACCTTATGAGGGTTATGCGAGTGGGTGTAGTTAGGATACTAGTAGATGCTACGCAAGTGGGATCAGGATCTATGCATAGTGATGGAAGGAAAGAAATGATTTCAAAGAAATTTCGAAAACCCCGTCGGGTGCCACTAATGCCCGAGGGAGATGATGAGAAGATGGGTGACCACTTGAGAAAGAAGTGGTGTGCCGAAGCAAGTTGAGAATGTGTTTTCGAAAATGGATTATATTTAAGATTTGTCGACCGTCCCAACCTTACATCCACAACCACGATACCCCTTACGGGATGGGGCTTTGTTGATTATCTTGGTGGGTACTGCCAAGGAGCCCGCATTACTAGTGGCGGGAGGGGCATGGTCACTCTCGACACGGGGTCATACCAGTATGTACAATCATGCGTTGTCTTCACAAGCAGTGGGCACACCGTTGGTCCCCTCATGGATGGTATGACTAGAGCGAGGCTTGTGTGATTTACATCGTGAGGGATGGGTACCAATCGAGTGGACTCTTTGTCTAGTATCGCTAAGGGAAAGGCATTGTTCAGGTGCTTACCTCGGGTATGTTGTATACCGCGAGTCATGGATGACACGGAAGTTCCCCGAGTCTTGTGGGTAAAGTGTGCAACCTCTGGAGAGTGTAAAACTATTCGAATAGTCGTGTCCATGGTCAAGGACAGTTGGGTGGTGCTGCTTAGACTATGTCCAAATATTTTCATGAAACTTGGTGTGAGTATGGGAGTGATGGTGACAAGAGGTCACATGAGCTATGTCCGATGACTTAGCATGGGTAATGAACTAAGTCCGATGACTAAGCATGATGAATGAACATGAGATGTTCAATCCCTACTTATGATGATAATGGTATCTAGTTCATATGGACACTTGCTTATTATTGATGCATGCTTACTAGTTACTTGATCATGACATTTGCATTCAGAATTTGCTTTCCGCAAAATTACCTACTTAGTGCTATATCATGCATCATTATCACCTTGTTCCACAACTTGGGTTGCTTGCGAGTACATTCAAAGTACTCATTGGCTTGCCACTGGTTATTTAATTGGCCAGGCATGGAAGAAAAGAAGTATGTTGAAGAGTTCGTTGGAGACGAACATGCGAACTAGGACGCTTCCAAGTCAGAATGCCTATACGTTAAGGCTGATGGCATGGCTCACGCTTTCGACCAAGATTTCCGCTTCTTTTTCTATTTTAAATGTTTGGCCCTCGTAGCCCTATCTATGTAAGACCAAGACCTTGATGCTCATTATTTGTTTAAGACATTAAGTATGGATGTAAGACTCTTGTTATTCAGCTTTTGTGTGTTCAGTGAGCAGTGATCTTTGGGATCACTTTACATGTGCATTCGGTGATCACGACTTATGAGTCGTGGTCCCCATAGGTCTCCATTGCATCGGTTTAATCACCAAGGAGGAAGATGGATGTGTCTAGTATAGGGAGTTTGAGTTGTAGAGTGCCTATTCTTGATGGAGAGTATTATAGTCAATGGAAAGCTTTGATGCTTGAGTTGTTAGTCAATTTCAATTGAGAAAATATATTATGCGCCCCTGTGAGCCTCCCATTGATGAATTGCATCCCACACGCGAAGAGGAAATTAGCATGCCTGGTAACCTAAGAACTGTCAATGTTACCGTTAGAAATTTACCAAGATTCGTGCTTTCTCAGATGAAGAACTTTGCATGTGCCTATACCTTATGGACTGATTTGGAGAAGCAATATCCAAATCTTTCTTTAGGAAATCTTGATGAAATTCTTCATAAAACTGTTGCTTTACACAAAATGAAGCCTAGTGATCCAAACTTTGATGAATGTCTATTTGAGCTTTGTGATCTTATGCGTGCTAAAGGAGATGTCACCATTATCAACAACATTGTCTTTGAAGTCATTCGTATTCATAAACTTGAACATTGTCATGATCACAATTCTAACGAATCTCTTGTTCTTTATGACGAGGATTTCCCACTTGACGATGACAATGTGGAACATGGCTACCTTGGTGAAGATGAGCTATTCGATATCGAGTATGAGAAAATCATGAGGAATCTAAGTCTCATGGCAAAATTCAAGGATTATATGTCTAGAGGAAAAGAGTGGATTCTCGATAGTGGATGTACGGATCATATCACTGGTGATAAAGACATGTTCCAAGATATCACACCTAATTAAGGTCCTCGAAGGTACGTGACCTTTGGAGACAACTCTAAGGGTAAGGTACTTGGCATTTCAAAGGTGGCCATATCCCATGATAGCTCTATTCAAAATGTTATGCTTGTTGAATCCCTTGGCTACAATCTTCTTTCCGTATCTAGACTTGCCGATTTCGGTTTCAATGTGTTATTCATGAAAGTAGATTTCCAAGTGTTTCGTCAAGATAAAATGGTCTTTACCGGTTACCGTAGAGGTGATGTATAAAATGTTGATTTCACTAAGACATCCAAGCCTCGCACTTGTTTAATTGCTAAATCCTCTAAAGGTTGGCTTTGGCATAGAAGACTTGGACATATAGGCATGCACAATCTAGATAAGCTAATCAAAGGTGATCATATACTTGGTGTTAAAGATGTTATCTTTGACAAAGATAGACTTTGTAGTGCTTGTCAAGCAAGAAAACAAGTAGGTGGAAGTCATCCCATTAAGAATATCATAACTACTTGAAGACCACTCGAGTTACTTCACATGCATATTTTTGGTCCCAATGCTTACAAGAGTCTCGGTGGAAATTCCTACGGTCTTGTTATAGTTGATGATTTTTCCAGATTTACGTGGGTATTTTTCCATGATGATAAGTCACGGGTTCAAAAGACCTTCAAGAACTTCGTTCACAAAGAGAAAAATCAATTTGAAGTGAAGATCAAGAAGGTTCGAAGTGATAATGGATCAGAGTTCAAGAACACCCATGTGGATACCTTTCTTGACGAAGAAGGTATCTCACATGAGTTATCGGCTATGTACACGCCTCAACAAAATGGAGTTGTTGAGAGGAAGAACCGGGCGCTTATTGAGATGGCCAGAACCATGCTTGACGAATACAAGATGCCAAGACACTTTTGGGCAGAAGCCGTGGAAACAACATGTCATGCCACAAACCGAGTTTACTTGCACAAGCTTCTCGGTACAACGGCATACGAACTACTCATCGGCAACAAACCCCAAGTTGGATACTTTCGGGTATTCGGCTCCAAGTGTTATATTCTTGACAAGCATCGTTGTACTAAATTTTCTCCTAAATCTCATGAAGTATTCCTACTTGGTTATGGATTGAACTCTCACACTTACCGTGTCTACAACAACTTCACTCAAAAGGTTGAAGAGACGGTAGATGTGAAGTTTGATGAATCTAATGGTTCGCAAGTCAAACAATTGCCAAATGATGTAGGTGATAAGGACTCTTTAGAAGCTATCCTAGATTTACCCATCGGCAAGATTCATCCCATGGAGGTGAAGGAAAGTACTTCATCAACTCAAGTGGAAGCCCCTACTTCATGACAAGGTGAACCACAACATGACATGGAGGCATCCACAAGCGGTACACAACAAGATGAAGAGGAGAAGGAAGTACATCATGAAGATCCGCCACAATCTCCTTCACCACCACCTCAAGGAGATGATCATGTTGACAACAATGAAGATGAAGGAAATGATGATGAAGAAGAAGCTCCACCGTCCAACAATCGGAAGCTGACCCGAGTTCGAGCACAAGTGACCAAGAACCATACCCTAAACCAAATCTTTGGAGATATCCAAACTGGGAGAATCAGTCGCTCTAAAACTCATCTAGCTAACTTTTGTGAGCATTATTCATTCATATCTAGCATTGATCCTTTGAAGGTAGAACAAGCTCTTGAAGACGCGGATCGGGTAAACGCTATGCATGAAGAGCTTCACAACTTCAAAAGAAACGAAATGTGGACACTCGTGGAGAAGCCCAAAGAAGAGCACAACATCATCGGAACCAAATGGTTGTTTCAAAACAAGCAAGACAAAGACACTCAAGTCATACACAACAAGGCACGTCTCGTGGCCCAAGGATATACTCAAGTCGAAGTTATGGACTACAATGAGACTTATGCCCCCGTTGCTAGACTAGAAGCTATTCGAATTCTTCTTGCCCATGCTAATTACCATGATATCACGCTTTATCAAATGGACATTAAAAGTGCCTTTTTAAATGCTGAAATTGAAGAAGAGGTTTATGTTAAGCAACCACCTAGTTTTTTGAATCCTAAGAAACCTAATTATGTTTACAAGCTTCGTAAAGCCCTTTATGGTCTTAAGCAAGCCCCTAGTGCTTGGTACAAATGCTTAACAAAGTTTCTCATTGAAAAAGGTTTTGAAATTGGTAAAATTGATACTACCTTTTTCACTAAGAGAGTTAATGGAGAACTATTTGTATGCCAAATCTATGTGGATGATATTATCTTTGGTTCCACTAACCCTCAATTTAGTGAAAGATTTTGAAGGTTGATGTCCGAGAAGTATGAGATGTCTATGATGTGTGAGCTGAAATTCTTTCTTTGATTGCAAATCAAGAAATCAAGAGAAGGAACTTTCATCTCTCAAACTAAGTTTACCAAGGGCTTGATCAAGAAATTCAACATGCAAGAGTGCAAAGGTGTGAAAACTCCCATGCCAACTAGTGGACATGTTTATCTAACCAGGGAAGATGAACTGGTTGATCAAAAAGTTTATCGATCTATGCTGGGTTCATTACTATATCCATGTGGATCTCGTCCCGATATTATGCTTAGTGTTTCCATGTGTGCTAGATATCAAGCTGCACCTAAGGAGTGTCGTCTTTTGGCCATAAAATGTATTGTGAGATACTTGATACAAACACCACACTTTGGCATTTGGTATCCCAAGGGCTCTTCTTTTACCTTGTTGGCTATTCCGATTTGCACTATGCCGTCGATAAGGTTGATAGAAAATCCACCTTAGGTACTTGTCAATTTTTGGGTAGATCTCTTGTGTCTTGGTCCTCCAAGAAAGAAAACTGGGTATCTCTATCTACTGCCAAAGATTAGTATATTGCTTCTGGATCTTGTTGTGCGGAGTTACTATGGATGACACAAACTCTTAAGGATTATGGGATCCATGTTAAAACGTTCCATTGCTTTGTGACAATGAAAGTGCTATTAAGATTGGTCATAACCCTGTGCAACATTCTCGAACTATGCACATTAAAGTTCGACATCATTTCATTCTAATCATGTTGCCAAAGGAGATATTAATCTTATGCGTTTTCGCACTAACAAACAATTTGCCGATATCTTTACTAAGCCACTTGATGAGAAAAAAAATTGTCACTTGAGGAGTGAGTTGAACATCATTGATGCTTCAAACTTGAGCTAGACTCACTCGGATGCTTGCAAGAGCATGATCCTTCTTGATACTTCCATGATATTGCTAACATTATATCTCTTATTCCATGGAATCCTATGCTCCCTTGTATTGCATCTAACCGTTTGTAGGTACTTGGAAGAACTTCATTCCACAAGATTGCAACCAACTCCAATTATATGCAATCTTCTCTTGACAAAGTATCCACAACCCCTCTTGATGATGGAAGGAAGAAGACAACAAAAATATATCCTTGACATTTACTTGATCTTTATTGCAAAATCCCTCTCAATTAGTATCATGTCAAATGGATATACCCATTATTCTTCCTTGCATGACTAACCCTTGTAGGTAACAAGTGTACAAGAACGAGAAGGATAGCTCCCAACTCTAGATGTTCTTCATCAACCTCGAGCATCCTCAACAAGTTCACCTACGAGCAACATCATCAACATAACTCAAAGTTATGAACTCATATCCTTGAAAAGGATTTACTCCAAGTCATGAGCTAAAGCAACTCAAGAGATATGAAGAAATTAAATGCTTAATATAAAAATGGTAAGCCCATTTTGAGATTAACATAGAGTATGACCTATGATAAAGTATTCTTGCTTGGCTCCTAAGTCAATCTACTCTAATATAGGTGACCTCGTCATCGCCTATCATCTAGTTAAGATTCTTGTGTGGTTTGTTCTCTACTTGCATGATCTCTCATAACCACTCAAATCTTTTCTAAGATGATGCCCTTTTTATTTTTTCCTTTTGAAATATTTTCTTTTGACTCTTTGAAAAACAGAAGCTTCATCCCTTATTCTTTTCTTTCTGATTTAGCCTTGGAGTTGCCAACTCAGATATTTTGGTTCTACCGAAATTGCAGACAAGCTGCGTTACAAAATCTCGGTACCACCGATCTATCTGCCTTGGAGTCACTAATTTGTTTTTCTTATGTTATATGTTTTTTGTTACTTTGATGATCCCTCACAAAAAAGGGGCAGAATAACAAAAAAACTTAGGGGGAGAAATTCTTTATTCAAGAATCCCTAGCTCCAAGGAAAAGAAGACTAATATTTTCCATAGGAAGGGAAGTTACATTCAATGATTCCCTCAGTTCTTTTCTATGAATCTTACTCTCAATGACCCTTGTTCTCAAGGATACTTTGCTTGTCAATGATCCTTGTACCTACTCCTAACTTTGACCTTTTTGGAAATTAATTCCAAAGGGGGAGAAGAACAAAACTTCATGCTAAAGGGAGAGTTACATGCTTATGCAAAGGGGAGATATGATTTAGGGGGAGAAGAGAATATCGAGAAGTTTACACTTAAATAAACAAGGGAGAATACTAAAGTAAGGGGGAGAAAATTTCAAGCTCTCAATAATATTCTTGTCTATTTTAGACTTTTCTCACCCTATCCAATCCCAATATCTACATGCTGAGATTCAGGGGGAGAGGATGAACTACCACTTTCATACCTAAGGGTAGAAAAGCTCTAAAAGATTAATGCCAAAAGGGGGAGACATATTAATCTTAAGGATTATCATATTTTATATGTTCTCCATATCTTGATATCCTTTGAATTCTATTGCTCTTGATTAGTAGAATATTCTTATGTTTCCTAACATTGTTTTCTCAAGTGTGCTTCTACTACTAGAATGCTCAAGAACTCAAGGTAAGTATATGCATTATATCTTTCATCAAGATGATCTCTTGATTCTTGCACATATTGTTTGCAAGAGTGAAGTCTTGAACTAGGATACATCTCATTCATATATTTTGATGCATATAGCCAAGATACACATGACTCCTTATATCCCTTCATCCATATGTGTGTCCATGCATTCCAAAACAACTATCCTTTAAAGGACTACACACATTTAGGGGGAGCAAATCTAAGTCATGTGTCTCTCAAAGTCTTCATTATATTCACGCGCATCTTCATTTGAAGCTTTGATTGTATGTTGTCATCAATTACCAAAAAGGGGGAGACTCAAAGCACAACATGCTCCCTTGGTGGTTTTGATAATTCATGACAACATACATTGTCTCTTGGACTAATACTTTTATCTAGTGCATTTCAGATAATAGTCCATGGAGAGTTGGGTTGGGAAAGAGATTTTGAAAACCCCAAGGTGCAAGGAAATAGGTTGGCAAAGCTTCAAGCAAGAGGACTCTACATTTTATATTTATGAGAAATCACTTTGAGTCCATAGGAAAGCCAATACTATTAAAAGGGGGTAATGTTTTGTAGGTGAACAATATGCTCATACGTGCACAAGTGATACTCACCAAAGACACCCACAAACTCTCCCACCAAAGTATGTCCTAAGCCAAACACTCAAAATCGGTGCAACCAACATTCCACATTTGGTGCCACTGATTCCAAACCCTAGACAGACTCAGCTAAACCCTAGCTACTTCGGTACAACCGATTCTATACCGGTGCCACCGAGTTCAGGCTGCCAACTTTCTGTTACGCGAGTTCATAGTTTCGGGCTCTCCGAGATTGTTGAGTCGGCATCACCGAGAATGGGCATTGTGACCGTTGGTCACCTTATCGGTGCAACCGAGATTCCTATATCGGTCCCTCCGAGATTCAGAAGTTGCCACCTTTTGGTCACTTCGGAACCACCGAGATTAACACATCGGTGTCACCGAGTTGGTCATTTTGTGCGTAACGGTTGTATTTTTGGGGTGCCTATATATACCCCTTCGCCACCACCTACTCGAAAGTGAAGCACTCAGGACTATTCCATACCTATCCTATCAGTTTTCTAAGAGAGAACCACCAACCCTTGCGTTGAGGTCAAGATCTTCCACTCCAACCATATGGATCTTGATTTCTAGCCTCCCCAAGTTTCTTTCCACCAATACCATCTCTTCTACCAAGCCATATCTATGAGAGAGTGATTGAGTGTTGAGGAGTCTATCATCTTGAAGCACAAGAGCAAGGAGTTCATCGACATTACCGAGCCTATTACCTTTTGGAGGGCGGTGCCTCCTAGATTGGTTAGTTGTCGCTTGGGAGCCTCCTACTTTGTGTTGTGGAGTGAACCAAGAAGTTTGTAAGGGCAAGGATATTGCCTACTTCGTGAAGATCTACCCATAGTGAGGCTAGTACTTCGTGGACGGAAGCCGTTATGGAATAGTCAAGGTTGCTACTTTGTGGACCCTTATGGGTGGAGCCCTTCATGGACTCTCGTTATCGTTACCCTCCGTGGGTAGAAGACTCCATAAACGTGGACATACGATTGCCCCACCTATCGGAACCACGGGAAAAATCCTTGCGTCTCCAAATGCGTTTGATCCCCATATCTCATCTCTTTACTTCATGTGCAATGTCTTTACTTTCCGCTCCTATATTTGTTGACATGCATGTGTAGGGTATATAGTCTTGCTAGCCTTGCTGAAACTATTAAAATCTACCAACCAATTAACTTGGGAAAATGTTAGGTTTTAATTTTTGGCTAGTAGTCTATTCACCCCCCCCTCTAGACACTCTTCTTGTGATCCCTCACTGGGCGATGAATCGGAATGACGTGCTCATGTCCTACTGTGTGAGAGTTAAGTGTGTGAATCTGATTTGGTAAAGGTAACGATGAGAGGTCATGTAGGAGTACATGGCGGGTTGTCTCACCGGGACCATCCTTAGGAACTGAGTTCTATGTATGTTAGCCAAGACAAGATACTACCACACATTTGGATCCTTAATTGACCATCTCACCGTATTAATCGCCTAGACCTCTGTCCAAGAGTTGCAACTAGTTTCTAGTGTTTGTAAGATGTGCTGGCGGCCGTGCATAGCGCTGATCGGAGGGGTAGGCTATGGCGTGGTAGAGGCACCGTGGCCCAGTGTACCAAGCATAGTACCATCCGTTGAGGTAGGCTTGCGAACCCTACACACGTCATTTGGGGCCATAATGGAAACTTCGGTCGGACTTCCTTGCGGGTTCAATCTCAAATAGGCGACAAACCTCGACTAGGGTCGTGTGTGGTTAATGGCCGTGGCCGACTCCTTCACTGGGCTTCCGCTTCCAAGTTGCCGAGGTGCCTTTTTACGTGCACATGGCGATAAGTGGCAGGAGTGTGTGTGTAGAAGTATACCCCTGCAGGGTGAATTAATCTGTTTGAATAGCCGCATCCTTAGTAAGGACTACTTGGAGAACTTATGTGGTCCATAGACAAGTGAAATGGATACGCTAAAATGCGCAAGATAAGTGTGAGTGCTATTGATGGCCTTCCCGTAGGGAGACGGGAGTGGATCCATAGTGGTGTATTGATTTTGTGAATATGTGGACTCGTGTGTGGTACCTGACCTCAAATATACTACTTGTAGTCGTAGTACAGGTTAGCCAAGAGTCAAAGCTGACTTGTTGCAATAAACTCCACAACCCCCTTCATTCATACTGATGCATATGTAGATAGTTCTGATGTAAGTCTTACTAGCACATTTGTACTCAAGGTTGCTTCATTCACGTTTTGGCAGAGGAGACGCCAGTCTCATTAGTGATTCTTATGACGTGAAGTTTGAAGTTGATCGAAATAGCTTGGGTATACCAGACACATGTCTGGCTCCTATGGTAGGGTCGTTGTAGCTTTTCAGGCTCTTCTAGCCGCTTTTAATGGATGTCTGTACCCAGACATGTGTATTCCTCTTGTTGATTGTATGCTCTGAATGATGTGTCAAGTGACCCTCTACTTGTAACGTTATACTATGTAGGCTCTCTGAAGCCTTCTAAATAAATGTAATGTTACAGAGTTACGTTGTGATGCCATGTTGTATCCACACATATCGTGCATAATGTGTGTATGGTTGAAATGCATTGGTATGTGTGGGATTCGACAACTAGATGTATACCTTTAGTAGCATGCTTTACGGGGAAATGCCTCTTTGTGCTTCCACCAAGCCTTGGTAGCTTGCTACTGCTCTGGGAACATTGATTGATCGGCATGTATCCTTCTTCGATGTTCTGTCTATCCCTATGGGGAAATGTCTCGAAGTGTAATGGAGTCCATGTAGCTTGCTATGACTCATCTTCACACGTTGATGACCGACACCTGCATTGCTGGGTTACGTATGCATGTCCCTGTCTGGTAGTGCCACTTGGATCTATAACTAGTTATGTCGACCTGGGTTCTTTGACATATGATTGCTAGCGACATATTCATATATGTGAGAAAAAGGCGCAAATGGTCCTGGCCAAGGTAAGGTGGCAGCCATGGGATTACCGTGTGTGAGGCTGCAATGTGATATGATGTGTTACACGCTAGACTCATATGGCTTAGGATCGGGGTCCTCACAGAGAGCTTGCTTCCAAGGCTTTGGATATATTGCATGAAGGCGCGCCTCGTGAATTGGGTGGCATTGTCAGTGCTCACCCTGTTAGGCACTCCAAAGCGTCACAGTAGTCCAGTCATGAACTTGATAGTTAATTACGCGGTCACCTTTCTCACTGGTTCTACCTCAAGCCACTTTTCTGAACTTGTCGGTTGCCATGAACAAGAACTCGAAGCCCCGACTGCATGGGGGAAGCAGCCTAGGATATCGAGCCCCCAGACTAATAATGTCCAGGATAGAGGGATCATTTGTAGAGCTTGCGCTGGTTGATGGATGTTCTTGGAATGGAACTGGCAGGTGTCACACTTGGTGATCAACTCGGTAGCGTCTTGGAGGGTAGTGGGCCAATAGAAACCCTGTTGGAAAGCTTTCCTAACAAGGGCCTTGATCCAATGTGGGAACCACATACTCCTCTAGGGATATCTGCCAACAGCCTTAGTCCATCCTCTCGGCAGATGCACCTTAATTTCACACCGTTTGGTTGTCTTTTGTAAAGGGTGTAATCGACAAACTGCTACATACTTGACTGAGGACTACTTTTTCGGCTTCCTCTTGCTCTTCGGGGATTTCTCCCGTTTGAAGGAAGAGGACTATATATTGTGCCTAGGTTGGAGCATATGGCTCGACAACAAGGACTAAAGGTGTCTCCTCGTTCACGAGAGCTCTTGCCTCAACCGCGAGAACCTGGGGCCCCATAGGAGGGAGCTTCTTGTAAACTGGAATGAGACTTTCCCCGACAACTTCTCTACCAGCAGCTCCGAGGAGATCTACCGGGAAATCCTTGCCGCAGTTCAACTTCCTTCTCTTTTTGTACATCGCTGATGGGAATACTAACGGTTGAGTGAGGCGGCGAACAAAAGTCACTGGTACCACAGGAAGCTTCTATGCAGCGCACTTCGATAGATGGTCAGCAATGCTGTTTTCTGCTCATGGCACATGCTCTACTTGCAGTCCGTCAAAGTGCTTCTCCAATTTCGTCATTGCTTCCACGTATGCTTCCATCAGCGGGCTATGGTAATCTTTATTGACTTGCTTTATCAAAAGCTGAGAGTCTGCTCAGATAATCAGTCTCTTAATCCCAACTCTACTTTGATTCTAAGTCTGGCAAGGAGCCCCTTGTATTCAGCGGTACTGTTGGTGGCTTCATCCTGGGGAAACTTCATTTGATCGACATACTTGAGGTGCTCTCCGGTGAGGTCAGTGAGGAACACGCCTGCTCCGGCACCCTGGAGTGATAAAGCACCATCAAAGTACACGATCCAATCTTTGGTTGCTTCTTTGTTGGGAAGAATTGTGTCTGGAGCTTCTTCATATGATGTGGGTGTCCATTCTGCAATAAACTCCACCAACACCCTGCTTTGAATGGTGGACGTGCTCTCATACTTTAATCCGAAACTTGAAAACTCCAATGCCCACTCAACTATCCTGCCAGTGGCTTCGGGGTTCCTCTATATACGTTTTAGCGGGAAACGGGTAACAACCGTGATTTCATGGGCTTGGAAGTAGTAGCGTAGCTTCCTCGAGGCCATGATGAGGCCAAAGATCAGCTTTTGTACTCCAGAGTACCTTGACCTAGCCCCCTGTAACAGGGAACTGACAAAGTACACAGGTCGCTGCACCATTTTCTTCTTTGCCACCTCCTTGGATTCGCCATCGTTCATTTGTTGGGGCCCCCTTGATCTTTATCGGGTTCTGTGGCGGATATTTCTGTCGCATCCCCAGAAGCATTGGTCGAAGTCACTGAATCTTCACCCACTTCTCGGTGCGCCACCAACGCTGAACTAACCACTTGATTTGTTGCTGCTAAGTACAGCAGCAACGGCTCTTGCAGTTTAGGAGCGACCAAGGTGGGAGCAGAGGAAAGGTAATTTTTTAGGTCTTGCAGCGCTGCATCTGCCTCCTGGGTCCACTTCATCGGGCCAGCCTTCTTCAAGATCTTGAAGAATGTCAAAGAACGCTCACCGGACATGGAAATGAACCTACTCAACGCGGTGACGCATCCGGTCAAACGTCTGATATCCTTGATAGTCTTGGGTGTTTGTACCTGCTCAATTGCCTTGATCTTGTCAGGATTGGCTTCTACTCCAAATATGTCAGGGCTAGATGCAGTCGATCACATATGGGGCCATCGACCACTTTGTGGTTCGGCAGGGGCATGGACACAAGCACAAAGAGTAGAGGTAGTGAGATGGCACGACATTTTATTGAGGTTTGGGCCGCTGTTAAGCGTAAAACCCTACTCCTGCTTTCTTGGTGGAATGATAAGAGGAACACGAAGAACGTGCAGCACTCCAGCCTAGTAAGGATTGCCTTCGGGGGAGCTACTTTGTGAGTAGCAGTGTTTGAAAGTCCAAATCCCTAGCTAGGCTGTCTTGGGCCTCCCTTTATAACACAAGGGGCAACCACAGTGGCAAAACAGACAATTGTCTGATGATTGGATAGCAAACACTACTATCATACCTAACTCTGGCACTTAGGACAAAATGCCATAAATGCATTCTAGGTGGTGTGCGGGGGTGCAGCCCTGACAAGCTTATACCATCGATCTAGCTAACTATCGCACCACAGCTTGACACGTCTATGGACGGGTGTCAAGGAGGCGTAATTTATGTTCCAGCGTGTCATCACGTATTTAGCGAGAGCCACATAGCCACTTGGGGGATCAACACCGCATCAAAAAGTGACTGGCCTCGCGATGCGGTGGGCGGTGGCCGATCAGCTTGCACCTACCGGGGGATGGCTTGTCGGGTCTTCATGAAGGAGTGCATGTCCTGGTCCCTGGCAAGCGTTGGGGACGCACCTGGCGCACTGTAGTCCAGGTTTGGGCTGCCGCATCGATCTTTTTGGAGCCTTGTTGTAGGATCGAAAGTAGGTCTAGATGGGGGGGGGGTGATTAGACTACTTGACCAAATACAAGTTTTTCCTTTTTCCCGATTTTAATTCTTGGCAAGTTTTAGCATTCATAGCAGATCAAGTAACACCCTACACATGCATGTCTAAGAGTATTGCAGCGGAAAATAAAGACATTGCACATATGAGTAAAGAGAGGGTTAGGAATGCAAACACAAGTGATGACATGGTGATTTTTCCCGTGGTTCCGATAGGTTGTGCTATCGTACGTCCACTTTCATGGAGTCTTCAACCCACGAAGGGTAATGGTCGCGAGAGTCCACGGAGGGCTCTACCCACGAAGGGTTCCACAAAGAAGCAACCTTGACTCCTCCATGCGGCTTCCATCCACGAAGGACTAGCCTCACCATGGGTAGATCTTCACGAAGTAGACGATCTCCTTGCCATTAATAACTTCTTGGTTCACTCCACAACATGAAGTAGGAGGCTCCCAGGCGACACCTAACCAATCTAGGAGGCACCACCCTCCAAAAGGTAATAGGCTTGGTAATGACGATGAACTCCTTGCTCTTGTGCTTCAAGATGATAGACTCCTCAACACAATCTCTCTCTCATAGATTTGTATTGGAGAAGAGATGGGATTGGTGGAAAGCAACTTGGGGAGGCTAGAAATCAAGATCCATATGGTTGGACTAGAAGATCTTGACCTCAACACAAGGGTAGGTGGTTCTCTCTCAAAAAACTGAGTAGGATAGGTATGGAATAGTTCTGAGTGCTTCTCTATCGAGTGGGTGGTGGTGAAGGGGTATATATAGGCATCTCCAAAAATCCAACCTTACACACAATAAGTCAGACTCGGTGACACCAAAGTGTAAAACTTGGTGGTACCAAAGTGACAAAAGGTGGCAACTTTCGAATCTCGGATGGACCGATATATAACTCTTGGTTGCACCGACAAGGTGACCAATGGTCAGATTTACCAGACTCGGTGATGCCGATTCACCATTCTCGGTTGGACCGAAAATGATAATTTGCATAATAGAATGTTGGCAACCCAACTCGGTGGCACCGAGTGCAGTGTCGGCTGCACCGAAATGTTAGGGTTGACTGAGTCAGTCTAGGGTTTGAAACTCGGTGGCACCGGGATCGTAAAGTTGGTTGCACCGATTTGGTATATTTGGCTTAGGATAGACTTTGGTGGGAGAGAATGTGGAGGTCTTGGTGACTGTCACTTGTGCACGTTTGAGCATATTGTTCACCATCAAACTTTACCCCCTTTTAATAGTATTGGCTTTCCTATAGAATCAAAGTGATTTCTCACAAATATGAAATGTAGAGTCCTCATGCTTGAAGCTTGGCCAACCTATTTCCGTGCATCTTGGGGTAATTCCACAATCCTTGTGCCATTCCCGTCATTGATCTTTTCATGAAATGTACTTGGTGAAGACATTAGTTCATTAATTACCAAAACCACCAAGGGAGCAAATGTGCTTTCAATCTCCCCCTTTTTGGTAATTGATGACAACATATAGATCAAAGCTTCGACAAAGATATAATCAATGAATATAGTCATCTCTTTGAGAAGTATGTGACAAGCAAGAGCTCCCCTTAAATTATTTGTGCATTATTTTAAATTTGCGTTTGAATGCAAATGCACAATCGATTAGGTACATGGGTCCCTTCTCACATGTCACATACCACGTGGTGGTGTGCGATAATAATTTGAGTGAATAACATAGCACAACACAATCAACCAAAAGATGAAAGATCATCACATAAGTATTTAAGATGATAGGAAATAGTAGCATCCCACATCAAAGCGTATGATCAAACATCATTGAACGTGTATCACAAGCAAGACAAAAGAGTATCACGGCAACCAAAAGCAATTGTTTTTGAAAAACAGAAAACACCGAATGCCTCTCTCTCTTGAAACCTAATGATCTATATACACTTCTCCCCCTTTGGCAACAAGTTACCAAAATGTTCAAAGGTATCTATCTAAGCGTTCTTGGGCTGATCTCCTCCGGTTGTCGATGAAGGAGTCGAGAGCATGGCGTTAGCGAAGATCTCTGCAGATGTCGTCGAGGGAGCTGGAGTGGACACTGGTGGAACAGGAGATGATGGAGCAGGAGCTGTGCTGACAGTAGCTGGAGCTGATGAAGAGGGCCTCGATTCCGGAGCAGGCACTCTGGCTGATCTCATCTAAGTGGTGAACTGGGTGCCTGGCCCGAGAGGTGATTCTTCCTCATCAACATCATCATCATCATCAGAATAGGTAGTGGAGACCCGGGGAATGTGCACGGAGTCAACTTACTTCTGGAGCTCAATCACTATCTTGGAAAACTTGTCCACCTTATCTCCAAGGACTTTAATCCTTGACTT
The DNA here is from genome assembly GCA_022496015.1 of Hordeum marinum. Taxonomy (NCBI): domain Eukaryota; kingdom Viridiplantae; phylum Streptophyta; class Magnoliopsida; order Poales; family Poaceae; genus Hordeum; species Hordeum marinum. Next base: position 208,548,108 of record CM039675.1, on the reverse strand, counting down.
GAAGATCCTCACAAGGCTGTTCTGGTTATTCACAATCCCTTTGATATCCTTCTGCATGCCTTGGACAACTATGCTCAGAAGATCCATTTTCTCGTTCCTGGATCTGTGGACTTGAGCACTAGCGGCTCGAACAGCTTCTGCCTCTGCTTATGCTATAGCAGATGTGGGATGATAAGGGTTCATCACCATGACGTTATCCTCGAACTCTGGGTGTAGCGGCAGGTGTGGGCGATCAAGAGCAAAAATGTGCTTCTCCATCTATGAGTTGATGAGCAACTTGATGTAGGGTGCATAGCAGCATGAGTGCTTTTGGTCAGCAACAACCCTCTTGATTGTCTCAACAATCAGATCCATGACTCTGATCCTGGTGTTCTTGTCAAGGTGGATCAACATATTAATGGAGTAGCCTCAGATCATCTTGTCATCTCCAGACTTGGGCATCAAGGTATGCCTGAGAATAGTGTTGATTGTCCGGAAGCCAGCTTGTAGATAGTAGATAGATCCTAGCTTGCGTGATTGCACCTTGTCTACAGGGATAGGAGTATACATGAGTTTCATGGCATTGTGACTAGCCTTGGGTTCAGAGTATACATCTGAATCTCCTTCTTGAGCTTCAGGAACTTGCAGTAGAGCAGCCCATTACTCAAAAGTGGATTCGTACCTAGCACCTTCAGTCATCCATACAATTCTACCATCTCCGTAGAAATGAGCAGTGGAGTATAATTGCATGATCATCTCGTTGTTCCACGCTATAAGTTCTCTACTAATGAACTTATCCAGACCAATGCAATGAAAGTTATCTTGGACACTTGGGAATTAGTCCACATTGTCCTTAATAAACTTCCAATCGACATTTCTCGTGTCGCTAACAGCAGGGCTCTTGTCAAGCAGAACGGTCTCGTAGAAATCCTGTTGCTCTTTGGTATAGAACCTATAGTCAACAGCGGTCTTCCTGCTCTGAGCATATGGGTCTATGGCTCTCCAGGTTCTCAAGCCTGAGTCTTTCCGCTTCTTCATGTCCTCAGCTACCAAATGGCTGGCATCATGCACTGAAAGATGTGGTCTGAGCTTCATCAATGTGGTTAGGTCATCATCATCTTCAGTTCTGGAGAAAGTCCCCTTGTTCTTCTCTGAAGCAGGAATGTCTCGGGTGGTCCTCTTGGTATTTTTCACCGCAGTCTTCTTAGATGCAGGCTTGGTGCTCTTGGAGGTGCCAGTCCTTGGCATAGCATCAGCCATGAGCTTCTTGGCTTTCTTCTTGGGAGGCACTATCTCAGCATGCTCTTCCTCCTCCTCAGCAGCAGCAGCACCAGCAGCCTCCTGTGGATCCTCAAACATAGAGGTAGGCCTGCCCATCACAAGAACAATCCTCTTCCTGGACTTCTCCTCCCCTGCCTTCTTAGGCATAGCTTTCTTGGGGACCTCAACTGACACAGTGGATCTTGTACTTTCATGTGCCATGAAGGTTCAGCTGGAGCATAGACTTTGCTGACAACTCTTCGAGAAGAATTAGGTTCAGTTGCTGACTTCTTGGCATCCTTTTCTTGCTTCTTAGCAAGAATCTCTTTAGGAATGAGATCTGAGTCTTCTTCATCTAAGTTGAGCTTCTTCCTGGTTCTGGTGGTAGCCTTGGGAAACCCATGAGAGCTCGGGGTGCCTAGATCTGAGAAAGAACTGGGTTCTGGGCTTGTTCCAGAACTCATATCAATTCCCTGCTTTGGCAAATTCTGTCTGTCTTCTGAACCTGACATACCAACCCTATGAATAGAGTATAGGAGAGCAAAATAAGATGAGTCATCACAAAATGAAGCTGGTTTTTGAAATTTGAGCAATGAATTTTCAAAAGTTTTGCAATCTATCAAATATCGGTTCAACCGAAAAGAAATTTTCGGCGGGGCCAAGACATACTCACTCATTAACAGAAACTTGGTAGCCTTTTCGGTCGGACCGAAAAGAACTACTCGGTTCCACCGGGTCAGTTCTCAACCTCACTGAAAAGCATATCGGTGGGACCGATATTTTGTTTCGGTTCCACCGAGATTTATCGGGCGGATGACAAAACCTTAGAAAATCCATCTAACGCGAGATTTTGGGGATTTTAGAGGATAGGAACATCTGCAAAGGGTTCAATGATGATTAACAAGTATATAATGCGCAAGAATCGGATGGAGAGCTCACTAGAGATCGAATCAGTACCCTAACTTGGCGCGACTCCTTTATGGTGGCGATGAGCAAGTGGATTTCGTCGGCGACGGCGATTCCCAGCGGCGGAGGAGCGCGGGGAGACAAGGGCGATGACCAGGGGTCCTTGGAGCGGTAGCTTAGGGTTTTGGAGCGCGACGTTTGAAGGTGGAAATTTCAATGCATCGGGGTCCAGACTCATATACCCACCACTGTGAGTGACACCAATTCTAAGTATTCGGTGTCACCGAGTGCATCAACTGTCATCTAACAGGGACACTCGGTATAACCGAGAAAATGGACTCGGTGGTATCGAGATTGAAAAACCAGATCAACCCTAGGCATTCGGTGAGACCGAGTTTTTGGTGTTGGTTCCACCGAGATGCACTTGGGAGGTTTTAATGGTCAGTCCTTGTCGATACGAAACTCTGACTGCTCCACACACAAAGGGATCAAAAAGCACTTGTTCAAATTTTGTGATGCAACATGAATAGAGTATGAGGTGAGATAGCATAGATAGCTAAATAAGTGATCCTAGGCATTCTCGTACATCCAATTGGCAAAAGATAAATCAAAAGCCAAATAGCAACAATTGGACATCCTCGAATGAGAAAATAAATGCAGACCAACATGCTCACACAATAAGATGTCAAATGAAATCATGGAAAACATGCACAAACACTCTAGCATCTAACAAGCACTTGGGCGATTACGAAGTCATCTATATATGAGTATTTGACTTAGGAGCCATGTAAGAGTACTTGATCATAGGTCATACTTATCATTTAAGCATAATTGGGGTTACCACTTTTACATAAAGCATTTAATGTTTGTCACATACTAAGAGATGCTTTGACTCAAGTCTTAGAGTAAAGCTCCCCCCTCATGTAACATCCCCCATTAGAGGGACAAACTAACCTTGGGTTTTGTCGATGAAGACTTCATGTTGGTGAGGTAGTGGTGGATGCTCAACATTCATGAAGAGCACCAAGAGTTGGGAGCATCCTTTTTGTTTCCTTACTCTTCTCACCTACATGGCTTAGTCCCAATACACAAGAGACAAATACAAGAATATCTATTGACATGGAGTGCATTGATTTGTTTATTACCTTGTCCCTTGCTTACCTTTGAGGGAATGTGGGACTCCTTGATCTATTGCATAGGGTAGATGTTAATTGCAAATAGATCTTGCCAATAATGAATGTGAGTGAATTTCATTGGTGGAGTCACCCCTCAAGAGCTCTCTAGTTCTTCTTCTTGGGAATCCACATCAAGTTGATGGGGATTCTTGGTGTTGAAGTAGCACTTGTAGAAGTAGCCATGGGAACCCACTTCACCAAAGCTTGGGATTCATCGTCAAAAGAGTCAAAGTCCGCTTGAAGCTTGTTCTTGCCCTTGAGCTTGGTGTCTTGTGGTGGAAGGTCATCTCGAGTGTTTGTCCCTTGGGAAGAGTATTTTCATACTTCTCCTTTTGAGGAACAAACTTAGGATTGGGATCTTGACCTTCCCATTCAACTCCATTAGCTTTGAAGTAGCCAACACCACAATTCTTCCGGTATCTTCCGTGCTTGCGTACAATCTCATTAAATTGTTTGTACCCTTCAAGACTCTTGCAGATACCTTTCTCTATAATTCCTTTCAATAAAGCATTTTATTTCTCAAGTGTAACTTGGATAAGAGAATCATCATTAGTGGAATCAGTAGAACTACTAGGAGCAACATCATTTGGTTTAGCAATTTTATTGTTGCTGCTAGATGAAGAACTTTTCTTTCCTTTGTTACTAGTTTGCTTAGATTTGACTTGTGGCATGAATGAACACAAGAGTAGTATTTTGGCAATATAAGATGAAGTCTTCTTTCGGAGATCGTCATTGATAGCTTTAAGAAATTCATGTTCTTGCTCCAAGTTGAGCTTCTTGAAGCATAGCTTCTCATGAGTTCTTACAAGCTCTATGATCTTCAAGAGTAGATTCATGAGATAACTTAAGAGTGTTCAGTTCTTTAGTCATTTCTTCTATTTTCATCTTATCATCATTAATAGACTTATATTGACTAGCATGAGTAATATCAAATTCATTATGATTAACATCACTAGTTTTATCACATAGCAAGTCATCATCGTAAAGCAAATCATCTTCATCACTATCGAAATCAAGATATTCGGGGTGTGATACCTTGGGGCCTTTAGCCATGAAGCAACTTCCACCTCCTTCATTTTGTGAATCAAATATATCATAGGAGTTGGTTGTCACTAGTGCAATTCCGGCAACACCATCATCTTGACTATAGTCGGAGTTGGAGTGATAGCCTCTCTCAAAGTGGTTGTCTGAGACGGAGCCAGAAACCCATTCACTAACATGAACTTGATGCCTCCTTCTTGAGTAGCTCGCGTGTGCTTGACCTTCTTCTTCGAGTACTTACTTCTCCTTGAGGGTCTTCGTTCATAATGATCATCTCTACTCCTTCTCTCTCTTCGAGGTGATTCATCTCTTGAGCTTTGTCTTCTTAGTGACTCTTCTCACGTTTGTAGGGAGCCGAGCGCTCATTGGAGTAATGTCCAGGATTCCCACAATTGTTGCGGTTTTGATCACGACTTGACGAACGCTTTTCTTCATATCTGGAGTTGGAGCTGTGATCTTTGCTTCTATTCTTGTAGAACTTGTTGAATTTCTTGACCATGAGTCTTATCTCTTCATTTGTGACAAGGTTGTCGCTTGAGGTAGCGGGAGTATCACTTGTGGCTTTGTAAGCACCGCTAGACTTGTGATGAAAGTCTTCCTTGTCTTTGAGTGTCATCTCATGAGAAACAATTCTACCAATCACTTTCGTTGGTTTGAGATCTTTTTAGTTGGGCATCATTTGGATCAATGTGCACCCGATGTCATATCTCTCATCCAAAGCTCGAAGTATCTTGTTGATGATGAACTTGTGAGTCATTTCTTCGCTTCCTAAGCCGACAATCTCATTGGTGAGGAGAGCTAGCCTAGAGTACATTTCAACAACTCCTTCACCATCCTTCATCTTGAACTTGTCTGGTTGACATTGAAGGACATCTAACTTGGATTCTCTCATGGACTCAGTTCCTTCGTGCATACCAACACAACTATCCCATATCTCTTTTGCGTGTTCAAGACGGTTGATTTTGTTGAATTCTTCGGGACATAGGCAGTTGAAGAGTATGTCACATGCTTGAGCATTGAGTTGCAACATCTTCAATTCGTCCGTAGATGCTTCACGATCCGGTTCCTTTCCATCCGCAAAGAATTCACCTTGCAATCCAACACGAACAACAGCCCAAATGGCATGATTATGACCAAGCAAATGCATTTTCATTTCATGCTTCCAACTAGCAAAATTAGTGCCATCAAACTACGGACCTCTACGGTGATAATTTCCCTTACTAGATGCCATACTTCTCCTAGGTTGTGAAACCAATGCAATGGAGACCAAAGCTCTGATACCACTTGTAGGATCGAAAGTAGGTCTAGAGGGGGGTGATTAGACTACTTGACCAAATAAAAGTTTTGCCTTTTTCCCAATGTTAATTCTTGGCAAGTTTTAGCATTCATAGCATATTAAGTAACACCCTACACATGCATGTCTAAGAGTATAACAGTAGAGACTAAATACATTGCACATGTAAGTAAAGAGAGGGTAAGGAAAACAAACACAAGTGATGACGCAAAGATTTTTCCCGTGCTTCCGATAGGTGGTGCTATCGTACGTCCATGTTCATGGAGTCTTCAACCCACGGAGGGTAACGGTCGCGAGAGTCCACGGAGGGCTCTACCCACAGAGGGTTCCACGAAGAAGAAACCTTGACTATTCCATGCGGCTTCCGTCCACGAAGGACCAGCTTCACCATGGGTAGATCTTCACGAAGTAGGAAATCTCCTTGCCCTTACAAAATTATTGGTTCACTCCACAACATGAAGTAGGAGGCTCCCAAGCGACACCTAACCAATCTAGGAGGCACCACCCTCCAAAAGGTAATAGGCTCGGTAATGAGGATGAACTCCTTGCTCTTGTGCTTCAAGTTGATAGACTCCTCAACACACAATCTCTCTCTCACACAGATTTGGCTTGGTAGAAGAGATGGGATTGGTGGAAAGGAACTTGGGGAGGCTAGAAATCAAGATCCATATGGTTGGAGTGGAAGATCTTGACCTCAACACAATGGTAGGTGGTTCGCTCTCAGAAAACTGAGTAGGATAGGTATGGAATAGTTTTGAGTGCTTCTCTATCGAGTGGGTGGTGGTGAAGGGGTATATATAGGGATCTCCCAAAGTCCAACCGTTACACACAATAAGCCAGACTCGGTGACACCGAAGTGTAAAACTCGGTGGTACCGAAGTGACAAAAGGTGGCAACTTTTGAATCTCAGATGGACCGATATATAACTCTCGGTTGCACCGACAAGGTGACCAACGGTCAGATTTACCAGACATGGTAATGCCAATTCACCACTCTCAGTTGGACCGACAATGAGAATTTGCGTAATAGAAAGTTGCAACCCAAATCGATGGCACCAAGTGTAGTGTCGGCTACACAGAAGTGTTAGGGTTTGGCTGAGTCTGTCTAGGGTTTGGAACTCGATGGCACCAGGATAGTAAAGTTGGTTGCACTGATTTGGTATATTTTGCTTAGGACAAACTTTGGTGGGAGAGAATGTGGGTGTCACTTGTGCACATATGAGCATTTTGTTCCCAACAAAACTTTACCCCCTTTTAATAGTATTGGCTTTCCTATGGACTCAAAGTGATTTCTCACAAATATGAAATGTAGAGTCCTCTTGCTTGAAGCTTGGCCAACCTATTTCCTTGCATCTTGGGGGTAATTCCACAATCCTTGTGCCATTCCCATCATTGAACTTTTCCTGAAATGTACTTGGTGAAGACATTAGTTCAATGACTTATATGTTGTTAGTAATTACCAAAACCACCAAGGGAGCAAATGTGCTTTCACTTGTCTTTATCAATCATCGGGTTTGTATCGATGTTGAAGGGTTCAACTACTACCGCCTGTGCATAAGTTAGGGGCACTAGGTACCCCTGTCCTAGTGCATTGACAATAGGATGGGTTCCAGGCGTGCAGGCTGGGATTATCAAGGATGGATGTCACTTCTATTGTTTGATTTTGGTCAGTAGTCAGACCCTGCTTTTATGTATGATGATGGATATGTAAGATTGTAATTGAGATGTTCATCATTTAGCTTGTGGCAAATGTAAGCCAATTCCATATACTGATCTCTTGTTTAACTGTACTTCTTACAATATCCATTCTTGCGAAACGATGAGATGCTCTTTTATCCCTATCATGGCCTCAAGCCCAGATGAGGATAGTACCATATCTTGGGCATTACAAGTTGGTATCTGAGCAGTACCGATATAGGATCCCCATTGATTGATTGAACTTGGCCATTGTCGAGTCTAGAAAGAAAAACTATGTTTTCTCTCTAGGTATATATAAGATAGTAGGATTCTTTTTACTCCTCTTCCCTGCTCTGGTTAGGATGAAATAGGAATTTAAATTCTACCCCTCTTCCCACTGAAAAAAATTAGGATCACGCGGGTATTTTGGTATCTCTAGGATGTCATGGTGACCGGGATTTTGTTCCTAGTGCTTTCTTTCAATCTAGGGTAGAAGTGTCCCACAGAGTTGAGATCCAGGGGATTTCCGTCACACCATTATCTTTCAAGTTCCTTAGTATCTCTGGACAATGATGTTTTAAATCGCTTCAATACTCTTTGTGGCAAGAGGAGTTTGGCATCGCCTAGTATTGGAGAGAGAGCATCTAGATGTATACTGCCATAATCGGTATCATTGTGATTACGAGAGTCCGACGTAGATGAGTTTCCCAGACCTCTGGTTATGTGTTGATGGATGTGATACATTGAGCGCAGTATCATGCTAGGAGTTGAGTGATGGATTTTACTCTTTTTATCCGTGGACCCGATTGCATAACCGTAGGATTTTGGGAGTTCTCATGTGGGAATTCAAGTACTTACCTAGGCTATCTTTCCAACAGATGCATGATGTGAGGTAAGGTTTGACATCTAGTGGTTCGTTTGTTCACGGTCTTTCTTATAGAGTTCTCGTTGTGTCTTAAAGATTCCTTTTAGCTTGCAACGATTTGGTGATGCTTCATATGTTATGTGCACTGCCTTGTACATGATGGCTACTATAAAGATCAAGCCCATGCAAGTGTTTTCATGAAAGTATCGAACGAAATCTATGTCATGAATTTGTTTATGGCTTTACCCGCAATCCTCATCCTTTGTGTTGTTGGAGTAAGGTAATTCAAGTTGCTTTGATGTCAATTGTTGATTTCATATCTTTCCTAAGCAGTGTTCACATATTACTATGGGAGTGCTAATCCTTTTTATCAAACAATTGTCATGTCAATTTTTTCCATTCAGATTGCTTCTCTTCTAGAGAATCCAGTCCTTTCCAAGATTTGCAAGATCTATCCTCTTATTTCATTTCGAAGATCTTTTCATCCGTCCCAAGTTGTCTTTGTCTTTTTCCCATGCTCCGACCCTTTTTCTTCCAGAGTCAGACTTCTCAAACCAAGTTCCTATATTTTCATTGATGCTTCTGGTATCTTTTCTTTCAGATTGTATCCGGTGATTCTTTGTGAACAAGTTCAAGTCCTATGAATTCCCATCATTCTTGTTTTTTTCCCAGGTGGATTCGACTCAACCTCTTAGAGTTCATAATATCCTTCTCATTCATTCAGTGATTTCCCATGTCAGAAATTCTTATCCAAGCCACTCATGTTTATTCCTCTCTCAATTCTTCTCGGGAGTTTTCAACATGTCGCATAAGACTTGTGTTTCCTTTCAAATCCACTTAAGTTATTCGAGGTTCTCAACCTCATCAAGTTCTTAATTTATACCAGTGCAATCTCTCCTTCTAAAAAATCAATTCAACGGCGTTCCTTTTTAGTGGGCCCATAACCCATAGGTTTTTCCCAGGATCTTACCTGGCTCTTCTAATCTTTTTCATACATCTCAAGTTCTTTTCAAATGTGGTGCAACAATGGATTCCATCAGTCATATTCTGTCTCATAGATCATTTTCGATTATTTTTCATCATTGGCTCAACCTTTCTTTGTTCATTGTTCCAGAGCATCCAACAATATTAGTGGTGTTTCTCGTCATCATTTTCATCTTGAAGATCGACAGAGAGTGTCGCTTAGATCTTGGCCCATTCTCGGGGATCCATGCTTTCAACTTGATGTTATTATTTCAAATTGTTTTCGATCATAAGTAATTCCCTTTATATCTATTTGGAGCATTTCAGTGTTGTGTTCGTTTCATGATCCTCCAATGGCCATCATTTCAGAACATTTCTTCATTCTCATCTTTCAAATCTTGTTCTCCAGTTCGTCTAAATTGATGTCTCTTCGTTTGTTCGAGGTTTCCTCCTTCGTTCTAAATTCTTACCGTTGCCTTGTTCAATTTCTCATAGTTGGATCGTCATCTCTTAGTTCTCAGGTATTCCGATTCATTTGTAGCATCCTCATTCATTTCAAATTCTTACTGGTGTTTCATGAAGGTTTCTTCAAGTTTATGTTATCTCTGTTCAGTCTTTTCAAGAAGAATTAGTACTATGCCACATTTGTTTCTTGCCATCAATTTAACTTGATGAAGGTTAAGCACAACATAATAATAATTATTCTTTTTCCTTGAGGTGATTTCAATCCTTCTTGAGAGTTGTTATATCAAATTATCAATTCTAAGTTGTTAAACTTTCTTTTCCAGAGTTCCAAGGTTTCTCAACTATCTCAACGCGAAGCTTCATCTAAATCATGGCAAGGCCGAAATCTTGTTCTTTTTGCAACCTTCAATTCTTCTCTATCATTGTTTCATTCCAGAGTTCTTCCCGATGGTTCTTCATGCTGGTTCTTCAAGGATTTAAATCATTCTCGAAGTATTCTTCAAGTTTCTTGTTAGTGGAGGAGCTCAATTATTCTTGTCTTGCATTTCAAAATGTACTTCATTCTCCCTTATCTCTTGACATGGTGTTATAGCATTCTTAATTCATGAAGTGTCTCGAAGATAATTTTTCAAGAATGAGATATTTAAACCCGTTTGTCTTCCATGGAGCTATCTTGGATTAGATTTCACCTGAAGCTCTTCGTATGAAATGTTGCTATTATGGTGCTTATCAATGATCCATGTTTTCTCTTATCCTCTCGACGAAAGTAGTTTTCATCTCTTTGTTTATTTTGACCAATTAATTGTTTCCCTTAGTGGTCGGTTGGCACCTCAGAATTTTGAGATGTTTTCCATAAGCCAGCAACGATTTATTTCTTTTCGTTGTTGATGTTTAACAACTCCATTCCATCCTTCCTTGTAAGGACGCATTTCAAATTCATTGGTGGTAGAAGTTGTCATTTTCTTCTCCGTTCTTTTATTTCAAATGATCTAGCTTCTATTGTTTTGTTTCGGAGGCATTATGATGTTGCTCTCTTCAACCCATGATATCATTTCATTCAAATCATGTTCTTTTCCTAGCTTATCCAGTTAAAAGGAGTGTTGTGCCCTATTTTCAAGTTATTTCCTTCTTATCAAGTTTTCCCGCTCTTTTCTAAGAGAGTGCTGCCCAAATTCTTTCTTTCTCATCCATTGTCAATCTGTTTTCAACCGGAGTGGTTTCCAATTTTTGCTTCTTTCTTCATCTCGTTGCAACATCCAAGATTCGTTAGTTTTACTCGTTTGTCAAAGAAGCAATTAACTTTTCCATCTTCCTTTCCTTTCCTCTTCCTCTTCCTCTTCCTCTTCTCATTCCAAGATCTCGGGTCGAGATCTCTTTGTAGTGTGGGAGAGTTGTAACAGCCCTTGATGATGCTCCAGATGCCTTCAATTTATTTCAAGTATTTCAAGTTTCGTCATATGCTCCAGTTGTTTGTCGCATTCATCATTGCATCATGTGCATTGCATCGGCACGCCATCGCCATAATTTGTCCGAACTTGCATCCGTCCATATTTGTCGGGTCTCTCCGTTCTCGTCGTTGACCATTTCGTAACCAACCACACTCACATGCGCCCGCGACATTCCTAATATACTATTTTAAAAGTGCGTATAAAACATTCTTGGCATAGGTTTAAAGATGACATGCGGTCTTGGTTTATTATAGGTAGATCACCTGCCAAATTTCATCGCATTCGGAGGTCGTTTGATACCCGCACTATAGCCGACCAATTTATCGAACGATTTTCATAAATTAAACTGATGCCAAGGCTGCCCGTATTCCCTTTGTAAATGCCTACCTAGTCTGCATCGTGGACAGACTCCTCGCGTGCCTAATGACTGCCCCAAACTTGAACCAGACAGTGGTGATCAATGAGTCCGGTTCAACCCAAAATACCGCAAACATCTTCGATTTTCCTAGCCTATTATCTCGACTGTCCGATCTCATTGGAGTATCCAAAATCCGTCCAACTTCTAACCCTCCTACTGTATATACGTGCCAACCTAAAATTCAAGAGATTTCCCTCCGTGTGTCCAGTCCATCCCATCCAGCCACCGCCACCACTCACTTCGTCACTAAATTCCCCATCGACCAACCCCAGCCTCCCTCGATTTCCCCAATCAGCGAACGCGAGCGCACCAGTGCCCATGGCCTCGACCCCGAGCTCTTCTGTCTCCCTTTGCGCGATTCCTCCTGGTCCGCCTCACCTCACCGCAAGCTACAACAGTAGCAGTGCCGGACATCGCTCGCGCCGAGCGCTACCGGTGACAAAACCCAGGCCAGTGCCACCGGTCGTCTGCCATCTCGCCTCTTCCTGTTCTTCTCTTCTCCCCGCTCTATCTCCAAGCCTGCTAGTCGATGCCCTATGGGAACCGCCATGACCGCAAAACATGGAGCTCCGTTGCTGCTGGTCTTCACGAGCTCATTGCCAGCTCAACCGCTTCCCGCCCTGACACTGGATTCGTTCCGCGACCTCCCATGGTGCTCCACCATGAGTAGTTCCCTCCATGCCCTGCTGTCGTTGCCTTTGCCTCCTCTTCGTCCTGGAGCGAGCGCCCAGCCTTTGGACTGCATGTAGCACATCGCCAGCCGCAAGCCACGCAAGGTCTATACTTTCATCGCCGGCCACCGGAGCCGTTGGTCCAACACCATGCCTCACCCTTATCTTCTACTTCCTCCTGTCTCCCTCCCTGCTCTCTGTCTCTAACCATCTCTCTTTGAATCAGGAGCAACAGCGCCATGGCCAACCTCAAGCAGCACCGCCTCGTTGCTGGTCGCCTCCACCCGGTTTTGGCCAGAATGGACCTCCCGGGCCACGCCACGCCCATTCCCAACAATCCCACCATGCTCCACCGCCGAGCCCATCGAGATTCGTTGTCGTGACCATGCCCAACCGAGCCCCGACTTCTCATCGCAAGCACAACAGGTGTGCTTTTCTGTCATTCAGATCCGTCCGTACGCATCCTTCACAGTCAACAGATGTAGTTTCGTCACAAGGATTAGTAGTCCGACTGGTTAGCTCAACTTTCTTGGATATTGAGATCAATGGATCAAATCCCCACGGTAGTGCAATTTCTTTTCTGCAATTTTGCCTCTCGAGGATGAGCTCCTCTCTCTGTGTCATTTAATATCAAACCCTTTTGTTTCTCAAACAAAAAGCTAACCCAGCTGGTCAGTGCGCACGCCCACGTCCATCAGGTCTTGCTTCAAGACATGGCGCCCTTATTTATTTTTGCTGGAAAATTTTATCTACTTACTGTTGTTCTTATGACACCCGGGTCCTAGAGCCCCTGTTTACCAGCGCACTTTGGACATAGTTGGCCACCTTCCAGGCATCACTGTCATTGGAAATGGCTGGCCATGCACTTATGTTAAATCTATTTTTTTCCATTTCCAAACAAATTGAACAAATTTCAGATAAATGTGGCATTTTGTAAAATTCTTTTTTACTCAACCGTGCATCGGATTAAAATGATTTATATATGAAACATGCTCAAAATTTCATGCACTTTCACAATATGCGCCCTTATTTATTTTTGCTGGAAAATTTTATCTATTGTTGTTCTTATGACACCCGGGTCCCAGAGCCCCTATTTACCAGCCCACTTTGGACACAGTTGGCCACCTTCCTGGCCCCACTGTCATTGGCAGTGGCTAGCCAAGCACTTTGTTAAATTTGTTTTTTCTTTTTCCAAACAAACAGAACAAATTTCAGCATAATGTGGCATTCTGTAAAATTCTTTTTAATTCAACCATGCATCGGATTAAACCGATTTATATATGAAACATGCTCAGAATTTCATGTACTTTAACAATATGCGACTTTCATCCATGTTTAAAAATGTTTAGCTTGTTTTTTGCATTCAAATTGCATTGATGCTATGCTAAAATGATTTATTTCATAATTAAATAACCGTAGCTCCGCTTACAATGTTACACAAATGTAACTTTCTTAGAAAACTTGTAGAATAACACGGTGCACTTTATGTTCCTGATTAATAAATATAAAATATGTTTAGTTCTGATCTGGACCAAATTCAAGACTTGCATATCAGGTCATTTTGAAAACACTATATGTTGTTTGTGGCCTCATTTAAAATGCCTATATGATGTAGTTGTTTATGTTTCACCTTTTGTCATGTTTAAAAATAGTTAAACTTGTTGTGTAAATAATCGAGAGTGAACTAAGTAATTTGAATGTGCAGTTTCGTCAGTATGCAACCCCGTTGCATATTGAACTTCACTTAATGAGTAGGAGTTGATTCTTATGCTTTGTCATGTCTTGCATATTTGAACCGGAGATGCATCATACTTGATTGTGCACCATGTCATGAATATGTTGTGATGTTTACCATGCCATTTTTTGTTTTTGGATTGCTTCTTCTCGATAGAGTTCTGAAACAGAAACGGAGTGTGTGGACTTGTTCGACTACGCCCGTTCGTCTACTTCACGGATTCGTTCTTATTCCAAGCGAGATCTCAGGCAAGATAATTATTTCCCTGGATACCACTACTATCATTGCTATGCTAGTTGTCTTGTTTGTCATGATGTCTTTTTTACCTACCACTTGTTTGTCAAGCCTCCCAAAATGCCATGATAAGCCTCTAACCTTCGAACTTCCCGGCAAACCATTGTCAAGCTAAGTTACCACTTGCTCAACCCTTCTTATAGCATTGCTAGTTGCAGGTGTAGGTGGTTCCATGTGATGACATGGAAATTTTGGTATATCAAAATATTCTTGCTATTTAATTTAATGCATCTATACACTTGGTAAATGGTGGAAAGCTTGGACTTTTGCTCGGTATTTTTTCCACTCTTGCTACCTTCGTTTCTGAGTACCGATGTTATGTTCCATATTGAGCGCTCCTAATATGCTTGTGGTTATTATGAGGACCCTCTTGATTTTCGTTTTGGGATAAAACTCTTTCGGCAAGGCCGAACATTGGTACTACATTTGCCCAATAACAAATAAAATTGCATAGGGACCCGCCGGCACCGACGGATAATTAATCAACGACCCGGGCAGTGATCTTCATGTGTGTTGGTCCAAACAAAGCCATTTGCGAGGCCATCCCGAGGCAACTCGGCGCATTTCTATCAGGACACCATACATAGTGCTCATATGGTTGTTCCCCGAGAATGAGATACTACAACTATTGGGATCTGGCCTGCTGGGTGGTCTTGCTGGATTTGTTTTACCATTTCGAACGTCTTATGCACCGGCATGCCCAGGATACTTTGGGCTATCTCGAGGTTGAGGTTTTCCACTACAGCTTGTGGCTAGTTTGTGATGGATGAGGTTGAGAACTCCTGCAGGGTTAAATCTTTCTGAGAGTCATGCACACGGTTATGTGGCAACATGGAAATTTTATAATACCTGGTAATAGAAAACTTTAAGCAAGCTCAATTAAAACACACCAACCGTGTGCGTAACCATGGCTGTCTCATCTTGTGAGGTTTGAACCAAGAAAGGAAAATGGTGGGGTTATGATTGACTTGTAAGTAGGTGTACATGACCATTTCTTGATTATAACTACGGCATGACCGATTATACGTAGATCACTCTTCTTATTCTTGTACTCGTAAGTTAACCACATAATCAGTTGCTTAGTGCTTGCTGCAGCCTCACCCACTTAACAATACCTCACCCATTAAGCTTTGCTAGTCTTGATACACTTGGAAATGTGATTGCTAACTCCCCGTGTCTAAAATATTACTACAACAATAGTTGCAGGTACATGTAATGCGATGCTTTGACGTGAGCACAATGCTTGTTTGATTTCGAGTTCTTCTTCTTTGATCGTAGGTTAGGTTCCAGGTCGGCATCCTGGGACTAGCAAGGATGGATGTCGCTTTCATCATTTGATTTTGTCCATAGTTGGATCCTGCTTTTATGCATAATGATTGATATGTATGATTGTACTTGAGATGTTCGTGATTCATATTGTGGAGAATTTAATCCAATTCAATATACTAATCTCCTCTTTACATGTACTTCTAACAATATCCATTCTTGCGAAACGACGAGATGCGCTTCTATCCCTATCAAGGCCTCGAGCCTGGATGAGGATAGTACCGCATATTGGGCATTATATGATAGAAACGAATTGAAGGCTGGAAAACAACAAGATTAAAGACTTGCTATGATTTAGATGGAGGTTCTGGACGAGATACCCGAGAGTCGTTTGAACTATGGAAAAAAAGTTGAAACAAATTGAACGAATAATTTTCTATCATGAACAACTCTAGAAGAAGGATTGAAATTTCCTTAATGAAACCAGAATAAGAACAATGTTATCCTTATCCTTCATCAAGTTAAATATATGACATGCAATGTATTCGGCATTCTACTTATTGTCGTTGGGAAGAATCTAAGAGAGATCGCGCAACCTTGAAGAAGTCTTCAACGCCACACCGGTAATAATTTTGAAAAGAATAACAATACTTTGAATGCATTGGGATACATGAGAATGAAGAGACCACAATCCTACTAAGAGAAAACTTGAACAAAGCACCGGAAAGATTGAGAGACGAACGAAGAGACAACAATTGACGAGAATTTGGGAATGAAAACTAAAAATTAGGAGTGAAGGATTCTTAAAAAATGATGGATCTTTGGATAGTTGAAATTGAAAAGAACTCCCACAAATATAAATGATTCAAGAGGATAGCAACAAGCTTCAACCACGAATCTTCATGAGAACATATACATATTTAAGAGTAAACTCTCCTTCCGTCTTCCAAGCTGAAAATGATGATGAGGAACACCACACAAAATTATTAAGATACTCCGAAATAATAAGAATTGAATTGTTGAGCCAACGGATGAAAATAATCCAAAGCGATCTTAGAGAAGGAAAATGAATGATGAAATCCATTCTTACGTCATCCTTGAAAAAGAATTTGTGAAATCTCCGAAAGATATTAGAAAAGCCAGGTAAGATCCTGGAGAAGAACCTGTGGATTCTGGGCCCATGATGACCCTCAAGTATAAGGGATCAATCTAAGTCCTTTCGATAAGTTAGAATGTCGAACCGGCCAAGGACTAGAAGGAAATGATAAGAAGTTTTCAACAAGGTATTCTCTAGAAGTCTTGTAAGTAACAGTGATAGATAGTTTTGTAACAAGATAATTCATAACAAGTTCCAAGTAGCAAAAGTAACAGGTGTGTAGCAACATAGCTCAATAGTTTCTATAGCAAAGGAAGGGCCTGAAAGTACTCTTATATGAAGTAAAACTCTCTCGAGGAAACATGGGAATTTACGTGTATTCATGTTCATCATGTTGAGTTGATTCATGTTCGTTACTTTGATAATTTGATATGTGGGTGGGCTAGTGCTAATGTGTTGTTCTTACTTGAACAAGCAACCCACATATGATTACCCCCTCTCGCAAGCATCCAAAACTACAAAAGAGGAATTAAGATAAATCTAAACATAGTGTGAAACATGTAGATCCAATTCAACCCCTTATGAAATAACACATAAACTGGGGTTTATCTTCTGTCACTCTAGCAAACCATCAGCTACTTATTACTCCACAATGCCTTCCCTTAGGCCCAAAATATGGTGAAGTGCTTGTAGTCGACGTTCACGCGATACCGCTAAAGGAAGCAACAACATATCCGAAACTACAAAAGAGGAATTAAGATAAATCTAAACATAGCGTAAAACAAGTAGATCCAATTCAACCCCTTATGAAATAACACATAAACTGGGGTTTATCTTCTACCACTCTAGCAACCCATCATCTACTTATTACTCCACATTGCCTTCCCTTAGTACCAAAATATGGTGAGCTGTTTGTAGTCGACGTTCACACGACACCGCTAAAGGAAGCAACAACATACATATCATCAAAATATCGAACGAATACCAACTTCACATGATTACTTATAAGAGGAATCCTCCCATGTCTTCGAGAACGAAAGTAACTACTCAGAAATAATCATGTGTTCATTATCAGAGGTGTAATAAATTTGATTAAAGATCTGAACATATTATCTTCTACCAAGTAAACCAACAAGCATCAACTACAAGATGCAATCATCACTACTGGTAACCCACATATACCAATCTGAGGTTTTGGGACAAAGATTAAATACAAGATATGAACTAGGGTTTGAGAGGAGATTGTCATGGTGAAGATGTTAATGAAGATTGATTCTCCCACAAAGGAGGAAGCATTAGTGATGATGATGGCTTCGATTTCCCCCTCCCGGAGGGAAGTTTCCCCAGCAGAATCTCTCTATTGGGGAGCAAAAGGGCCTCTGCCTAGGTTTTCGCCTTGAGACAGCAGCGCTTCATCTCAAAAGTATCCTACTATTTTTTTCTATGTCAAAACACATCATATAGCAAAAGAGGGGGGCAAAGGTCGCTTGTGGGTATGCCAAACCATCAGGGCACGTCCATGGGGTGGGTGCACCCTGTTGGCCTTGCACCAAGAGGTTCCCCCCTCTTGCACTTCTTTGCTCCATAAATTCATATATATATCACAAAAAATCCTCATGAAGTTTCAGGTCATTTGGAGTCTAGAGAATTTTCAGCCTTTATCTGTGTTTCCAGGTCCAAAATTATAGTTTCCAGCAATTTCCCTCTTTGTGATGTACCTTGTAAATTAAGAGAGAAAAGGCATTAGAATAGTATAACAAAATGGAATAGTGTCCAAGAATAATATAATATCGATATGAAATCATCATGCAAAATGGATGTATCAACTCCGTAACCTTAGACCTCGCTTTCCCTCAAGCGAAAGCCAAACTTGATAATAATGACCACATAATTGGAGAGAGAGGTGTCTATACAAGCAAAATATGGACATGTGTGCATCATGAATGTTATCATAGAAGCATATAACTTGTCATAAACACGTAACAATCTATCCACAACCTTGAAAAATGAAGCATAAACTTTATTGAAAACCAACAAACTATGTTCTTAGTCATTGAGACAATCACAATTCATCATATTCCAGAGAAGATTCTATGTAAGAGCTTTTCATTTTAGCAAGTTTACATACTCAACTATCATTTAGTATTCTATGATTGCTGACACTGAATGCATATTTTTGGAGCAGATGTTTCCATTGGACACATAGGAAGATAGTTGCTTTATTATTTCTGCCACCAATCTTATTTGCCTCAAGTATAATCTCAACAATAATGACTCGTGATCATCTACATCCAATATGATATATATGCCTGTGTCTTTACCCAACAGGTGATGCTTGCCACTAAAGAATTAATAGATTCAAATAGGAATAAACATTATTGACTCTTGCATAAAAGTAAAGGATAAGCCCTTCGTAGAGGGAAAAATAGGTTGTGATGCACTTGTTATTTTTGTATGTCCAAGCCCTAGATGTAAAGGAACATCACTTTATATTGCCCTTGCGATAGCAAGCTTTATTATGTAGTATGTTACTTTTATATCTTTGCCATCACAAGATCGTACAAAGCTTACTTTCCCTTGCAATAAAAGATCACACATATTTAGGAGGAATGTTTATTGCTTTTATGCACCAATGAAAACCTACTTGAGGGATCTTATTCAATCCATCGGTAGATATGGTGGACTCTCATGGCAAGAAACTGAGTTTTATGTGTTATGGATGCATACGTAGTATCTCTACTTAGTGCGAATTTTGGGCTAGCAAAAGATCCTAAGAAAGCACCACATATTTAAGTATCCATGATAATATAACTTCTATGTGTATGTAAACAAACATAACTCATTACGATGTCTTCCTTGTCCAACATGAACTATTCAATCATTATATAATATTTGATGGGGGCTCATAATCAGAAAAGATGTGCAAGATAGTGTATATGTATGTGAATCTCCTCTCCTCTTTCATAATTCTGCATGGATTGTATCAAGGACTAATACTATGTTTGTTAATGATAACCCACAAGTATAGGGGATCAGTTGTAGCCTTTCTCAATAATTAAGAGTGTCGAACCCAGCGAGGAGCTAAAGGTTGAATAAATATTCCCTCAAGTTCTATTGACCACCGATACAACTCTACGCATGCTTAACGTTCGCTTTACCTAGAACAAGTATGAAACTGGAAGTACTTTGTAGGTGTAACCGGATAGGTTTGCAAGATAATAAAGAACATGTAAATAAAAACTAGGGGCTGCTAAGATAAAGAAACAACTAAGTTAGTTTAACGAGTGTGTAAAAGTGGTGGTAGGAGTTACATAATTGTCCCTAGGTAATCGATAACTAGACCGGTAATCATTATTGTAATTTTATATGAGGGAGAGGCATAAGCTAACATACTTTCTCTACTTGGATCATATGCACTTATGATTGGAATTCTAGCAGCATCCGCAATTACTAAAGATCATTAAGGTAAAACCCAACCATAGCATTATAAGTTATCAAGTCCTCTTTACTCCCATATGCAACAACCCACCTACTCGAGTTTATGCTTCTGTCACTCAAGCAACCCACCATAGGCAAATCATGAACACATTGCAACACCCTACAGCGAGGATCCCTCACACTTGCGCGACACGGAGAGTACCATAGGACACCACCAATAATAAAACATGGAACTCAAACTAATCATGATCATCAATCAAACCATAGGACAACAAAATCTACTCAGACATCATAGAATGGCAACACATCATTGGATAATAATATGAAGCATAAAGCATCATGTTAAAGTAGAGGGTACAATGGGTTGCCGGAGAGTGGACCGTTGTAGATAGACAGGGGAAGGTGATGGAGGTGTTGGTGAATACGACGAAGTTGTTGGAGTAGATCGTCGTCACGATGATGGCCCCGACGGCGTTCCGGTGCCACCGGGAGAGAGGGGGAGAGAGCCCCCCTCCTTCTTATTCTTCCTTGACCTCCCCCCTAGATGGGAGGAGGGTTTCCCCTCTGGTCCTTGGCCTCCATGGCGGCGGAGGGGCGAGAGCCCCTCCGAGATTGGATCTCTCTCTCTCTGTTTCCTTCTGTTTCTGGGCTCCCAGATTCTGGACTTTCACCGTTTCTTAAATATCCGGAGATCTGCAACTCTGATCGAGCTAAATTTTTGAGGGGATTTTTACCCGGATATTAGCTTTCTTACGGCAAAAAATGGTGCCAACCACCTTACGGGGTGACCATAATTGCCCAGGGCGCGTCTAGGGGGTAGGCCACGCCCCCTGGCTTGTGGTCACCTCGGGCATCGTCTCGCGTTGATTCTTTTTCCCAAAAATCAAATATATTCCAGGAAAAATCTCCATAAGTTTCTATCATGTTTTGATTGTGTTTGGTATGGATATTCTGCGAAACAAAAAACATGTACCCAACAAGAACTAGAACGAGTCACTGGATCAATATGTTAGTCCAAAAACTAGTATAAAAAGTTGCCAAAAGTATGTGAAAGTTGTAGAACATTGGCATGAAACAATCAAAAATTATAGATATGACGGAGACGTATCAGTTAACTTCCAACAACTTTTATCAAACACACTTCTTTCTATGTGGATTCATTACTCCCCATGGAATTAGCATATGATCTTTTTGTTTCTTTTATTTAATTGATATGATTGATGCATGATAGTAAAGCAGCAAACTGAAACTAATCTTTATTATATAACTCTCACACTCTATTTAGAGGATAGATAGATCACAAAGCAATCACTCTAGGCAAAGCAATGCTAAACTTTTATTTCTCTTTATATTGAAATAATTAAGGATCGAACTAAGATAAATGATAATGGTAAAAATGATGGTAATACAATACAGAGGCACCTCCCCAAGCTTGGAACAAGCTAAGCATGGTGCCCATACCCATGTACTCAAGTTTCCTTCTTGGGTGATGATGGTGATGAAATGGAAGGATTGTCCTTGAGCAACAAATATTCCAAATTACTGATTAATCCTTCTAAGGCTCGGCCCTACTCTTCCAACAAAATAAATTCATGAGTGAGTGATGTGTTCTGAGCATAGATGGATTCCATAGCATTCAATGCATCTTCAGGTAAAGAAATATCATCACAAAGAGGTAATAGCATATCTCCCTTGTTGGAATCCTAAAATAGGTTCTTGGTGAGAGATCTGAAACATAGCTCCCTCCATCGGAATCTTGCGATGACATATTGCTTCTAAATCTGTGAGAAAAACATCCCAAAACAAGACCAGAAGGGAAACTTGTGATGAAGTGGTCAAAACATGTGGGAGTATATATAATGAATTTTGCTAGGTCAGAATACGTGTCCAAGAAAAAACCGGAGTCTGGAAGGCACACGAGGTGCTCCCAAGCCATCAGGGCAAGCCCAGGGGGTGACCGCACCTTGTTGACTTGGGACTCCCTCATGGTCCCCCTGGATGGTATTTATTTTTGTAGTTTTTCTAATAGTCTAAAACTAGCAGAAAATATTTTTATGGAATTTTTGGAGTCGGTTTACTTATCGTATCACATACCTACCGTTCTTCAAGTTTCTAGAGCATTCCGAAAGGTCTCTCTTATGTGTTCTCCTGGTGTCATTACTTTAATAACATTAGTTTCAATATTTATGGGCATTAACCAATCTTGGATTTGTGCCTTCGGCATTATTGATTTTAATGGCTCCGGAGCGATAAACTTCTTTGACGATATAAGGTCCTTCCCATTTGGAGAGAAGTTTTCCTGCAAAAAATTTGAAAAGAGAATTATACGAGAGAACTAGATCATTGAATTTAAATTCACAGTTTTGGATTCTTTTGTCATGCCATCTTTTATCTTTTTCCTTAAACAACTTTGCATTTTTCATAGGCTTGTGTCCTCCATTAATCTAGAGAGCTAATGTAAAATAACCTCTTACCATCGGCAAGTTTGAAATCATAGTTAAGTTCTTTAATTGCCCAATAAGCTTTATGTTCTAACTCAAGAGTTAAATGAGATGCTTTTCCATAGACCATTTTATATGGGGACATTCCCATGTGATTTTTATGAGCAGATCTATAAGCCCATAATGCATCGTCAAGTTTCTAAGACCAATTATTTCTAGATCTATTAACAGTCTTTTGTAAGATCAATTTATTTCCCGGTTACTCAACTAAACTTGACCGCTAGACTAGGGGTCATAAGGTCATGCAATTCTATGGTTAACATCATATTTAGCTAGAAATTTATGCAAAGCGCCATGAATAAAGTGTGAACCAACATCAGCCATTAAATATCTAGGGACTCCAAACCTCGGGAAAATAAGCTCTTTAAGCATTTTAATACAAGTGGTGTGATCAGCCCTACTAGTTGGAATAGCTTCTGCCCACTTAGTAATGTAATAAATAGCAACGAAAATATTATTATGCCCATTAGAAGAAGGAAAGAATTCCAAATAAGCAAAACCCCAAACATCAAATTGTTCAATTGCATGTGAATAATTCATAGGCATTTCCTGACGTCTACCAATGTTACCAATTCTTTGAAATTCATCACAAGAGAGGACATACTAACGAGCATCCTTGGAAAGAGTAGGCCAATAAAAACCCGATTGTAATACCATGTGTGTAGTTCTGTCACCCGCGTGGTGCTCTCATTAGGCCTCGAGATAACACTTCCGTAGGATCTATTCCTGTTCATGCTCAAGTTCATGGCATCTAATAACACCATCTAGACCTTCTTTATATAGATGTGGGTCATCCCAAAAGTAATTTCTGAAATCAAAGAAATTTTTTTCTTTTGTTGGCATGTGTAACTAGGTGGTACATATTAGCAACAATGTAATTAGCATAATCTCCATACCAAGGAGCACCACAGGAAGCATTTATAAGATTTAATTGCTCTTCGGGAAAATTATCATCAATAGGCAGTGGTCATCACGAAAAATTTCCATCCTAGACAAGTTATTTGCTACTGGATTTTTAGCTCCCTTCTATCAACAATATGAAAATCCAACTCTTGAAGTAAAAGAACCCACCTAATTAGTCTTGGCTTAACATCTTTCTTTTCCATCAGATATTTAATAGAAGCATGATCAGTGTAAATAGTAACTTTGGAATCAACAAGATAAGGTCTAAACTTATCACATGCAAACACAAATGCTAAAAATTCCTTGTCAGTAGTAGCACAATTTCTTTGAGGATTGTCTAGAATCTTAGTAGCATAACTAATAACATTAAATTTCTTGTCTACTCTTTGCCCTAGAACAGCCCAAACAGCAGAGTCACTAGCATCACACAAAATTTCGAATGTTATGTTCGAATCATGCGACTGAACAACAGGTGCAGAAATTAAGGCTTTCCAAAGTATTTGAAAGGCTTCTACACAATCATCATAAAAAGAAATGGAATATCTTTTCGAAGAAGATTCATTAATGACCAAGAAATCTTTGAGAAATCATTCTTAAAACACATATATAAGCCAACATGACCAAGGAAACTTCTTATACCTTTAACATCTTTATGACATGGCATTTTCTCTATTGCATGAACTTTGGTTTTGTCTACTTCAATATCTTGTTCGGAAATTTTATGCCCAAGTACAATATCTTCATGCACCATATGGTGGCACTTCTCCCAATTCTAGAGAAGATTAGTTTAGTCACATTTCTTCAAAACTCAATCATGGTTGTCAATGCACTAGGACAGGGGTACCCAGTGCCCCTGACTTATGCATAGCCAGTAGTAGCTGAACCCTTCGACATAGGTCCAAACATGGGAAATGATCAAGAAAAAGACTCCAACAAGCCCTACACACCAGCCCAAACCTGGAATGCTGCGCGCCAAGCACGCCCCCGGCGCCTGCCGGGGACCAGGACGTGTGCCCCTTCTAGAAGACCCGACAAGCCACCCCTGGCAGGCGCGTGCCGATCCGTGACTGCTCCACCTCATTGCAAGGCCACTCACTTGTCGATGCGGTGTCGAGCCACCAGGTGGCTAAGTGGCTCTTGCTAAGCACATGGCGACACGGTGGAAGACAAATTACGCATCCTTGACACCCGTCCATAGATGTGTCGAGCTGAGGTGCAATAGTTAGCTAGAGCAGTGGTATAAGCTTGCTGGGGATGCGCCCCGACATGCAACCTAGACCAGTAATGATGATATTTTGCCAGGCTGGAGTGTTGCACGCTCTTCGGGTTCCTCTGATCAATCCACCCACAAAGCAGGAGTAGGGTTTTACGCTTCACAACGGTCCGAACCTGGATAAATCGACGTGTCGTCTCACCGTCTATGCTCTTTGTGCTTACTTCCATGCCCCCCGCCGAACCAAAAAGGGGCCGATGGCCCCATAGGTGTAGAGTGCATCTAGCCCCAACATATTTGGCACGCCATCTAGGGGGCGCTGTGTTGGTGCGAACTCGATATTGTGATCGGCGTGACGGTCTTCATCATCATCTTCTCCAACAATGGCTCCCAAGAAGAAAATCATTGCAACCATGCATCCCTCAACTTCGAAGCCTCCCTCACACTCGGATGCGGGCTCCATTGACACCGCAGTGGTCGCAAGTGAGGCGGGCATCATGGGCGATGGGGCCGGCGTAGGCGGCTGTTGGATTTCGGGCTTCGCAAAACCCTTAAGGTTCGAAAACAGGGGCGTGTGCGAAGGTTTCCCTGCGGCCTCACCCAACCTAACTCGCTACTCGATGGACACACTGGCAAACTCATTTGATGAAGAGGAAGTAGATGAACATGACAGCTTATCCAGGTTCGGGCCCCTATGAAGTGTAATACCTTACTCCTGCTTTGGTGGATTGCCTCGTGTGGAGGTTTTGGTGGATGAACTAGTACAATGGGCTTTAGCCTCGTGAGGTTTCTCAAGGTGTGTTCTTGGCTCTCTGCCTTGCGGTGGTGAGTTGAGCGGCTAAGTGTTCAATCGGATCCGGGATCCCCTCTATGGTGTGACCTAGCTTCTATATATAGCCGTGGCCCGGGTCCTCTTCCCTTATCACCATGGTGGGAAGGAATCCCAATATGACCAATGTTGAAGGGGGGCAGCAGTACATCCGTGCCCTGTCCAAAGAAGGTCTTCGCCTGCAAAGTAGTTGATGGTGATATAATGGTGAGCTCGACGATGACATCCGCCCTGTGGGGCTGGTGGTCGTCGTCTTGTTGCACCTGAATGGAAACCTTTGGGCGGCGTTTGGGAACCCGCATATGTCCTTGCTCCCTTTGCATCAAAGAGGAAACTATGCCGCCTGGCACGCTGGTGCCCGCCTGTCCTTCCTTGCGTCACCCTTGACTCCCGAGGCTAGGCCTTGCATAGAGATCTCCGCCCCTCAAGAGGAGGGCCTGAGGAGGCCCATACCTACAGGTCTTGATGTCGTTCTTCCTCATGAGCCTAGGATCCTCGCGAGGGCCTTGTCTTGAGTAATGTCGTGTCAGGCCTCGCCTGGCTGATGAACTGGGCCATGCCCTGGGCCGTAGGCAGGCGAGACTAGGTACCCCCGTTCCCAGAAAGCCGACAACGGTGCCCCCGTCTAGTCCCCCATGGTCGGAGATGGAGCAGGAGATGCCCGAGAGGAGCAACCACAACAACGATTAGGCGATCCCGACCCTGATGCCGTGGGCGAGGGAAACGACCATTTGTCGCTTCCCAACCATTTGGATGGTCGCGGCCGCCTCGAAGGCACCCAGTGTGGTGCAAGCCATGACCCTTCAGCTATGCCCGTCACTGGAGGGGCTGCTGGGCATGCGCACCGTGCATAATAAGATGGAGCAACGAGCGGGGATGCAAATCCATAGGCTTGGGCTCCTGCACATCAAACAGGCCCAGCGAGCGGCACACGGCGTCGAGAACACGACGACACTTCTCTTGGTCCCACCAAGAGCCAAGTGACGTTGTTGTCCGCCTCTTTCACCATGCCAGACACAACCGAGCAAGCCATGGCGTGAGTCTAGATGTTGCTCAACTTTATGCCGACAGCTGACAAGATGGATGAGTGGAGAGCCACCATTTAGAGTTTGATTTCCTTC
The DNA here is from genome assembly GCA_022496015.1 of Hordeum marinum. Taxonomy (NCBI): domain Eukaryota; kingdom Viridiplantae; phylum Streptophyta; class Magnoliopsida; order Poales; family Poaceae; genus Hordeum; species Hordeum marinum. The sequence goes on along the minus strand of CM039675.1, from coordinate 208,521,551 downwards.
GTCAAAGCCAACAAGACCCGACATGCAGAGCCATTGCGACATACGCGAACGGCTGCGGCATCCCGGATCGAGGAGCGCGTCGAAGGGGCTACACCAACGGTGAAATCCACTCCGCGGCAAAACACACAGAGGCAACCACACCAAGCTTCACATCCCGACGAGCACGACAAGGCGTCCATAGTCTCATATGGCCCGCGCAACCGCCGGGATCAGGGACTTGTCCTTGAAGAACGACGCAAAGAAGACGCGTGCATCACCATCAAGCAACATCGAGAAGCACACTGTCAATCCGAAAAACGCAACAGTCCAGCCGTCGATAACCCCGCACCCAGCGTAAGCGGGTACCTTCCTTATGAGGTCGGCTGCCCTACCTTCATAAGCAAGCTGCGACGGGTCCGCTGGCCGTCGACCTGAGATTTCAAGCCGAAGATACCTGAGAAATATGACGGGAAGCTAAACTCGCTAGAGTTCTTGGGAATATACACAACAGCTGTCCAAGCCGCGAGAGGAATAGATAAAAACATGCTCACCAACTATCTCCCTTTGGCACTTAAGCCGAATGTGAGATCGTGGCTGATGCACCTACCAGAGAACTCAATTTCATCTTGGGCTGATCTGTGCAATGAGTTCGTTGGCGCTTTCACAGGTGGTCACCAAGAACCAGGTCAGCCGAGCGATCTCCATGTCCCCCCGCAGAAGGAGGGACAAACTTTGAGAAAGTTTATCCAGAGATTCAGCCGAGTGCACCACAACATCCGAGGCATACATCATGCGGCAATGATTGTCGCGTTCTGATGAGGTCGTGTACTATGGGTAGGGTAACAAGACTGACTTCTGGTCCCACCTATAGACCCTCAGTGGCACTGAATCTCCAGAAGTAAAAGTGCACTCAGACATATCTCAAGAAGCACTCAGACACACCTGCAAAGTCACTTGGATGGCTTTGTCGTACATTCAGGAGAAGGAGCTCGACAACCTTGGAGGCGTAGCATTAGAAGAACCCGAAGGGGCGTCCGTTTCTGTAGTAATCATGTGTTATCAGTAATGCTCTAATTAGAGCGGCAGTTTCTCCAACGTCGCCTTTATTTTCATTTATTACATCGCTTGTCCGATGGTGGCGCACTCTATATAAGCCACAACCGGGCGCCGTAATAGTGTTCGGACATCTGTAATCTTCTATTCCCCCATAAGCAAAGCAAACCAACCCCCGAGCTCGAGACGTAGGATCTTTACCACTCCCGAGTAGGGCCTGAACTCTTACACATCCGAGTGAAACACTTGAGCTGTAGCTAGACTTCGCCCCTCCATTCGTACCCCTCGTAGTATTGTTAGGCTTATTCCCTCGACTGTTGGCGCCCACGATGGGGCTACGCTTCTAGCGAAATCCGGCACAGGTGGAACTCCCATTTCTTCGGTCATCATGATGACTCTGAGCGGCGAGATCTTCTTTCGGTCCCTCAGCTTCATCGTCGACGACTCGTCGTGGCTGCAAGATGCCCTGCTGGACATCGATGCACTGCCCGCTCGAGGCGCAATGCACTTCACTATGATGACGTTTGGAGTCCTACTCCGACAGCCATCGACTCCATATCGACCTACTACACCGACCTGCATTGCAGCCTGTCACTGGCACTTTGGGCGCTTGCAGCTACAATGTTGGATCAAGCACACTGTGGCGGCTCAAATCGTAGCTGAGCAAGCTTCGGTGCGCGACTCTGACGACTCCGTGCACTACCTTTTCTTGTTGTCCGTCGACAATTCCTCCGGCACAGCCGTTTGTGAGGGCAGCGGAGATGTCGTCGAGGTCCTGATGGCAGGCCCATATCGGGATGATCCTCCACTCGAATACTCTGCGGGAAACCCTCGCGGACAGGAAGGTGACCCCGGCGAGGCTACCTCCGAAGGGGACATCCCTTGACCCCTCACTCTAGACCAGCGGGAGGAGATCCGACGCAAGAATGACGAAGTGCTCCTCACACCCATTGCACGAACTTCCCCCGAGGAGATGGCTCTAGAGGCCATGCACCAGACCACTTTGGCAGAGCGCGAGCGCTTGGAGAGACTCCAGCGATCACTCGACGAGCGTGCTACAAGGGAGATTCCCAGTTCCAGTCAGAGCCATCGCCAGATGTTCACCAAAGAGCATCCGTACACCATCCCGATGATGCGCACGCGGTACGCCTTTGTTGAATCTGGCTGCAGGATCGCCAACTTGCTCCAGCCGTCCGATTTGGTGATGGGTGAGGGCATTCGGTAGATCCATGCCCTTTTGACGGTGGCTTTGGAGCAGAACTCCAAAGTGTCACAACCCCATCAACGTATTCACAACAAGTCTGCTCGGGCAAAAACGGTCCAGTTGGCTCATAGCCCACTCGGACCAAGGAAAGACCAACGAACTCCTCCTCATCCGAGAGGACGTTGGCATGATGATTGTGACGCCAGTCAGACGCCCCCTCCAGAGGGGCTGATCATACGACAGGTGTCAATACGACGATGGTCGTCCTCACGTTAGAGACCAAGAGCAGAGCCCCATTCGATGGAGAGGTTATGGAGACAATGGCCACAAACCTCCTCAGTTCAACGCCAGATCCATCATCACCCAACACGTGGTGGACCGGAATAGAGACCAGCGAGAACGAGTGGGTGGCTAGGGGCCTCCAGACTCGGATGCTTCAGTAGGTACATTTGGGAGGTTGAGATCCCACCCAACTACCGTCTACCGATGGGAATCAGCAAGTTCAATGGCGAGTCTAAGCTAGATACTTGGCTTCAAGACTACCAAGTGTCCATTTAGATCGGCGGAGGCAACAATTTTGTTGCTATGAAGCACCTTCCGCTCGGGCTGGAAGGGTCCACGCGTGCGTGGCTGGACCAGTCGCCACCGAGCTGCATCTATTGTTGGGTAGACTTGGCCCGAGTGTTCATCAAAAACTTCGAGGGCACTTACAAGCGCCCAGGTGCTGAATAGAGTTGCATCATTGTGATCAAAAGAGCAATGAGACTCTCCGAGAGTAAATTCAACACTGGACCACGTTGCACAACACCGTGGAGAATGTGACTGAGCATCAAGGCCGGCACTTGGTATCGAGAACGGATTCTCAAGTTTGGCCGAGATGGATACATGTCTCTTAGTCGGGCTATGGAGATAGCAAATAAGTACACCAATGGCAAGGAAGAAGACCGCCTATGTAGTGGCAACGGGCGTGCCAGTGATGTGCCTCAGTTGAGAGGTAACGCGAGGAAAAAGCAGAAGCAGTAGCAGAAGCGAAAGGCAGATGCTCCTACAAAGGCAGAGGTAGCGGCCGTCTCTGGACAGGGCCAGGGCAAACCGAAGCCGAAGAAGAAAAAATAGTGGATTCCTAGGAAGAGTTCCGACTACAAGCCTGACATACTCAATCATCCTTGCCAAGTCCACACCAAGACATATCAAGACGGCAACATTGTGCTCCCACAGCACACCACTCGGGAATGTCGCCTACTCGAGCAGGCTATGGGCAAGGAGTCTATAGAAGACAAGGACGAGGCTGACAATGAGGAGGAACAAACCCAGTATTCCCACCAGTTGACAAGGTCTTGAACATGATTTTTCCGGACGTCGAGAGTAAAAGATGGTTGAAGGTAGTCAATCAGGAAGTTAACATGGCGGTTCTAAAACACCTCAACTAGATGAAGACTCCGATCATGTTTGACCAATCCGATCATCCGCCCCACATAGCCACCCCTAGGAGGCAGGTGTTGGTCGTTGATCCGGTCATGAATGGTGTCCGACTGCGCAAGGTCCTTATGGACAGAGGAAGCAGGCTCAACATCATTTATGCCGACACGCATAAAACCATGGGCATCCTGTTGTCCCAACTGAGCAACAGCAACATGCATTTCCACGGGATAGTCCTTGGGAAGAAAGCGGAATCACTTGGTCAGATCTCTCTGAACGTGGTATTCGGGAAAAAACAAGGAACACTACCGGAAGGAGCGGTTGACCTTTGAGGTTGTGGATTTTTGAAGTGCCTATCATGCGATTTTAGGCAGACCTGCTTATGCTCGTTTCATGGCTAGGCCAGGTTATACTTACCTCAAGTTAAAGATGCCGGAGATGAATGGCGTGATCACTATGAATGGCGACCGGGTCGTGGCTGAAGAATACCTCTAGCAGGGTTCCAAGATAGCCATTGAACAAGTGGTGGCAGCAGAACTCAAAGGATACAAGAAGGAGGTGGACACGACATATTTGCTTAGGTTGAAATGACCCACTTCCGAGTCGTCTTTCCAGTCGGCCGACGAGATCAAACAAGTCCATGTTCACCCGACTGATCCCAATGCTGCACCAACCAACATCTCCACCTCACTTGGTGAGAAATAGGAAGTCAGGCTCATCCAGTTCCTCTGTGAGAACTGGGACATCATCACATGGAAGCCGTCCGACATGCCTGGTGTTCCCACGGAACAGGCTGAGCACCGACTATGAACTGATCCTAAAGTTAAGCCAATCAAAGAGTACTTGCGCCGATCTTCCGTAGAGAAGTGCAAGGCGATTGGCAAAGAAATAGCTCGGCTCCTAGCTACCGAGTTCATTCGCGAGGTATACCACTTCGAGTGGCTCGCAAATGTTTTCTTGGTGCCCAAGAAGTTTAAATCACTTCGAATGGGTATTGACTTCAAGCACCTCAATCGGGCATGTCTGAAGGATCATTTCCCTTTACCTCGCATAGACCAAATAGTGGACTCTACTTCCGGATGTGAACACCTATCATTCCTGGACACGTACTTCGGGTACCACCAGATCCATATGTACGGTCCTGATGAAATAAAAATGACCTTCATCACCCCATTCAGGTGTTTATGTTACGTCATAATGCCTTTTGGTGTGATGAATGCTGGTGCTACTTTCCAGCAAATGATTCGAAAGTGCCTGTAGAAACAGACCAGTCGTAATCTGGAGGCCTACATGGACGATATTGTGGTCAAATTGACTAAAGGTTCCGACCTCCTGGCGGACCTGGGTGAAACCTTGGCCAATTTACAATGCTTTGGAATAAAGTTTAATCCAACCTAGTGCACATTCGGAGTTCCTGCAGGAAAGCTACTCGGTTTCCTCATTTCCGAATGAGGGACCGATGCTAACCCACACAAGATCGAAGCCATCATCCGAATGAAGCAGCCAGAGCGCCTACATGATGTGAAGATGTTGATAGGTTGTCTTACGGCCCTAAGCCGATTCATTTCAAGACTCGATGAAAAAGCTCTCTCGCTTTACCGATTAATGAAGAAATCTAACAATTTCGAGTGGAATCCTGAAGCACAAGCTGCGTTTGAAGAACTCAATGCGTTGCATTCCACCCATCCAGTGTTAGCTACTTTGGGTAGTTGGGAACCACTACTCCTCTATATTGCAGCTACTAACCAAGTGGTGAGCACCATCCTGGCAGTAGAACGCAAGGAGCCAGGAAAACATGCAAAATTCAAAGACCCATCTATTACATCTCAGAACTTTTGACTCCTTCTAAGCAGAGATACCCATATTACCAGAAGTTGGGCTATGGTATTTACTTGACTGCGCACAAGGTGGATCATTATTTCCAAGATCACTCGGTTAGAATCATCAGGAACGCTCCCCTATCAGAGATCTTACACAACCGAGATGCGTTTGGCCGAGTGGCGAAATGGGCAATTGAGCTTTTCCCACTAGAGATCAAGTTTGAAGCCAAGAAGTCAATGAAGTCCCAAGCATTGGTCGACTTTATGGCTGAGTGGATTGAGCAAGAGCACCCGACCCCGAGTGTTTTCGAACATTGGACCATGTTCTTTGATGGATCCAAGATGCTCAATGGTTCAGGGACTGACATTGTCCTGGTCTCTCCCAAAGGAGACCGACTGAACTACGTCCTCCAAATCCATTTCGATTCATCAAACAATGAGGCCGGTACAAAGCACTCCTATATGGACTCCGAATGGCGATTTCACTCGGCGTTCGTCGTTTAATGGCCTACAGAGATTCGGACCTCGTTGTCAATCAAGTGATGAAGGAATGGGACATACGGAGTCCAGCTATGACTGGCTACTGCAACGGAGTTAGAAAGCTGGAGAAGAATTTTGATGGTTTGGAACGACATCACATTCCTTGCGCAAAGAATCAAGCAGACAGTAACTTGGAGAAGATTGGATCCACTCGTCGGGCAGTTCCGAAGGATATATTCCTCGAACATCTGCGCGCCCCAACAATTGTAGAAGATCTTTTCACAAAGGAGCCCCCGCAAGCAGTGGGTCCTTGAAATCCGACTGAGGTTAATGTTCTAGTCGTGGTCAACCTAGTCCAAGAAATACAGGTAATCACTCCCGAGTGGACTCATCCATATTTAGCATATTTGCACCGCCGAGAACTCCCCGAAGATGAAGAAGAAGCCCGCCAGATCGTCCACCGATCTAAATCATTTCAAGTTTGGGAGACCAGTTGTATAAGAAAAGCACCAGAGAGGTCACTGAGAAATGATCCTCTCCAGAAGAGGGACTCCAGATGCTACATGATATTCACTCGGGAACTTGTGTCCACAACGCGTCCTCTCGGACACTGGTTGGTAAGGTTTTCCGAGTAGGTTTTTACTCGCCCTGAGCCAACGAAGCTGCCAAAGAGCTAGTTGACAAGTGTGTTGGATGTCATTTCAATAAGAACAAGTCTCACAAACCCGACTCTACGTTGAAGACGACAACGCTCACTTGGCCATTCGCCGTGTGGGGCCTTGACATGGTGGGGTCCATGCAGACGGGCACGAGTGGATTCACCCACTTCCTCATGGTTGTTGATAAATTCACTAAGTGGGTTGAGGCTAAGCCCAACTAATGTCTCGGTGCAGGCACTGCCGTCAGCTTCATTTGGCAGATTATCTATAGATTCGGTGTGCCGCACGACATCATTACAGATAATGGCAAGAACTTCGACTCGGACGAATCCGTGAGTTTTCCTTCTCTCAGGGCACTCGAGTCAATTACGCCTCCGTGGTTCGCCCATAGTCAAACGGACAAGAAGAACTAGCAAACGAGATGATCTTCCAAGGGTTGAAACCCCGATTGATGATAGATCTGAAGCATGCTACTGGAGCCTGGGTGGAAGAACTGCCTTCAGTCATGTGGGGCATTCAGACGACCCCTAACCGCTCTAAACAGCGCATTCCTTTTTTCATGGTCTATGGGTCAGAAGTTGTGATCCTGTGTGATCTCCAATATAATTCCCCCCGAGTGGAACAATACGATGAACTGAAGCTGAAGCAGCACGACAAGACGGCCTCGACCTCCTGGAGGAGGAAAGAGAGTTAGCCCTGATAAGATCTATAGTTTACTAACAGGATCTGAGGCGTTAGCACGACAGACAGGTCAGAGGTCAAGCCTTTCAGGAAGGAGCTCTAGTTCTCCGACTAGATCAACAGAGACCCCACAGGTTGGCGCCTCCATGGTAGGGACCACATGTCATCTCCAAAGTCTTGCACAATGGAGTGTACGAATTGTACAATATCAAGGATGATGCAAAAGAACCTTGGACTTGGAACACGGATCTACTCCGCAAGTTCTACACTTAGAACGGTACAAATGTAAATTAAGACTTTTGTAATAAATCTCAGCGATCTCGATGAATAAAGCTTTGTTTCATTGTATCTTGTTGAAATTCGACTACCACCCAAAGTGGGAATAAAACACAAAACACTTAGCTACAAACCTGATTTTGCCTAAGTACAAACTAATCCGAGTGAGGGCCTCACCTGCGCCCGGGGACTTAGCTATGACTAGGGATGGCACCCGCAGGTTATGGGTGTGGGTGGAGTCTCCCCATACCCTTACCAGTCCCGCCTGATCTTACCCATCACCCGTACACATACCCATCAACGGGTAGAATTTTTGCCCATACCCATTACCCGATTGGGTAGACGGGTACCCGTGGTAAAATTACCCATATTTGCAAAGCATCAATTTGAACATCTTATACTCATAAACTACATCATATAATATTGTTTACAAAAATAGATTATAACAACAACATACACATATAAACAACATCATATAGTCATAAACAACAACACATAGACATACATTTTCAATTCACAAATTCTTCACATAGTGTAGATTGTAGAGATAATTTTCAGTTTACATAGATTTTATACGGGTACATGGGTATGTGGCTCTGGGTTATATGATCCCATACCCGTACCCTCTACCCGATGGGTTTCAGAATTTTCTATTTATATACCCATGGGTAATTTTTTGTCCCATACCCTTACCCTAATAGGGTTTTTACCCGCAGCGTACGTGGTTAATGGGTACCCATTGCCATCCCTAGCTGTGATTCCGCATCGCCTAAGTAGGCAAACTACCCCGAGTGTAGGTGTCACCCACACTCAGGGGCTTAGTCACGACTTCGCCTTGCCTAAGTCAAAAACACTCCTCAAGTGGGACATTCTCCACACTCGATTGTCAAGATGAACAGGGCCATCATTGTTCATCTAGATGACAAACTATACCGAGTGAGGGCCTCGCCCGTGCCCGGGGACTTAGCTGCGACTCCGCGTTGCCTAAGTTAATAAACTACCCCGAGTGTAGATCTAACCCACACTCGGGGGCTTAGTCGCGACTCCGCGTCGCCTAAGTTAAAAAACTTCTCGAGTGGGACATTCTCCACACTCGATTGTCAAGATGAATAGGACCATCATTGTTCATCTAGATGAAAAACTACTCGAAGTGAGGGACTCACTCGTGCCCTGGTACTTAGCTGCGACTTTGCGTCGCCTAAGCTAACAAACTACTCCGAGTGTAGGCCTCACCCACACTCGGGGGCTTAGATGTGACTCTGTGTCACCTAAGTTAAAAAACTTCTCGAGTGGGACATTCTCCACACTCGATTGTCAAGATGAACATGACCATCATTGTACATCTAGATCACAAACTACTCCGAGTGAGGGCCTCGCCCGCGATCGAGGACTTAGCTGTGACTCCGCGTCGCCTAAGTTAACAAACTACCCCGAGTGTAGATCAAACCCACAGTCGGGGGCTTAGCTGCAACTCCACACCACCTAATTTAAAAAACTTCTCGAGTGGTACATTCTCCACACTCGATTGTCAAGATGAACATGACCATCATTGTTCATCTAGATGACAAACTACTCTGAGTGAGGTCCTCGCCCGCGCCCGGGGACTTAGCTGTGACTCCGCGTCTCCTAAGTTAACAAATTACCCCGAGCGTAGATCTAACCTACACTCGGGGGCTTAGCCGCGACACCACGTTCCCTATGTTAAAAAACTTCTCGAGTGGGACATTCTCCACACTCGATTGTCAAGATGAACATGACCATCATTGTTCATCTAGATGCCAAGCTTCTTCGAATGAGGACCTCGCCCACGCCCGGGGACTTAGCTATGATTCCGCATCGCCTAAGTTAGCAAACTACCCCGAGTGCAGATCTAACCCACACTCGGGGGCTTAGCCGCGACTCTGCGTTGCCTTAGTTAAAAAACTTCTCGAGTGGGACATTCTCCATACTCGATTGTCAAGATGAACAAGACCACCATTATTCATCTAGATGACAGACTACTTGGAGTGAGGGCCTCGCTCGCGCCCAAGGACTTAGCTGTGACTCCGCATTGCCTAAGTTAACAAACTACTCCGAGTGCAGGTCTCACCTACACTCAGGGGGGGGGGGCTTAGCCACCACTCCACGTCACCTAAGTTAAAAAACTTCTCCAGTGGGACATTCTCCACACTCGATTGTCAAGATGAACAGGACCATCATTGTTCATCTTGATAACAAACTACTACGAGTGAGGGGCTCTCCCGCGCCAAGAGATTTAGCTGCGACTCCTGTCGCTTAAGTTAACAAATTATTCCAAGTGTGGGTCTCACCTACACTTGGGGCCTTAGCCGCGAATCCAAGGGTACCAAGACAAGGACTTTCGATAAGCTGCTGAAGAGTAGCAAGCGCTGGATAGGCGAGCTACCGGTGGTTCTTTGGTCCCTCGGAACGACACCAAATCGAGCTATCGACCAGACGCCCTTCTCACTAGTGTAAGGGGCGGAAGCAGTGCTCCCCATAGAACTCATATACGGATCACCTCGAGTGCTTGCCTACGATGAATTAGAGCAACAACAACTATGGCATGACAATGCCATGCTCCTCAAGAAAGACCATCTCCAGGCTGTTGTGCGTGCTGCACGCTACCAGCAAGCCCCGCGTCGCTACCATAGCCGTAGGGTCCATGCCCAGAGCCTTGAGGAAGGCAACCTTGTCCTTAAGCGTGTTCAGTCCTCCAAGGGTACCAACAAGTTGACATCAAAGAGGGAAGGCCTTTACCGGGTAGCACGAGTCATGAGACCTGGCGCAGTCCGCCTGGACATCGAAGATGGCACCAAGGTAATTTACTCATGGAATATTGAGCATCTTCGTAAGTTCTACCCGTGAGGCGTGGCTACCGGGCTTAGTCCCCGGCAGCCACCTTTTGTACAAGCATTGTCGATGTTGCATGAAACCCTTTGTACAAAGCCATGCTCAGTCCCTGTGTAACAATATGAAAGCTAGGCATTGCATCATATCATCATTTTGCATGCTCATTACGCATTTTGATGATTGCACTGTTATTGTTTTTAAGTTATAAGATTTACTAAACTACTTGTTGAACCTATGATATTTGTTACTGCTCTCACCTTGCACCCTGGACTGTTGAGAAGATACAGAAGAGAAGTGAAGAAACAAGGTCAACGACCTATCATGCTCAAGAAGGATACTAATTGGGAGAGATAAGTATAATCACATATCCCAAGTTCGATTCCTTTCAAATTCCTCATGGAAATTCTTAGTATCTTCCTTACTATAGGTACTGGAGTCCTCCATGTGGTGAGAACCCTTGTCTGGATGAGCCGTCCCCCTGTTTTTTAACAACTAAGAGGGCTGCACCAACACCGGTAAGGAGCTCTATCGAGGAACAATGCCAACCTACTATCGGGGGCTCGTTTCCCTCTTGGCACTCGCAGTTAAGTGGTGATCCGTCAAGCGGCTCCGTGTAGCAAGGACGAAACATGCCAATACAGTATAAACAAGGAAATAAAGGGATAGTACTTGCAAAAGGAAAATGGCATTTTTCTCATTCATTTTTGATACAAAATGTTTAGAGATTACATTATAGTTAGTTAAAACATGGCAAGCGCCTACATCTTTTGACATAAAAAAACATAAGTGCCCCATAATGCCTTTCTTGTCCCTCTCCTCCTAGGAATTAGGTGGAAGATAAACAGAGGGCAAAAGGAGCGCCTAGGTAGGATATGTGCCTCCCCGAGAGGAACAGAGGGATGCGTCCCCTAGAGGAGCCGAAGGACCCTGCACCCAGGCAGGGCGGATGAAGCTGGCAGGGAGGAATAAGGCGGAGGGCGAGTGTAGGCAGAGGTGCTGTCGATGCACAGATGTTGATTATGGTGTTAATGATGCTCCCACTTCCCCACTGTCATTTTCATCATCGCCGTCGCTCGAAGGGACGTCTCCGTAGCCGCCCCGAACTTCTCCATCCAAGCCTTCTACGCAATAGCGAAGGCGGGCGCTAGGCCTCCTGAAGAGCCTCCCAGAGAGCATGGTCGCCCCCGGTGGCCAAAGTCGGGAAATATCTCTTGTCGTAAAGAGCTACACGCAGACGAAATGTTTCCACCCATGTACGCCATACACGACGCCATGTGGAGAGAACTTCAGCATGATTCGTGAAGAACCGCTACAGCAAATGCGCGCACATGACCGACGACAAAGTGGACGATATGCCTTCATCACCTCGAAGAAGGAGCATGGGTACCATGGTTCGCTGCAGCACTACACCCTCTCTATGGACTCTGGCGCGATGGAAGCCATACGGTACTCCGTCAAGACTCGGGCAGCGGGCGGTGCAATGGCGAAGACATTACCCCAATTACCCTTGGCGCGGACACCGCGCCGCCCGCTCCCCCATCCCGGGATCCTCCGGCCAAACAAGGGGAGGACCCTACGACGGATGTCGCGCCCGCCAAGCCTTTCGCCCTGACCATTAGGGGGACAAATGCGGCTCAAGTCAAGGAAGTAGAAGAGCGAGCTCTGTAGATTCCGACTCAAGGAGGAGAACAAGGTTGATGAGAATCGCCTCTTGGGACCTCCCAATTTATAGGGGAGAACATGGGGGGCTGGCTCTCCCCCGCTCCAAGGGTTGCTGACCATCTCCACCAATTCCACCACCCACGATAGCGGGCGAACAGGTAACCGCCCCATTACTGCAATCCATGGCGCTACGGATTCTACCATGACCAGAGCTTTAAGTCACGCGCACCCGCCGTTAACTCCCCGCTATGCATGCGGTATGCGTGGCGAAAACGGCCTGAGGTAGTGGGTTAGTGCTGACCAGTAAATTGCCAATTACTCGCTCACATTGCGTGACTGTGCACGAATTTTGGGCCTGGCTCAACTATCAGCATTCTGGGAACGGGGGTACCCAGCCCTGCCAGCCTACGGCCCATGACATGGCCCACCTAGTCATCTAGGCGCGGCCTGGCATGGCTCTACTCAATACAAGGCCCTCGCGAGGACCAAGGGCTCGCGAGGAAGGACAACACCAAGACCAGCTAGATGAGCTTCCTCAGACCCCCTCCTGACCGGCGGAGATCTCTATGCAGAGCCCGGCCTCACGAGTCAGAGGTGACGCAAGGAAGGACTGGCCCCGTGAACCTTCACCCGCTCGCCCGCAGGCACCTCATCGGGTGACGGCAGCACAACGGGAGCAGGCGGAGCATTGGAGGACGCCTTCGGATTGATGCCTACTTTCCTCTTCCTCATATTCAATGCGGGGGCGTTCCTTGTTACCAGGCAAAGGAAGAATCATTATCACCCAAGCTACCAGAGGGCAGGCAAGGTCGAACCGGGTACTTACTCCTCAATGTCGACCCACTTCCTCTTCCCCTACTCTCCTATGATAGCAACGCCCTCACCTTTCTTGGTGAGGGCACCGTCACGACAAGGGACATGGTCATCATGCGCTAGAGCCGCCACCGGAGGGATCGCTGCGGCTGCCGCCTCACCCACTTGGTCCGCAGGTTGCAACTCGGGCGGGGGCAAGGCTGGCACCTCAACCACCATGCCTGCAGAGGCTGGGCACATCGAAGGATACTCAGCCCCACACTTCCAGGGGGTCATCAGGAAGGCGGACTGCATGGCACGAGGGGCCGGCACGAGCCCCCTGGGAACCTTGGCGGGACGTGGAGAGCCTTCCGGCCGAGATTCGCCAGTGTCGTCGACATCCTCAAGATCACACAGGAACACGCTCTATGACGGGGGAGACGCCCGTGCTGGGTCATTGTCCGACGTCTTCTCTGAATCCTCCCCTCCCGAGGTGTGGCCAGAGGACACCGTCATCGGGGAACCAAGGCCTTTGACTGGGGAGAGCCCTAGTTCGTTGAATACAGGCATCTTGACGACCGAAGCGGCCACGTCGTCGCGATGGTATAGTGGAGTGCAGGCCTCAGGAAGATCACCGGGATCTCCATTGAGCAGGGTTGACACAGACCTACCAAGTTCTTCAAGGGTTATGCATGCGGACTGAAGCCTCAGGTTGTAGCCGCTGCCTTGATAGTCCCACATGGGCCTAGAGTGGTACTAGAGGGGCGCCAGGTGCTCCATCAATAACTCCTTCACTATCATCCCCCAGACAGCTTCCTAGCGCTGATGTTGCGGGAAATCCGCTACAGGACGGGCTTGGCCCAGGGGGTCAGAAAGCTTCGTGGATCTCCATGCAGAGGCCTTCTCCGGCAGCCCCTTCGATAGCTCCAATCAGGGGTTGGGACTCCCAAGATCAATGAATACCCAACGGTGCCGGAAGTTCTCCACCTTCTTCCCGGGCTTCAAGAGCATATTACCGCTCTGGACTGGGACGAAGGAGACGCATGCTGATCATTGAGCATCATAGTGCACACGCAAACTAAAAAATGTTGGAAGAGGGCCACTGAAGGCTTCACGCCCACGAAAGCCTCGTAGTAAAAGGCGAAGACAGACAAGAGCAGGATGGAGTTGGGCAGAAGATGAAGGGCCTGGATCCCGTAGTGATTGAGGATGGTGGTAAAGAACGCAGAGAAAGGTGGAACAAGCCCGACAAAGATGCTATGGAGGAAGAAGGGATATGTTGACCTGGACGAGGGCCGCCTCTCTAAGGAGCCACCCCATATCAAGGTCCGTCCGTGCTCATTGGTATCGTCTACCGTCGACGGGAGCACCGGGACTAGGTCGCCATCCTTGGCAATGGTAGACTCGGAGAGCACTGGAGAGATGGGAGCGGAGGCTGAACTATGGGCCTCTGGCTTTGACTTGCCGGCATGAGCCATTCGGAAGAAGGACGGAGCGACGCAAGATCTAGAGAGCTCTTAGCTAAGGCCAGGATCTAGGAGCAAGAGCAAGTGCGCAGAAGAGGAAAGTAGTAATGCCTCGACGCTAGAAGTGAGGATTTTATCAATTCGGGCGGTGGCTAGAAGGTCGCCCAAGGTCAGCCGCACGACGCGCTCTAGTCCTAGCCCCTAAGGCATTTTGGGGCACGCGGCACTTCGGGCCGCCCTCTAGTCTTCACCCTGAAGTCAACTCTAGCACACCTTGGGCCCGGGGGCTACTATCGGCGTTCTGGGAACAGGGGTGTGGGGACCCCGACTCCTAAGTCTTACTCCAAATGTACGTGCATAGTGATCCGAGATATCAATGCTCACTAAACACACAGAAACTTGAATACAAGAGTCTTACATCCTTACATACCGTCTTACACAAATAAGGGCCAAATAGGCCAAGTCTTACTTAGATAGGGCCGCAAGGGCCAAATACTCAATCATAACAAGCAGCGGAAATCTTGATTGAAAGCGTGAACCCATGCCATCTCCCTTAAACCTACAGGCATTCTGACTGGGAAGCATCCTAGTTCGCATGTTCGTTAGCCACAAAATCTTCACCGTATTCCTATTCTTCCATGTCTGGCCAATTAAATAACCAGTGGCAAGCCAATGAGTACTTTGAATGTACTCGCAAGCAACCCATGTTGTAACAACGCAATAACAGTGCATGATATAGCACTAAGTAGGTATTTTGCAGAAAGCTAATTTTAAGTGCAATGATATGATCAAGAAACTTGAGTAAGCATGCATCAAATGTTGATGGTACTCAAGTGAACAAGTCTCAGTTATCATCATAAGCAAGGGGTTGAATAGCTAATGTTCAGTCATCATGTCAAGTCATCAGACTTAACTCAAGTATCACCTTTGTCACCATGCCACACACACGAAGTTGGTGAAAACATCAGACGCAATTTAAGCAGGACCTCCAACTGTCCATGACCGTGGGCATGGCTATTCGAGTAGTTTTACACTCTGCAGAGGTTGCACACTTTACCCCCAAGACTCGTGGAACTTCCGTGTCATCCACGACTCGCGATATATAACATACTAGAGGTAAGCACCCAAACAATGGCTTTTCCGTGACGATACTAAACAAAGAGTCCACTCGATTGGTACCCAGCCCTCATGATGTACATCATACAAGCCTCGCTCCAGGTCGTATCATCCATGAAGGGACCAACGGTGTGCCCGGTGCCTGTGAAGACGACGCATGATAGTCCATACCGGCATGACCCGGTATCGAGAGTGGCCACGTCACTGCCGCCACTAGCAAAGCGGGCTCTATGCTAGTACCCATCAAGGTAATCAACAAAGCCCCGTCACATAAGGGGTATCGTGGTTGTGCATGTAAGGTTGGGACGGTCAGCAAATCTTAAAACTCTCCATTTTTGAAAACACACGCTCAACTTGCTCTAGTACACCACTTCTTTATCAATTGGTTAACTAGCTCATCACCATCTCCCTCAGGCATTTCTGGCACACGACGGGGTTTTCGAAGAGTCTTTGAAACCATCTTGTTTCCAACACCATGCATATTCCCATCCCACTTGCATAGCATCCACTAAGCATCCTATCTACTCCCCCCACATAACCCTCATAAGGATGGTAGGGTCATGCATGATGCAAGTATCAACGGTAAAGTATCGGAGGCATACCCACCAAAGTGGTCACCACATCAACATGAACAACATCACGGAAATAAGTGCTACTACCATGCAAATAAAAAGGTTCATAGTCATGCTCAAAGGGTTGCTTGCCTGGATTAGCAATGTCTTCGAGGTCTTCACGCACTTCTCTCCCACTCCAAGCACTTCATCTACATCATCAACTATTGCCGGAAACATCTACAATAAGCAACATGACAAGAAGAAAATAAAAGTTCTCTACAAATAGGAAATATATATTTTTCTAGGATGTCTTTAGTCATAAGAAAAATGACGAAGGAGGTTCCATTGGATGTGGATCAAGGGGGTGTCTTGAATGATGGAAATGAAGGAATTTGGTCCTATAAGGTGTCCACAGAAAATGTTTTAACAGAAAAAATGAGTAGATGAACCTAACAAATAGGGCATGAAGTTTAGAAGATTTTAGGAATTGGTTCTACTGGATTTGGAGTTGGTATGAATATTCTAGGGATCTGCCAAGTGGATCAAACATGAAGAAATGGTCCAATATTTGACATAGCAGAGCAAGTGTAAGAAAAAATGTTCACATCCTAAGAGATGATTTTAGATACACCCAGGAACTTGAACCATTTCTTTCGGAGTCGAAATGAGTTCTCTAAGAATTTTAGAAGGTGGTACTTACAATAAAAGAAATGACAAAAGATATTTTTGGTGCAGAAAATATTGTACGGAAAAATATGCAAAGCACATATTTTGTTAGGGCAAGAGTTCAGAAATCTGTAGGAATTTGAATCATCAGAATTGGACTTGTATTCATTTAAATGTGAGTTTTGGAAGTTCCTATGAAAAAGAAAAAGGGAAAGAACTACCTAAATGGAAAAAAGCGCTCTGGGCGCGAGATAGAAAATGGGTCGGCCCAATGGCTCGGCCAGGTGTGCGACGGGCCACGTCAGAGGCGTATTCCCTGGAATACGCCTTAATCAGTCGAATGCCTCTCCAGAGGATGCCGTCTCCACTTTCACTGATGGGGGGGGGGCGCCTAGTGGCCGCACCGGCTGACGGGTGAGTCCAAGGGAAGATGGGCCCACCAGCAGGTTCATCCTCCTCCTCCCACGCCATCGCGCATGGCCGTGGAGAGGGCGCGAATGCCGACGTCAATTGCCGGCGACTCCGACCACCGATCGAGTCGCCTAGCCTACCAGCATGCTCTGGGGGCCGATGCGGTCCTCCTAGTGCCGGGCATGGTCGCCGAGTGGCTCTGAGCTTAGTAGGGCATCGACTGCGGCGGAGACCGGCGGCAGCCATGGTGAATCCGACGACTCCGGTATGGGAGGGAGGATTTGAAGTGGGGGGTCAAGTCCCTAAGTTCTCGGGGGAGCTAAGGTAGAAGAAATGGAGGCGGGACGAGCCAGGTATTACCAGGTCGATGGTGGCCCATGACGGCGGAGCTCCTGCTCGCAGTTGAGCACAGATACCGGGAGAGGATGAGCAGGCGTCCGACGTTCGATTGAGGGATCTTGCAGGCATAGAAAGTCGACACAGAAGCCGGGGGGATTTTATAGTCATGGCGTGGGCTTGCCATGGACAAGGCTCATGGCCGTCCGCGGGCACGGCTCTAGCGGCCATGGAGTGGGGCTGGAGCTGCTCTATGGTGCACATAGGAGTGGTTCAAGGTGCTGGAGAGAAAGAGGGGGATAAGGGAGGAGATGAGGCGGGACAGGGGGTGGGCAGGGAGTGGTGGACATAGGCGGCAACGATCACCCATGACTAGGGTCGCCGGAGAGCGAGGGAGGAAGGGCCCGACAGGGAGGCATCTCCCGGACGCCGAGGCTAATAAATTGGGCAAAGGGGGATCCCGAGGTTGTCGGGGCCATGCATTGGGCGGCAACTACAATGCGGCCGGGCACTGTAGCGCGGTCTAGAGCGCGACCACTTCATGCCATGGCCTCGCCACTTGTGTCTAGTGCATGGCCAACCTTTTCTAGTAGTCCCTGGGGATATAGGAGATGCTCTTAGGATGCTCCGGGAGGTGGGGAGAGTGGTAGAAGTAAAAGGTGGCGGGAGGAAGCTTCTGATTGGGCTGTCCAAGGGGAAATGAGGGTTTTACCTCACCAATGTTTGAGCTATGCACATGAAATAGTTACTGGAGGTTGACGGCACCTAGGTGGAGATGTGGTAAAAGTTTGAGATCAAGAAGAATAATTTAGGGGGTGAAAATAGTGATTTTTAGAAATGACCAAAAGGTGTTTGATGATTATTTGGCCAAGTAAATTAATTCTACTTGCCTTGAAATTTAACAAGATCAAATGGTGGGTAAAAATGAGATGGATAACAAGGTTTGAGCTCAATAGAGAAAAGTTGATAAAGCAAACTTTGTGAACCCTAGAATTCAACAGAATCAGGTTTCTATAGATCCAGTTAGGCTAAACTAATATCCTTGATGCACCACTTTGTGTAACATCATTATTTGGGGATAGAAACATGCCCACAAAATTTGGGATCAATAGGACAAACTTCACAATGTAAAGTTGCTCAAATATGATTCTGGACAGAGAAGGTTTTGGAATATTTTGGTGAAGCAAAATAATTGTGACTGAGATGAAACTTTGCAAGACCATCAGATATAGCATTTGTGACTTGCTGGGATTTTATTGGATTTATTTGCGAATATTTCCGATAGAAATATTTCAAATGCTTGAAATAGGCAGATAGGGTTTTGAAGGGTTTTGTGCAATATTTTGAACATGTCCATGTGTTGAAACTCTTATATATGGATACTATATGTCCACTGAGTTTTACTAAATTTTCTCAAATATTTTAAATGCATAAACATAATTTTCCCTATAAAAGACCATTTCTGGCCTTAAGAAAAAGCCTTTAAATAAAATAAGAAAATAATCTTGGAAAAAATTAATATTTTGTTGTTTTGGGAAGTCATATATAGTAGGTTCCAAATAAATCATTTGGGGAAAAACGATCCACCCAATTTGGCGACTTGGAGTGCAAATCTCAAATCAAGGATTTTTTAAAACCTAATTTGAATAAATGCTTTTGAAGTCCTATTCACATGGCATGATCATTGAACAAGAGTTGGGATCAAGGAAAAGAGTTGTTGAGGGTAGGAGGATGTTTTATGGATTATAGAGCACTAGCAAGCAATCAAACAAGCAAGAAAATAACACACAAGTCAAGCATTCCAATGCACTCAAAAAGTTTTAATTGGCCCTAATTTTTGAGTCATGTTAACTTAGACAGAAGAGGCAAAACACAGGGCATGACAGGGGGTACCCAGCCCTTCCAGCTCGCGGCCTAGGACATGGCCCACCTTGTCAGCCAGGCACGTCCCGGTGCGGCTCTACTCAAGACAAGGCCCTCGCGAGGACCCGAGGCTCACGAGGAAGGACGACACCAAGACCAACCAGGATGAGCGTCCTCAGGCCCCCTCCTGAGTGGAGGAGATCTCTATGCAGAGCCCGGCCTCAGGAGTCAGAGGTGACGCAAGGAAGGACAGGCGGGCGCCAGCATGCTAGGCGACGCAGTTTCCCCTTTGCTGCAAGGAGAGCAAGGACGTACGCGGATTACCAAAGTGCCGCCCAAAGGTTTCCAGTCCAATGCAACAATACCATGACCATGAGCCCCACAGGGCGGATGTTATCACCGAGCCCACCACTACATCATCGACAGCCACTTGCAGGCGAAGACCACCTTGGGACAGGGCGCGGATGTACACTTGCCCTCCTTCAAAATTGTCCGTTGCGGGATCCCTTCCTGCCATTGTGATAAGGCAAGAGGACCCGGGCCACCATTATATATAGAGTCTAGGCCACACCATAGAGGGGATCCAATCTGATCCGATCCGACACTTAGACACTCAACGAACCACCACAAGGCAGAGAGCCAAGAACACCACTTGGGTGCCCTCACGAGGCTTGAGCCCACTATACTAGTTCATCCCCCACACCTCCACAAGAGGCAATCCACCAAAGCAGGACTAGGGTATTACACTTCACAGCGGCCCGAACTTGGGTAAGATGCCATGTTCATCTTCTTCCTCATCATCGTGCAAGTTCGCCATAGTAAACATTGAGTAGTGAGCTAGGTTGCGCGAGGCTGCGGGGAACCTTCGCAGACGCCCCTATGTTCGAACCTTGAGGGTTTTGCGGAGCCCAAAATCCAAGACCAACGGCACTTGGCAAGCATGTGTGGGCCAGACCCGAGGGCTCCTGTCATGCACTAGGATAGGGGTACCTAGTGCCCCTGACTTATGCACATGCGGTATTAGCTGAACCCCTCGACATCGCGCCAAATTGGCAAATGATCAAGACAATACTCCAACAATCCCGATGCGGCAGCCTGAGCCTGGACTGTTGTGCGCCAAGCATGCCCCCGACGCCTGCCAGGGAGCAGGACGTGTGCCCCTTCTTGAAGACCCGGCAAGCCATCCCCCGGCAGGCGCGGGCCAATCCGCCACCGCTCCACCTCATCACAAGGCGATTCAGTTGTCAATGCGGTGTCGAGCCCCATGATGGCTAAGTGGCTCTCTCTAAGCATGTGGTGACCCACTGGAAGACAAATTACGCTTCCTTGACACCCGTCCATAGACGTGTCGAGGTGAGGTGCAATTATTAGCTAGAGCGGTGGTATAAGCTTCCTGGGGATGCGCCCCCGCATGCCACCTAAACTAGCGATGATGGTATTTTGTCCCTAATGCCAGAGTTAGGTATGATAAGCTCTGCTAGCTATCTAAAAATTAGGTAATGTCTCTTTTGCGAAAGCTAGAGTTAGGCAACCTAGCCCGGGATCCCAAAAGGCAACCCTTGCCAGGCTGGAGTGTTGCATGCTCTTCGTGTTCCTCTGATCAATCCACCCACAAAGAAGGAGTAGGGTTTTACGCTTCACAGTGGCCCAATTCTGGGTAAATTGCCATGTTGTCTCTTGGTCTCTACCCTTTGTGCTTACGACCACAGCGCCCGCTGATCCACAAAGGGGCCGATGGCCCCATAGGTGATTGAGTGCATCTAGCCCCAAAAATGGTTGCTCAAGCAATCATAAAGAGAAGTCCCATAAACGGAAAAATCATCCATCAATACCTCAACAATCTTTTCACAAAATCAGAGAATATAGCAGTCTATCTTTGAAAGGTAGTATGTGCATTGCATAAACCAAAAGGAAGATGTTTAGAAGCATAAGTTCCAAAGGGACAAGTAAAAGTAGTTTTATCTTGATCTTGTTTTGACATGGGTATTTGTGAAAAAACAGAAAAATTGTCAAGGAAACAAAAGTGTGTGTGCTTAGATAATCTTTCTATCATTTTATCAATAAAAGGGAAGGAGTAATGATATTTTCTAGTAGCTTTGTTTAATTTCCTAAAATCAATTACCATCCTATAAGAAATTACTATTCTTGGTGGGATGAGTTCATTCCTATGATTAGGAACAATAGTCACACCTCCTTTTTAGGAACAAAATGAACAGGACTTACCCATCTACTATCAGTTATGGGATAGATTATACGTGCCTCTAGAAACTTTAATATTTTAGTTCCTATCACTTCCTTCATGTTAGGATTCAATCGGCATTGATGTTCAACAACAGGTTTAGCATCTGGTTCCATATTAATCTTGTGCTCACATAGTGTGGGACTAATGCCCTTAAGATCACCAAGAGTATATCCCATAGTAGCTCGGTGCTTCTTAAGAGTTTTGAGTAATCTATTTTTACATGCTCTGAAAGGTTATCACTAATATGATATTTCTTCTTTTCACCAAGATAAACATATTTCAATGTATCAAGTAAGTTCTTTAACTCAAACATGGGACCTCTAGGTGGGTTAGGATCTCCTAAAATATCAATGGCAAAATTGTGTTTGAGAATAGATTTTTTTTCTAAATAATATTTCATCTATTTCCTTCATTTTGTTCATATGCATATTATTTTCATGGTCTAGCAAATTGTTCTAACGGATCAGTAGGAGGCACGACAAGAGAAGCAATACTAATGATTTTTCGCATGTGGTTGTCTACCGAACTTAGAGAAATGAAATTCATTAGACGCGTCACCAAAACTTAATTTAACCTTTTCTGCAATACAATCAATTTTCCGCATTGATAGTGTTCGAGAATGTTCTACCGAATATAATGGGACTAAAATCATCTTCTTGTGAACGAAGTACTAAGAAATTAGTAGGGTACTTAATTTTTGCAAACAAGAGTTCAACATCTCTAATAATCCCAAGTGGTGAAATAGTGTCTCTGTTCGCAAGTTTAATAGTAACATCAATGTCTTCTATTTCGACGGGTGCTATTTCATTCATAATTTCTTGACATAAGGTAAAAAGTAATAGCACTAACACTAGCACACATGTCACACAAGCCATCATAGCAATGATCTCCAATCTTAAGATAAATAGCAGACATGCCAATAACTAGTTTATTTTTATCTAACTCATCTTGTTTGTTTCTCACAAGTTTAGCAATTCTAGCAGCCTCATCATAAAAGTAAATAACATGGCCATCTATATTATCAACCAAGATATATTTAATGATAGCAATATTAGGTTTTACATTTATTTGTTCAAAAGGTTTGGGTGTTCTAATATGGCTTTTACTAACCACAATTCTAGCCTTGGCATGTTCCTTAATCCTAATAGGAAAAGTTGTTTTTTCAATATAAGTGGTGGGCACAACTGGATCAGTATTATATATAATAGTTTCTTATTAGCAATAGTATGTTCCTCAAACAATTATTCAATGGGTGGATGATATTTAAACCACTTGTCCTTAGGGAGATCAACATGGGCAAGAAAGGTTTGACAAAGGTAGCTAATATCTTAGAGTCCTGTCCATATTTAGTGCTGAACTTATGAAAAGTATCGGTTTCCATAAAGGAGTTAACACAATCAAACTCAAGTTTTATACCTGACTCTTTACCTTTGTTGAGCTCCCAATCTTCATAGTTGCATTTAATTCTTTCCAAAAGATCCCATTTGAATTTAATAGTTTTCTTCATCTAGGAACCAATGAAAGAAGAATCGAGTATTGATTGATCATCATAAGAAAACCGAGCATTAAAGTTTTGTATAATCATTTCTCTTGAGAGATCATGGTTGGGGGAAGTGTGCATCATAGATTTAAGCCTCCCCCAAGATTGAGCCATGCTCTCTCCTTCATGAGGCCACAAATTATATATATAACTCCGATCACGAGGAACTAGATGCATAGGATAAATAATTTGAAGATTCCAGCTTCAACTGGTTCATGTCCCATGTTCCAGCATCATACAATAGACTATATCAAAATCTATGCTTTCGACCCAAAGATAACGGGGGAAAATGTCTTCTTTACCTTGTCCTTAGATAAACATGCAAGCTTAAGTAATCCACAAATCTCATCTATATATACCATGTGCAAATCAGGATGACTTGTTCAATCTCCTGCATAAGGATTAGCTAGTAGTTTCTCTAACATACCTGAAGGAATCTCATAATAATTTTTTCAGTAGGTTAAGTAGGTTGATGGGAAACTTTTTCCACTTCTGGTCAGGGTGAAGATACCGACACAAGCCCTTCAAAGGATTGCTAACGATAAATTTTAGCACGTACCAAAAATATTTCCTTACCAAATTCCACTCACCAAAGGCGCTTCACTCCACGGAAATGGCGCCAGAAAAGAATCTTGATGACCCACAAGTATAGGGGATTAATTGTAGTC
This sequence comes from Hordeum marinum, assembly GCA_022496015.1. Classification (NCBI taxonomy): domain Eukaryota; kingdom Viridiplantae; phylum Streptophyta; class Magnoliopsida; order Poales; family Poaceae; genus Hordeum; species Hordeum marinum. The sequence continues at coordinate 208,497,814 of CM039675.1, read as the reverse complement.
CTTTTGATAAGTACGAGTGTCGAACCCAATGAGGAGTGGAAGGAAATGATAAGCAGTCTTCAGCAAGGTATTCTCTACAAGTGTTGTAAGTAACACTGATAGATAGTTTTGTAGCAAGATAATTCGTGACAAGTGACAGGTAGCAAAAGTAAAAAGTGTGCAAAAAGATAACCGAATCCTTTTAATAGCAAAGGACGGGCCTAAAAGTACTCTTATATGAAGTAAAACGCTCTTGAGGACACATGGGAATTTCTGTCTACTCATGTTCATCATGTTGAGTTGATCCGTGTTCATTACTTTTGTAATTTGATATGTAGGTGGACCGGTGCTAAGGTGCCCTCTTGCAAGCATCCCTAACTACGAAAGAAGAATTAATATAAATCTAACCATAGCATGAAACATGTGGATCCAAATCATCCCCTTATGAAATAACGCATAAACTAGGGTTTAAGCTTCTGTCATTCTAGCAACCCATCATCTACTTATTACTCGACAATGCCTTCCCTTAGGACCAAAATATGGTGAAGTGTCATTTAGTCAACATTCAAACACCACCACTAAAGGAGTCAAGAATATACATATCATAAAATTACCGAAAAATACCAACTTCACATGATTACTTATAACAAGACTTCTTCCATGTCCTCGAGAACAAAAGTAACTACTCACAAATCATCACCGTGTTCAATATCATAGGTGTAATAAGTATGATTAAAGATCAGAACATATTATCTCCCACCAAGTAAACCAACAAGCATCAACTACAAGATGTAATCAACACTACTAGTAACCCACAAGTACTGATCTGAGGTTTCGAGACAATGATTGAATACAAGAGATGTACTATGTTTTGATATGAGATGGTTCTGGTGAAGTTGTCGATGAAGATTGATCGTCACATGAAGGAGGAAGCGTTGGTGATGATGATAGCATCGATTTCCACCTCCCGGGGGCGTCATTTTAAGGAAACAACAAGACTCTGTTACATATTTTTTATTGATTTTCAAGTAAATAGTACAATAAAACGATACCAAACATGACCAAATCAAAAGAAGATCTATACAAAAAGCCTAAATCTAACTAAGAACAAGAAAGAAGTATACACATGAAAAGGAAAAGAAAGTGTACAACAACAAAACAAGAATCCAAAATAAGACTATCTCAATGCGTTGATGCAATTGTGAAAGCTTTCATATCCCTTTCTCTTGGCCATGTAGATGATCCATTTAAGTTCCCCTTTGAATTTCCGTTGGCATGCATATAAACGGGGTATCCTGGCATTGAAAATGTAGTCATTCCTTGTGGTCCAAATTGCCCGGGATACCAAAATTATGATTTCAAGAGCCAAAAGGACTTGAAGAAGATGTTTGATTGCACCAATTTCATCTCGGATAACCGTATGATTGGGTGACCATGTGGGACATATATAATACCAGCATAGTTGGCAAGAGTACAATGGAAGAACAACTCATCACTTGTTTCAAGAGCCCTCGAATTGCAGAGGGTAGATTCATATGAAGATGGGAAGAAAGTTTTCCTGAGTAGCATTGCACTGGTGTTCAATCAGTTATTGAAAGTGCTAGTTATCGACTAGAGGGGGGTGGATAGGTAATTTTTATGAAAGGCTTCGAAACAGTGAATGTATTCGAATAAAGCATAAATTTAAACAAGATCAGGTAGGGATACAATCAAGAATCTAGATAGGGCATGCAAGGCAGAGAAGACATTAAAGCAAGACAAGCATAATCATAAAGACTACTAAGATATGTCGAAGATAAACTTAGATAGTATGAAGATAAACGGTTGATATGAATGTCTTCAATGATAGTCCTCACACGATGTTCAAGCAATGTCTTCACAGTTCAAAGTAGGAATGTAAGGAAGTGAAGCATAAAACCAGTTGCTTGACGAAGACACAGGATTTGTTGGACCAGTTCCAGTTGTTGTGACAACTGTACGTCTGGTTAGGGAGGCTGAGATTGAACTCAGAAGACCTCGTCTTCACCTTATTCCCCTTGAGACGAAGTCACTTAGACAACACCCAATCACTCAAGTAAGTCTTCAGGGGAGACTTTCGAAACCCATACAAACTTGGTCACCAGACAATCCACAATGATTCTTGGAGGCTCTAGACCCACACGCCAAACCGTCTCGAAGATCACAATCTTTGTCGGGACCCTGATCCTAAGTCAAATGAATCTGACGGTAACATATCACATCACTTTGCGGCCTCACGTGCGGTAAACTCCACGGCTGCAGCCTTACCTTAGCCAGGACCATTTGCGTCTTTTGTCTCACGTATGTGAACATGTCGCTGGCAATCAATCGATAGAGAACCCAGGCCGACATGACTAGTCATAGAACCCAAGTGGCACATCTGTATGGAAACAGGCATACATAATCTAGCAATGCAGGTGTCGGCCACAAGCGTGTGTAGACGAGTCATAGCAAGCTACAGGGACTCCATTACGCCATGGGACATAAATGCCATCACTGCACGTAGACGAGTCGTAGTAGGCTACAGGGACTCCATTACACCGCGAGACATTTCCTCGAAGGGACAGACACAAAAGCAAAGAAGGATACATGCCGGTCAATCAATGTGTTCAGAGAAGTAGCAAGCTACCAAGGCTCGATGGAAGCACAAAGAAGCAGTTTCCGGTAAAGAGTACTACTAAGGGCACATGACTAGGTATCGGATCCCATACATACCGGTGCACGTCACACGTACGCACGACATGCCCGATATGCATAGATACAACTATGGCATCACAACATAACCATACATCAACACAACTTTTATTTAAGAGGCTCAGAAGAGCCTTGCATAATATATTCTTACAGATAGGGGTCACATGACCCGACTCTCAAGTCATACAAGCAAGTTCATACAAACCAAGCGGAAGCATAAAGCTGTTTGAGTACAGACAGATGAAAGGGTAAAAAGGCACATGGACTGACTATCTATAGCCCGCCAGAGGGCATAAGGTCGTAGCTGGGACACCAACTATTCGGCATGTTCGACATCTGGATAGAACCCACCTGATGGGTCCTGGGTCTCATCTGCAACATTATTAAGAAAACATGAGTACAAACGTACTCAGCAAGTCTTTAAAGCAGACCTAGACTAATTATGCTCATGTATCAACAAGGGAAGTGGTGGAGTTTATGCAGCAATGCCAGCTTTGACTCATGGCTAACCTATACTACACAATTTTAACTCGTTGTTTAGATTTTAGATATCTCACACGAGTCCACTAACTCCACATCAATACACCACCATGGATTCACTTCCGTCTCCCATGAGAGTTCCATCCACGGTACACACACTTGACTTGATATTTTCATGAGTATTCATTAAATTATCTATGAACAACATAAGTTCTCCAAGTAGTCCATATCCGAGGACGTGGCTATTCGAATAGTTTCATACCCTGCAGGGGTGTTCTTCTTCACACACGCTCTCGCCACTTATCGTTGTGTGCACATAAAACCATGCACCTCGGCAACCTTCAAGCGGAAGCCCAGCGAGGGAGTCGGCCTAGACCGTCAATCACACAAGACCCCTAGTCTAGGCTATCGCCTATTTGAGACTGAACCCGCACGGAAGTCCGGCCGAAGTTTCTTGTCGCGAGGCGTGGCAAAAGATAAGAAAGTCCTTAGAGAAGTCTGGTGGCACCAGAACGGGAGCAAAGGTCAGTCGTCTTTTCAACTCCTGAAAACTGTGCTCGCATTGTGGAGTCCACTCGAAATTTTTATCTTTCTTGAGGAGTTCAGTCAGAGGTTTCGCAACCTTGGAGAAATTCTCGACAAAGCGGCGACTCGCTAAGCCAAGGAAACTCTGAACTTGCTTAACATATTCAGGTTGAGTCCAATCAAGGACGGCCTGAACTCTCTCGGGATTGACAGCAATACCTTTACCAGAGATTACGTGGCCTAGGTAGGTCACTTCTGGCAACCAAAATTCACACATGGATAATTTGGCGTACAGACGATGCTCTCGAAGTTTCATCAATACCAGCCTTAAATGCTCGACATGTTCCTGTTCGTTCTTCGAGTAGATGAGTATATCGTCGAGGTAAACCACGATGAATTTATCTAGGTACTCCATGAAGATCGAATTCATCATGCGAGAGAAGGTGGCTAGGCAATTGGTTAAACCGAAGGACATAACAGTGTACTCGTATTGGCCATAATGAGTAACAAAAGCCATTTTTGGAATGTCCCCGTTTCTAATTCTGATTTGATGGTAACCCAACCTCAAATCCATTTTTTAAAAGATAGAGGATCCAGCGAGTTGATCATAGAAATCGTTGATCTTGGGAAGCGGATATTTGTTCTTTATGGTGACCAGATTCACTGGCCGATAATCCACAACCATCCAATCCGATCCATACTTTTTCTTGACGAAGAGGACGGGGCAAGCCTAAGGAGAAGAACTAGGATGGATGAAACCTTTCTTGAAAGCCTCATCGAGTTGAATCTTAAGTTTGGCTAGTTCTAAGGGTGCCATCTTATAGGGTCTTCTGGCTATTGGGACAGTCCCTGGGATGAGCTCTATCACAAACTCAACATCTCTGACAGGTGGAATTCCTGGCAGTTCTTCTGGAAAGACATCCAGAAAGTCACGCACTACCGGAATATCTTCTAGTTATGGAAGAGGGCTAGCATTGAGGGAATAGAGTTGGCGCTTGGATGCTCGAGTGGGGACATTAACTATCTCACTCGATGGATGTGTAAGTTGAACATTCCTAGTATGAGTATCAATCTTAGCATAGTGGGCTTTCATCCAGTCCATGCCTAAGATGATATTGATGTCCGAAGACTTGAGGGCTATCAAGGATGCTAGGAATACTAGCCTATCCACAAGAATCTCATTGTCATGGCTCACTCTAGAAGTTTGCCATTTTGAATTAGGAGTCTGAACTACTAAAGGAGTAGGCATATCACAAAAAGACATGTTATGCATCTGTGCATAACTTTCTGAGAAAATGAATGAGATGGCCCAGTATCAAATAGAACAGATGCTAGATGGCTATTGACAAGGAGCGTACCTATGATAACATCAGGATCCTCAAGGGCTTCTTCAGCAGAAACATAATTCACTCGACCACGAGCGGGAGCTGGCTTCACATAGAAATCTTTTCCCGGCTTCCCATGTCCAGCCGGCTTAGCATTGTTCTGAGGACACTCACGAGAGTAGTGTCCTGGTTCCCCACATTTGTAGCAAATAACGGTGGCACGGGGTGCAGCGTTGACAGGAGGACCTCCAAATGTCCTGGCCGGAGGATTGGGCTGAGCTAGCCGAGGCACCTAGAAGGATGGCCTCGCGGTGTACCTTGGTGGCAGAGCCGCATTAGGCACCCACACCCGACGTTTGTTGGAGCCCGAGCCAAATGTGGGGCTCAAGTCATGGTTGTGTTTCCTAGTTGCCTCGTAGTCAGTCTGTCCAATCTCGGCATTGATAGCCTTGTTGACGAGAGCCTGAAAGGTTGTGCACTCATGCAGGCGTAGATCTCGACGGAGCTCGGGACTAAGTCCCTTGCGGAACCCAACCTATTTCTTGGCATTAGTTGAAACTTCCACCGGAGCATAGCGAGCAAGATTTCTGAACTCACGGCTATAGGCATCCACTATCAATCTGCCCTGGGTGAAAACACAGAACTCCTTTCTCTTGCAATCCATTAGCCCTTCCGGGATGTGATGTGTACGGAATGTCACGCTGAATTCTGGCCAAGTTGGTGCGGGGCCTGCGGGTCGCATAGCTTCATAGTTCCCCCCCACAGATTGGCGGGTCCTTCTAGAAAGTAAGTAGCAAAGGTCACCTTGTTGGCCTCGGATACATTGGCAGCCCGGATATTGCGGGACATGCTGGTCAGCCAGTCATCCGCGTCGAACGGGTCGACCGAATGATGATACTTAGGTGGGCACAGCTTGACGAAATCACCGAGAGACATGCCATCATTGTGATCATTGCGGGGAGCACGCACTTTGTTCTGCTCAATTCGTTCCAACAACCTGTTGGTCTCCCTTTTGTTCCGTTCAGCTTCAAGCATTACTTCTTCCAAAGAGGGCACATGTGGCAGGTTCTCTTGCCTCGACTGACTTCCCTCGCCCTGCTCAGGGGCAGGCACGGAGTTATTCCTAGTTGCCACCATCCTGGGAAAACAAAGCACAGCTTAAACACGGAAGACACCAACTCTAAGGAATGAGATAAAGCATGCACTGGACAACATGGCATGCATGGGTAAACACCCGATCAACATGGTAATAACAACTGCCATATGAACACCATGATTCATACACATCATGACATAGTTCAGTACAAGCCCAAGATGAAATAAAAACTACGGAGAGATGACACAACTCATCGAAGGCATTACAAGCTTCCTATACATTATCTATCTACACCTCCGGAACTTAACTCTCAACTTCAGTCATATCCCACAAGACATGCAGGACTGTGGCAATATGACTACTACCATACTAGTACTATCATCCATGTACTCAAGCATCGCCATAGAATGCCTCATATAGGTTACCCCCGTGGCCCGAGAGCTGAACCTCAGGATCTGGAAACACTCTAGCCTGTGATCCCTGGAAACCGTAAGGACACGGATGTGGCCTTGGTCCCCTTGTTGGTGGCAACAGCGGTCCTCGAAGAGGGGTGATGCCTCCAACACCTGGCCAGTCTACGCGTGCTGGCAGATGAGTCTGCGATGGGTTTAGCATCTCCAAATCTCCATAGCCTGTCTACACGACAGGTGCTAGCTGCGCCAGGGCTGTCCAAAGATGTGGACGGGTAGCATATAGCTCCATGCGAAGGGCACGTGCATCACAATCCCTATTCTCTAACATCTGAGCGGTCACCTGTAGCCTAGGGTCCTCATGAGAATGATCATCGTAGGCTGCGCTAAGATAGCTATCCTCTCCTCCCAAAGAAGCAGGAATAGAACAGAACTCTGTGTTCTGAAGCATACCATGGCGAAACCTCATGATAGTCAGCATGGTGGAGGCGGCCTCCTAAACTGCCATGTCTATGGTGACACCTAATCCATAAGTCCAGTGAAGCGGCTCTGGTTGCAGTCTCGATACTGCTCCTCCACTGTGTACTCTGGGTACCAACAGTAGCCAGCCTCCATCATAACTCTAACCAACATGGCCGTGTGACCCGGTACATCGATGCACCTGGTCAGACGGACCACCTGACGGGAGGGAGATGGGGGCATCTGAAATAGAGAATGATGCAAAGACATTAGAGACGCTAGCAGAAATTGGACAGCATAACGGCTGTAATTGCTCAAAAAGGATTTTGAGACAACTGCCAAATATTGGAAAAGCATAACCACTCGACTATCTAGACTCAAATCTCTTCTCCAACTGTTTGTCACACCAACAATACTTGAGTACCGAATTCACTTGCAAACAAGCTAGTTAATAGTCCATGGTTAGTACCTCATCATCCTAAGCAATAGGTGAGAAGCCTAGCTCTTATCCCCGTAGAAAAGATGAGAATGACTCAGAATAGAATAACTTGGGAAGAGGAGTAAAAAGAGCCTTACGTTCCCTTCCACAATCAATTCCCCTACTTTTCTATAGTGTTTCAAGACTCAACTTCGACCGGTTTGGCTTGGTAGTCCTACAGTCAGTCAGGCTCTGATACCAACACTGTCGAGGCCCCAATCCTAAGTCATATGAATCCAGACTGTAACATATCACATCACTTTGCGGCCTCACGCACGGTAAAATCCATGGCTGTAGCCTTACCTTAGCCAGGACCGTTTGCGTCTTTTGGCTCACATATGTGAACATGTCCCTGGCAATCAAACAACAAAGAATCAGGGCCAACAATGACTAGTCATAGAACCCAAGTGGCACATTCGTACGAAAACAGGCATACATAACCCAGCAATGCGGGTGTCGGCCTCAAGCGTGTGTAGACGAGTCATAGCAAGCTACACGGACTCCATTACGCCGTGGGACATAAATGCCATCAATGCACGTAGACGAATCGTAGCAGGCTACAGGGACTCCATTACACTGCGAGACATTTCCCCGAAGGGACAGACACAATAGCAAAGAAGGATACATGCCTGTCAATCAGTGTGTCCGGAGCAGTAGCAAGCTACCAAGGCTTGATGGAAGCACAAAGAGGCAGTTTCCCATAAAAAGTACTACTAAAGGCACATGACTAGGTGTCGGATCCCATACATACCGATGCACGTCACACGTACGCACGACATGCCCGATATGCATAGATACAACTATGGCATCACAACATAACCATACATCAACATGACTTTTATTTAAGAGGCTCAGAAGAGCCTTGCATAATATATTCTTACAGATAGGGGTCACATGACCCGACACTCAATTCATACAAGCAAGTTCATACAAACCAAGCGGAAGCATCAAGCTGTCTGAGTACAGCCAGATGAAAGGGTAAAAAGGCACATGGCCTGACTATCTACAGGCCGCCATAGGGCATAAGGTGGTAGCTAGGACAGCAGCTATTCGACATCGTCGACATCTAGATAGAACCCACCTGATGGATCCTGGGTCTCATCTGCAAGATTTATTAAGCAAACATGAGTACAAACGTACTCAGCAAGTCTTTAAAGCAAACCTAGACTAATTATGCTCATGTATCAACAAGGGAGGTGGTGGAGTTTATGTAGCAATGCCAGCTTTGACTCATGGCTAGCCTATACTACACAATTTTAACTCTTTGTTTAGATTTTAGATATCGCACACGAGTCCAATAACTCCACATCAATACACCACCATGGATTCACTTCCGTCTCCCACGAGAGTGCCATCCATGGTACTCACACTTGACTTGATGTTTTTATGAGTATCCATTAAATTATCTATGAACAGCATAAGTTCTCCAAGTTGTCCATATCCGAGGATGCGGCTATTCAAATAGTTTCATACCCTGCAGGGGTGTACTTCTTCACACACGCTCTCGCCACTTATCGCTGTGTGCTAATAAAACCATGCACCTCGGCAACCTTGAAGCGGAAGCCGAGCGAGGGAGTCGGCCACGACCGTCAATCACACAAGACCCCTAGTCCAGGCTATCACCTATTTGAGACTGAACCTGCACGGAAGTCCGAACGAAGTTTCCGCTACGGCCCCAAACGATGTGCGTAGGGTTCCCAAGCCCACCATTCGGGTGACCCTTGTTACACCGTGCCACTGCCTACCGCGTCGTAACCCACCCCTAGGGTCAGCGCTACGCATGGCCTCCAACATGCTATAAACACTAGAAACTACTTGCAACTCCTGGACCAAGGGCTAAGTGAATGATAAGTTGAACGGGGTCATATTTCAGGGCCTAGTATGTGGTAGTAACTAGTCTTGGATCACAAACAAGGAACTCAGTTCCTAAGAATGGTCCCAATGAGACAACCCGCTATGTACTCCTACATAGCCTCTCATCGCTACCTTTACCAAATCGGGTTCATTATCAGCTTATCATATCAGAACAACATTGTTTCACTCCAGTTCATCACCCAGATGAATTAGACCTAACACAACTCTAAGCACAGCAGGCAAAGTAAACAAAGCACATCATAGCACAAGCATCTACCAGGTATGCTAGGTTGCAAGGTTTAACTATTTACTGTGACAATGACAGGTCATGCAAAAGAATAGGTTCATCTACCGTGTATGATAGAAAAGTGAACATTTTTCCTAATGCAATAAACAAGAGCAGGAGCGAGAGAGTGGGATGTTATCAGAATGATCAAAGGGGTTGCTTGCCTTGCTCGGAAGCGGGAAGGTTTTCTCCTTTGTTGGAATACTCTGAGGTATCCTCAGAAGCAGGGCCTACTACAATGCAGATAGAAAGCAATCAATACACGACAAGTGCAACAATATGATGCATGATCATGACATGGAAGCATGTATGGATGAGCTAATGCAACTACTATTCAAGTTAAATGAAGTGATTTTGCATATAGGTTCAAAATCATTCTCCATTTCATATTTCATAAGTTAACCTATTAGTAAATGTCAATGTTCATCTACATAGGTTTCTCTAACATGCATGATAATGGCTCCATTGGATTCATTGGATTTTTCTGATAAATTTTCATATATAAATTATTTCAATCTGAGTTATAGATTAATTTCTATGAATTTTCCAGGTTTTAAATAGTTTCTCGAATTATTTAAATCAGATATTCATTTATTGCATTAGCACTGCGTCAGCAATGCGTCAGTAGTCGGCTGACCGAGCCAGGTCAATCCTAATATGTGGGGACCACATGTCAGTTACTCAATCACTTAACCAATGCATTAAAACTAATCCTAATTACTTAACAGCACTGGGCCCACTGGCCAGTGACTAATTAGGTTAATTAGTTTAATAATAATTATTATTAGCCAAAACCCGGCTTAACCTAGGGCTGGCCCCACCGGTCAGGACCTAGGGGTCAAACCCCATGGTCAAACAGGCCAGGGTCGCCGGCGACGAACCTCCGGCGACACCAGAGACGGCGGAGGGCGTCGGAGATCCTGCTCCGATGACCAAAAGGACGATGGAGGGCACTGGGATAACCTATGCTTGAGCGCGCGTCAATCTAGCCCCATACCAGAGGCTGGGGTTGTCGGAAACGATGCCGGCATCGAGGTCAGCGGCTGCCGGAATCGAGCAACCTCGAGCTCATCGCTTCAGCACGCAACATGATGGCAGCTCGGCTCCTACAGCACCTACGCGGTCCTACGAACACATCGGCGGCCTCAGAAGAACCTCTCGAGCACCGAAGCATGGCTGGCGTCAAGCTCAAGCGGCGGAGCACTTTAGACCTCGATGAAATCGATGGATACAGCATGGGATCGACCGGGGGAAGAGGGGGGAAAGAAACAGAACTTCACAGCGGTCTCAGAGCCGTTGGAAGCCGGCTTGGGGACGGCCTGAGGATGGAGAACGGAGGCGGCGATCAACGGAGCCGAAGGTTGGGGACGACCTCGGTGCAGCGTCTAGGGGGCTTCCGGCGAGGCGAGGCTTGCTGAGGAGGAAGAGGGCGACGAGGCGGAGCTGTAGAGCTACTCAGCGAGGCGAGGGAGCGGCTGGAGCGACAACGCTAATGTCGGCGGGGCTTCGGCGGCCATGGCAACAGAGGAGGGAGAGGAAGAGAGATGGGCGAGAGCGGAAGGGAGAGAGCGATGGGGACGGCTCCCTGTGCTTATCCCCATCGCGATGGCTAGGGGGAGGCAGGCATGCAGCCGCCAGCATGAAGGCACGGCTGTGCGTGCGCGGCGGCCACACGCCCGTCCTCCTAGCTGCCAGGAGGACGATGACCTCCCTGGGCCAAGTGGGCCGGCCTAGCCTGGGCCTAGGTGAGCTTCCTCTTTTCCTAATAGTTTTTGTTTTCTATTTTCTTTTGTTTTGACATTTGTTTATTTTATTTTCAGGCACAATTGCTAAGTAATAAATATCCCAAATATTTTATAACATTAAGTTTGAATATTTCAAACTTCTGTAAAAAGTTTCTGGATATTTTGAAATTTGAAATAATGATAATGCTTTATTTGGCAATTTCATAAGCTTTATTATTTATTTATAAAATTCTATAACTATTCAAATGTTTTAAATGACCCCTTGTATAATCATGTCCACATTTATCAGACATAGGGGGCATTTTAGATGGGCATTTTGGATTTGTTGGTTTTTCACAAACATGAAGTTGGTTTGATTCAAATGAATTGTTTGGGGTTTCTTTTGATCCCCATTTCAAGTTGATGCAAAAATTGAATTATGATGCACACACATGCTGTCCTAACTAGGCTAGCTAGGGATGTGACAGTCTTCAAGTGTAATAAGTCTTCAGTTCACTCAGAACAGAAAGTTTTCGGTGATGCTCAAACTCTCTAGCTCTAGGTGTTTAGGTGTATCCTCGCAGGATGTGTGTCTCTCAAAGTCTTCGAGGTGGGTTGCTCCAAAAGGACAACAATTGTATCTCTCTCTAAGCACCTACCTACTTATGGTGGCGGGGTGGGCTATTTATAGCCAGTGGGCAATCCGACCTGATATGACCAAAATGACCCTGGGTCAATGGCCAACCGACACATGTCACAACGGTCAGATTTCAAACACACGTGACAACTTTACTTGAGCTACAAGTAAAGCTGATTCAACCAACTCTAGAAGAGTTTTCCTCTCAATGTCTTCGCTCGAAGACATAGGTATGGGTTGAGCATCACGTCAACATCTGACTTCAATCACATCAACCCCACTTAACAGTATAGTGGTTCCTATGACTCGGGAAAGAATAAACAAAACTACCAAAAGACATCGTCTTCGCATTTCATTGTCTTCGGACGAATGTCTTCATCCACCACCAATGGCTTCAGCCGTCATCAATGTCTTCGGAAATTTTTGGGGGTCGTCTTCTACGGCTAAACCAAAAATCCATGGACTTCTCTGTGTGTTAACCTGTGAACTCTCACAAAGAAATTAGTCCCTCAACCACGTTTGTCTTTCATGGCATCAACATCTTGTACTATGACACATTTCACCGGATGGAGCTGACTGATAAGGCTCTTAAGCCATCATCAATAGTCTTTCATGGTGTTGTGCCGGGCAAATCGGCTTACCCGGTAGGCAAGATTTCCCTCGAAGTGGCGTTCTGAGATGACTAGAACTACAGGGTGGACACCTTGTGGTTTGAGGTGGTGAAAATTAAGAGCCCATTCACACCTTGTTTGGCCGGCTGGCATTTGCAAAGTTTATGGACATGCCCTGTTATGTTTACTTACAGCTCAAGATGTCGGCTCTCAAAGGGACGATTACAGTGCACGGTGATCGTAAGGTGGCCCTTGAGTGTGAGGAGGGTGACATTGCTTATGTGGAACCAAGTTGTTCGGAGGTGAAGCTCAAGTTTTACAAAGATAATGTTAACCCGGCATATATGACTCCATTGAAGTAGTCCAGCACAGAGTCTGATCCACCCTTGAAGGTTGCGGCAGATGATACTAAGCTAGTGGATTTCGCTCCGAGCGACTCATCGAAGCAGTTCACTATTGGGGCTAACATGGACCACGCATAGGAAAGCATGCTCATCGAATTCATCCATGAGAATCAGGCATCTTTGCATGGAAGCCATCTGACATGCCGGGTGTATCGAGAGAGTTTAAGCCGATTAAACAGTTCTTCTATTGTTTCAACGAAGAGCAGCATAAAGCAATTGGAGAAGAGGTGGCCCAGCTCTTGGCCGCAGGGTTCATCATGGAGGTTTTTCACCTGAAGTGGTTAGCAAACCCTCTGCTTGTGCTAAAAAAGAACGACATGTAGCATATGTGTGTAGACTACACGGATCTTAACCAGGCCTGTCCATTTAACCCATTTGCTCTCCCCCGTATCGACCAAATTATTGATGCAACGGCAGGTTTTGAGAGTTTATGCTTCGTGGACGCTTATTCGGGTTATCATCCGATCAAGATGGCAGTTAAAGACCAAGAGAAGACGTCGTTTATAACACCTTTTGAGCCTTTCTACTATGTGTCTATGCCTTTCGAGATTAAGAGTACGCATGCGACTTATCAGCGTTGTGTGCAAAATTGCCTTCATAGTCAGATTGGGCGCAATGTTCATGCTTATGTGCATGATATTATGGTTAAGTCAAGGAAGAAGGAGACTCTGCTTGACGACCTGAAGGAAACGTTTGACAACTTACGGGTGTACGAACTGATACTTAACTAGGCTAAATATGTCTTTGGGGTTCCTGCGAGCAAGCTCTTGGGATTCTTAGTTTCAGAGCGAGGCATTGAGGCTAACCCAGATAAGATAAAGGCCATCACGTCATTGTATAAGCCGGCGAGTGTTAATGATGTGCAGCGCTTGGCGGGTCGTATTGCCGCTTCAAGCAGCTTCATCAGCCGTCTGGGCGACAAGGCTATTCCTTCATATCAGATGATGAAAAAGACGGATGACTTTCTCTGGAGCAAGGCTACGGATGAAGCGCTTGAGGCACTCAAGAAACAGTTGGTTGAGCCGCCGATCTTGGCTGCTCCAGCTAAGAAAGAAACCTTTGCTCTTATTTGTGGCGGCTAATAACAGGGTAGTCAGCGTCGTGATTGTTGTGGAGCGTAAGGAGGCAGGGAGAGAGTATCCTGTCTATAGGCCGGTTTACTACATCAGTGAGGTCTTGATAGAGTCCAAGCAAAGATACCCACATTGGCAGAAATTGATCTATGGGGTGTTCATGGCAAACCGCAAGTTGAAGCACTATTTCCTTAGACACCAGATTACAGTAGTGAGCTCGGCCCCGTTGTGTAACACCCCAAAAATTTAACCATGTTTTTATCAATTAAATTTTTTGCCAGGAAATTAAATTATTATTTCTCTAGACCTTCTGTGGATTTCAGGACCATTTCATTCCTCTGAATTATCAAATTTTCCCTCCAAATAGAAGCTTTTCAAAAATATTTATAGACTTGGGTGCCTACTAAATAACATTTTATTTTATTTGATATGATCAGTGAAAACCATTTTTTTACATAATTTTGCCAAATTTTATTCCCTTTAAAATGGCTTCTTCATCCTTTTAAGAGCCTCCTTTGCACTGCAACCATTTGATAACTTCATTTAAACATTCTACAAAAATTTGTCGATGGCATGTGATGTCCCTACATCACTTATTTGCAAAAAACCTAGCCTTGTGTTTTGTAATGCTTGGGCATACCATCCTCTTTTGCATTCTCGTCCAGTTGGGAAATTTGTACTGTAACCCTAGCATAACTTTCTCTAGTGACCTTGGGATTTTTCCTGCTTGTAGTTATCCCTACCAAATTCTTAAGTCCAAGAGATTAGACTCATTTCCAGAGTTTAAGCTCATGCAATCATGCCATTTAGTTTCTGTGAAGAGACTAAATTTTATAAAACTTGCACTAGGAAGTTTTTGTTTTCCCAAAATAACCATGCCATCATCACCTAGACCTAAACAGACCCCAACCTGGAGATTGTGACCATCAGAAGAGTTGTCTTGGTGCCCATAGTATTATGTGGAGCACCTTGTGTGGATGATCGGAATTGGCATGAAAATAGTTTTACTTTATGAACCAGCCCTAGTGACCTAACCACCTTGTCAAATAGCTTTGCCTTTACCTAACACCTACCTCTACCAAACCCCATATGAAGTGGAGCCTCCTAGGATGGCCTAGCATTTCATCGTGCACCTGGTCGACATGCACCTGGCACGTCCAGAGCGCGGCTACTGCAGACAGCGCATCCGCATCACCTTGCCCCACCTACCCCCACCCCTGATCCTTGATAGCTCGTAGAGTCGTGGCCCCTACCCCTGTAAGACCCGAGAGCCAACCGACCGCCCCCTGACTCACTGTAGTACCGCCTTAGTTAGCCCTTGGCGACAAGCCTGAGGTGACAGCGAGCCTCTGCCATGGCCAGCACCGCCCAAGCCTCCCCAGCGCGCCACCTACTCCCATCCCTCAGTTCACCTAAAGCCACTACAGGAGGAAGATCACCCAATGCCCCGAGCCCCATTCCGCCATGGATGAGGGTCTACTCACCCTCGAGCTCCCTCGCACCCCTTAACCATCGCAAATGGACAAGGCATCTCGTCTCGATCAACCCCATGTCTAGAGCCCCTTGAATGGTGGCATGTGCCACCGGGAGTCATCACTAGAGTCTGCCCTTGCTTCTGCCAGACGCGCGGGGGAGAAAGAAGATGAGCTCGACAAGTGGGTCCCAACTGTCGGCCACTCAACCCAACCATCAGTGGCGCTGGCCCCGAGTGTTTCTTCTCTGCTGGTAAGCGTATTCTAATGTATACATTTTCTGATTTGGAAAGCGTACTCCTTCCCGAACCATTTTCTTTTTGTGTTATTTACTAAAATCAGAATTTGACCAGACGTTGACTGTCTCTAACTTTTTAAGTAAAAATCCAATTGACTTGATTCTTTTTCCCACCTCAATTAAAATTCATCTAGTTTATTTAATATTTTAAAAAATAGGAAATTTGAGGGAGAATTAGACGTTCAAAAGTTTTGGAGTGCTCATCACCTACCTACACATCGAAGGCAAGAATTTTGAACCTTGGTATAATATTTGTTGTGTGTTGTTTGAGGTGAATACAACACCGAGTTGACTTGAAGTACGCATTATTTTAGCTGACGGTGTGATCATGTTTATGATTGAATGATGAAAATTCCTTGTTGTTGGAATTGAAATGCTTGTGAGAGTCTTCATCCTCTTATTCCTTTCATGCCCGCCGGAAGGAATCCGGAGAAGTCTCTGTCTTGAGTAGACATGAGCTCGATACTGATATTTTCTTGAGACGAGTATGAACAGTAAGGCATGGTGAAATATGATGAGTGGTGATTCTGACTGATGATGTGGAACATATTTGTTCTGCTAATCATGTAGGGAACACATAACCTCTCGAGTATACCGTAAATCGAGTCTTGTTCTAGTAACCTCCATGCTTGTTTCGTGCTACCACTTGTCCCTACCGCAGGTAGGGTACGGTTTAGTAAGTTGTAAACCCCTTTCCATGTACACACCAAATAGTGGGGTCGTGATGAGGGTTCCATGGCGCTAGTTTAAAGTCCGTCATCCGGTCAGTGGGCATGGGTGTTTTCGGTTGGGACCGAGAGGGGCCACCCCTGAGTAGCGCGCGTAATAAATTTGATTCCATGCTATTCGAGGTGTGGCCTCCCCATCTTAAAGTTTTTCTTGAACGTTGCCTAGCGTGATCCCGGGCATCGAGATGTGAAATGTGTGTGTACTTGTTAGGTGTGTTTTCTTCTAAACTACTGTAGACAGAACTAGTCCTTCAGGATTACAGGAATCCGTTACTCATGGGTAAAGAGTACACCCTCTACAGAGTTTTTCATCTATTTGAATAGCCGTATCTATGGTTAAGGACTGCAATTTGGGATGGGTCAAGTGTCAGTCTTAGTGTCGGTGTTCGGAAGAAAACTTCTAAACAAGAATATTGATCATGAAGTGCAATGAATGATGATTGTGATTATTATTGTGGACTAACCATTTATATTATTTGGAATATTCAGTATCCTATGGATAGTTCTACCTCCTGGATACACAGGTTATTATTTTCCATATGATCCCTATCTGTGGTGTTACATAGACGCCCGACTGTGGCACGCTTGTTATTTACCTTCTTTATAAGCCCTTTATGTGGCATCGCTCAGAAGCCCGACTGTGGCATGGTTGTATTTATTTTCTTTATAAGCCCTTTATGTGGCCTCACACTGACGCCCGAGTGTGGCGTCTATGTTATTTAAATTCCTTATAAGCCCTTTATGTGGCGTCGCTCAGCCGCCCGACTGTGGCATGCATGTTATTTATTTATTTCTAAGCCCTTTATGTGGTGTCGCTCAAATGCCCGACTGAGGCATTCTTTATATTATTTTCCTTTCGAGGCTTCGCTTCAGACACTTGATCGGTCTATTTTATTTTTATTCTCTGGTTGCTCATTCAAATTTTAATATGAATGACCTGCTTGCGTGCATCATGAGTTTTATTTTGCGACTGCTTAAGTGATTGTGGATTATTTTAGCATAATGTTTGCGAGTACATTCAAAGTACGCACTGGCTTGTCCCTGCCTATTGTCTTGGCCAGATTGCACATGTGGAGAGGAGCATTACGATGGCAACCCCTGAACCTAGGCTTCAGAGATCGCAGCCACGCGAAGATAGGAGTTAGCCAGGTCAGTTGTTCCTATGGGTAATGGAGTCCCATAAGATGCCGATGACCCCGAACCACTTCCGCCATCAACCACTAGAAAATTTTGTTGTACTTAGAGACCACTTTGGTCGTGTACTTCAAATATTGTATTTTTCTTGGAATTTCTGTATCAAGATTGTGTCTGATCAGCTAACAGTAATCTCGGGGTTCATAAGCACAAGTGCCATTGACTAGGAAATTAACTCCTAGAAAAACGGTCTTGACAACCTTGGTATCAAAGCCAGGCTCACCGTTGGCTAATCCTATCTTAGTCAGGTCAATAAACCTAGGTACATCACCTAGCAGACCTTAACCTAAGCACAACCAAGTCTATCCTAACTGATACCCCACATAGTGACCCCGACACCTTTTGGTCGTCAGTGCCCAACCTATCAGCCTAGCGCATCGATCACACGCCGTGACCGACACCTAATTTGTCTCATTCACAAGCGTGCGAAGGAAGACTCCATTTTCTTCTATAAAAGAAAATGTTTGCCCAAAACCTAGCACACCACAACCAACCATCCAAAACAAAGCCAAGATGCCAGGCGCCATTATTCACAATGAGACCACCGCAAGCAACCTTTGAGGTTTTGTGATCGTCCTAGCTAACCTCACTTGTCGTGCCTTTGCATTAGAAGAGACCCCAGAATATGTTGTGTACCAGGAACACATGAGTGATGAGACTCATCACTTCTAGAGATTAACTGGAAGGTCAACCTCCTTTGAGCCACAAGGCATCCATCTGGCAGCTTGAGAGGCTATAGTTAAACTCCAACACTTGTCGCCAAGAGCTAACTGTTGCTCATTCTATTATTACCCCAGTCGTGACGGGTATAGTAGGCCACCGCAGGTTGCCAACGAAGAACACAAGAGGGACCCTGCACTGTTGCATCTTGTGCGCTCCCTCAACGCACTAGAGGTACTATTCGATCAGGTCACTCTTGATTTGATCGCAGCACGTGGAGAACTTGCTCGCCAAGCCCCAGCAAGAAGAGAAGTGGCGCCCGACACCAACAACCCAGTCGTATTGTTCGAACGACTGATCGAGTCTTTGAGGCCTGCCCCTGCAACCGACCTGAATGCATTTGTATCCTCGAAGGAGCTTTTGTCGCCTTTTGGGAACACACTCCAACGGGATTGTGACCACCAGCCCCCGCGATGGTCATCATCTCTACCCTGACCCTACAAACCATCACCCTAATCCAGCAAACAATGACGGTGAAGCCCATAGAGAAGCCTCGACGTCTGCAAGGCATGCTCGGCTAGATATTAACGAGGTAGACTAAGCCACTCGAGTAGTACCGAGTCTTAGTATTTCCACACCATGTAATAGTGTGACCCTTTATCGCCATGAATAAAATGCAGACCGCTTGTGTACCATTACTTTAATAGTACTACAAGTATTCATGCATAAATACTTTTTAGCGATAAGTTAGATATTAAAACTTGCATGTAGCTACCAAAAACCACCCCAGCCGTCAACCACAGTAATACGTTGCTTTTGTGACATGTGTATATCTATGGCTTTGACCCCGATTCCCATAGAGCAGAACCAACAACATAGGCTACCCCCACACCACAATATGCAAACCAGCCTAGATGATATATCAGAGGCCGCTCTGTGACCTTACGAAGCATCCCTCACTTTGTGCACAGCCCTCACAGCCATTAGCCATGCTAAACTCTAGGATTCATCGGAGAACCCCAAACACAACCCTAGGCTGATTTAATAAAATACTAAGGGACTTTAGCAACATAACCATGAATTCTCCCCAGCCACACCAGTAAGAGTTGTTCAAATCGACGATCACACCATCCGCCTCAAAATATTGGCCAATAGTACACATCCCTCCCGCAAACCCAAACCAGGACCCAACGGAAGTCTCCTTCATGGGGAAATATATGCCAACTCCGCAAATGGTCATGGAAGTTGCTGCCTATGAAACAATTACTCATCTTCGAGCCACAATACCCTATGCCAGCGAAAGATGGTATTATTACTTCCCAAGCCATCCAACACCCACAGAAGAAGCATCTTTTCCTGGTGGGCGAATAGAGAGGGAGAGACCTAGTACTGGCCAACCTTGCCCAGTACATCATCTCTCAAGAGCATTTGACCCAGCGAGTAATGGATTACCTCCAAAATCTCGCTGTTATGAATCCTCTAATTGCCATTGGTAGGCCACTAAGGCCAGACCAGGAGAGGCGTGTTCTTTGATTGGTTCATACACTCTCCCTAGTAGAGGAAGGATGTGACCCAGTGCCAGAGACATTTTCTCAGGACCCCGCATATTTTACTTCTGCGATGTAGACACCAAATGTTGTGTTTATTAGCTTAGCACTTAATTATAGCTTGCAGTATGTGTATTTCGTCGTGAGATTGTGCTATAAGTAAGTTGTTTAATTTCAATTGTATGTGAGTGCATTTTGCTGTTGTGATTTTTTATCAACTGTTTTCACTCTTAGTAAATCTCAAGGTGATATTTTCTTGAGCTTTTCAACAAGTAATTTTCCGTCACATAGATTTAAATTCATGCAGCACCGCAACAACAGGATCACAGCCACAACCACTCGACCACATGCACTAATTGCAAAACCACGTACACATTTAGCACCTAACTGGTCACCGCACTAGCACACCATAGTTTTTCGGAAAGAGAAATTTGTGGGTAATTATTTTGCTACGGATTGCCTCAAACACACTGTAGCAGTCAGCACCTGACACCGGCACCTAATCCTCGTGATCACCGCCGCCATGGAGGGCTAACACCCGAGCAACAGCATCACGGCGGTCATCGTGGATCATCATGCATAGGAGCACGAAGAATCAAAGCAATGCCGCCAACCCTCCACACACCAGGATCGTGTACCAGTCCGGCATCACCTCCACCATTAGAGCCTCACCCCGAGGTCCTGCAAATAGAAATGGAGGAGAAGGAAGAAGAAGAAGAAACGAGGCCAGGTGTGAGGAAGAAGAGAGAGGCACAACAGTCATTTTTATAGCTCGAGGTCGGTGTACGGTGGGCAAAGTCCACCAGCGCCGCTCGTTGCTCAGTTGCTAGTGTTCGGAGGCGAATCTGCAAGAAGTGCCGACAACGCACTGGCCCGCGAGGTGAGTGCACGATGCGCCGACAGCTAGGACGCTGCTCACTACCGCAGTACAGCCTAGATGCCCTACACGCTAGATGTCGTCGGTGGAGAAATGGCAGGATAGCCCGCGGGAGAGAGGAAGAGAGGAGAACCAGAGGTAGAAGAAGAGACTAACAATGGGCCCAGGGTCCACCTATCGGCCAGAGAGAACTTTATGCACTCGGGTACGACTAGCATAATTTAGAATTGTATCAATTCTAAATTAACCGCAGCCATAAGTAGAAATCTCTTAGTTTTCGCAACTGTAGATTTTCTCGCAGCGCCAGTAGTCCACTATAGTTGCACCAATTATGTGCCCTCTCACTGTGAGCACGTTGTATCACATGACTAGGATATTTATATATTTTGATGTTATTACTTCATGGTATTAGGAATGATATTATTTTGTCACCGCCCTTAGCAAATCTCGAGGATGAGATTTTTCTTAAGGGGGGTAGTCTTGTAACACCCCAAAAATTTAACCATGTTTTTATCAATTAAAATATTTGCTAGGAAATTAAATTTTTATTTCTCTGGACCTTCTATGGATTTCAGGACCGTATCATTCCTCTAAATTATCAAATTTTCCGTCCAAATAGAAACTTTTCAAAAAAATTGTTAGACTTGAGTGCCTACTAAATAACATTTCATTTTTATCTATGATCAATGAAAAAATTATATTCTATTGCCAAATTGTATTCCCTTTAAAAATGGCTTCTTCATCCTTTTAAGAGCCTCCTTTGCACTACAACCATTGGATAACTTCATTTAAACAGTCTACAAAAATTTGTAGATGACATGTGATGTCCCTACATCACTTTTATGCAAAAACCCAGCCTTGTGTTTTGGAATGTTTGAGCATACCATCCTCTTTTGCATTCTGGTCCTGTTTGGTAGTTTTTACTGCAACCCTAGCATAACCCTTCTCTAGTGACCTTGGGATTTTTCTTGCTTGTAGTTACCCCTACCAAACACTTATGTCCAAGAGATTTGATTGATCTCCAGGGTTTAACCCCATGCAATTATGCCATTTTGTTTCTGTCCAGAGACTTAATTTTATAAAACTTGCACTAGGAACTTTTTTTGCGCAAAATAACCGTGCCATCATCACCTAGACCTAAAGAGACCCCAACCTGGAGATTGTGACCACCAGATGAGTTGTCTTGGTGCGCATAGCATTCTGTCGAGCACCTTGTGTGCATGAACAGAATTGGCATGAAAATAGTTTTACTTTATGAACAAGCCCTAGTGACCTAACCACCTTGTCAAATAGCTTTGTATTTACCTAACACCCACCTCTACCAAACCCCATATGATGTGGAGCATCCAAGATGGCCTGGCATTTCATCGAGAACCAGGTGGGCGTGCATTGGGAGCGTCAAGATCACGACTACTACAGACATCGCATCCATATCGCCGTGCCACCAACCCTCGCCCTTGACCCTTGCTTGCTCGTAGATCCACAGTCCTTAGTAACCCCCTCTTTGCTCGTAGATCCACCAACCCTAGCCGTGCCACCAACCGAGCTCGACCGCCCACACCTCCGCCAACGGCGCCATGGCCGCAACTGGACCCCTCCTAAATTCGGAGCCCTTAGTAACCCCCTCTTTGCTGAGTGCTTGCCAAGCGGCTCTCAGAGATGCAGAGGATCTGTTCCTATCCCCCACTTCACCTAAAGCCACCGCAGGAGGAAGATCACCCAATGCCCGGAGCCCCCTTCTGCCATGGATGAGGGTCTACGCACCCTCGAGCTCCCCTGCACCCCCTAACCACCGCGAATGCACGTGGCATCTCCTCTGGTTCACCGCCATGTCTAGAGCCCCTTGAATGGTGGCCTTTGCCGCCAGGTGTCATCGCTAGAGTCCTGCCTTGCTTCTGCTAGATGTGCGGGGCAGAAAGAAGATGAACCCGAAAGGTGGTTCCCACCTGTCAGTCACTCAACCCAACCGTTAGTGGCGCTGGCCCCCGAGTGCATCTTCCCCGCTAGTAAGCATATTCCAGTGTATAAGTTTTCTGATTGGGAAAGCGTAGTCCTTCCCAAACCATTTTCTTTTTCTGTTGTTTACTAACATCATAATTTGACCAGACTTTGACTAGCTCTAACTTTTAAACTAAATATCCAATTGACTTGATTCTTTTTCCCACCTCTCCTAAAATTCATCTAGTTTATTTTAGGATTTATTTCATAATTTTGCAAACAACTTTCCAGTACTGTTTGAATTGTTTTTTATTTGAATATTTTCAAAAATAGGAATTGGAGGGAGAATTAAACTTTCAAAAGTTTTGGAGTGCTCATCACCTACGTATACATCGAAGGCAAGCATTCTGAACCTTGGAATAATTTTGTTGTGTGCTGTTTGAGGAGAATACAACACCGAGGTGACTTGAAGTATGCATTATTTCATTTGCGGTGTGATCACGTTTATGAGTGCATGATGAAAATTCCTTTCTGTTGGAATTGAAATGCTTGTGACAGTATTCAACCTCTTATGACTTTCATGCATGTCGGAAGGAATCCGGAGAGTTCTCTCTCTTGGGTAGACACGAGCTCTATACTGATATTTCGTTGAGATGAGTATGATCAGTAAGGCATGGTGAGTTGGATCAGTGGTGATTCTATCTGATGATGTGGAATATATTTTTTGTGCTAATCGTGTAGGGAACACGTAACCTCCCGAGTCGACCATAAATCGAGTATTGTGCCAGTAACCCCCGTGCTTGTTTCGTGATACCACTTTGTCCCTGCTGTAGGTAGGGTATGGTTTAGTAAGTCTTAAACCCATTTCCATGTACACACCAAATAGAGGGGCCGTGATGAGGGTTCCATGGCCCTGGATTAAAGCCCATCATCCAGTTAGGGGGCGTGGGTGTTTCCGGTTGGGACCGAGAGAGGGGCACCCCTTAGTAGCGCGCGTTATAAATTTGATCCCATGCTATTCGAGGTGTAGCCTCCCCGTCTTAAAGTTTTTCTTGAACATTGCCTAGGGTGACACCTAGCACCAAGATGTGAAATGGGTGTGTACTGGTTAGGTGTGTTTTCTTCTAAAATACCGTAGACGGAACTAGTCCTTTGGGATTACAGGAATCCATTACTCGTTGGTAAAGAGTACACCCTCTACAGAGTTTTTCATCTATTCGAATGGCCATGTCCGTGGTCAAGGATTACAGTTTGGGATGGGTCAAGTGTCGGTCTTAGTGTTGGTGTTCGGAGGAAAACTTGTAAACAAGAATATTGATCATGAAGTGAGATGAATGATAATTGTGATTATTATTATTGTGGACTAACTATTTATAGTATTTGCTATGTTGAGTGTCGTTGAGATAGTACTACCTCCTGGATACTCATGTTATTATTTTCCATATAATCCCTATCTGCGGTGTCGCACAGACGCCCGACTGTGGCACACTTGTAATTTACCTTCTTTATAAGCCCATAATGTGGCGTCGCTCAGACGCCCGACTGTGGCATGCTTGTATTTATTTTATTAATAGGCCCTTTATGTGGCCTCACACTAACACCCGACTGTGGCGTCTATGTTATTTAAATTCCGTATAAGCCCTTTATGTGGTGTCGCTCAGACGCCAGACTATGGCATGCATGTTATTTATTTCTTTATAAGCCCTTTATGTGGTGTCGCTCAGACGCCCGACTGAGGCATGCTTTATATTATTATCCTTTCAAGGCGTCTCTTTAGACACCCGATCGGTCTATTTTATTTTTATTCTCTGGTTACTTATTCATATTTTAATATGAATGACCTGCTTCCGTGCATCATGAGTTTTATTTTGTGACTAGTTAAGTGATCTTGGATTATTTCAGCATAATGTTTGCGAGTACATTCAAAGTACTCAATGGCTTGTCCCTGGCTATTGTCCTGGCCAGATTGCACATGTGGAGAGGAGCATTATGATGGCAACCCCGGAACGTAGGCATCGAAGATCGCAGCCACGCGAAGATAGGAGTTAGCCAGGTCAGTTGTTCTTATGGGAAATGGAGTCCCATAAGATGTTGATGACCCCGAACCGCTTCCGGCATCAACCACTAGAAAAAAATTGTACTTAGAGACCACTTTGGTCGTGTACTTCAAATATTGTATTTTTCTTGGAATTTCTGTATCAAGATTGTGTCTCATCAGTTGATAGTAATGCTGGGGTTCATAAGCACAAGGGCCATTTACTCAGAAATTAATATGCTAGAAAAACGTCCTAATAACCTAGGTGTCAGAGCCAGGATGACCGTTGGCTAATCCTCTCTTAGGCAGGTCGATAAACCTAGGTAAATCACCCACCTGACCTTAACCTAAGCACAACCAAGTCTATCCTAACCGATAGCCCACACAGTGACCCCGACACCTTTTGGTCGTCCGTGCCCGACCTATCACCCTAGCCTATCGATCACGCGTCGTGACCGACACCTAATATTTCTCATTCGCAAGCGTGCGAAAGAAGAGTCTGTTTTCTTCTATAAAAGAACACGTTTGTCATAAACCTATCACACCACAACCAACCATCCAAAACCAAGCCAAGATGCCTAGCGCCATTGTTCACAATGAGACCACCGCAAGCAACCTTTGAGGTTTTGTGACCGTCCTAGCTAACCTCACCCACCATGCCTTTGCATTAGAAGAGCCCCCAGAATCTGGTGTGTAATATGAACAGGCGAGTGATGAGAATTGTCACTTATGGGTCATGGTGCACATCTATGGTAGTGGTATCGTGCCAGAACGCCCCTAGAGATTCACCGGAGGTCAACTTCCTTTGAGCCACAAGCCATCCAGCTGGCAGCTCGAGAGGCTATAGTTCAACTCCGGCACATGTCGCCAAGAGTTAACTGTCGCGCATTCTATTATTACCCCAGCCGTGACGAGTACAGTAGGCCACCGCAGGTTGCCAACGGAGACCACGAGATGGATCCTGCACTGCTGCATCTTGTGCTCTACCTCAACGCACTAGAGGCACTATTCGATCAAGTCACACTTGATCTGATCACAGCTTGTGGAGAACTTGCTCGCCGAGCCCCAACAAGAACAGAAGTGGCGCCCGCCGCTGACAACCCCGTCGTGTTGTTCGAACGACCAATCGAGTCTTTGAGTCCTGCCCCTACAACCGATCGGAATGCATTTGTATCCTGGGTGGAGCTTTATCGCCTTTTGGGGACACGCTCCAATGAGATTGTGACCACCAGCCCCCGCGATGGTCATCATCTCTACCCCGACCCTACAAACCCTCACCATGATCCAGCAAACCTCGACAGTGAAGCCCATAGAGAAGCCTCAATGTCCGCAAGGCATGCTCAACTAGATATTAACAAGGTAGACTAAGCCACTCGAGTAGTACCGAGTCTTAGTATTTCCAATTCATGTAATAGTGTGACCCTTTATCGCCATGAATAAAATGCAGACCGCTTGTGTACAATTACTTTAATAGTACTAAAAGTATTCATGCATAAATAATTTTTTAGTGACCAGTTACATATTAAAACTTGGGCGTAGCTACTAAAACCCACCCCAGCCGTCAACCAAAGTAATATGTCGCTTTTGTGACATGTGTATATCTGTGGCTTTGACCCTGATTCCCATAGAGCAGAACCGACAAAATAGGCTGATCCCACACCACAATATGCAAACCAGCCCAGATTCTATATCAGAGGACGCTTCGTGACCTTACCAAGCATCCCTCACTTTGTGCTCCGCCCTCACAACCAATTTAACCATGCTAAACTCCAGGATTCACCGGAGAACCCCAAACACAACACCAGGCAGATTTATTAGAATACTAAGGGACTTTACCCACAGAGCCATGAATTCTCCCACTCACCCCAGTAAGAGTTGTTCAAATCGAGGATCACACCATCCGCCTCAAAATATTGGGCAGTAGTACACATGCCTCCCACAAACCCAAACCAGGACCCAACGGAAGTCTCCTTCGTGGGGAAATATATGCCAACTCCGCAAATGGCCATGGAAGTTGATGACTACAAAACAATTACTCATCTTCGAGCCGTAGTACCCTATGCCTACGAAAGATGGTATTATTACTTCCCAAGCCATGCAACATCCGGAGAAGAAGCATCTTTTCCTGGTGGGCGAATAGAGAGAGACCAAGTACTGGCCAACCTTGCCCAATACATCATCGCTTAAGAATGTTTGACCCAACGATTAATGGATTACCTCCAAAATCTCGCTGTTATGAATCCTCTGATCGCCATTGTTAGACCACTAAGGCCAGACCAGGAGAGGCGTGTTCTTCGACTTGTTCATCCGCTCTCCCCAGTAGAGGAAGTATCTGACCCAGTGCCAAAGACATTTTCTCAGGACCCCGCATATTTTACTTCTGCGCCGTAGACACCAAATGTTGTGTTTATTAGCTTAGCGGTTTATTGTAGCTTGCAGTATGTGTATTTTGTCGTGAGATCGTGCTATGAATATATTGTTTAATTTCAATTGTATGTGAGTGAATTTTGTTGCTATGATTTTTGATCCACGGTTTTCACTCTCAGTAAATCTCAAGGTGAGATTTTATTGAGCTTTTCAACAAGTATTTTTCCGTGGCATAGATTTAAATTCATGCATCACCGCAACAACAGGCTCACAACCACAACCACTCAACAACATGCACCGATTGCAAAAACAGGTACACAATTAGCACCTAACTGGTCACCGCACTAGCACACCACTGTTTCTCGGAAAGAGAAATTTGTGGGTAATTATTTTGGTACAGATTGCGTTAAACGCACTGACAACAGTCAGCACCTGACACCGACACATAATCCTCGACACATAATCCTCGTGATCACTACCACCGCGGAGGGCTAACACCCAATCAACAGCATCACGACAGTCATCGTGGATCATCACGCATAGGAGGACGGAGAATCCAAGCAATGCTGCCAACCCTCCACATAGCAGGATCGTGTACCAGTCCGGCATCAACTCCGCCATTAGAGCCTCAGCCCGAGCTCCTGCAAATAGAAATGGAGGAGGAGGGAGAAGAGGAAGAGAGAGGCACCGCAGCCATTTTTATAGCTCGAGATCGGTGTATGGTGGGCGAAGTCCACCAGCGCCGCTCGTCGCTCGATTGCTAGTGCTTGGAGGCGAATCCGCAAGCGGTGCCGACAGCGCACTAGCCCGCGAGGTATGTGCACGTTGTGCCGACACCTAGCATGTTGTGCACTAACATAGTACGGCCTAGATGCCCTACGCGCTAGACGTCATCGATGGAGAAAGCGCGGGATAGCACGCGAGAGAGAGGAAGAGAGGAGGACCAGAGGTAGAAGAAGAGACTGACAACGGGCCCCAGGTCCACCTGTCAGCCAGAGAGAGCAATATGCACTTGGGTACGACTAGCATAATTTAGAATAGTATCAATTCTAAACTTACCGCAGCCATAAGTAGAAATCTCTCGGTTTCCCCAACTATAGATTTTCTCGTAGTGCCAGTAGTCCACTGTAGTTGCACCAATTATGTGCCCTCTCACTGTAACCACATCATATCGCATGACTATGATATTTATTTTATTTTCATGTTATTACTTCATGGTAGTAGGAACGATATTATTTTGTAACCGCCCATAGCAAATCTCGAGGATGAGATTTTTCTTAAGGGGGTAGTGTTGTAACACCCCCAAAAATTTAACCACGTTTTTATCAATTAAAATTTTTGCTAGGAAATTAAATTTTTATTTCTCTGGACCTTCTATGGATTTCAGGACCATTTCATTCCTCTGAATTATCAAATTTTCCCTTCAAATAGAAACTTTTCAAAAATATTGTTAGACTTGAGTGCCTACTAAATAACATTTCATTTTTTTATATAATCAGTGAAAACAATTATATTATATTGCCAAATTATATTCCCTTTAAAAATGGCTTCTTCATCCTATTAAGAGCCTCCTTTGCACTACAATGATTTGATAACTTCATTTAAACATTCTACAAAAATTTGTAGATGACATGTGATGTCCCTACATCACTTTTATACGAAAACCCAGCCTTGTGTTTTGGAATGTTTGAGCATACCATCCTCTTTTGCATTCTGGTCCGGTTTGGTAGTTTTTACTGCAACCCTAGCATAACTTTCTCTAGTGACCTTGGGATTTTTCCTACTTGTAGTTATCCCTACCAAACTCTTATGTCCAAGAGATTAGACTGATTTCCAGGGTTTAAGCCCATGCAATTATGCCATTTAGTTTCTGTCCAGAGACTAACTTTTATAAAACTTGCACTCGGAAGTTTTTTTGCCCAAAATAACCTTGCCATCATCACCTAAACCTACAAAGACCCCAACCTGGAGTTGTTACTACCAGAAGAGTTCTCTTGGTGCCCATAGCATTCTGTAGAGCACCTTGTGTGCATGAACAGAATTGGCATGAAAATAGTTTTACTCTATGAACCTGCCCTAGTGACCTAACCACCTTGTCAAATAGCTTTGCCTTTACCTAACACCCACCTCTACCAAACCCCATATGATGTGGAGTCTCCAAGATGGCCTGGCATTTCATCGAGCACCTGGTGGGCGTGCACTGGGCGTGTCTAGAGCACGACTACTGCAGACATCGCTTCCATGTCGCCATGCCACCTACCCCCACCCCTGACCCTTGCAAGCTCGTAGAGCCGCGGCAACGACCCCTTTGAGCCCCCAGAGAAAACTGACCTCCACCACCTGTTTAACCCCCCCTGACTTGCCGCAGTGCCACCGCAGCTAGCCCTTGGCGGTAAGCCTACGGTCGCAGCGAGTCTCTGCCATGGCCGGTGCCACACAAGCCTCCCCAACACGCCACCTACTCCCTGGAATAGCCCCATTTCATTAACGGGCTCGTCCGCTAGCTGATGTCGCCGCCACGTTGCCCTAGCTATAGGATGTCGGAGTTATCCATTGCCGACGGGAACCGTCCTCGTCCACCTATTTAACCCCCCTGACTCGTTCTAATGCACCACTTGCATCTTCTACGTGTCAGCAACCCCCTGTGCAGACCAATCCGAGCTCGACCGCCCACACCTCCGCCAATGGCTGCCATGGCCGCAACTAGACCCCTCCTATATTCGGAGCCCTTAGTAACCCCCTCTTCACTGAGTGCTTGCCAAACGACTCTCTGAGATGCAGAGGATCCGTTCCTAGCCCCCACTTCACCCAAAGCCACCACAGGAGGAAGATCACCCAATGTCCGGAGATCCCTTCCGCCATGGATGAGGGTCTGCTCACCCTCGAGTTTTTATCTATTCAAATAGCCGTGTCCGCGGTTAAGGACTACAATTTGGGATGGGTCAAGTGGTGGTCTTAGTGTCGGTCTTCGGAGGAAAACTTCTAAACCAGAATATTGATCATGAAGTGCGATGAATGATCATTGTGATTATTATTATTGTGGACAAACAATTTATATTATTTGGAATATTGTGTATCCTTGGGATGGTTCTACGTCCAGGATACTCATGTTATTATTTTCCATATAAGCCCTTTATGTGGTGTCGCACAGACGCTAGACTATGGCACACTTGTTATTTACCTTCTTTATAAGCCTTTTATGTGGCATCGCTCAGACGCTCGACTGTGGCATGCTTGTATTTATTTTCTTTATACACCCTTTACGTGGTGTCGCACTGACGGTCGACTGTGGCATGTATGTTATTTACATTCCATATAAGCCCTTTATGCGGTGTCGCTGAGATGCCCGACTATGGCATGCATGTTATTTATTTCCTTCTAAGCCCTTTATGTGGTGTCGCTCAGACGCCCGACTAAGGCATGCTTTATATTATTATCCTTTTGAGGCGTCGCTTCATACACCCGATTGGTCTATTTTATTTTTATTCTTTGGTTGCTTATTCATGTTTTTAATATGAATGACCTGCTTGCGTGCATCATGAGTTTTATCTTGTGACTGGCTAAGTGATCATGGATTATTTCAGTGCACGAATACCACCACTATTTTATACCTGTTTTCATAATATTTGCGAGTAAATTCAAAGTATTCACTGGTTTTCCCTGGGTATCGTCTTGGCCAGATTGCACATGTGTAGAGGAGCATTATGGCGGCAACCCCGGAACCTAGGCATGGAAGATCGCAGCTACGCGAAGATAGGAGTTAGCCAGGTCAGCTATTGTTGTGAGAAATGGAGTCCCATAAGACGTCGATGGCCCCGAACCTCTTCCGCCATCAAGCACTAGAAATTTTTGTTATACTCAGAGACCACTTTGGTCGTGTACTTCAAATATTGTATTTTCCTTGGAATTTGTGTATCAAGATTGTGTCTCATCAGCTAACAGTAATCTTGGGGCTGATAAGCACAAGGGCCATTTACTGGGAAATTAATATCCTTGAAAAATGGTCCCGACACGTTGGGAGATATCATCCAAAATAAATTGGCTACTAGCAAGATTGCTAAGTGGGCACTAGAGCTTGGGCCCCTTAATAAGAAGTATGTGCCTCGCACGGCTGTGAAATCTCAGGCATTGGTAGATTTCATAAACAATTGGACAGAGTGTCAGTCGCCCGAGGAGAAGCAAGACAACACATATTGGACAATTCACTTCGATGGATCCAGGCAATCGGAAGGATCGGGGATTGGAGTTGTCTTGCCTTCCCCTAGAGGTGACAAATCTTTTTATGTGTTGAGGTTAATGTTTCCTTGTACTAACAATGTAGCTGAGTTTGAAGTCTTGCTTCACGGCTCCGTGTGGCTAAGGAGATGAATCTGAGTCAAGTTAGATGCCTTTGCGACTCAGACCTCGTGGCTCAGCAAGTCTCAGGCACATGGGATTCCAAAGACCCGCAAATGGTGGCTTACCGTCAGGCGATGGACATCATTGCTAGCCACTTCAAGGGTTATCAGGTGGATCATATTGACTGTCGCAAGAACGAGGCGGCTGACGCATTATCAAGGCTGGGCTCTCAGCATATCCGGTACCACCTAACATCTTCTTGGACATGTTGCATCACCCCTTTGTTAAGTTGCCTTCAGAGGAGGATCTAGATATACCTGACCCAGAGGGGCAGTTGGTGGCGGCTCTACATGCTATTCCTGATTGGACGTTCCCTTATCTGGCGTATCTAACTCGAGGGGAGTTGCTCGACGATGAGACCTTGGCGAGGTCTAAGTCTATGACTATCATCGAAGGCAAGTTGCATAAGTGTAGTGTAATCGGCGTCTTTCAGCGTTGCGTTTCCCAGAAGAGGGTAAATAGATTCTAAATGAAATACACACCGGTGACGGTGGTCATCTAACCGGCACAAAGTCTTTGGTGGCAAAAGCTTTCCGGCACGGTTTCTTCTGGTTGACGGCTCTTAAGGACGCAGAGGACTTGGTCACCAAGTGTGATGGTTGTTATAAATTTGGACGATGTGTTGATGTGCCGGCTCAAGAATTGTGGATGATTCCAATAACCTGGCCGTTTGCGGTTTGGGGGCTTGATATTGTTGGGCCTTTCAAGATATCTAAATACAACAAGACACACATTTTGGTGGCGGTTGATAAGTTTACCAAGTGGGCCGAGGAAGAGCCGGTTAGCAAGTGTGATGCGGCCATGGCGGTTCAATTTCTCAAGAAGTAGATCTATCATTTTGGTAACCCTCACAGTATCATCACAAACAATGAAACAAATCAGTCGAAGAGGGCTATGAAAGAATTTCGTGACAGTGAGCACATCGGGCTTGATGTTTCTGCTGTCGCTCATCCGTAGTCCAATGGTCAGGAGGAACGGGCCGATCAGGAGATCTTGAGAGGAATAAAACTCCAGTTTATGGTTCCTCTACAGAGAATGCCGGGTTTTTGGGTGGAGGAGTTACCATCAGTTCTTTGGAGTATCAGAACCACCCCCAAGAGTGCAACAAGCTATACGCCTTTCTTCATGGTTTATGGGCTAGAAGCCATTTTGCCAAGTCATATTCGTCATGACTCGCCTAGACTGGCGGCATACGTTGAAGCTGACAATGAGGCGGCGCGTCATAACGTGTTGGATGCTATGGATGAAGAGCACGATCGGCGATTTATCATCAAGACCTGTGCCGCTATCATAGCCGCAAAGTCAAGACCCGGACGTTTCAAGAAGGTGACTTGGTGTTACGTTTGATTCAAGATCAGACGGATATGCACAAGTTATCTCCCCTTGGGAAGGACCTTTCATGGTTAGCAGATATCTCAATAACGGGTATTATTACCTCATAGATGTGCGGGAATACGACAAGTCACGTACCTCTGGGCAGGAAACTAACAGGCCGTGGAATATTGCTCATCTTCGTCCTTACTACACTTGAGTCATCGACTCTCATCAATGTACGTACATCCATCATTGTATATACCTTTCAATAAATAAAGTTGACACCCCTACAAGACGGGGTTTCTATCGTTTCTTCATACAAGATTGTGCAAGTGTTGATACTTCAACAAGGTCATTTGGGGGCTTCCAACCCACCGGGTTTATCTTTCACACCCTCTTGACTGGCTCTTTAGCCACCGCAAGGACGACTTAAGCCTGCCTGTATGCTAATGCTACTCCGCTAGGTGACCCGCCGAACGCTTACCAGTTAATCTAGACCAAAGACTCTGAGCTGGTGAAAATACTTGTCAGTCACTCTTAACATGAGATCCTATACTAGTTAAGGTTAAAATGGCGGCTTATGTCATGTGAGGGCCGGCTTACGGAAAGCGAGGATAAACTCACCTATCTGCTGCGCCTCTCCCCCTTGTGGCCCGTTCGTACTCTTATTCAGTGACTCTTTTTAAAGACCCTAAGCTATTTAAGGTTCAAACAATAGATTTATGTCATGGTAGAGCCGGCTTATGGGTCTGGGGGTACTCATGCGCTGCTGTGCAACTCCATTATATGGCTCGTTGTACCCTTAACAGATACTATTTTTTAAGACCTTGCACTACTAAGGTTCAAAAGATGAATCTGTGCCATGGGAGAGCCAACATATGAGGTTTGAGAAAAGACCCCAAAGTTTTTGGAAAAATAAAAGAAAGGTCATAAAGATATTTAACATCTTTGGGTTGTGCCTCTAAAGTCGCCTTAAAAATGATAAAAATATACTCTATCTTGTTTGTTTTGCAGGTCTTGTCTTCTATGATAAGCCGCCAGTAAGTGTGAATAAATATGGTTATAGCCAGAAAGAAAGACTGGTAAACACGTAAAGCTATTCAAATTCTAAACGGTCACGATGGCACGACAAAGGCAATCAAGTTTTTGCTACAACTATTACAAAGCTCTTTGAGAGCCCAAAAATCTGTGAACTTAAAGTTTTTTGGAATCACGTATAACCTGACAGATCAACCCAGCTGGTTTAATTTCAGCTAGGGGCAATTTTTTCAACTCGTCGTCGGGTCATCCTATGCTGGGTCTTCAATCTCTTCGATCTGAAGGTTGTCCACATCCCAATTGCAGTTTGTTAAAGCCTCAAACTGAGCTTCATCATCAAAGATGGGAGACGTGTCAATGTCAGGAGCCAAGAGTTTCTTACGGCATACAGGAATCAAGTCTTTGGCTTCAAAAGTTGGCATGCACACTCGTTTGCTATCCTCGCCATAAGCCGCCTGATATGAGGTCAAGTCAATCTCGGTGACAAGTGTAGACGCGAGCACTCGGGAGGCCTTCATACAGTGGGCATAGTCTGGTTGTCTAAACTCTGAGCCGTCATCCTTCTTCGACGGGAAGCCATCCATCAACTCTTCAATGGTAAGCTTAGGGGCAAAAGCCAGTGTCTCACTTAACACGACCGTGGCTCCCTTTCGGGCGGCTGGTTGTTTTAGCTCTTCGATTTGTTTTGGGAGGGTGGACAAGTCTTCTGTCACCCGTTTCATGAACTTGGGGGCACCTTTCTCAGTCAGAATCGACTTGATGGTGCAAAGTGTCCCGCAATACAGTTGTTCCATCAGAGTATATACTGCTTTTAGCTTCAACAAGCTGTCGGAGGACAGCTGGCGGCTTCTCTGACCTGCAAAGAAAATCAGAAGTTATAAGCCTCTTAAAGATTTTTTTCAACATGCTAAGGAATATTTTTGAATTGACATGTCTTACCAAAGATGGCAGCAGTCATCCGGGATATATGATGCTTTAGGGTTGTCAGCTCTTCTGTCACAAGTTCTAACCTTTCATCAGCGTCTTCGGCATGCTTTGTCAGGGCGGCTTGTTCATATTCGGTGGCTTGCCATAAAGCTACAAAGTCCGCATGTACTTTCTTGAGTTCTATGATGGAGACCCACCACTTCTCTTCCGCCTCAGCCCGAGCAGCTTCTTGTGAGGCAACATTTTCTCTAAGGCCAGTCAGGTGAGAGTCGGCCATGTTCAAAGCTTCTTGTATAGTATAGATAAGCTTCATAAGTTCTAAGTTGCCAAGGAGACACATTAGTAGTCAGAAGTAATGAAGCAATAATATTACAAGTCTCAAGCATATTGCAAGCAATATACTTGACACTTGGGGGCTAATGTCTCTCATTTCTCTCAAAGTCTATAATGCTAGAAAGCTCCAGCTCATCATTGTCATAATGACCCGAACTTGGGGGCTACATTTGGTGCCTCTAAGTAATAAAGCTTCGTCTCATCATTGGCATAATGACCCAGACTTGGGGGCTGCACTTGGCGCCTCTAAACAATAAAAGCTCTGGCTCATCATTGGCATAATGACCCTAACTTGGGGGCTACACTTGGATCTTATTTTCAAGGAAGTACCGGCTTATCATCTATAATAACCCGTCACTTGGGGGCTACATGCCAAGCTACTTGCAACATAACAAAAGTGGGAAGACCTGATCTACTATTTTCAGTACTAAACCATATCTTGGGGGATACATAAGGATATAAGGAAAGACAAGATAGGAGGGGTACCTCATATTTTTTCTTCATCATCCCAACAAGTTTTGACTCCATGTTACGGCTCCTGGAAAGGCAGTTCAGATAACCAGAGTGTAACTAGCCCGCAGTCAGCTTCTCCAAGCTAGGGAATGCAAAATCAATCTTCTCCTTTTCTGGTGAGGGCGCCTCATCCTTGCTAGTATGTTTTGCTAACACATGAGGAGCAGGAGAATTGTAGCCCATCCCAATGATAACAACTTCTTCAAGAGGAGTTGTATCCTCGGCGACTGGTGAAGGGCTAGGCAGCTTAGGTTCAGTCTCTCGAGGGTCTTTAGGAGTGGCCATGTCAAGATCATTCGGCTTAGAGGATTGAGGAGCATCTTCAGGAGCACCTTTTTCGGTCGTAGAGGGCTCAACATGAGCTGCAGGAGAGTCTGACTTGGGATTCTACGGCTCTTGAGCAATAGGAGTGGTGGTTGACCCGCCCACTTTCCTTTGTTTGGCTTGAGCCCTAGGAGCAAAAAGATTGTTATACAAATAGAAGGGCAAGAGTGTTAACATAGGTTGTGGAGTATAAAGGTACATACTCTGGGTTGATTTTAAGAGGAGGCATCTTGGAGGCTGTTGACTCGCCAGAAGAAGGGGGCGATTCCTGAAAGGTTAAGATGGTAAGAACAAATTAAGTTATAAGGCAAAAACAACATACAGACATTGGAGTCGGTCGAAGGAATACCTCAGTACGATGTTTCCTGGGAGCTGGAGAGTTTGGCAAGCCAGCCAAAAGATCTACACAGTCGGTGCTCTGGGTTTGACGTCTGGTATCATCTTGTTGTTTCCTCAAAAGAAAGTCAGGATCTAAAAAACTAAAGGGCGTGAATGTTTTATCTTATGAACAACCCATCGATTTCTCTTTACTGGGAAAGGTTCTGAGTCGGAGGAGACGGTAATTACATCTGGAGCAACGACATGGCTTGTTTCTGCTTCTTCTTGTGAACAATCATTGTCAGTGAGTATTATAAAGAGACGGCCAAGAGAGTCAAGTTCTACCTCCGAGTCTTCAAGCTCGAGCAGCTCCTGGGCGGAGGTTTTCTTCATGCGGCCACGAGTTTTACCCGCCTTAGTTTTCTTCTTCGAGGGGGCAGTGTATCTCTTTTTCTAGAAATTAGAGTCGGCTTGCATGTAAGTCGCCGGAAGGTTAAAAGATAAGATGGAATAAGCAATTTGTTGGAAAGGATTCTTATATCTGGAGTCGGGTTCTTAATGCAGAAAGAGTTCAACCCGGTTTTGTTGCAAACTCTTGAGGTTCGCCTAGAAGTGACTTGATGATGGAATTGAGATCTTGCAACATCAGAGGGGTGGTCGTGAAACGAAGAGGGTCATCCACCGCACCCGTATATTCACACATGAGTTTATCCCGCCGGCTCAGCGGCCAGATCCTCTTGGTGACCCAGCAACGGGTTATATCAGCACCCGTCAAGCCGTTAGCCATTAAGGCCCTGATTTTTGTGAAGACCAGAGCATATTTTACTCGCTCTACGATGGACATCCGATCTGGAAGCTTAGTGGAGGTGCAAAGCCGGGTAGGGCGGTAACCCGGCAGCGGCTTCTCTCCTTATGGAGAAGTATCCTTGTAGTAGAACCAAGTTTCGTACCATTCCTTGGGGTGACTTGGCAAGGTGGCTGCTCGAAAGGTCATATCTCTCCGCCTCTGGATAGAGACGCCTCCAAGTTCCAGACTCTGCCCAACCGCCACTTCAGTTTCACGGTTGATGTACAAGAAGTCGCAAAACAGGTGAACAGATGGCTCTTCTTGTAGATATGCCTTACATAAGACTTGGAACTGGCACATGTTGGTGACAAAATTGGGGACTATATCTTGTGGATGGAGTTTGAAAAAGTGGAGGACATCCCGAAAAAACTTTGACCCCGGTGGGCTAAAACCTCAGAGGAGGTGATCAGCAAATATGACCACTTCCCCATCCTGAAGGTTGGGTCTGATCTCTAGCCCTAGAACCCGCAAGTGAACGATGTTTTGAGCCAGCAGGACACCCATTTCCATGAGGTCATGGAGAAATGACTCGGTGACTCTGGAGCCAACCCAATCACAAGATGCAGGGGCTTTTGACATGATGGTGGGTTAAGATCTGTCAAGGGGAATAAGTACAGCGGGTTAAGAAACCTCGCAATAGAATAGCTATAGCTATCCATAGTGATATTTGGCGGGTCAAAAGTATTGCAAGAGTTGGCAGTACAATGGAGGGTTAACAGGCAACAACTAGTATGTGCAAACAGATTTACCGAATTACAACAACCGCTGCAAGATCTACGGACGAAGAAAAAGGAAAGTATATTATGATTAAAAAAGGGCAGCGGAAGTGCGAACCGTTCATATATAAAGCCTGAAAGTGAAAGGATCTACACTGAGTATCTCAGACCTACTAAATGGAGTGTCACGTATATGGGCTAGAGCCTACGTTGTTCTTGTTCTCGTATCTACGGTGGGGTTTCTGGCGAGCGGCGGAGGAATCGGAAAAAGCTTCGGTGGACTAATGTGAATCTATGAAAGGGAGGAGGAAGAACCTAAAAGGATCCCGTGAAATGGCGGGACGCCGGCGAGCTCTGGTCCGATAAGGGTGATGCAGCAGCCAATGTTGGTGCAGATAAGGAACCTGCGGCGACGGCGGTAGAGCTTCAGAAGCGAGAGCGTTGGAGGAGGAAGAAAAAGAGAGACGGTGGCGGCGGAGAGGAGATAAGAAATGAGACCCCTCACTTGCCTATTTATGAGATGGGACAACAACAGTCTACGTGAGAATTGAGGAGGCATAGTGATGATTAACCAAAGGAGATGCCTTGATTTTTAGGCCGACCGTTTAATGAGACGATCCGTTGCAACATCATGGAATCTTTTTGAACATATCCAAGATGACGTCATCCATGGAAGTTTATGAGATTTTCTCTTTCAGGTAACGAAGACATGAGACTTGCCGCGAAATAAGTTTGAACATTGACATGAACAGACTGAAATCAATCTGGGGTCTAATGTTGGGGATATAACCCCATGGTGAGAGCCGCCCAGGAGGGGTCAGGTCACGCTTGGCGGCTCATAGTCAAGACCCTTAAGGTGGGCCTGAAGATTCAAGGCAAGGCTACATGCCGACATACGAGATGGGCCAAGATGAAGGCCCAAAGAGGGAGATGGCGCGAGACCCGGTCGAGTAAGCCGCCCGGAGATGGCTTGCCCAAAAAGGCATGCTGGCTTAGAGACAGAGTCAGATACCTTGTATGATTCAGTTTGGATTCTTATAACCCCATGGCCTCGACCTCCTATATAAAGGTGAGTCCCTGGGCGGCTTAGAACAAAAAAATCAATTGATCGATAGCTAGGTCAAGCGAATCCGCTCCCTTGTAATCGATACGCCATCAATGTACAACACAAAGCAGGATGTAGGCTTTTACCTCTTTCCGAGGGGTCGAATCTGGGTAAACTTGTGTCTCTCATCCCGATCAACCCCTTTGAGTCCTCCGCCTTAGCGATGGCCTCGAACATAAGTCTTCAGACATCTGTTGTCACAAAACTACGACAATACTCCAAAACCAAACAAGGGTGGCACTAGATGGACTTACAATCTCCCCCTTTTTGGTGATTGATGAAAAACTATTTGAAGTTTTCAACGTGGATAAAAATATGTGAAGATAAAGTTTTGAAGATTTTGCTTGCAAAATGTAGAGAGCTCCCCCTGAAGATGTGCATATGAAGAATTTGTTTTGAATGCAAATGCACATGGCAGGTTGTAGTTTGTGGAGAACTCCCCCTATATCTTATAATCTAATCACTATGCATTTAACATATAATGAAGATAATGAAATTCATAATGAAAAATGGGTGTCTGCAGAATGGCTTCGGACGCATAATATAATCTTGAAGAGGCGCCGAAGAGTATGATAAACATAAAGTGCATACGTCCATCAGGACTTCAGTTTTATAGCCCAAAAGAGCAAATGATTATAAACGAGAGTTGTAAACTTACCAAAATAGCACCCAGCCCTTATTAGTAGACCCGATTGAAGACTATCACCCAATGCTTCTCCCCTTTTGTCATCGAATGAACAAAAAGGTATGAAGACATGGAGAACTACGCGTCCCCAGTAGGTGTTGATGAAGACGGTGCAACAGGGTCTTGAGTTGCTGGTGCAAAGGAGCTTGGTGCAGTGCTGCGACGCCGAGTCGATGGGGGCAAAGAAGTCACATCATCAACTTCATCTACAAGCCTAACGTTGGCGGAAAGAGCTAACAAAGAATAGTCACTGTCTTTGACAGATGGGGTCTAGCGCCACTTCTCCGCACTAGGAGGTGGTGCACCAAATCTGTAGCGAGGGTGAAATCCATCTTCATGAAGCTCATGCTCAGGTGCTAGCATGGTCAGTGTCCTCCATGAGTGATGACTTGTTTAATAAGCAACGAATGCATTTTTGGTTCCCAAGTTGCGAACATGGTTGAGATCCTGCACAACTGAGTGCATCTGGCGTCGGGTCCACTCATGATGCTTTTCTTGCTTCTGGATCAGTGAAACTAGAAGTTCACGATCAGTAAGTGCATGCTCTCTCCTGGGCAGGCATTGATGAGGCAAAGTGGTGGCAGTGACTTCGGAGTTGGCTGCAGCAGATCTTGGTTGGTGAACAGTACCAATTAGTATTGCTCTTGATGGATCGGGAGGAATAA
This sequence comes from Hordeum marinum, assembly GCA_022496015.1. NCBI lineage: Eukaryota > Viridiplantae > Streptophyta > Magnoliopsida > Poales > Poaceae > Hordeum > Hordeum marinum. The sequence goes on along the minus strand of CM039675.1, from coordinate 208,457,462 downwards.
GAAGACCTTCAACATCGGAAGTGCCACTTGTGCCTTCAACAATGGGTTCTTGCTCTTGGATGGATATATCAATTTCTGGAAGATAAATGCCATGGTTGCGAGCATATGGAACATACCTGGTGTTCATTCTGTTCTTGATGAAGCACATGATCCAAGGAGCATAAATCTTCGACCCAAGGACATTGACACCATTGGTAGCAAGGTTGTGAATGAAAATGTCATGAAGATTGAACGTGATGCCATATACAATGGTGTATATCAATGTCTTAAGATGCCCTTCAATCTTGTGTGAGGAGTTGTGCCCTTTGATTGGTCGAATTGTATGCCGAATAATATGGTAGAGAGAGTGCCCTTGGCAGGTACTAGAGATTATCCACATAGAATGAAGTGGGCAATTCTGCATCTTGAGCTAAGGGCTGCATCAGTGTTAGCATCTCTATCATATTGGGTTCTCGCATATGGAATAGGCTTCGAGTTGCAGCAGCATAGGCTTCAAAGCGAGGATCCAAGTCTTCACTAGAGGCAGCAAGAGGTGTTACAGGAAAGAAATCTAGTGGTGAAGCAGTGATGTTCTCATCCCTAATCATGAATTCCATGTGCCATGTATTCAAGTCACAACTAAAGCCAAAGATGTGAATGGTTGCATAGAACTGGAGGATGAGTTCTTCATTTTAGTCTTCATGATCTGTGCAAAAAGGTAGCAAACCCACATCTCAAAGACAATCTAGTGCCTGGTCAAAACAAGGAAGACCTTTCATAGCTTCAAAGCTTATATGCTTGTGGGGAAAATCCTGTTCTGGCCATAGAGCACACACATGTAGTACTGACATTGTGGAGCACTCCAGAACCCGTTAGACTGTATCTTGGCTCTCCTATATGGATTGCGATCGTAGTCGAAGAATGTGTTGTTCAGCCTGAATCTCTGCAACTCGAAGACCAAGTGTCTTGCTGGGCTTGACTATCGAAGACTTGGAAGTCGAGGCATAGGATTCATGATAGAGGGGCGGCAATCCAGGTTGAACTCAAACTAAGGTACCATCCTTGGTGGTGCAACAAGGTGAGGCCATCTTGTAGGGACCATCTCGCCTTCCCTATTGCGAGCTATCACAATGTTGTCTTCATTATCTTCAGTAGATGGAGTGGTAGGGATGGGAGGTCCATCAGGGGATGGGGAATTGGCTTCACCCATGGTGGCATCAGTAGCATTGTCTTCGGCTGCCATGACTTCAATGGAAGGTTTGCTAAGAGGAACGTCTTCAATCCGTAACACATCATCGACTCGTGCAGTCGGGGAAACATGCACTTCGTCTTCAGGAATTGGAGACATGAGAGCTCGGGGTCCTCTTCGAAGACGTTTGAGAGGTGAAGTGCGGTTGATAGGTTCAATCTCCTCTTGTGCAAATGGAGATTCTAGCGAAGCTAACACGGGAGGGAAGAATGGAGGTGATGGTGTACCAGGTTCAGCGTCAGTCACATCTGGACGGAGGGGAGTTCCAATGTCCACAAACTCACTAGTTGGTTGGGGAGAGTGGACCATTGGAGTATCCACTTGCAGAAGAGGTTCTGGCTCGACATTGTCTTCAGGACTAATGTCTTCATGAGCATTGTCTTCAGCTGCGGTAGTGTTTTCGGCAACTAGAATCTCTTTAGGTTTCTGAGTCTCTATGGAAGCATACTCGTGCAGTACAATTTGTCTTTCCAGGTTCTATGATGCATGGGGTGACATAGAAATTAGCGTAACGAGCATAGGCTCTTGAGGAGCAGGTGTTGATGATGGAGCAGAGGGTGGTTTTGGTGGTGGGTCTTGTGCTGGTTCTGAAGGCTTGGATTTTCTTGTCTTCAACCTCTTCGGAGGTTGGAATTTTGAGCCAGACGCCTTGTGCTTCTTCGCCTTAGCTTCAGCTTGCTTAGTCTTCTTGATAGACGAAGTAGTGGTAGAGGGGCGCGGCCGTGCGTTGGCAAAACCAGTGGGGAAGACTATGCCATGGTCTTCAGACCAAGTAGGAGCGGGCTGTTCTGAAGACATTGGAGCTTGATGTGAGTGAGCAATGACTTCGGGCGCAAGTGTAGGCTGACCAAGTGTCTTTCTCTTCAGCATGTCATTGTGGGCTTGCACCATGATGGTGTTCTTCCTCTTGTGGCATGCAAGTGCACCCTTGGCGTCTTCACATCTCTTCACAAACATAGCTTTGAGATCCGCCATCATCAACCTATAGCCCTTGATCTTCTCTACATCAAGTATGTGCACATTTTGCTTAAAGATCTCCTTCTCATGGCTGATCTTGGCCTTCATATGCTTGGACTTTTGAGCCACAGTCAGTTCCTCATTCACAAGTCCCTGGAATGTGACACTCAGGCCAATTGGGAGTTGAAGTGCATCAATGCTGATGGAGGGGTCAGCAAACCATTCATCAATGAAGTGTTCGAAGACAAGCGGGTCTATCATAGGTAAGTCTTCAACCCGCTTGGCTTCCTCTTCTTTTTGCTGAATAAGCCTAGCAAAGGCTTGGTCATCAAACTCGTCATCTTACAGCTCAATCATGTTGGCTGCATCCATCAAGGACAGATTAGGCTTCGGGCCACGAGAAGCGACAACCTTTCTCTTCATACGCCTATGCATGCGACCTTCAGGTTTGGGTTCCTCGGGGTTTGCAGAAGCGGGCCGAGAAGCTTGTGGAGAAGACTCTATAGGAGGAGGAGCCTTGGAAGACTTAGGCTTCGAAGACTTCGACTTGGAAGATTTTGGCCTTGAAAACTTTGGTTCTTCCAAAGGCTTCGGTGAAGGTTCAGGAGCATTTTCTTGATCAACTTCCTCCTCATCTGACCCTGTGGGATCTGGGATTCCAAGGATGCTTGATGGATCGGTATTCTCTGGCATTGGGGTCCTGAACATACAGGGGTAGAATCCCATCTTGATGGCATCAGCCTTTGTCTTCAGATGAAGATTTCTGTAGATGATATAAATCCAAGGTGCATTCTCAACACATTTTTCTACATACTCGTTAGTGACGAAGCGGTAGTAAAACCACTCCACAGTCCAATATCTTCGGATCCACTGGAGGCGATTCTTGCGTTTGGTGTATGTCTCCTCTTTATTAGACATTATAGCTCATAGAGATCTGGGGGAAGATCCTTAGCAGTGTTTTTGCGTATCTGTTTCCTCCCTTCTTGACTGGTTTGTCGTCTTCCATTGGCTTCGGCAATGGGTTTACAGGAATGAACAAATAGGAACATGCGTCGGATGATTCCATATGTATCAACAAGTAGTCCGCAAACGAATTCCGACTATGAGATCCAAGCGATTCTGCTGCGGACATGTACCTATGAAAGAGTTAGAGACACGAGTGAAGAGGAGAGGTCGTATGCATTCTCAGAAGATTTTGAAGTTAATACTGAGTTTTGAAGACATTAACCTTATACTGAATACATTCACTTCTATAGAGAATATGGTGATTTCAGATTTGCACAAGTCCAAGGATTTGCACAAGTGACGAATCAAACCAAGTTTCAGACCACAAAGTGAATATATTTGGTAAGGGTAGATTTAGATCTAGATTCGTTTGAGTGGAAAGTGAATAAACATCAACCGACAAATTTCAGTAAGAATCTTGGATCAAAACGCGGGGTAAAAATAGATTTTAATTACCGCGATGAAGAACGAGATGAACTACACAACGAGGCGGAGAAGTCAAGGGGTTCAATCTGCCTCACCCTAACTTGGTGGAGGCAGACGGCTACGGCAGCGGTGAGTGGAGGATGAACGCGGCCGGTGTGAGTACGCGTCGGAGAGGTCATGGCAGCAAAGCACTTCTTCTCCGGCGATGATGGATTTCAACAACGGTGCTAGGGTTTTGAGCACTTGGGGTGGTGGATGAAGAGGAAAGCAATAATGTAAGGGGGTAACTCATATTTGTATGGGTGGAAGAGTTCGAACCAAAAAGACGAATATACCCTTGACTCTTCGGCTAAAGTGGGACATGTGGCATGCATGCAAACCACCTGACAGCCCACTACCATAATCGAAGCGGCGGCGCAGGAGTTTGTTGCTAAAAACACGGAGACAATTTAGATGTGAGAATTAAATGTGTGGTTGATTTGTCTTCGACCGACAAGGATGGATTGAAGGCAGTCAACATGTGTCAACATAGAATGCATATGACTGGATTAGAACAGATTGGATGAGGTAAGAACAGAGGAGAATGTCAGGTCCGATCACATTTGCCTAGGAAAAAGTTGAAGACAAAGCTATTGGAAAAATGTTGTGTAGGACAAAGCTCTAATCCAAATGTAGATCCGCAAATAGTTTTCGACTAAAACATACTTGCAAACAACAAAGTTTCGTTCCGAAGACATTCAGGTTTCGAAGACATATGAAAAAGTTCAGATAAAAGCAATGTCTTTGAGATTTCTTGGTGGTGTTACCCACCGCATAAGAATGCTTGACCTAGACATGGCGCACAATTATCGTGGTGCTCTAAAGTCATATCCTTCATTAATGTATTCACATTCAGACTGTAAGTCTTCATGATTTGAAGACATACATTACATCATGTGTTGTGCATCAAATTTGTCGACATGCATAAGTATTAGGATGTATTCCCATTTCAAAGGACATTTGAGGATTCCAAGATATTTAGCTCACACTGAAACTTGCAAAACCTCTTCTCATCCAAAGGCTTCGTGAAGATATCTGCCAGTTGATGTTCAGTGTCTACATGCTAGATGTTCATGTCACCTTTCATCACATGATCCCGAAGAAAATGATGTCTACTCTGAATGTGCTTCTTCTTCGAGTGATGTACTGGATTGTAGGAGATCTTGGTTGCATTCTCATTGTCACAATAGAGAGGTACATTCTTCAGGTCGATGTCCTAGTCCTTGCGTTTTTGCTTCATCCAAAGAAGCTGAGTGCGACATGCACCAGCAGCAATGTATTCGGCTTCGGCAGTGGAGAGTGAGACACAGTTCTCCATCTTCAAATACCGACATACAAGTGATCATCCAAGAAAGTGACAAGTGCCTGATGTAGACTTGCGATCAACTCTATCATCAGCGAAGTCAGAATCTGAGTAGCCAATCAGCTCGAACTTCTAACCCTTTGGATACCATAATCCTAGTGTTGGGGTGTGAGCGAGATATCTAAGTATTCGCTTCACAGAAAGGTGATGCAACACCTTTGGTGTCGTTTTAAATCGGGCGCACATGCAAATGCTAAGCATTATATCTAGCCTAGATGCACATAAGTACAACAAAGATCAAATAATGGAGCGATATACCTTTTGATTGAAATCTTTACAATTTTCGTCAGTGCAGAGGTGTCCGTTGGTAGGCATTGGCGTCTTGAAGCCTTTGGATTCATTCATGCCAAATTTCTTGAGGCAGTCCTTGAGGTACTTCTCCGTCCTTGAGGTACTTCTCCTGACATGTGAAGATGCCATTTGGTTGTTGTCGAATTTGAAGCCCTAAGAAGAACTTCAGCTCTCCCATCATCGATATTCGATACTTCTCTCGCATCATATAAGAAAACTCATCACTCTATTTGTTGTTAGTACAGCCAAAGATAATGTCATCCACATATATTTGACATACAAACAGTTCACTTTTATAGGATTTAGTGAAGAGAGTGGGATCGAGTGAACCAGGTTTGAAGCCTTTCTTCATGAGGAATTCCTTGAGTGTGTCATACCAAGATCTTGGTGCTTGCTTGAGGCCATAGAGTGCCGTTGAGCTTGAAGACATAGTCAGGATGATTTGGATCTTGAAACCCTGGTGGCTAAGCAACATATACTTCTTCCTTAATCTCACCATTGAGGAATGCAATTTTGACATCCAATTGATACAAGCATATATCATCATGGGTAGCATAAGCAAGCAATATACGAATGGCTTCAAGTCTAGCTACAAGTGCAAAGGTTTCACCGAAGTCAATACCCTGGACCTGAGTGTAACCATGAGCCACTAGGCGTGCCTTGTTTCTGATGACTTGGCCAAACTCATCTTGCTTGTTGCAAAAGATCCACTTGGTATCGATAATGTTGTGCTTTCTCGGATCAGGACGCTTTACGAGCTCCCACACATTATTCATCTTGAAATGGTGAAGCTATTCTTGCATGGCTTGAATCCACTCCGATTCCTTGAAAGCATCGTCTACTTTGGTGGGTTCTGTGATAGATACAAAAGAAAGTGCCGACAAACGTTAGCCAATTGAGTTGCTCTTGAGTGACTAAGTGGACCTGGTGCATTTATGTTGTCTAGCATTCTCTCAATTTGAACTTCATTTGGCACGCGTGATGAGTAGGGTGAAGACTTTGTTCTGGCTGTTGAGCATTGTCTTCGTCAGCAACATTGTCTTCAGGTTGAATATTGTCTTCGTGCTGAGTGGATGGTGGAATGATGACTTCTTCAACCACCGGTTCTTCAGGCACAATTTCTCTAGTGCCCATCAATCTAATAGCTTCTTCCGAAGGTAATTTATCTAGCACACATGGCAGGTGCTCTCTTTGCGAGCCATTAGTTTCATCGAACCGCACATCTACTGTTTAAACAACCTTATTGTGAAGGATGTTGTAGACTCCGTAGGTGTGCGAGTTCTTTCTATAACCAAGCCTGTAACCCTCATGTGCTTTCGGTGCAAATTTAGAAGTGTGGTGTGGATCTCTTATCCAACATCTTGCACCGAAGACTTTGAAGTAACTTACATTGGGTTTCTTATGAGTGAGAAGCTCATAAGATGTTTTCTTGAATAACTTGTGAAGATATACTCTATTGATGATGTGGCATGCAATATCAATAGCTTTAGGCCATAGATTCCTATGTGTCTTGTATTCATCAAGCATGGTGCGTGCCATCTCAATGGGATTCCTATTCTTGCGCTCCACGACGCCATTCTTCTATGGGGTGTATGGAGTTGAGAAATCGTGTGTGATGCCTAGCTAGTCAAGGAATATGTCAAGTCCAGTGTTCTTGAACTCAGTCCCATTCTCACTCCTGATGTGCTTGATCTTGATGTCGTAGTTTTTCATACACCCATTGGCAAAACGCCTGAAGACATCCTACACTTCTGTTTTGTAAAGTATGATATGCACCCAAGTGAATCGAGAATAATCATCAACAATCACGAAGCCATATAGATTTGAAGTGGTAGAGAAGGTAGAATAATGAGTAGGGCCAAATAAATCCATGTGTAGCACCTCGAAGGGACGCGAAGTCGTCATGATAGTCTTCGAGGGGTGTTTGTCCCTGGTCATCTTCCTGGCTTCACAGGTACCACAGAGGTGGTCCTTTTTGAACTTGACACCCTCGACGCCAATGATAAGCTTCTTCTTGGCGAATGTGTGCACGTTCCTCATCCCAACATGTCATAGCCTTCTGTGCCATAGCCAGCGTTCTGAAGCTTTTGGTAGTAGACATGAGGCAACCTATGGTCCTCCAGGGAAGTCTACCATATACTAGTCACCTCTTCGAAACCCATCAAAGACTTTGGTTTTATCAGAGGCCATCAGTACCACACATCAAAATTTACCGAATATAAAAAGCATATCTAAGTCACATAGCATTGAGACGGACATTAATTTGTAGCCAAGGGATTCGATGAGCACAACATTTTCCATGTGCCGGTCCCCTATGATAGGAACTCTACCTAGACCCAATACTTTGTTGCTGCTCTTGTCAGCAAAGACAATGTGGTATTTTGTTGGAGGTCGAATAATTTGCTCCATCAATAGGCTTTGATCACCAGTCATGTGACTGGTGCAACCACTATCCATGATACATTCAGTGGCATTTGATTTGTCTTCCTACATTGAGAATTAGTATGGTTCACCAAGGCATGCAAAAGTAACATGCATTGAATAGTGATATAGCAGTGCATATTGATAGAAGACATTGGACGATATGAATGATAGCATTCGCATTAATTGACTTGTTTCCAAACAAGATAGTTTTCTAGTCTCCAAAGATAATCTCCGGGATAGGCTTCTTCCTATCTGAAGACCCGATGCTGGATGAAGATATTAGTTCTTCTTAACCACCCACAAGCGAAGAGGTGGCTTAGAAGCAATGAGACATAAGGCAGCATTAGAGAATTTTGGCAAAGTTGCCCTAATAGCACATTTCACAGGAGGGTTAGTATACACAAATGAATAAGTTGAGAAATTTTTGGTTGGATGAACATAACGGTTCATGCCGTAGTGCACATATTCATGTGTCATTTGTGTTCTTCCCTGCAAAACAGATTTGTTAGAGTGATCATATGAATACCTTTGTCTTCTTGAAGACATTGATCAGGGGTTAGTCTTCTTCTTGAGAGATGTCGTCGGCATATTCATGCGAAGCTTCTCAAGAAGACTTTTGGGAACCAGGATCTTCTTCAAAGGAGAACCATTCCTGTAGTTAGTACCAACAAATATGGCAAACACCTCACCATTTTGGCATTTGAGTAGTTTATAGTTGGAGTCGAAGGATTCATCAATAATGAGAGGATTCGCATAGTCATAGCCACATAATGTGGAAGGATCAACTGAAGGACCTTTCGCAGCAACCCATGTGGTTTTGGGGTACTGCTCAGGTGTCTGGTATGATCCATCAACATTGAAGTTTCTTTTCAAACCAACATCATCTTTCCTAGGGTTTTTGTTCAGTATAGTCTTCTTCATGACATCACGAACAATTTGATGCCCTTTCAGACTCTTGTACATGCCAGTCTCAAGCAATTTCTTCAACCTATCATTGTCATCAGTGATAGGAGTGGCTTCCTCAGATGAGGGGTTAGGTGCCATAGATACAGTTGAAGATACAAAATTTTCACAAGCCTTAGAACATTCAGAAGTAGAGTCATTAGCTTCACGAGCAATGCATCTTAAGCATGGAGCATCAAATTCATCATGAGCGGTACTGATCTGTTCTGCTAGGAGTGAGTCGTTTTCCTTCCGTAGGTCATCAAGTGCTTCCCTCAACTTCTCAAGATCTATATTTTTCTGAAGATATTCAAGAGAAAGCTTCTCATGATCAGCTGAGAGGGCATCATGATGATTTTGGAGATCGTCAAACCTTGAATGAAGATTACACATGTCTTCAATCATAGTTTCGTTCAGACTCATCTCTTCGCGTAACAGGTCATTGCTTTTATCTAGAGTAGATTGCATTTTCTCCATGGAATTTTGTTGCTTAGTGAAATTTTTACAAGTTTAGCATAGGTTGGTTTCATATCATCATCAGATTCGGCTTTAGATTCAGATTCAAGACGTGAGGACTTTGAGGATACCTTGGAGGCTTTCGCCATGAAGCAGTAGGCTGGAGTAGTGTCATCATCATTAGCTTCGGTGTTGAAGAAGGAGCCACTGTCTTCAGGTTTGAAGACAGATGTAGAAAGATAAGCCGAAGCCATTGCCAGTCTGGCTACTTCAGCGTTAGATTCCTCCTCAAATGCTTCCTCAGCCTTAGAACAAGATTCAAACTGTGAATCCATCTCCTTTCCGATGAAAACATGAGCCTTGCCTGATGAACTCTTCTTGTGTGAAGAAGATTTTGCATACTTCTTCTTCTTGTCATCAGAGTCGTAGTTCTTGCTCTTCTTCTTGGATTCCTTTTTCTATTGAGGACAATTAGCAATGAAGTGATCAGTTTTCTTACACTTGTGACAGGTTCGCTTCTCGCTGTCCTTGGAAGACATATCTCCAAACCTCTTGGAATCATGTCTTGAAGATTTAGCATAATGCTTTGACTGGGCAAACTTCCAAAACTTTTTGACAAGCAAGGCAAGTTCATTTTCAAAGTCTTAAGCACCATCAGAACTACATTCAAAGTTGTCTTGGGATGAAGCCACAGCTTGGGCCTTCAGCGCACGGGAGCGACTATAGCTTGATCCGTAGATATCTCTCTTCTCAGCTTGTTGGAATTTGTGGGTGTTCAACTTCTCAAGTATATCAGCTAGATCCAAACTCCTGAAGTCAGGGTGTTCTTGGATCACAAGTGCGAGAGTGTCAAAGGAACTGTCAAGTGATCTGAGTAGCTTCTTGACGCTTCATGTTTGGTGATATCAGTGGCGCCGAGTGCATTCAGCTCGTTGGAGATGTTAGTGAGCTAAACATTTTCGTTGTTGATTCTCTTGAAGCGGTTGAATAGGTTGCGAAGCACATCAACACGGGAATCTCTTTGAGATGAGATGCCTTCCTTCACTTTGGATAGCCATTCCTAGATTTGCTTGGAGGTGTTAAGTGCACTCACATGGCCATAGAGTCCTTTTGTCACATGACGGAAGATGATGTTCTTGGTGGTGGAGTCGAGTTGCGCGAACCTCTTCACATTAGCAACAGTAACACCTTCACCAACGTCGTGAATGCCCGCCATGACGACATACCATAGGTCGTTGCCAATGGCTTAGAGATGCATGCACATCTTGGTCTTCCTGTAGGGGTAGTAGGTGCCATCGAAGACGGGGCACACAGCAGAGACCTTGTTTATCCCTGCAGTCGACATAGCAAAAAATCCACGATGGTTAAACCGAAACACAAAACAAGGGAGTACCTTGCTCTGATACCAATTGAAAGTGCTAGTTATCGAATGGAGGGGGGGTCAATATGCAGTTTTTATGAAAGGCTTCAAAACAGTGAATGTATGCAAATAATTCAGAAACGTAAACATGATCAGGAAGGGATACAATCAAGAATCTAGACAGGGCATGCAAGGTAGAGAAGACATTCAAGCAAGAGAAGCATAATCACCATGACTACTAAGATGTGTCGATGATAAACTTAGATAGTATGAAGATAAATAGTTGATATGAATGTCTTCAGTGATAGTCTTCACACGATCTTCAAGCAATGTCTTCACAGTTCAGAGTATGAATGTAAGAAAGTGAAGGATAAACCAGTTGCCTGACGAGGACATGGATTTGTTGGACCAGTTCCAGTTGTTGTGAAAACTATACGTCTGGTTAGGGAGGCTGACAATGAACTCAGAAGACCTCAGAAGACCTCGTCTTCACCTTATTCCCCTTGAGCCGAAGTCACTTAGAAAACAACCAATCACTCAGGTAAGTCTTCAGCGGAGACTTCCGAAACCCGTACAAACTTGGTCACTCGGCAGTCCCCAATGACTCTTGGGCGCTCTAGACCCAGGCGCCTAACCACTTGGAAGATCGCAGTCTTCAACTGTAATAAGTCTTCAGTTCACTCAAAACAGAAAGTCTATAGTGATGCTCAAAAACTCTAGCTCTAGGTGTTTAGGTGTATCCTTGCAAGATGTGTATCTCTCAAAGTCTTCGAGGTGGGTTTCTCCAAAATGACAACCACCATATGTCTCTCTGAGCAGCCACCTACTTATGGTGGAGGGGGTGGGCTATTTATAGCCAGAGGGCAACCTGACCTAATATGACCAAAATGACCCTAGGTCAATAGCCAACCGACATGTGTCACAACGGTCAGATTTCAAGCACATGCGGAAGCTTTACTTGGGCTACAAGTAAAGCTGACTCAACCAGCTTTGGAAGAGTTTTCCTCTCAATGTCTTCGCTCGAAGACATAGGTATGGGTTGAGAATCACGTCAGCATCTGACTTTGATCAAGTCGACCCCACTTAACAGTATGGTGGTTCCTATGATTCAGGAAAGAAGAAACAAAACAACCAGAAGACATCGTCTTCGCGTTTCATTGTCTTCGGACGAATGTCTTCGTCACCACCAACGGCTTCAACCATCATCAATGTCTTCGGACATTTTTTAGGGTCGTCTTCTATGGCTAAACTGAAACTCCAGGGACTTCTCTCTGTGTTAACCTGTGAACTCTCACAAACACATTAGTCCCTCAACCACGTTTGTCTTCAATACTCCAAAACCAAACAAGGGTGGCACTAGATGCACTTATAGTTATTGATTAACAATGAGAAGAAAATTTTATGCTTGAGTTGATAGCAAGTTTTCCAACTCCACTTAATGACTAGTAAGACCATAGGGAAATCAGTAAACAAACCATATGCCTTTGAGACTTTGAAGTAGGAGGAACCAGAAGGCATTTGCCAAGTGTTAGGTTCATCTGTAAGCACTAGGTGGTGTAGAAATTCCTCCATTTGTTGGTACTGAGCATATGCTTCCTCTGAGAGTGGCAAATGTAAATGACATGTTAGGTCATGCAAAATCCATAAACTAGAGACTGATATGCAGTGTTGTTTGGCAAAAGTGTACAAGTGTGGTCACTTCTGCAGCAAGGACATAACCTCTCAATGATCATTCCAAAAATCCAGGGAAGTTCCATTCCGAATCATGCAGGAAGCATGTTCTTCATAAATTGGCAAGAACTTCATATAGTCCCTCCACCAAAATGAGCTAATTGGTAAGGGAGTACGAGGGGTGCCATTTGTATAATTGGCTTGCCAAACTAGATTAACCTGCATGGGATGTTATCATGCTTGATAAATTTTTCCACCATTTTTTAAGAGGAGACAAGTGTTTTGAGTGCAGAGGTTTAAGATGCCCAGTCCACCTTTGTCTTTTTGCCAGCAAATTAAATCCCAAGCTGCCAATGGAGGGTTTTTCTTCTCTAGATCCTTGCCTCTCCAAAAGCAATGCCATCTATATTTATCTATTTGTTCAATAATGCCTTTATAGAGTAAGAGGAAGCTCATTAGGAAATTTGGTAGAGAGGCAAAAACTGCATCAACCATTAGTAGTATGCCATCATAACCAAGAAACTGGGAACAAACTACCAACTGCTAATGGATTCTCTCAATGAGGTACATAAAGTATTCCATTCTTGGTGTGTTGTAATGTAGATGATCACCTAGATATGTAATTGGAAACATTCCAACTGAGCACCCAAGTAAAATTTCCAATTGTTGTGTTACCTTCTCCATCAAAATAATAGGCGGGATGCTGGATTTCTAAAATTGACATGTAAACAAGATGCTTTGGAGAAGATGTGCAATATATGTTGTAAGTGACTCAATTGTTGATGACAGGCAGACGTAATGATTAATGTATCATCTTCATATTGAAGGATTGGAAAATCAGGGTATGCCTCGAATTTGATAGGTGCTTGCAAAAGATCGTTTTGCATTGCATCATTGGTTATAGTTTGCAGGAAGTTTGCAGCCAGAACAAAGAGCGGGGAGAGAGAGGATCTCCCTTCCTAACTTCCCTTCTACATTTGAAGTGAGCTCTAGGCACACCATTTAGAAGAATAGAAGAAGTTGTTGAACTGAAAATTTGTTGGATCCAGGAGCACCATGTATTTCCAAATCATTTCCTTTTTAGAATGGACATAATCATGTCATGCTCAATTTTATCAAAAGCCTTTTCATAGTCCATCTTAAGAATAGTAGTAGGAGATTTTCTCTTATGGCATTGGAAGAGATATTCATATGCCCATGCAATAAAATCTTGAATAGTTCTGGATTTGAGAAAACCATATTTGTAAGTATGGACAAGCTCCAAGATGACAGATTACAACCTATTGTCAAACAGTTTGGTCAATAACTTGATAGTGTGGGTCAACAGAGATATAGGACTGTAGTTATTCATAGAGGCATCTCTAGCTTTTTTGGGGAATTAGAGTGATAAAAGAGTTGTTGATACTCTGCAGGCAAAGATCTCCCTGGTAAAATTGTGACCAAAGGTCATAGATATCTTCTTTAATGACGGGCCAACACTTTAAAAAAAATCTATGTTGAAGCCATCTGGCCCAGGAGATTTGTTTGATGGAAGCTCTTTGATAACTGCATCAATTTCTTCATGAGAGAAAGGATTTCAAGAAAGGACAAATCACCATGGGGCTGGATAAGGTGTAGCATATCAGTGGGTATTTCGAATAACTCAAATTGTCCCACCCTATTCTTAAAAGCTTCATGAAGAAGACCGGCCTTTTCTCTGTGATTTGGAACTTCAGATCCATCCTGAGCTAGGAGAGATGGTATGCTATTGTTTCTGTGTTGCACTGTAGCCATAGCATGAAGAATTTAGAATTTTCACTGCCTAGTGTGACCCATTTGATCTTACCCCTTTGCTTCGAGTAGATTTTTTGTTGTTGAAGGAGAAGATCCAAGTGTGATCTAATGTTCTCTCTTAACTCAAAATCAAGTTGAATGAGAGTACTGCAATTCTCCAAAGCATCCACTAGTGCAATCACAGAATTAGCATAGGAGATATCCTGCTTTAAATTAGATAATCTCTTTGCTGCATTGTGGGGACCCCGACTCATAAGTCGTGATCACCGAATGCACGTGTACAGCGATCCTAGAGATCAATGTTCACCGAACACACAGAAGCTGAATAACAAGAGTCTTACATCCTCGTTTAGCGTCTTACACAAATAAAAACCATGAAGGCCTAGTCTTACATAGATAGGGCCACATCGGCCAAACACTTAAACGGAACAAGCAGCGGAAAACTTGATCAAAAGCGTGTACCCATTACCATCTGCCTTAACCTACAAGCATTCTGACTGGGAAGCGTCCTAGTTCGCATGTTCGTCACCAACGAACTCTTCAATGTACTCCTATTTTCCCATGCCTGGCCAATTAAATAACCAGTGGCAAGCAAACGAGTACTTTGAATGTACTCGCAAGCAACCCAAGTTGTGGAACAAGGTAATAATGATGCATGATTTAACACTAAGTAGGTAATTTGCGGAAAGCTAATTTTTGAATGCAATGACATGATCAAATAACTAGGTAATCATGTGTCAACATTTGGTAGATATCCATATGAATAAGTTACAGATATCATCATAAACAGGGGGTTGAACATCTCATATTCATTCATCGCATCAAGTCGCCTGACTTGTCTCAAGTGTCATCTTTGTGGCATCCACACACCCACACACACCAAGTTTTACAAAAACATCTGGACATAGTTTAAGAAGGACCTCCAACTGTCCATGATCGTGGACATGGCTATTCAAATAGTTTTAGACTCTACAGAGGTTGCACACTTTACCCACAAGACTCGGGGAACTTTCGTGTCATCCATGGCTCGTGGTATATAACATACCCGAGGTAAGCACCCAAACAATGTGTTTCCCCTAGCGATACTAAACAACGAGTCCACTCGATTGGTACCCAGCCCACATGATGTACATCACTCATAGCATCCATGCGGGGACCAACGGTGTGCCCGGTGCCTGTGAAGATAGCACATGATCGTCCATACTGGCACGACCCCGTATCGAGAGTGACCACACCACTCCCGCCACTAGTAATGCGGGCTCCTTGCCAGTACCCACCAAAGTAATCAACAGAGCGCCGTCCCATAAGGGGTGTCGTGGTTGCGCATGTAAGGTTGGGATGGTCAGCAGACCTTAAAACTCTCCGTTTTCGAAAAACATACTCTCAACTTGTTTCAGTACACCACTTCTTTCTCAAGTGGTCACCCATCTCATCATCATCTCCCTCGGGCATTAGTGGCACCCGACGGGATCTTCAAAAAAATCTTTGAAATTATCTCCTTAGTTTCATCACCATGCATAAAACACGAACCCACTTGCGTAGCATCTACTAAAATCCTATCTACACCCACCCGCATAACCCTCATAATGTGGTAGGGTCATGCACAATTCAAGTGTCAACAGTAAAAGTGTCGCAAGCAACCCACCGGAGTGGTCACTTCTCCACATGATCAAGTATAACGAAAGTAAAGTGCTATATGACATGCATTGAAAATGGTTTCTTATTATGGTACAAGGGCTGCTTGCTTGGCTCAACAAGGTCTTCGGGGTCTTCGAAGTCTTCGGGTCCAACTTCCTCGTCAACAGCACAATCTATCGTCGCGATAAATAGCGGTAAAAAAATAAGCATCACACAAAACAGAGCACACAAAGCTAATAGTAAAATGCTACCCTATTTTGCTAAATACTAAAATCTATACTAAAAATAGTTGTCTAGGGTTTTAAAAAGATTTTCAAAACTATTTAAAACAGGGGCTAATAATGACAAATAGGGGTTTTGAATTGAAACAATACAAAAAAGGTTTTCGAATATTTTTACAAGTGGCACTAATAAATTCTATGGAATATTCTAGGATTTTAGGTGAAAGAATAATTGGATTTGGATTTTAAATTAAATCTGTGGGCTTTTTAGGAAAACCCAAAGAAAAAGAAAAAGAAAAGGAGAGGGGGAGGCCTTTGTGCCTGGGCCAGAGGCGGCCAGGAGCTGGGCCGGCCCAGCTAGCCAGCCAGGAGCCACGTGCGCGGCCAGGTTCAAACCTGACGCATGGGGCCCAGTTGTCAGTGGGAGAGAGAGAGCAAGAGGGGGAGGTGAAACGCTGACAGGTGGGACCCCCCTTTTGGATCCTTCTCCCACCTCGGGGCAGAGAGTGAAGAGGCTCACCGGTGGCAATGGAGGGAACGGCGGTGGCAGCAGAGGGCGGGGATGGACTCGGGGTCGAGCCACCAATCCCCTGGAGGTGGAGGGAGCACCGGGGGTGGACAGAGTCGCCGGCGGCGAGCACCCACGGCGAAGGAAGCCTCGGCTGGAGGACGCATCGATCACCCTGTGCACCAAAAGGAGGGGAGAAGAGGGGAAACGGGTCAGGGCATTGATGGGGACTCAATGGGACCAAAATGGAGACCAAAGGGGCGCCTCACCGGGAGATCGATGGCGGGGCTGTCGCGGCGATGCTCCGGTCGATCCAGGGTGCTCAATCCCACAAATGAAGGGGACGGGGCACGGGAGCTCTATTGGGTGATGGAGAGACATACCAGAGTGGAGAGAGAGCTCGGGCAGAGGCCCTTTATAGGTGTACGCGAGTCCACCGAGGGTTTGTGCGTCGGCAAGGTCATGGCGCTCGCTGGAAGGCGCAGGGGAGGGAGAGAGCATGTCTGGGGTGCTCGTGGGGTCGGTCTAGGCCAAGGGGAGAGAGGAGAGAGGCGAGAGAGCGCGTGCGTGTGAGCCCCATGGTTGGCAGAACTCTACGGCACCGGGCACGTGTGTGGGAGGTCGCTGGAGAGAGAAGGAGGAGGGGGCCGACAGGGTGGAGTCTTGCGGACGTCAAGGGCATCTCAGGGGACAGCTTCTCGCGCCCCAAGGCTGTCAGGTGGCTCGGGATGGGTGCAGCTACAGTGCGGCCATGTATTGTAGCATGCTCCAGAGCATTCCTTTGGCATGCCATGGCATGCTTGCATGCTCTGGATGCGCTCCTTCATGTCCACTAGCTTGTGGATGATCTGGAGATGCTCTAGGAGCTACGGGGTAGCTAGGGAGAAAGAAATGGAGTAGGGGAGGGATAAAAATGCTCCTGCCAGGGCTGTCCAGAGCTGAAAATGCGGTTTTTACCCCATCTCCCAGTGTCTTTGGACGTGAGACTTTTACTAGAGGGGTAAGAGGTGAGTGAGTAACTATGGTAAAAATTTGAGAGCAAGGGGGAGAGTGAAAGTGGTGAAAATAGTTGCTTTACCATTTCACCAGAAGGTAGTTGATGGATGCTTGGGCAATATAAATTTACCCACTTACTATGATATTTAACAGGATCAAATTCTAGGTAAAAATGAGATGGATGACCAAGTTCGAGCTCAAATGAGCAAAGTTGCCAATAGAAACCTTGTGAACCCTAAAAATTAACAAAATCAGGTTTCTGTAGATCCAGTCATGCTAAGCTAGTCCCCTTGATGCACCACTTAGTGTAGCATCATTATTTGGGGTCAAAGGAAGAAACTTCACAATGTAAAGTTGTTCAAATTTGAATCTGGACACGGAGGGGTTTGGAATAGTTTGATGAACCGAATCAACTTGGGTTGAGATGAAACTTGCAATATCATCACCTATGATAGTGTTAACTTGCTAGAATTTTCCTGGAATTTATTGAGTATATTTCTTATAGAAATATCTCAAAAGCTTGATTTTAAGGGGTTTTGCCCGTGAATTTGAACATGACCAGGTGTGAAACTCTTATATATGGAAAATATATGTCCACTTAGCTTGCCTATATTTTCTCAAATATTTTGGAAGTATTTAAATAATTTGTCCATATGAAAAACCATTTATGGCCTTAAGAAAAGCCTTTAAATAAAATATAAAATAATCTTTAAAATTAATATTTGGAGGTTTTGGGAAGTCATACATATAGTAGGTTTGAGGTAAAGCCTTTGGGGAAGAAGGATCCACCCAACTTGAGGACTTCCAGTGCAAACCACAATTCAGGGTTTTTTGAAGACCTAATTTGAATAAATCCTTTTTGGTCAAAATAAAAGTTGATAAAAATAGTTTAGGGTACTACTCACATGGCATGATCATTGGGCAAGGAGTTTGGGTTAAAGAAGATGAATATGAGGAGGGATAGAATCTAAGAGTGCCATCACCACAATCAACAAGCAAACAAGCAACAATTCAAACAAGCACAAGCATTGAATTTTTTTTAATTGGCTCCAAATTTTATAAATCCAAGATAACAAGGTGATACAAACACAGGGTGTGACAGACCTACCCCCGTTACAAGAATCTCGTCCCGAGATTCCTAGGCTATGCGCTAAAAAGATAAGGGAACTCGATCTAAGATAGTCTTCACTCTCCGAGGTTGCTTCAGCTTCAGTGTGGTTGCTCCACTGTACCTTGAAGTACTTGATGGTGCGGCTTTGGGTGCAACAGTGTGCCTCATCCAGAATGCGGACTGACTTCTCACGATAAGTGAGGTCCGGCTGAAGATCAATGGCTTGATGGTTGATGTCCTTGTAAAGGTCGGGGTTGTTGGGAACTTGGAGACACTTCCGGAGTTGTGACACATGAAAGACGTTGTGCACATCCGCTAGCTCAGAAGGTAGCTCTAGCTGATGGGAAACTTCTCCGCGTGTAGCGGTGATCTTGAAGGGGCCGATATATCCTGGTGCGAGCTTTCCTTTGACGTGGAATCGCTTGGTTCCCTTGAGAGGCGTGCCTTGGAGCTAGACATGGTCACCGACACAGAAGCTTACTTCTCAGCGGTGGGAGTTGGTGTAGCTCTTCTATCTTGACTTGGCGGTCTCAAGGTGCTCTCGGACGAGTCGAACTTGCTCTTCTTCTTCGCGGAGGATGTCTGGTCCAAAAATTAATCCTTCCCCAGTTTCTGACCAGTTGAGGGGAGTGCGGCACTTGCGCCCGTACAACACCTCAAAGGGTGCCATATGAAGACTCAATTGGTAGCTGTTGTTGTAGGAGAACTCAGAAAATGGTAGGCAATCTTCCCACTTGGCTCCATACGCCAAGACAGAGGCGCGGAGCATAACTTTGAGTATCTGATTTACACGCTCTGTTTGTCCGCTGGTCTGGGGGTGAAAAGCAGTGCTGAAGGAGATCTTGGTGCCCATGGCTCCTTGAAACCTCTTCCAGAACCTTGATGTTAATTGGGTTCCTTGGTCTGACACAATCTCCTTAGGAACTCTGTGAAGGCTCACTATACGCTCGATGTAGAGGCTGGCTAGCTTGTTACCGTCATAGGTGGTCTTGACGCTACCTTAAATGTGTTGGTAGTCCTTGCATATCATGTATAAATTGCTTGACTATGTCTCATGATGAGATGCTTGCTATATCTTGTTGCCATGATAAAAATGTATCTATGTCCTCGAGTTGTTGTGCTAACAATGTAGAGGATACCCAACACTCCATGGAACAAGATGTGGTCTTGAATGGTGCTTTGAGGGATCCTACATCATCATCTATTGTTTCTCACTTTTGCCTTATGGCTAAGGCTTCAAAGATATCTCCTACTTTGAATCCCAATATATCTCACGATGATGATGTTAATGATAATGATGAAGACAGTGATAATATTGCTTCCTTAAAACTTAAGGGAGAAATGGTTTTTAAAGCTCTTCATAAGAATAATATTGCTCGTTCCAACTTCATGGAAATCATGTCTATTTGCATTGAGGGCACGAAATATATTGAGGAGTTGGAAGCTCATCTCGAGGAGCATGAGGCCACCATTGAGAAAATGGAAGGTCATGAACGTGATTACGCTAATGATATTGCGGAGCTATCTCAAGCTCTTGAAAATGAAAAGACCATCAAGGAATCTCTTGAGGAGACCTTTGCTCTACAATTATCTAGATTAAAGGAATCCCATGAAAGGGCTCTCGAGGTGGCTAATGATTTTAGAACTAAAAATGATAAGCTTGAAGTTGCACATGATAAACTCCTTGAGGACTTTGAGCACCTCGAAAATGGCTCAAGGGTCGTTAAGAGTTTGCTCATTGAACTCACCGAGCCTCATGCTCAACTTAAAGTTTCATATGCTAAAGATCTTGTCATGTTGCCTTCTCCTCTTGTTGTTAATGATGATGCTTGTGCTACTAACTCTATTTCTTGTGAAGCATCCATATTAAAGGAGAATGTTGAGCTAAGGGCTCAACTTGAGTTGCTATCTAGCAATTATGGGAAATTGGAAGAAAGTTATGAAAAGGTTTCTAGCTCTCATGGCAATCTTCTAGTATCTCATAATGTGCTAAAGATAGCTCATGAGGCTAGTACTACTAAGGTAACATCTAGTGAGCCTCGTGTGGAAATTAGCACTAGATCTAGTAGAAATGCTTTATTGCCATGTGCTAGTCCTTGGAGTTCATCTACTCATAATGTTGGTACATCTTGTGATGAATTACTTTCCTTGCCTTGTTGCTCTAATGATGAAGCTTATACTTCTTCTAGCACTTGTGTTGATTCTAACCATGTAGAGGAAATCAATGAGCTCAAGGCCCAAATCACTTCATTGAAGAAAGACTTGGAAAAGAGTCATGAAGGGATGTCCACACTAAACAATATCTTGAGTTTGCAAAAACTCCCAAATGACAAAGGTGGATTTGGTTTCAACTCTAAGAAGAATAAGAAGATATCCACGATCTACAAGAAGAAGGGCCAAGAACAAGTCAAGAATTCGTCCAAGATTGTTTGCTTCAAGTGAAAAATACAAGGGCACCATGTTAGATCTTTCCCATTGAAGAAGAATCACCATAGTGACAAGCAACAAGGGAAGTGTCCACAAGTTCGATCTCATGCTCAACGTCAAGTTGAAGAAAGGCCACTTCCCAAGAAGACCCAAGTCAACGCTCCTCAAGTTGAGAAATCAATTGAGAAGAAAGTAAAGGGTAAATGTGGCTACTTGTGTCGTGAGAAGGGTCATTTTGCTTCTTCATGCACTAATGTTGAGAAATCATTATTTATGATATCTATTCTGTTGGGAAGGATAAGGTTGGCAATGTGTTTGCCAAGTTTGTCGGTACTCAAAGTGGTGTCAAGAAAAGAACCATTTGTGTAGCCAAGCCTATTGTGACCAACCTCTTAGGACCCAACTTGGTTGGGGACCAACAAGATCAAACTTGATCAATAGGTATTGTTGGACGACATTGGTGACGTGGCTACATTATGAAGAATTGAGGGTTCTTCATCATTCATATTGTCTCAAGCCATGTCATGTGGACCATCAAGTGTCTATCATATACCAATGTTCCTCCTTGCGGTAACTTGTACTTAAATTGAATACATTGTTAGTTACTTTCCCCTTTGCATGTTGTGGTTTTGTACCTTGCATGTGCTTGTATATGTTGTGCTTCCTATTTGTTTATATTGAGAAATCAAGTATGTATGATGGGTTGCACATCATGTATGTGTGAGTCTTGTGTAGAGCCTTTTTGCATCATGTTTGTATCTTAGTTGGCTCTTTGTGAGAGATTAATGGATTATCCCATTTTGGGGGAGTGATGTGCCTTATGCACTTCACGACCCTAAAAATGTGTGTTCATGAGGAATACCACTTAGTATTGATATTACAAGCTTATCTAGCTTCTATCTGGTATGTCTTCTCATGAGAAATTCAAATTCTGAACGGTCCATTAATTATCTCTTGTTATATTTCATTTGCCACTTGTTATTAACGTTCGGTTAGTACATTATGGGGGGTAATATTCTATGTGCATATTACAAGCCCAGAGAATGTGTACATTTGAGATGTTGCCACTTAGATTTGATATTACAATTTATCTTGTTCCTAGGTGGCATGCTAGCTCTACAAGTGTCATTTGCTAATGATTGAGGTGTAAAGATGATGTTGGATCTATTTTCAATCTACCAATGGGAATTATTTCCAAATACTTCTTGTCCTTGAAAATTGGTATTCCTTTTAAGTGGTAGAGATTGCTAATCATCTTTACATAGGATTTTAGTTATTGTTTTTGCCTCTTGTGGATCTTTTTGAGCAAGCATAGTGTTTCTATAGATATAGGGAAAGTGATGATCCCATCGTGTGCATTTTGTATTCAAATGCAAATTCTATATAATGCACATTTCTTGGGGGAGCTATTTCCTGTAGAACACTCTCTTTATGTGTTCATCATAAAATATTTTGATCTTCATCAAGTGTGTGTTGGTGGGAGGCAAGCCTTCTCTCTATGGTGCTTTGTACCATCATGAAAATTTGTGGAGGGTTTGGTTTGTTTGGAACCTAGCTCTCTTGTGGGAACTTGATACATCTTGTTTTCCTTCAATTGGTATCTTGTTTCCTTCTATTTGGCATGTGTCAATGGATATCTCATTCGTTGATGTATCTTTTAGTTGGTATTCGTCAAGTGATATTTTTTCGTTTGGTATCTTATTTTCACTTGATACCTTTTATTTAGGTATCTTATCAACTATGTGTTGAGTTGATTCTTGAAAACTTTGAGCATGCATATTTACTACATGTACTTTCGTTGGCATGTTCTCTTTCCTTGACCCTATATATAGGGGAAACTCCACTATGGCATAAATTGGCTAAACTGTGCATGAAATTCAATTTCATATCTATATGCACATATTTATGTGGAGATTGTCCTATATATATTGTTGGTCCACTAACTTTTTGGTCCCTATAAGTTTTGGTACCACTTTGTTTGTGGTGTTGTTCTAGGAACAATTGGAGATACATTGGACACTCGGCTCACATACAAGGAAGGTGTTGACACCATGTGCTTATTGGACCATGCAAGGATGATCAAAGAACCACTGTCTATATAGGTTACATCATGACATGAATTTCTTGATTCATTCTTTTGGTACTTGTTTCCTTTCTCAAAGCGTCTCAACGATGATGTCATATTGCTAGTTGTGATGTGTTTGATGTTCATGTATTGGGAGTTAATTTATGTACAATTAGAGAATATTAGGCTATGTTCTATGCTTTCAAGCAAAGATCTTATTGGTATATTTATGACTTCCTTTTGGATATCTTGTTTGTTACTTCTTGTAACTATTTCATGTGTACATTATTCTTTGTGGATATATCATCATGATTGCCCTCTACCTAGAATCTTATACACATGAGAGAAGTTATATCTCTAGTTGATATCCTCTTTTCTTTCACGTCCACCGTTGCATTTCCTTTTTATTTACTTGGTGGTTTCATGAAAGAATCTTTCTTGAGTGCGGATCTTATATCCTTGCATTTTGATGGACTCCTTGGTGGTGAAGATTATTTTCCTCATGCTTGTCCTCACAAGGGTTTTGCCATCTCGATTGGTATCCCTCCTCTTGACAAGGCTATTATTTCCTATATTCACCAGGTGTTGTCCCAAGCCTTGGTTTTTAATTTTCTTATTAGTAAGCTTGTGAACCTAGTTGCTAGTGGTTTGTGTCTGGGAAGGATATGGTTTGCACTTTGTGTCTCATTTCATCAAGACTATGTTGATGCTTAATGCCCATCCTTATACTAAGTCTTCTCAAGTTCTTTGCCATGACTCACACACATCATTTTGGTTGAGCCTATTCTTAAGATTGCCTCTTCTACATGTTGCTCAACCATATGTTTAGTGCAAGTACTATGCTCGTTGTCTTATCTACTTGCTTGCACTTGTTGTGTGTTTATATTGATTTTGGGGGAGTCATGATCCTATTTTGTGCACTTGTATTCAAATACGAAAAAACAAATTCTTATTTGTGCACAAATCATGGGGAGCACCTCTAGTTTCTTTATAAACACTCTTTTGCCAATATCATAATATCTTTTATTCATGTGGCTCGTAGATCCATGTGATTGATTGTTACAATTACTATATTTTGATTGCTTGCTTCACTCGGGTGTATGTCTTTGTGCCATATGATTCTTTGCGCAATCTTTGGGTTCTCAATATAGTTTGTCTTCCTCTAACTACTTATCATTAGATATGTGGATTTCTTTGCACACGTATTTTGAGATATACAAACTTTTTGGAGGAACACCTATTAGATTGGCTTTCTAAACTTTCTATCCATTTTGGCAATCGATGCCAATAGGGGAGAAGTTTAGAGAGTTTATTTTGGAATGCTTTGAGAGTTTTGCTTTTGCTGTTTAAGCATTTGCATCTCACGTTCATGCATTGCATTTGTGTGTGCTTGGTTGTGCTTATTTCCTTATATAAACTCTTTTGAAAGTGGTTGTCATCGATTACCAAAATAGGGGAGATTGTAAGAACACATTTCTCCATGTGTGGTTTTGGGTAATTGATGACACCCCTATGGACTAATGGTTGACTTGAGTTATATTGGAAGTATTTGTCCATAGGCACTTCTTGAAGTCCATCTGTTGGGTTTCAAGGAGTTTATATGATGACCAATGTGGTATTCAAGGTTTATCCAAAGATTGGTCATGTGGGTGTTGAGGTTATTGCAAGCATGTCTTGAAGAAGAAGATTGTGTAAGATTCATGTTTACCTTCAACACATCATCTTTATGAAGAGAGAAGCTAAGATACAAGGTTGATCAATAGTAAGTCAAAAAAGTGAATCAAGTTGATCAATACACAAAGCGTACAAGATGTACCGAGAGGGATCAAGTGATCCCATGGTGTGGTAAGAATTGTCCATTGCACTTTGTGTACTAACCCATGGTCTACATGAGAGTTCTTTGTGGGGTTAGGTGTATTTCCATGGGCTTGCATCAAGAGGCAGATCCCATACATCCCATGGAATATGACATCCAGTGGAGATAGTCATCAAGGTTGCGATGTGCAATATCAAGTGAGGCATCACGGAGATATCATGCTTGAGGCTCGCCATTCATTGTGGTGACAATGGACTTGTGAAGATGTGCTGAAGAGTGGCTCACCCATAGTGGAGTATGGTGGAGCAATCATTTAGTCTTCATCAAGCCAATGCAATCAAGAAAGGTGGTCCATCTTGAGGAAGTCAAGCTCATCATCATCTAGATCAAGTGGACTATGCGCAAGGCTAAGGTTTGACCTTGATAGGGTTTTCTATTTTACCAGTATCATGGTGGTAGTTGAGAGACCGGGTTATAAGATCGATTGTCGTACTATCAAGGGGGGGCTCTCAAGTGAGTAGCTTGATCGTATTGTTCGTTGAGAGCTTAAACCATTGCATTATTTGCATCATCATATTTCCTGGTTCTTGGTTGGATTTTTCTATGTGCGTTCTTGAGCTTATGGTTATCTTCATGACAAGATCTAGTTCATCGAAAACGGATTTCATATGCTTTATCTATTGCGTTTTCTATGTTGGAAGTTTTACCGGTCATATTCGAGGAAGGGTTCTCACCATTTTCTTATGGGCCTTTTATAATTTGATTCTTATTTATATTTAAATCAATATTGTCTTAGTACATGTCGTTAGCTTTCCAACAAACTTTGTTTCATTGAATTCAGGGTCCGTTTGCAAAAGTTGTGGCAGTTTTGGTGTTCTTAAAAGGCTGCAGCGGTACTACCGCGCCTAGAGCGGATTTAATTTTTTAGTACCGCTTCGGAGCGGTACTACTGCGGATCCAAGAGCGGTAGTACTGCTCTGGACCAAAATATTGTGTTAAGTCCAGCCGTGGTAGGCACGGATGTATTTTTTTAGTACCGCTCGCAAGCAGTATTACCGCTACCCGTAGCGATAGTACCGTCAAGACGAGCGATAGTACCGCTATACATAACGGTAGTACCGTGAGGACGAGCGGTAGTACCACTATCCATAGCGGTAGTACCGTGAGGACGAGCGGTAGTACCGCTCCAGCAGTTCTACTGGCCTTTTGCCACCTCGGTGTTGTTTTTCAAAGGGGTACTACCGCCCTAGCGGTAGTACCGCTCCTTGGAGCGGTAGTACTGCTCCTGTGCGGGCTGTGAGGATAACGGTTGGTTTTTCTCCACCTATAAAAGGGGATCTTCTTCTCTAATGGACCTAATCCTTTGAGCTCGTCTTTGCCCCCCATTGTTGACCTTCTTTGAGCTTGCTATCTCTTAATCCCTCCAATGATTCTTGCTCCTTTTTGAGGGAAAAAAGAAAGGAGATCTAGATCCACATTTCCACCAATCACTTTCTTCTCTAGGTGAGGGGAACCCCTTGGATCTAGATCTTGGAGTTTTCGTGTTCTTCTTCGTTCTTCCTCTCATTTTCCTTCCTAGCATTAGTTGCTTTGGTGGTATTTGGGAGAGAAGGACTTGGGCACTCCGTGTGCCCTGGCCATTGCATTTGGTGCATAGGTTTGAGTTCTCCATGGTGATACGTGGAAGTGAGAAGTTGAGAAGCTTATTACTCTTGGGTGTTTGAGAACCCTTGAGCTTGTACCTCGTGGGTGCTTTGGCACCCTAGACGGTTGGTGGTGCCTCGGAGCTCAATCATTGTGGTGCAAAGCTCCGGGCAAGCTTCGGGGTCTCCAATTAGGTTGTGGAGATTGCCCCGAGCATTTGAGGTCATCTCAGAGCCACAATACATTGTGGTGAAGCTTCTTGGTGTCGTTGGAAGGCTCCAATTTAGTTGTTTAGATTGCCCCAACCTTGTTTGTACGGGTTCGGTGACCACCCTGAAGGGTCCCTTAGTGGAATCACAACATCTTGCATTGTGCGAGGGCGTGAGGAGATTACGGTGTCCCTAGTGGCTTGTTGGGGAGCATTGTGCCTCCACACCTCTTCGAACAGAGATCATCTACTTCACCTACATGTGGACTGCCACAAGGTAATTAGATGGTGAGAAGTGATGATCATTGTATTGATGATAGTGGGATAATTGTTGATAATTCTTCTTCACTATCTTATTGCAATGCTTCGTCTTTGGACTTTAACACCTCGAGCACTTTAAATGTTTCACATGATTGTGTTGGTAGTCCTTGCATATCATGTACAAATTTCTTGACTAAATCTCATGATGATATGCTTGCTATATCTTGTTGCCATGATAAAAATGTATCTATGTCCTCGAGTTGTTGTGCTAACAATTTAGAGGATACCCAACTCTCCACGGAACAAGATGTGGTCTTGAATGGTGCTTCAAGGGATCCTACATCATCATCAATTGTTTCTCACTTTTTCCTTATGGCTAAGGCTTCAAAGGTATCTCCTACTTTGAATCCCAATATATCTCACGATGATGATGTTGATGATAATGATGAAGAGAGTGATAATATTGCTTCCTTAAATCTTAACCAAGTCAAACGGATGTGGCACCCGTGTGCAGCGGCGGCCATCGTTGCCCTTCCTTAAATGCTATCGTTGCCTTAGCCTTCTCTCCTTGGGCCGTGTAGATGTGACCCTTCAGAAGCTGCACGCCTCCCGGGATGCATGGGTGCGCCGGTTGTCCCTTGGTTATACATAAGCAGGCCTCACCACATCTTCGTCTTCTTCGCCTCCCAACTTCCAAGCTGTCATTCTCCCAACCATAGCTTCAGTGAGCAAGCTCTCCGCCGCCGAGAAGGGGAAGACCTCCGAGGAGAACCCTGCCTCACCGCCGCCCAGAAGGGGTCACGGTCGTCCTGGAAAGCACGTCGCGACACCGGTGGTTCTTCCCCGTGGGCGCGGTCGTGCTCCAATGCAGACCAAGGTTACCGTTGGCGGCTGCTACCTCTTGAGCATGCATTGGTTTTCCCTTGAAGAGGAAAGGTTGATGCAGCAAAGTATATAAGTATTCCCTCATTTGTTGAGAACCAAGGTATCAATCCATTAGGAGGAACAAGCAAGTCACCAATGGATGCACCTACACAAACAATCAAACTCTTGCACCCAACACTATAAAGGGGTTGTCAATCCCTTCATGGTTATTTGCAAGGATTAGATCTAATAGAGACAGATGTGAAGGATTGCGTAAAGTAAAGGTAAATAAATTGCATCAAGGTATTTTTGGTATTTTTGGTTTATAGATCGAAAAATATATTATGGAAAGTAGACCCGGGGGCCATGGGTTTCACTAGAGGTTTCTCTCTTGAAGGAAAGTATCACAGTGGGTGAACAAATTACTGTCGAGCAATTTATAGAAAAGAAAATAATCATGAAGATATCCAAGGAAATGATTATGCATATAGGCATCACGTCCGTGTCAAGTAGACCGAAACGATTCTGCATCTACTACTATTACTCAACACATCAACTGACTCCTGCCTTCATCTAGAGTATTAAGTTCATGAAGAACAGAGTAACGCATTAGGTAAGATGGCATGATGTAGATGGATAAACTCAAGCAATATGATGAAAACCCCATCTTTTTTACCCTTCATGGCAACAATACAATACGTGCCTCGCTATCCCTACTTTGTCACTGGGTGAGGACACCGCAAGATTGAACTCAAAACCAAGCACTTCTCCCATTGCAAGAATTACCAATCTAGTTGGCCAAACCAAACCAATAACTCAAAGAGACTTGCAAAGATATTAAATCATGCATATAAGAAGTTAGAAAAGACTCAAATAATATTCATGGATAATCTGAACAAAACCCCACAATTCATCGGATCTCGACAATCAAAAAGCAAAAGAGTGTTACATCGGATAGATCTCCATCAAGATCATGAACAACATGGTATTGAAGCACAAAGAGAGAGAACAAGCGATCTAGCTACTAGCTATGGACCTGTAGGTCTGTGGTGAACTACTCACACATCATCGGAGGGGAAATGGAGTTGATGTAGATGTCCTCCATGATCGAATCCCCATCATGCAGATTACCGGAAAAGGCTCCAAGATTGGATCTCTCGAGAACAGAGGCTTCTCGCAGTGGAAAAGTATTTTCGTGGATGGCTTTGGTATTGGTGCATATTTGGGTATTTATAGGATGAAGATTAGGGCTAGAAGACCTGCCAAGAGGTGGCTAGCCTACCGGGCGATGCCATGGGGGTGGCCGCGCCCCCTAGCTTGTGACCTCCTAGCAGAGGCCCTGTCGTGCACTCCAAGTCTGGTGGATCTCTTTCCTTCCAAAAAATCATTTCGAAGATTTTATTCCATTTGGACTCCGTTTAATATTCCATATCTACAATACTCAAAAACAAGGAAAAATCATAAACTGGCACTGGGCTCTAGATTAATATCTAGTCCCAAAAATAATATAAAATAGCATATTAAGGCATATAAAACATCCTAAACTGATAATATAATAGCATGACATCATCAAAAATTATAGATACGTTGGATACGTATCAGCATTCCCAAGCTTAATTCCTGCTCGTCCTCGAGTAGGTAAATGATCTAAACAGATATTTTGATGTGGAGTGCTACCTATCATATTTTATCCATGTAAAATTCTTTATTGTGGCATGAATATTCAGATCCCTAAGATTCCAAAAGAAGTTTAATAATGACATAAAAACAATAATACTTCAAGCATACTAACAAGGCAATCGTGTCCTTTTGAAATAACATGGCCTAAGAAAGTTATCCCTACAAAATCATATGGTCTGGCTATGCTCCATCTTCCCCACACAAAGTATTTAAATCATGCACAACCCCAATGGCAATCCAAGCAATTGTATCACACTTTTTATGTTCTCAAACATTTTCAACTCTCACGCAATACATGAGCGTGAGCCATGGATATAGCACTATAGGTGGAATAGAAATATGGTGGAGGTTGGGAAGAAATGGAGAAGATAGTCGCATATCAACTAGGCATATCAACGGGCTATGGAGCTGCCCTTCAATAGATATCAATGTGAGTGAGTAGGGATTTCCATGCAATGGGTGCACTAGATCTATAAGTGTATGAGAGCTCAAAAAGAAACTAAGTGGGTGTGCACTACAAAAAATTCCACTAGTTATATGAAAGTAACAAAAAAGGAGACTCTTTATCATGTAGATCAAGGTGCTACTTTGAAGCACAAGTGTGGAAAAAGGTAGTAGCATTGTCCCTTCTCTCTTTCTCTCATATTATTATTATTATTTTGGTGGGCATCTAAGCCCTCTTTTTTATTTTTAATGAAGTCTGGAGTCTCATCCCAACTTGTGAGGGAATCATAGCTTCCATCATCATGTTATCTCATGGGACAATGCTGTAGTAATGATGATCATCATACTTTTGTTTTCTTACAACTCAAAAATTACAACTCGAAACCTAGAACAAAATATGAATCTATATGAAAAAGCAATATGAAAATGATGGAGCGTGTCATAAAAAAATAGAACGATGGAAGTTGCATGGAAATATATCTCGGAATGGCTATGGAAATGCCATAATATGTAGGTATGGTGGCTGTTTTGAGGAAGGGAATATGGTGGCTGTTTTGAGGAAGGTGGGTTTAATGCACTGGCGAAAGGTAGAAGGGTGAGAGTGCATATAATCCATGGAATCACATTAGTCATAAAGAACTCACATACTTATTGCAAAAGTCTATTAGTTATCGAAGCAAAGTATTAGACGCATGCTCCTAGGGGAGAGGTTGGTAGGAGTTATCCATGGCGTGCTCCCGACCCTCACACAAAGGATGACAATCAATAAACAAATCATGCTCCCACTTCATTACATAACGGTTCACCATACGTGCATGCTACGAGAATCACAAACTTCAACACAAGTATTTCTGCCATTCCACAATTAATCACTAGAGTGACTCTAATATCACCATCCTTATATCTGAAAACTATATGCAAGGAATCAAACTTCTCATAGTATTCGATGCACTTTATATGAAAGTTTTTATAATATCCCTCTTGGATGCCTATTATATTAGGACTAAATTCATAACCTAACCAATTACCATGCTATTTAAAGACTCTAAAAATAATATAAGTGAGGTACAAGAGTTCAATTATTTCTTATAAAACCAAACACCGCCGTGCTCTAAAAAGGTATAAGTGAAGCACTAGAGCCAAATTGCCTATCTCAAAAGATATAAGTGAATCACATAGACTATTCTAACAAATTCACTATTCAGTGTATATCTCTCAAAAGATGTGTGCAACAAGGATGATTGTGGAAAAATAAAAATCAAAGAGTCATATTATACAAGACGCTCCAAGCAAAACACATTTCATGTGGTGAATAAAAATACAGACTCAAGTAAATTTACCGATGAATTGAAGACGAAAGAGGGGATGCCTTCCGGGGCATCCCCAAGCTTAGGCTCTTTGGCATCGTTTAATATGACTTGGGGTTCCTTTGGCATACCCAAGCTTAGGCTCTTGCCACTCCTTATTCCATGGTCCATCAAATCTTTACCCAAAACCTGAAAACTTCACAACACAAAACTCACGGGAAAACTCGTGAGATCCGTTAGTATAAGAAAATAAATTACCACTTTAGGTACTTTTATGAAATAATTCTTTATTTATATTCGTGTAATACCTACTGTATTCTAACTTATCCATGGTTCATAACCCCCGATACAACCCATAGATACATAAAAATAGGTAAACAACTCAAAGAAAATAAAATCTGTCAAAAACAGAACAGTCTGTAGCAATCTGAAAACTTCGTATACTTGTGTAACTAAAAAAATTCTGAAAACTTATGAAAACCTTTGAAATTCTTATATCAATATTGTGTAAAAATTTCAGACTCATTCGACGCTCTTAAAAATTTATAAATCTCTTGGACTGAGCATAAAAGTTTCTGTTTTTCAGCAAGATCAAATCAACAGCCACCATAGACCATCCCAAAGGTCTTACTTGGCTCAAACACTAAACTAAACACAAAAACACAATTACTAAAGAAGTAATAATGTGTGAAACACTCAAAAACAGAAGCAAAAACATAACATAAAAATAAAATTGGGTTGCCTCCCAACAAGCGCTATTGTTTAACGCCCCTAGCTAGGCAAAAACACAATAGATCTAGGTGTTGTCATCTTTCGTATGCAATACAAAAGTAGCTCTCATAATATATTCATAAGGCAATCTTATTTTGTTTCGAGGAAAGTGTTCCATGCCTTTCCTTGATGGAAATTGGAATCTAATTTTTCCTTCTTTCATGTCAATAATTGCACCAATCGTTGTAAGGAAAGGTCTACCAAGAATAATAGGACATGTAGGATTGCAATCTATATCACAAACAATGAAATATATGGGCACATAATTCCTATTTTCAACAATGAGAACATCATTAATCCTTCCCATAGGTTTCTTAGTAGTGGAATCCGCAAGATGTAAATTTAAAGAGCAATCATCAAGATCATGATAACTTAGCACATCACATAAAGTTTTCGGAATCGTGGAGACACTAGCACCCAAATCACACAATGCATGGAACTCATAATCTTTAATTTTAATCTTAATAGTAGGTTCCCACTCATCATGAAGCTTTCTAGGGATAGAAACTTCTAACTCAAGTTTTTCTTCAAAAGATTTCATCATAGCATCAACGATATGTTTATTAAAGCATTATTTTGGCTATAAGCATACGGAGAATTCATCGTGGATTTCAACAAGGAAATACAATAAATCGAAGAGCAGTTATAATAATTTAAGTCCTTGAAATCCAAAAGAGTGGGTTCATTGCTATTTAAAGTTTTGACCTCTTCAATCCCACTTTTATCCATCTTAGCATTAAGATCTATAAACATCGAATCATTGGGATGACTTCTAACTAAAGTTGACTTATCTCCAGCCCCATCGTTATCAAGATTTATATTGGAAAACAAATATTCAATAGGAGTCACATCAATCACTTTGAGATCTTCATCATTATTATCACGAGAACACACCTTTTCAAGCCATTCACGATTAGCACGTATTCTAGCGGTTCTTTCCTCACTTTCATCAATAGAAATTCTCATAGCTTTTAAAGACTCATTAATATCATGGTTGGGTGGAGTAGATCTAACTTTCAAAGAATCAATCTCAAGCGAAATTATATCAACGTTCCTAGCCAAATCGTCAATCTTGAGCAATTTTTGTTCAATCGTAGCATTGAAAATCTTTTGCGAACCAATAAATTCTTTAACAATATTCTCAAGATCAGAGGACATATTATTATAAATTCCATAGGAATTTTCATAGGAATTACCATAATTATTAGAGGAATTCCTAGGAAACGGCCTAGGGTTGAAATTACCTCTATACGCGTTATTACCAAAATTGTTCCTACCAACAAAATTCACATCGATAGATTCATTATTATTTCCAATCAAAGAAGACAAAGGCATATCATTAGGATCAATAGGAGCACTCTTACTAGCAAACAATTTCATCAATTCATCCATATTTTCACTCAAAGTATTTATTTCTTCAATAGCATGCACTTTTTACTAGTAGGAGATCTTTCGGTATGCCATTGAGAGTAATTCGCCATAATATTTGTCTAGTAGCTTCTCCTAATGTGATTCCCTTAAAAGTACCACCTGCGGTGGAATCTAAAAGATTCCTAGATGAAAAATTCAATACCGCATAAAAATTTGTATAATCATCCATAAACTCAAACCATGTGCGGGGTAATTTCTAATCATTAATTTCATCCTCTCCCTAGATTGTGCAGCATGATCATGATCAAGTTGCTTAAAATTCATTATATTGTTCCTAAGGGAGATGATCTTAGCAGGCGGAAAGTACTTGGAAATAAAAGCATCTTTATACTTATTCCATGAATCAATACTATATTTAGACAAAGATGGAAACCAAGTTTTAGCACGATCTCGTAGTGAGAACGAAAATAGCTTCAATTTAACAATATCATTATCCACATATTTCTTCTTTTGCATATCACACAACTCAATGAAAGTATTTCGATGGGATGCGACATCTTCACTAGGAAGGCCAGAAAATTGTTCTTTCATAACAAGATTAAGCAAAGCAACATTGATTTCATAAGATTCCGTGCTAGTGGAGGGAGCAATCGGAGTACTAATAAAATCATTATTGTTAGTATTAGAAAAGTCACACAACTTGGTATTCTCAAACATCGTGACAAAGCAAGCAATCAAGCACACAAGCAATCAAAATGCAAACGTAAAGGTGAATGGAAAAAGGGCGAATAAAAAGGCAAACGTTTTTTGTATTTCCTGAAAATGGTTTTAGAATTGGGGGAGGAAAACGAGAGGCAAATGGAAAATAATGTAAATGCAAGAGATTACTTTGTGATGGGTACTTGGTAGGCTTGATATGTATCCTCCCCTGCAACGGCGCCAAAAATCCTTCTTGCTACCTCTTGAGCATGCGTTGGTTTTCCCTTGAAGAGGAAAGGGTGATGCAGCAAAGTACATAAGTATTTCCCTCAGTTGTTGAGAACCAAGGTATAATCCAGTAGGAGGAACAAGCAAGTCACCACTGGATGCACCTACACAAACAATCAAACTCTTTCACCCAACGCTATAAAGGGGTTGTCAATCCCTTCACGATTATTTGCAAGGATTAGATCTGATAGAGATAGATGTAAAATATTGTGGAAAGTAAAAGGTAAATAAATTGCAGAAAGGTATTTTTGGTATTTTTGGTTTATAGATCTGAAAATATATTATGGAAAGTAGACCCGAGGGCCATAGGTTTCACTAGAGGCTTCTCTCTTGAAGGAAAGTATCACGGTGGGTTAACAAATTACTGTCGAGCAATTGATAGAAAAGCGAATAATCATGAGGATATCCAAGGCAATGATTATGCATATAGGCATCACGTCCATCTCTAAATAAGACCGAATCGATTCTGCATCTACTACTATTACTCCACACATCGACTGACTCCTGCCTGCATCTAGAGTATTAAGTTCATGAAGAACACAATAACGCATTAGGTACGATGACATGATGTAGAGGGATAAACTCAAGAAATATGATCAAGACCCCATCTTTTTATCCTTGATGGCAACAATAGAATATGTGCCTCACTACCCCTACTTTGTCACTGGGTGGGGACACCGCAAGATTGAACCCAAAACCAAGCACTTCTCCCATTGCAAGAATTACCAATCTAGCTGGCCAAACTAAACCAATCTCTCGAAGACTTGCAAAGAATTGAAATCATTCATATAACAATTCAGAAAAGACTCCAATAATATTAATAGACAATTCGAGCATAAACCCACAATACATCGGATCTCGACAAACACATCGCAAACGAGTATTGCATCGGATAGATCTCCGTGAAGATCATGAAGAACATGGTATTGAAGCACAAATAGAGAGAAGAAGCCATCTAGCTACTAGCTATGGACCCGTAGGTCTATGGTGGACTACTAACGCATCATCAGAGGGGCAATGGAGTCTATGTAGATGCCCTCCGTGATCGAATCCCCCTCCGACAGTTTAGCGGAAAAAGCTCCAAGATTGGATCTCTCGGGAACTGAGGCTTCTAGTAGTGCAAAAGTATTTCCGTGGCTCCCTTTGGTATTGGGGGAATATTTGGGTATTTATAGGACAAAGATTAAGGCTAGGAGACCTGCCAGGAGGTGGCAAGCCTGCCAGGTGTGGCCAGGGGGGTGGCCGCGCCCCTGGCTTGTGACCTACTGGCAGAGGCCATGCCGTGCACTCCAAGTCTGGTAGATCTCTTTCCTTCCAGAAGAAATCATTCCGAAGACTTTATTCCGTTTGGACTCCATTCAATGTTCCATAACCACAATACTCAAAAACAAGGATAAAACCGAAACTGGCACTAGGCTCTAGATTAATAAGTTAGTCACAAAAAAAATATAAAATAGCATATTAATGCATATAAAACATCCAAATAGATAATATAATAGCATGACATCATAAAAAATTATAGATACATTGGAGACGTATCAGCGGCCGCGGTGGGGCTCCGACCAGCGCGAACGGCCGCGGTGGTCGAGGAGGTGGCGCTCGCGGTGGGAGGGCGACGTTGGCGACCCTGCCGCCACACCTGCGGCTCCATACAGCCGACATGGGCCAGGAGTTCGTGGTGTGGGCGGATAGGCCGGAGGCTTCCTGGTTTCAACTTCTGCGCTCCTTCATGGGGGTGCTGCCGGCCGGGGGGGCTGATGGCCTATGGTTGCAGGCCGACGGCTGCTGCAGCACGTGGTCGTGGGTGGAGGTCGAGGTCACCCCCAAGGGCTATGTGTACCTAAACCGCAGGTGGCAGATGTTTGTCTGCGCCCATGGCCTGGTGGGGAGGCGCACCCTTCACTTCAAGTATGACGGGGTGGCGACGCTCTTCGTCAAGGTCTTCGGGGGAGAAGGCGAGCGCTTGGGGTGCTGCCTGGAAGATGTCAGCCACGGCGATCTTGGAGATGAGCTTCCCCTTCGTGACGGGCGTTGCGCCTCCAGTGGCAGTGACACCCCTTCCGAGGGGATCCCGAGTGACATCAGCAACAACTGCTACGACGCGCCAACGCGCCAGCGTGCCCGGACCTCGGTGGGTAGCTAGCCGCCATGACGCGCTCCTCTGCACCTGAAGCATCCACGCCGGCGCGCCTTTACGGGACTATGAAGGAGGAGGAGGACACCGACTGAGCGCTAATATGCGGACCTCGGGGCTCTCAAAGCAGCAGACCCCATGGAGGGCTTTCTCACTTTTTCCCTTCTTTTCCTACTCCTGCAATCAAAGAACCAAGGGAGGCCATGCGTGCGTGTAATGAATTTGGGCGCTTGACTCTTTTTATCTATGCTTCTGCTACATGTCCTGATCTTTGCGTTTTCGTTAATTGAGGCAACATTCCTATTGTGATTAGGGTACTTAGCTTGGCATGCTGGCGGTAGGCTCCAGGGAAGGCGTGGCTATGGCGCTTGGGGAGTCCGGATGCTCTATGGACCTTTTCTTCTTACGGTTGAGGCAGGTTGGGAGCCCCTTCGGCACTCTGTGTCTCCTGGCCCCAGTCTCGCACATTTCCCTACCACCATAGTGTACGACAAGATCACCAACGCAACTATGGGGCGAGTCCTCGACACTCTCGACGCCTACCGGATCACCAAGGATGACATCGTGGGGCGAGTGGCTATATGACCGGTAAGGCTCTTGAGGCGCATTGCTTAGGAGCCCCCCTTGACACTCAAGTAGCTCTACCTCGGCAGGTCCCAGTCCCGCACATTTCCCTACCACCATAGTATACGACCAGATCATCAAGGACGCAACTACGGGGCGAGGCCTCGACGCCCTCGATGCCGACCGGATCACCAAGGACAACATCGAGGGGTGACTAGCTATATGACCGGTAAGGCTCCTGAG